>CM020216.1:72337222-73537222 GCA_009819775.1 Phoenicopterus ruber ruber
GTTGTATGACTGGTACCGCTGGAATTCTGCTTTCAGTCTGAAACATGAGAAGTTATACACAGTTAGAGAACAATAAACTGTAAACCCAGTTCTGAAGTTAAACAATTTGCCAGCTTACACATTTCAAAGTTTAAAAGGAAGCTTTTTTGAATAGTTGCCTAAGCAACAGTCACAGCACAAGATCTCATGTTTATACAGAAGCAAACGCTCACCTTCACCAATATCAAAAGTAATTATTTTCATGGATTAACTGGAGCCATGACACTTATCTGTATTTGAGTATTTTTTAGTATCTGTATAAGCAAGCTGCTGATAAATCTTTGTGCTCTGCTAAAAACTTATTTGTTAAGATCAGAGACACTTATCAAGCACAGCTGCTTTAAAGATGCATTCAGTCTTAATTAGCCCTTCTATCTTTTGTTTGGTTAATACTAAATCTTATTTCCAGAAACAAGGGGGTGAAGTCAGATTATCTGTTTCAGAGGAGCATCTGACACTGCCAGCCAGTTTGCCATGTCTACCTCCCCCTGCTCAATTTTTAGTCCATGAAGCATTCAACAGTTGCTAAAGTATAGCTGTCAGGTGAAGTCAGCACTGCCATTATCCAGTATGAAGCCAAATCAGTAGGAAAATGACAAACTCATTGGTTCTTAAGACCAAAGGGCCAGGTGATTATTTTTCACTACATTCCCTCTCCAGAGTAGATTTTCTCAGGGACAACTTCACACTAATGACAAGAATCAATGCACAAGTGTTGTCTGTACTAAAACAGAGGTACACTACAGGAAATACATTCAGATAACCCAGCTGCATATTCCAAAAAATCCTCTATGCTTAGACATTTCTTCACTGATCATGCACAGGCAGAACTCAGGTTTGCAGAACCCAATTTCTCTGCATCTCCACTTCATTACAGAAAAGTCAGATCTAGACTTTTGTCAAGAACACAAACTGAAGGATCTCAGAAATAGTTTCCAATATAAGCGACTTAGTGACAAACTACTCTGATGGCTGGGTATTTTGATGCTAGGACAGCATACTACTCAGCCATTCAGAAACAGATATAGATTAGTGATGTATATTTTAATACCTACATTTTATTTGTTTCATTACTGTAAAGCTACACATACATTCTAATAAATAGGTATTCTATTGTCTTGCTACTGTAGTAAGCAAATGACTACATAATGTCTCAGTCTTCTGCTTCCAACTTCTCTCCTACACGCATCTCTGTAGCAAAGAAAAATCTGGAAGTACTGCTGACATTCTTCTGGATAGCAGAAGTGAGGAAACCTGTTTCTTTGTGACCTCTTCTTGTTTCCAAAGTAATTTAGTCAGAGCAATTCTGGACAGTGCTCTCTTGGGCAAGAGCACTTCCATTCTAAAGCAAAGAGGCAACATTTGCAGAATTATCCAGGGTAAAGAGAAACAAAAGCTGTTATTTTTACTATTTAACAGAACATACAAGCTAACCTCATGAATATACTGAAATTGTTTTATATAAAGTTCTAATTTTGTCTGTATCCTGGATCAAAGTTTATCAAATTTGGTATCAATTCTCTAACTATTCAGAGATTTGAATTGCCTTAAATAACCAACTGAGAGAACTGAGCCAGCAGAGTAAAAAAACCCTCTCAAAACCAATCAACTTTAAATTCCCTGCTGCCCCAATCACTTCAAAAGCAAAGAACAGTACTCTAAAGAAACCATTCCACCAACATCTCCTTTACCTTCTTCCCCCTATATTTGGTATTTTTCTGCTTAAGAGTTCCTTCCTCTGCCAGCCTACTGTAAAATTAGCTATGTGCTACCTTGCCTAAACTAGAGGGAAAGGTCTAGAAGAAAAGCTCCCTAGCATACAAAACCACTTCTTGTCCCTTCTACCTTCTTCAGGCCCAGACCCAGAAAATATTTTTGAATGCATTCAGCTTCGCTACTATAAGAATTAAGGCTGGTTACAACAGCAGCTAAGCCCACATTACACAATCTGGCTAGACTTAAGAGTTGGATTCCCCCAGCAATCCTGAAAGAGGTTGATGAATCCAGGAAGTCAAAACATAATGCTTCTGTATTTTTGGTTTTGTAGACTGCATCACGTGTACAGCCGTTATAGCAAGGGCCACAGACTTTACAAAGGCAGAGCTACAAGAATCTGATTATTTAGAATTACTGTATCAATGCACAACTCATTTGTTACCTTTTAGAAATTCCTATGCTCAGCCGGATTCGTTTTCCCCCCAGACCTGGTGCATTCTGGCAGTCTTGCAGTGCCCTCATCTGATCACCTTGCTCACCAAATCTGACAAAGGCATACCCTCTACAATTTTCAAAAGGGAGAAAACAAATTCTAGTATGCATAACAGTTACAAAGCTAATGAATTCAATTTCTGTCTTCTACAAAAACAGAAGATAGTAGCTACTATAGCTTTTACTACCTAAGCAACCTCTCTGGCATGTGCACATGCACAGAAGATGCTTTCATCAAATTAAAAATTCGGGCCAGAAGCAAAAAGCTTGTTCTTTGATAGCATTAAGATGCAACTTGCTGAGAAACAGCGAAACAATACATTTTAATTGCTATCTGTGTAAGTAATCAGATTCCATATTTCTGCATTTACAGCAGTTAATTTATTAGTTAGTATTAACCTACTCCTACAGCACTAATATTCTTTTTACACTTGCTTTCTCTTAAGTTTCTTGTATTAGTCTATTACAGCCAGCATTGTCTGAACAGCAAACTCACTTATCCCTGCTTGACTCACTGCCTGGCCAGTATAACTTCTGCTAAGCTTTATTTACTAATGTTAATAGGTACAGTCTCCCAACCCCCTAAGATTTGCCAGGCCTTACACTTTTCTCCCACATGTAAGAAGGGAATTATTTTGTCTTCAGTACTGCAGATGACTAAGTGGACACACTGCTGTATGTAAACACAGCAGCACAGATTTCAGTGCACAGCTCTCCCACCATCTAATTTCTTTCATACAGATATGCATATGGCTAAATAGAACCGTGTCACATTAACTGCTTAAACTAAGCAGAAAGTTTTAGAAACGCAAGGATCTGCGCTGCTAAAGAAAAAGTAATGCTAGAGACTAATCTCTCTTCCTGCCTCTGAAGAAAATGCAGAAACAGTTCCGACGCATGTTCTTATATATTACTTGAAGCAAACATATTGACAGCATTACAAATTTTCATAGGCATACCTGGAATATCCCAGTAGGTCTGTTGCTATTTTGCAGTCAATACATGAGGGGTACCTCTTTAGGAAATAGTCATAGAGCTGGAAATCATCCACTTCTGGAGTAAGCTCCCCAACAAATATCGAATAGTCTGGTCTTTAAAAAGATGAAAGAGAACATCATCAAGTTTGAGACTAAGGCAGCTGACTGCAGTATTAAGGTACCTAACATATAAGCAAGTAGTTATCACTGGACAAGTACAGAGACAAAATCTGAAAAGGGTATTAACTGCAAAACTCTGCTGAGTAATGTACAGAACTGCAATGCCATCGCTCCAGCATAAAGTTCTCAATTTCTCTGAGTCCATTCTACCACTTTTGCAAAAAAAGCATTTCAACAAAGACCCATTTTATAAAATGCTTTTAGAAGTTGGTTTTAAACAGAAATACTTATTGTTGGGAGGAAGGCACAAAAATACCAAGAAAAACTATTAACTCAAGTTACAGCCATGATTCAAGAGAGCTATGACTATTTTGCCACTACTTCTCAGTGATTACGGGAGAGATGATCTACAAAAAAATCTTCATTGTTCTATTGGCAATACACTTCTGTAAGCAATACTTAGTGTATAGGCACCAGATGTGCCATTTCAGGATTTTAAAAATAAGTGACAGCATTCACTGGTCACTATCAATTTCAACAGATAAGGAGTCAGAGCTTCTCCTTTCAAAAGGTCTTTACCTGGCTGAACTACTACTAGGGACAAACTCTATTCTTCCTGGTTTTATTTTGTTCTTTTTCTTCCGCTTCTTCTGTGGTGTCCTCCACCAGCTGTAGGCCTGGAGACATTCTCTTTTTTTCGCCATTAAGTCCTGTTGGGAGAAAAAAAAATCACCTTTATAGTATTTCGCCTCGTTTACATTCCTCCCTCCCACTCCCCATCACCACAGGTGATTTCCCCATATTCACCTTGCCCTTGAAAGAAGCCTGGGGTCCCATTTCTCCCTCCGCCTCCCATGAGGGAAAGCAGCCTCTGGGGAAAACGCCTGGCAAAAATAACAGAGCCAAAGGATTGTATGAACAGCCATATTCCCCTGACTTGTCAAGCTGGCTAAAGGATTGACAGCTTCCTCCTGGAATTAGGGAAAAAGCAGATAGCCCTTCGATGTTGGCCAATCCTAAGTGTTAATTAGCTTCAGGACTGGACTGTGTTCCACTTGAGCTCCAGGACTCAAAAACCCTGCAGCAGCACAGTCTTGAGTGATGAAGATGCAGGGAAGTCACCACTCTTGCCTAGAAGGGATCTCAGCTGTCCCTATCTCCCCTCACCGAGGAATCTTCTTCTCTATGTGAGATGCCTCTCCTCACTACCCAGCTGTGAGTCACTCTCCCAGGCCAGGAACAACAACAGGAGGCCGATTAATGGAATGTAAGGAGAAAGCAGACCACAAACAGGCACTAGCTTGGCTGAGGGAAAACTCAAACCCAGACGCAAGGCCAGGAAGAGGCATAAAAAGTACCTCTTAAAAAAAAAAAAAGAAAAAACCAAAAACCCCAAAACCACAGTTTAAAAAGGAAGTGGGGCAACTACACAGAAGAGGAGGGAAACAACAGCTGTATTAACACAGGTTGCCTCCCTCACTTAAGATTCTGAAGAATGAAGATTTCCAAAAATAAGAATGGTGTTTTGCAGCATTTTTTACTTACGTAGGCTTTAACGTTCTTCCTTTAGAACACCTCTACATATATCTTACATAGAGCGTGTTATGCGCAAGGTCCTTCAGAAGAACTCATGCTCAAATAATCCAAACTGCAAAGCTTAATGTTATGCCCCCAACCTGCTTCAGTTGATACGATTAAGTGTCCAGAGGACAGCCACCATTTACCAAATTAATAGAAGTAGTCATAGGACTAAAAGAACACCCAACTCAGAGCAAGCTAGCTATTTCAGCTTTACGTTTACTAGGAATTCTGAGTATGGTTCTGGAATCCATTTAGGCACTGCAAGCCTGAATTTCTGACCAAATGATCTTACCTGGCTTGCCATGGTTCAAACTGTCTTCTGCCTTTCTCGAGGAGTACGGCTGCTCGGGTTCAGTTTATTGCACTCCTTCAGCTGAAAAAGACGTGGGGGAGGAACAAGAAGATGAACAATCTTAACCTTGAGGTGAATTACTTTCAAAGATGTTCACCCTGCCTTGTGTTTTTAATGTTATTAATTCAGAATTTACATTTCTAAGTTCTGATTTGTCACTGTTAAAGCAACTGAGTAGGTCTTCTCTCTTCTGCCTCTTCCATAAACCCTTTTCACTCATGACCAGTGAGTTAGCAACAACAAATGACCTTTTACTGCTATCGCTAAACCAGTGGATATCTCTCCAGGAAAATGTATGTACCTCTTTCTTGATTCCGATACCCTTCCTTTAAGTTTTTTTCCCCCTACTCATCCAACTAATAAATGCAGAAAACAGTTTCATTTACAAAATATTTTGCATCTACTTGCACACACAGCCGTTCATTCACCACTGCCAATTTTTTACATCCAGTGTTGCTCCTTGTATGCAGATACTTGATTGCTGAAGTTTAATTCCTATTTCCATGCAAGAATTTAGTAATGTTTTACCTACTGGCTAGTCAAATCCACATTCACATAATACAATAAATACAGCATGACTGTAATGCCTTAAAGACTTGCTCACAGAGGGGAACAGTTCAGATCACTATTTCTGAAAATGGATTAGGCTAACCTGACACAGGATCGCCACATACCATAATTAGAGCATCCATGCATGGTGTTATTCAGGGTAACTATTCACTTCATCCCCACACCCATTCTGAAGCCAAGAAAATATTCAAGTACAAACAAGCCATTAAATACAAGCATATACCAGTAAGGTTATCATATGCCCTCTTACTAAACCTAACTGTGCTCATTATAAAGAATTGTCAGCAGCATTTTTTTCCTGTTAAAAGAAGGTCATTATTAATAAAAACATTCACATAGTGATGTTCCTCTAATAAAAGGAAGGCTTGAACTCCTCCATGCTCTAAATACTGAAATACTAATTCTTGAATTCACAGCTGCATAATACTTCTCTTTTTAACTTACCGCTCTTTGTTCGTGTAGATTTCACAGAAGATGGCACACACTACAAAGCAGTTTTATTGGAAAAGATTATCAGAAGGCAAGCGATGTAATAGTTTCTCGATCACAGTTATTATGGACTTTTATGCAAAACTGCGTTTTTGTACTCCTTCCTTGTCTGATCTTGACTGTTGCCTCTTGATCTTTTCACTAGAAAACAACAATATTTAAAAAGCAGTTAAAACAGCATGTATTAACATCATATTTCCTATATTCACCTTAGCTCTAGCTACAGTCACAGTTACCTTATCATCTAATCACCGGGGCAGCTTTAACCTCCAGAATTCAAACACCTCCTTAAGTGGATTACACATGCTTTTTACCAGCCCATTCATTCCACGTTTTTATTATTATGTTTGCACCGGCAAAAAAGGTGGATGAAGCTATTTACGAATAAAACGGCCCGTGCGAACACTGCTGACCCAAGCTCGGAGAATCAGCCGCCCCCTTCTGCATTAATTTCGCTCACACGAGGAGCTGGGTCAGGGCGGCGGGCTGGGGGAATCTCCCAGGGCGCCTCAGGCCGGCGCGGCGGCCCCAGCCGAGCCACCCAACGAGCCCAGGCCCGAGCCGCACCGTGCCGTGACGCATTTTTATAAGCCACTCGGCACGACGGGAAGAACCACGGCGCCCGGCAAGAAGTGCGCCCCGCCCGGCCGCGGCCCTCCGCAGCGGCCACACTGGCGCCGAGGCCGCGCTTCCCGTTTATTGTACTGCGCGATAACGAAAAAAAAAAACCAAACCCACGACGAAAAAGAAATTAAAAAAAAAAAAGCCCGCGGGGCGCCGAAGAAGGCCGCGGCGCTCCTCCGGCAGCGGCGGGGGGGCTGGTTCACCAGGCGCGGGGGCGCTTCGGCCCAACGGTCGCCGGGCCTCCCCGCCCCGCACGCGTAGGCCCGCGGCCCAGGCGCCCGTGAGGCGGCGGCTCTAGGCCCCGGGGAAGGGAGGGGGCCGGCCCCTCTCCCCTTGCGCAGTAGATCGGTTCGCGCCCCCTTCCCCGCTGGCGGCCCCCACACCGCGACCCTCGGTCACGGCGCTCCCCTTCCCCCCCACCCCCCGCGCCAATCCCAGCACTAACGTCTCTCATCCTTCGCGTCGCCATAAGCAGCAGCGCGAGCCCCGTTTCCGCCCCGCGAGGACCTCCCGCGCGGGCTGCCCCGCGCGGAGCCTGACCCGCGGAGCCCGCGCCCTCGCCGCCCCCCGGCGCTTCCCCCTCCCCGGCGGCTGGCGGAGGCCGCAGGCTCTCCCCCGAGGGATCGCTGCCGGCCACCAGCCGCGGGCCCAGCCCGGCGCGGCGTGCTCCGGCGCGGGCGCAGGCAGCGCGGAGGACGGACCGCGGCCGAGGGCAGCAGGGCCCCGCGGTGGCGCCGTGCGTGGCGGGGCAGATGGAGCTGGTAGCGGGCTGCTACGAGCAGGTCCTCTTCGGTTCGCCGCGCGGCCCGCCGAGGTAACGGGAGAGGGCGGGGGGGGGGGAAGGGAGGCGGGGGAAGCGCGCGCGCGCGGCAGCCGTTAGCTGCGCTCTAAGGGCCGCCCGCCAGCCCCCGGTGAAGGGAGCTGCCCCGCTACTCACCGACTCGTCTCTCCGCGGCCGCGGGGCTGGGCGCCGAGTGGGCTTTTAAAAGCGCCGCGGGGGCGGGGGCAGCCTCCCGCAGCCGCAGGCTCGGCCCTCGCTGCTGGCGCGGGGTGAGGGAGCGGCCCACGGACACCCCGCTGCCCGGCCAGGGAGGCGCGAAGCGCTCCCGGGAGCTGCGGATCCTTCGAGCCGCGGGAAGCGGCCGGACGCGTGGGTGCGGGGGGCTGTGGCGCAAGCTCGTTCCTCTCAGCCTTTCCGCGCAGAGCTGCGAATAAACAGCTGCGCAGGGGATGGATGCCACATTGTCTCGGGGGGCCGGTGCCAGGTGGGAGGCGTGTCTCCAGCCTGCAATGGTGGAAAAAGGGAGAATCTGCCTCCGCTGTCCATGAGGTTTATCTCTGTGCGGATACTGTCTCACATACAGCTTCATCTAAACCCAACACTGATTACATGAGGCAGTTTGCACACTTAAAATCGTTCGGAGTAATCGCCTAACAGCACATTAACTCAGTAAGATCTCATTATACTTACAGCTAAGTATAATTCCTTTGCATTTTACATGTATACTTTTTCGGGTTTTGCTTTAAAAAAAATAAAAGAAAATTACAAGGTTATGAAGTTGAAGCTCACTGTGGTAAGCTTCAGAAAGACCTGTTTATTTTGTTTTTCATTTATAGTCCTGGACAGTTGTCCCTGATTTTACACATCATGCCCACTCTGCCTCATTGTCAGCAGTAGCAGTGAATAACAGATACGTGGTCACTGGGAGCAGAGATGAGACGATCCAAATCTATGACATGAAAAAGAAGATAGAACATGGGGCACTGCTGCAGCACAATGGTAAGGGAGCTTTTCTTTGTAAAAAGCATTAATGATAGAAATTTACAGCTGACAAACTAGTCCTTGCCAGAAGAAGAAAATTGATTTTTTTTTAATAAGGCTTTAGTCTTCAATAGTGATGGTGTTGCAGCCGTGGTGGTGTGATGATACAAGCAAGGTAAGCTTTTGAGCATAAAAATCCCCAAATAATTTTGGGTATTAGCACATAAATATAGCTGCTGCTTCTTCCAATTATTTTTAGTTTTAACTGTTTAAGAAGTTATGGCCCACAAATGGCTCATGAGCCATTTTTGTTCTACCAAGGCAGTTTATCTAGACCATGCCTATTCCCAACAACCGTCTTCCCCAGTGTCCTTGTTCTGTCACAGATGTACATGAGCCACACAAAGAGAGAGTTTGTGTGTGAGAGCAGGCTCCTGCTGCCAGAAGAGTTAATCTGGTACATTTCCCGCTTTATGTGCCTCCTGAATTACAGCCATAAAATACATCAGTTAACGGCCATCCAAATAAACGTCATTCGTAGCTCAATCCTGATTGTCCTTTTTGTCCTGATAACCAAGAAGTACATGGAGCTAGACTGAACGTGGTACCTGCGTTCAACTCATGTATGATAGATCTGGTGCTTATGGGAAGCAGCATGTGCAGTAAATTCAACTGTGTGTCAAGAGCAGGGCTTTGACATAGGAGAATTCCTTATTGCTTATAGAAGCTCTGTGTCACCTGAGCCACAGTGGCTGAGTAGTGCTGTTTGAGGGCATGGACCAGATGGAGTTCAGATGTGTATGGCTATAGGGGGGCTGATAGAGCACATCAGTGATTGAATATAAAAATAAAGTTGGGGGGGTTGTGAAGAAATACTTAGGAAAAAATTCAGATTTTCCCAAGGGTAGGGTAGTAGCTGGCATGTTTTGATGCTAGAAGCTTCTCTGTTAATTCATACGTTCTCTGTGTGATAACTGTTCAGTATGTACAACATTGTTAATAGCTCTGGTTTGTATTTCTAGGCACAATAACTTGTTTGGAGTTCTATGGTACTGCACATCTACTGAGTGGGGCTGAAGATGGACTAATTTGTATCTGGAACACAAAGAGATGGGAATGCCTGAAATCCATTAAGGCACATAAGTGAGTTTCTTAAATCTGTATATTCACATACGTTTTCGTGTTTATTTTCCTTGTAAATAATATATGTGGCTAATACGTTGTTTTGGTTTTATCAGGGGGCACGTGACATCTCTTTCTATTCATCCTTCTGGGAAATTAGCTTTGTCAGTAGGAACAGATAAAACATTAAGGTGAGTCGAAACTGATGAAGGAATGCTGAGAATCGTAATTTGGTAACTCTTAGTAAATTGTTATAAGCCACAATTCCGTGCTGGGACTAGACCGTGAAACACTGATAAAACATATTTGGACATCAGATGGTTCAAAGATCCATTGATTTGTCTTTTTAAGTTCGAAGTACCAGCAATATTTTAAAGTCTTAAAAATAGTCGTTGCTGTTCCTAGCTTCTTGTTGTGCTCTGACTCTTTATAGTCACTTGTAGATGTATAAATACATTTGCATTTTGGAACACAATTTGTTTTAACTTCTGAAAGCTGTCACGTTTTATTTAGTGTGAGAAAAGTAATTTGTCACTTGGAGTGTGTACATGTTGCTGTATATATGTTTTAAATATATAAAATGCTATTTTAACAGCACAGATTGGTATTTGGCTCCTTTGGGGCTCTGCGTTGCAAACGGTGGTTTATAAAATAAATATCACAAATTCAACCATGTAGTGTGCAAGCGATATATGAAGTCATCATTTTCTCTTGCATTAAGAGGGCAGCAAAATGCATAGAGATGCTTAAAAGCTTCCTTTGGATGCCTCATGTCAGCAGGTAGGACTTCAGTTTCACTGTGCTGTTTTTAACTAGAATGCACATTATCTATTGTCTTTCAGAACTTGGAATCTTGTAGAAGGACGATCAGCCTTTATCAAAAACCTGAAGCAAAGTGAGTTTATCAGTCTAAATCCACTAAAAAAGTGGAATTAGATAGGTTTTTTTTTTATGTAAGGAAAAGTAGACTGAATTAATCAACAAGTCAGTTAATTGCAAGCAACTTTCACAATGTCTTTTTTACACATGCAGGCAAGCATATGTAAGCTTATGTCCTTAATAATAATCGTTTACCAAAAGGAGAACATAGTGACACTAAAGTAAATTTTTTTTCCTTGAAAATTGATGTCAGGACATTTAAATAAATGTGTTTTGTTTTTGTTTTCTTTATATACATCTGATAATCAGAAATAAACATTTAAGAGCACAGTTTTACTTGTTTATTCTAGGTTACTTGATTTTTTCCTGAATTTGTGTCAGGTTTAGGTAGAAAACAGTGTCTAGCAGCTTCTAAAGATTCTTGCTTTAGGATTCTCATGCAATACAGAGTGCAAAAAACCCCTGTGTACATGTATATACAAATGTATTGATGTGTACAGATGCCCACATAATTAAATGGTCCCCTGATGGAGAGAGGTATGTGACGGTGATAACAAATAAAGTGGATATCTACAAACTTGACACAGCTTCAATCACTGGCACTATCACAACAGAGAAGAGAATTTCTTCACTTAGATTTATTACAGTAAGTACAAAAAAGAAAGGTGCTGGGAAATTAACTGGTTTGAAATACATGAAATTAATCACACTTGCATTTCTTTTTTCCCATTCCAAGGATTCTATCCTTGCCATAGCTGGAGATGATGAAATTATAAGGTTCTACAGCTGTGACTCTCAAAAATGCCTGTGTGAATTTAAAGCTCATGAAAACAGGTATTCTATATTTGTTTACTATTTAAATATTTATGGCAATGCTGAGCACTCATTAAAGTTCAATGACTTGTAATGTTCAGCATATTTTACTATTGTTTTTGTTTTAGTATAGAAAGTGAATTTATTTATTTGCTAAATTCTAAATTTGGGACAGACTTGTTTGCTTTCCGTATGAGCACAAGTACCGTGCTGTGCATGCACGTTACAAAAACAAGGTATAGAATTAGAAATATTACAGTTCTAAGTTTATGAGACACTTCTCTGTGTGTGGTCTATGCATTTCTGAAATTGGGTACCAGTATTTTCCTGAAAGACCATCTAAAGAATGCTTAACCAGTCTTTACAGATGCTGACTCTTTAGAATGCTTAAATAAAACAAACCAGTTGTACTCAGTCCAGACAATACGAGGGTAATCACATATTCTGTGTTGTTGTCGAACACCAAATATTTGTCCAAATGCTGCTTTTAATTCATCAAAACACAAAAGCATTAGCTAAAATGTCATTGATGTGGTTAATAGTGCGTGCTTAAAAGTACTAAAGTGTTCTGAATTGAATCCTAACAAGCCTAGCAAAGGCAAGCGTTCCTACTGTAAATGACAGCACTCAAAACAGATTACCGTTCCAGTTCCTGCCTGTCATTTGTGGGTTTTCTGTTCAAACTGATTTTTAGACTGTTGCCTGTTCATCTTTAATTTCTGTCAGCTTACTGTTCTGAAGTGAACTGTCATGCTATAAAGTAACAAAGTATTACATTTTCTTCACAGAATAAAAGATATCTATAGTTTTGAAAGAGAAGGACAACATGTTATTGTTACTGCATCCAGTGATGGTTACATTAAAATGTGGAATCTGGATCTTAATAAGGTTGGTCTGTTAAACTGCTCGTTACATTTATGGAAAAATACCAGCCAATCAAAATTGCAGACAGTTCTGCTATAAAGATTAATTTTAAATCACTGAGGAAATTTTACTTGAAATCTGGATGTCTTGATCTTCCTCCATGTTATGTTCAGTAGAGTTGTATATGTCTATGCACATATTTTTCTGCACTTGTATATTTTTGTATCTTTGTAGATTTTTTTAAACAAACAATAAAATCTAATGATATTATGGAGATCTCATCTCCTCTTTATGTAATGCTTCCCTTCAGACCTACCTGGCCAGACTTATGACTATTTAATCAGTTATATATGGTCTAAGGACTGCTGTGAATTTTTGTAATGTTGATTGTTGCTACTCTTTTAAAAAGATAAACTGTATGGTTTGGGGGTAGTGGTGGTTGTTCACGTAGGGGGAAAAAGTCCTTTTGAAAAACTCAAAACACGTTAATGTACTGGATACTTTTATTTCCTGTATTTTCAAACAGTTCTAAGTAGCACAGTTCAACAAAGAATCATGTCTTATCTTTAAAGTTTCACATGTTTATTGTTTGCTCTGAGGTTTGTCTTTTAAAATCAGAATTAGATTTTTTTAATTTAATGCCTAGTAATGAAGAATCTACTATATTCCACTATAAGTATCTTGAATAGTTCAAAGAAATATCTCTCAACATTTATACACTTTATTATCTTATCTGAATTTGCCTGTTTTTAATTTCATCCCTTCTGATTATTTTTATACTTCTAAGTGCAGTAGTGAAAATCCCTCTTTTCATTTCACCTCAGATTTCTGTTGCCCTTGTACATAATTGACATAGTGATCAGGAAACTCTACCTTTCTGTGTAACGTTGTCTTTTTTTTTGATCGAATGTGTGATTTTCTTCCTGTGCAGGCAAAATTTTGTAAAACTTTGTATAGCTGTGTGAGCTGCTCTGTCCAGCTCTGTGAGGTAGAATGTCCTAACACAAACAGTTTCTGATGGGTTGATGCTGTTATGCTGCACATGTGTTTGTGACACTTTATTCCCTGATATCTGTAATAGGATGTTTGCTCAAGTATTCCCAGATCTGACTGATACAATTGCAGTTAAGCAATTTGAAACACACTTTGAAGAGGTTACTTTTAATCAGCAGCCTTGTCTTTGTGAGGGAGAAAAGGAATCTGATGCAGTATCTTAATTCAAATTATTTTAGCTGTATCAATTACTATTACCTATTACTCATTATTTATTATACCTATTACTCTGGAGAAACTTCTGAAACCATTAGCAATTTTTTTTTGTGGGCCTATGACACATCTAGGTATTCCTTATGTTAAACTACCCCCATGTGCCTGAAACCCACTGATCTTGCTAATCAAGATATGTTCTTAAAGCCATTGGGAGTTTTTTGTAAAACCACCACTGAGGAATGGTATCAGGAACAGGACTGTATCAACGTGACCATTAATCAGTGTACAGCCTCTAGTTCCAAACATTGTCAGGCACCAGAAATTAAGTGGAAGATGGGCAGTAAGATACTTTCTCAGTTCAAGTACTTCAGTAAATTTAAACAGAAATAAAATAATGTTTAATTCATCTTTTTCTATATTATCTTCAGATTAAAGATGTGCCGTCTTTACTGTGTGAAGTCAATACCAAAGCCAGGCTGACATGTCTTGCAGTATGGCTCGACCGAGCTTCAGAAACGAAAGAAAATTCTGATAAAGCTGCAACATCACCTCAAGGTAATAGAACTGCGTGTATTTTCGGTTGTTAATGTGATTGTGAAATGGAATATACTACGTGGGAGGTTTTTACTATATGCATTGGAAAAAGTTTTGGTATCTTGAAGAACTGGGGATATGACGCTGGCAAGGGATACAGGTATCCTTACCAATCTGATAAGTGTCTCAAGCCTGCATGTATGTTGGAGGACGTAAGCCTCTTTTCACTTATATTATATAAAAGTTTTATTTCTCTTTACTGGAATAACATACTGAGGAAGCCATTGTGAAGCTTTTGAGACAGATAAGAGAAGAATAAACAGTTTGATAGAACTGCACATCTTGTTTTCCTATAAACACAATAAGGTCTGAGGCCAGTGTAGTTAGGCAAACTTAGGAAGCCTGGCTCAGTATTTTTTTTTGCTGTTGTTTTCCTGTATCGTAATACATTTACATACTTCATTTTTAGATATTTTTATATCACAGGCAAAACTAGCATAAATGGCACATTCCACTGTAAATAAAAAATAATTTATAACCCCTTTTTTAAAAGGAGATACAAATAAGTCTCTCTGCCATTTTAGACTACAAAGACTGGACATAAATATCAGTGTGAATAATTTCTTGCTTTTTTTCAGCAAATGAAGATGAAAAATCATCAATCGTCAGGGAAAAAAAAGTTTGTCGGACTGGTAAAAGTGATAAAACAGCAAAAAGAAAGAGAAAAATTACTCCAGAGAAGCAAAAATTGGAAGCTCCACTGCAAAAGAAGAAAAAGAAACAAAATAGCTCAGCATGAACACAGCTACTTTCTCTTCTGAATAAAAAGTAAATACTGGTGTTGCTGTAGTTTTTATAAGGATGTAAATCTCTGACAGGACATATACCTCTGAACTGATCTGTTGTTTAAAAGTAATGAATGTTTTTACCCTAATAAATTGACTGATCATTCTGGGAAGTAGCAAAAGAGATGGCAACTTTTCCTAAATGAATGAGGCAAAAATAAATTCATAATATGTAATGTTTATATTTTTCTATTAACAATCGCATACACTTAACAACTGGCTCTGAAAAAGCCAGCTAAAGTGATAAAAATAGCTGCATCTGTCTCGGTTACATTTTGTCTCACTTAAATGCATATTAAAAATACATACACTTTTTCATTTTAGTGTTGGAAAAAATACTGTTCACTTGACTCAAAATATGATCCGCCTTTGTCATGCATTACTTTTCCTACTGTAAGAAGGAACATGTTAAAATTACTTAAAATATGATGATCACATTCCATTCATACATTCACAGAACTTTCTAGTTCTTGACATGGAGTTATACATAGAGTATATAAACAAATGTTTGGGTTTTTTACTGTGTCCATACTTCATGCATTTAATTTTTTTGAACTCTTTGCACCCATGGTTCACATGATTGAAATCTTTTGTTCAGAATATGATATATATTTTTATGTGGAAGAGTTTATATCAATGAGGTTTTACCTTCTCTTTCCCCTTCCCATAGTATTTTTTCAAGTCCTTGATCCAAGCTGTATTGTTAAAAAAAAAAAAAAAAATCTAACATTTGAAATGTTTGTCATGCTGATAAGATGTCACCCGTCTGTTTTGCACTTAAACAAAAAGTGAATTCCTGACCTTCTCAGCCAGTGGGAACAGGATTTTATCTTAAGTCTTATTACAAATATACAGTGGGAAAAACAAAGTTGAGCTGGAGAGAACAAGGTCAAATAGCTGTACTAAATGTTCTCTTTATTTCTTTTAAAGTAAGGCATTTTAATGTAGTTTTCTGCACTACCAGAGTAATCATTTTTTCTTCTGTTTTCAGAGAGTAATTGGAATTATGCTTTATTCTAATTCACTTTAGTAATAATCTGTTCCTCCTTATTTGTGTAGCAAGAAAAAAGGTAGAGAAGATCAGAAAAAAGATTGAGCCAAATCTGGAGACAGGAATGCAGGCTGTCTTAGGGAGGTAAAACAGGATATAACCCCGGCTCATCTCTGTGCATGCTCTGATACTGAAATAAAGCATCATCGGTGCTGTTATGAGATTGTTCATGTGGCAATGGCAGTATTCTCTTGGACGTGGGTGTCTGTATTTATCTTCTGTAACTGTTTCCCTTATTTAGATAAATAATCACAACCCCTTGTCTGAATATATAGTATAGCTGATTTATATGAGCTCGGTTTAATTCAGCATTAAAGGGATTTCAGTTGTACTTTAGTTTGAACTTACACAGCTTTTAACTTTAGTAATACCCTGAATGTGTGTGTACACAAGCACAGGCAAATCATGTAGGACTTAAAACGGTTTGTAGACTTCGCAGGAAAGGTACCAAATCAGGTTTTCAATTGATAACAAGGCTCCTGTAGTAAATACAGGACTTACAAAGTATAAGATGAAATAAGAGAATTGTGTAAAGTGTTTTCACTTGTAAAATGTTATGTCTATTTTATAGTGCTTATCTTATGTCTGTTCTTGACAAAATGGCTGCCAGTACTAAAACAGTTTTTATTTGAATTTTTAAATACATGAGCTCATGGCCGTGGACATCACAATTCCAGAAGCAAGGTCTCATGAGCACCAGGAAAAATCCAGTCTGCACATAATTTTACGAATTAAAAAGCAAAAATTCCACAGAATTTTGGTTCTAAGTTAGACTTACAAGTAAATATTAGACATTTGTAAAAATTCAAACTCCCTGTGTAGTGACAAAGAATTATGCATCTCATGAGACTTGGAACAATTTTTGAACTGGAGACAGAGAAGACAAGTCCTAACAGCTTTTAAGGTGAAATACAGAAACAGTCCTGAGAACTCATATTTTCTATACCTTGAGTGAATGCTCAGCTACTAACCAGTACTTGGCAATTTTTTTTTTTTGTTCTTTTCTTGTGCCCATCTTCCTTTTCAGAACATTTTCCGTTCTGGTTTTCAGGGAACTGCTTAGAATGATAGAGGGAAGGCAACAGTGCAGAGAGAGAGATGTTAGCGGTGAAAAAGCTCTTCCTGTGTCAGAAGGGGTGAGCATGCATGACACTGGTAGAGTAGATGGAGCCATGGCTGCAAGAAACCGCAGCCTAGAGAGCAGCATCTCAGCTGAGCCCCAGGTGAGTTCAGCAGCTCCAGCAGCTGTGGATTTCTTCCAGTTTTCTTGCTTCCCCTTTTGGGGAACCCCAGTGCTGGATTACAAAGTGCAGCTCAGTGAAACGTGAACCTCATAGCCATTGCACAGCTTCAACCGAAAAGGGAACCCCGTCCAGTACAGCTTAGATCTGTGTTGGTTGTGGCACTTTTCAGGAAGATAGGAGATCTATATTTAAACCACTTAGGCCACAAGGCAATTAAACTGCTCTCCACTTCTGACCAATTCATAATGATGGGAAAATGTGAAATGCAGCTAGAGAAAGCTGCATTTTGCAGGAAGCACAGGCCTCTGATGTTTTGTGACTTCTGTTATGAAGAGGACCTGAAGCCCCTCAGCTCAGGGACCTGGCTGGAGGAGTGCTGTTTCTTTCTTTATGGTTATATGTCCATGGGGGGCAAGTGCATAGCCAACTGGAATAAATCATGCAGCACCATTTACGTGAAAAAAGCCAATTTCAGCACTTGAAGAAAAGAAAGAGTTTATCTTTTTGGACAGTTATAAACATCTCTCTACATTTTTTCCAGGTTAAAAAAAATGCAGAACAGTTTCTTTACAAGATGTTTTCCATTTCCCACTGTTGCATAACTTCTACAGTAGAAGACTTTTTTTCTGTTGCACTAGCTGTGCTTGTGATGTTAAGATTATAGAAGTCCCCTGCATCTTCCATAAAAGGGCTATACTGAAATTACTGATCAAAGCTAGAAGCGGCCTGTAGGCTGCCCAGAGTTGTAGCTCAAAAATCAAAAACCACATCAAAAACTACCCCTAAAATCTCAGCTATGCCATATACCCTCACTTCTGGTACAGGACTAGGATGGATTGTGTGGACACGAATGCAGTTACGAGGGAGCTTTGCCCCTCACTGAACAAGCACGCAAAACCTTGCCCGCACCGAAGTGTCCCCTCGTTTGTAGGCACCGGGGCTTGCTCGGGCATCCTCAGTGCCCGCCGCCGGGGCCGGGGGAGTTACCGGCAGCTCTGCTGGTAGGTGCGAAGCCACCAACGCCGCCTCCTCGGCAGCCCCGGGCTGCAGGACACACCCCGCCCCGCCTGTTGGGTTTTGTTTTTGGAGGTTTGTTTTTTTGTCCTTCCCTCAGAACAGCCGGAAAAGGGAAGCTTTGGGCGGTGCGTTGCTCCCTCGCCTCCCCTTCCGCAGCCTGCTCCGCCCCGGGCTGCTGTGGAGCGGCGCCGCCGGGCAGGTGAGCGCCCACCGCGTACCCTCCCCGGCGGGGCGGCGGGGCTGACCCCGAAGTTCCCCCCGCCGCCCCCAGGGCTGCATTCCCAGCAAATCGGTTTTCATCTCTTGGACGGGGTTTAGGGCTTAGGCTTTAGGAGACAGGCCTTGCTCGTGGAAAAGCCCCCCGCGGCAAAATGCTATTATTTTTTTTTCCCTAAAAAATTGAGATACTGACCCTCACCTCAATTTCTCTTTCAGTGTTCAGCATGGCCGTGGACTGGCTCGGCTTTGGCTACGCCGCCCTGGTGACATCAGGAGGGCTCATTGGCTATGCAAAAGCAGGTACCATGCGGGAAGCTGCCTGTATCTTCTTCACTGCCCCCCCCCCCCCCCCCCCCCCCCCCCCCCGCGCCCCAATAACTTTGTGTGAGCTGGGCGGCTTTTTACGAAAGCCTCCTATCTCGAAGTTCACGCAGATGTAAAGTTTATCAGTTTGTGCCATGTGCTGATAACTTGCTGCTGTTGGGGTGTGGTGCTTTTTGGGTTGAGCTGGTGCTTTGGGCTGATAAGCTTACAATCTGCTTTCTTGTGGATGCTGGTATCCTGCCTCTGCGTTGTGCTCTTTGGGTGAACTGACATAAGTTGGCTTCAGAAAGGCTTTTCCCTTGCTATTTTAAATATAAGCATTCTATATCTTCAAATTACATAAATCACCATTTTTTTCCCTAAAGATTTATTCTCATTTTAGTGTTTGACGGTAACAGTATGCTGCAAGCTGCAGAGTTTTCAGAAGGATCCTTTCTCCAAGTAGAGCTGAACAATGCAAATCAGTCCTTAAGCTTGTTCCTTTTCTGGGCTCTGCATCATAAGCTTACCCTCTGACCTACTGCTTTCATTTCCTGACCTTTTTCTGAGTTTGCCCTCCTCTGGACAGAACTGGGGATTCATCCCTGCTGCAATACTGTCTCTTTCTACTTTGAAAATCCCTAAGCCATCTTAGTGTTTGTGATACGAAGGTGTATTGCTGAAGTCAGTAAGAATCTTACCAGTGCATTTGACTACATAGATGCTAATTCCTATTCCAGTCTGCTTTCTACTGGCTTGCTTTATCTTTTGGGCTGTGAGTGGAGTTTAGGGCAGGAGGGACAATAATGAGAAGAACTTAAGTAACTAATTGCATCTGCATTTCTCTGAGACCGTTATGAAATGGTAGTTAACTTTCTTATCCAACATTCCCAGATGGGAGGATGTGATCGCGCTGAGGCAAGGGAATCCATGTCACAGGACTGTTGAAGGGGGAACAGGAACTTGTATGGTGACTTGTAGGGAAGTAAATAAATAAAGCAAGCTATCATATCCCTACTAATAACTTGGAGAAACCAAAAGAAAATGGAACTTTCATCCATAAAGCTAAGACAGCGATCTGTTCTTTTACAACTAGGTCGATTGACCCACACAGATAGTGGTCAACAGTAGGTGCTTTGGGAAGAATATGAGAACAAGGCAAGAAAAGAGTGATTGATTTATTTATTTATTTTCTCTCTTCATTTAGTAAGTTCTCTGGGTCCCAGTGTTTTGAGACTCAGGAACTTCCTGAGCCGGAGGTGGTGCGGTTGTCCTAGTCAGTGTATGTGTCATAGCTGCTTAAACAATGCCTTGAGGTAAAATTGCCATTTGTGGGTCTCCCAGGCTTGTGGAAAGAACTGTAGCAACCGCATGTTGGTTGCTAAACTGCATTCTGTACAGAGCAGCCACTTGCTAGAGTGTGCATCTTTTCCTTGCACATGTACAAGAATATCTGATGCTTTCCATCATCTTTGTCTCTTGCTTTTTATACCAAAAGCAGGATCTGAAGCAATGTTACAACTGCCTTGTTGATGACTGAAAAATGATTACTTTCTGGTAGCAATATGTGATCCTCCTGTAACATTGAGAGGAGGTCTTTATCAGCTTAGCTTTGCAATCTCTGGTCCTTTAAAGGTGACCTGGAAAATGGAATATATAAAGAACAACCCTCAGTAGCATTAAGTCCTGAATTCTCCATTAGCCTTATTGAGGGTATTCACCACTCAGTGGTCATGCCACTTCATTACTTGATGTAATGTATAAATCACCAATTTGTATGTGGTATCCTTTATCTTCTGGTAGCTCGGGATTATCATTTGTACTGAGGATTTGATCCAAAGTCTACGCGGGTCCAGGGAACCTTCTTCCAAAGTCTTCAGTTACCTTTGGATCAGATCTCAGGTGTACTTAAGAGATATGACCTCTCTTACTTGACTCCACTCTCTTCTTTGGTAACTTTCTATTTGTCTGAATGCCCTCCTGCCCAGTTCAGTTCACGTGTCCTTTTTCTGATCTTAAACCCTTACTATTTAATCCATCTACTTTACTGCCTCTCAAGAAATTCTGATATTATTGTGTTGAAAGAACATGCTCCAGTTTGCACAAAGAAAACAGTTTGCACAAAGAAAACACTAATTCTTTAGCTTTTCCATCATAAATATATTAATGGCTTTGCTGTTAAAGAATTAAATACTAATGCTATTTGTATCTTACGCAAGAGTATTTGAACGTGTTTCTTGGTGCAGATCAGCATGGTCTTAATATCTTAAAAGAAAAAAAAACCCCTCTCTAATCTGCTTTATAACAACAAATGCCCATTTTTTTTTGTTATTGTTGGTATTTTACAAAATAGATAAGCTGATGAGCAAGTTTGTTTCTGAGCTTCTAATAAATGCATTATCTTTTACTTATTCAGGTAGTGTCCCGTCGCTAGCTGCTGGCCTTTTATTTGGGAGTTTGGCTGGACTGGGTGCCTATCAGCTCTCACAGAATCCAAATAATGTTTGGATTTCTCTGAGTAAGTCGTTTAAAATTTTAATTAGAAGAGATTATATTTACTGTAAAATAACTGGATACTTGAGTACCTAAAAGTCTTTGCAGAAGAGTTAAACTGATTGTGTTATAAATCTAGTTTCAATCCAATCTTTAAACTTGTGTTTTAGTGAAAAATCTCCATTAGTGGTCAAACTCCACTGCTCTCCCTGCAATGTGAACTGTTAGCATTGCTTAATTATTTTTTTAAAGAATGTGTTGAGAATGCATATTAAAAACTGCTTGTCTTGGTGTGTCTTGCTCAGTGATTTCTCACTACATTCCTGCATCCCTTTTGCAAGAAGTATAAAGTGCTTTGGGTGATAGTTCAAACTTCCATTTTTGTTCCTTTTCTACAACAGGAGAGGAAAATATCTGTTATTTATCATTAGAGTTTGTCTTCTGAACATCAAAAAAACCTACAGGTTGTGAAGGAAAATGTGTGCTGGGATAAAGTGAAACAGGTGGTTTAAAAAAAATAATCAAACCAAATACCATTATTTCACATCCTTCATCAAAAAAAAAAAAACAAATAAGCATTTTGTGTTTAAAAACTTGCGTGTAGTATGGTGTGAATCTCCAAAATGCAATTTTTGTCTTTCTGCCATTTACCATATAGAGCTCAGGGTTGTGATCAAGTTAGGACAGTTACCACCTATCACTTTAACCTGTGCATGCCTAAAGCTTATGCCAGTTGCAAAATAATGACTTGAACTTTTTGCATTCGCTAATAAGTTAGGATACCTTGCAATTGAAGTGGGCTGAGAAAATATATGTAGATAATTCCTGCAGTTTAGCTGATGCTTGACACTTGTTAGGCTGCTGTATCTCAGATACTTGTGAGCATGTGTTTTGTGTAATCCTTTGGCCGGTATCTGTGTTAGTAGTGTCCTTTCCTCATCTGTAGAAGCCATCAGTGCATGACAGTCCTCTAGCACTAGCTATGTTTCAGTCCCCAGGCTTGGCTGAATTGGTGGCTGCCACCGTGAACCTGTCTTATACTGGTGTGTTTGACGGATCATAGTGCAAGGGAAGTGCTAGTGAATGGATGTCTGACCTCTGTGTGTCCTCTTTGTGGCTGGATCCTACTTTCAGCATCCTGCAGGAGGCTGGAGCATTTCAGGAAGCGTGATTCCCCTGCAGACTGCCCATACCCCTAGCAGGTTATTTTATTATCGCTGAAAATGGCAGAGACTGTGATTGGCTTATTTTTATAGATGACAAATATGTGGAATTACAAAGGTGTTGCACGCCTGGGGAGATTTAACAGAGAAGCAAGCTTCAGTAATGCAGTTTCTTCTTCCTTCTTCTCAGAACTGGAGCTTCCCTTCTCCCTGACTTCGAGAAGCTAACTGTGGAGAGTCACTGCTTAGTCAGTGCTTAAAGAACTGCCACTGGCTATAGCATTTGTTCACTGAAGCAGTGACACAGCATCTAGCTCTTTGATATGTGAAAGTCAGAAGTGAAAGGGGAAGGCCCAGCATTTCTCTCCACTTCAGCATTGTGTACAGTGTAGTCCACTTTCACATCTACTGGATAGGTCAAAATAATTCAGTAGCATATGGAGTTTTTTCTTCCTCCTTTTCACGCTTTAAAGTTTTTGGAGAAGGTGTGTTCTACTGCTGTCTTAGATGAAATTACATTTAGTGAGGTGTGCATATTTTGAAGACTGGCTACTGATTAGAGCTTGAGGTATTTGCATACTGAAAGTTTTAGTTCTTTCTTGCGTATTAGCCTGTGGTCCCAGTCTTTTGCTTACATGAGACTGTTAGATGTCAAGGACAATATTTAGGGTGGTGTTAGGGAGGAAGGATGCCATGGCTATGATTGAAGATGAGCTGGGTCCAGCCATCACATAGAAGCAATGGTAGAAAATAAGTGGTTGGAACAACATGTGAATGTGTAGCTGTTACCACTGGGTAGCAGATACATGCTAAGGCTAAGGATTTGATCAGTATGTTTTCCGTATAGTTTTCTTGGTATTCCGTCTTTCTTTAAGATAGTGTTTCAGGGATTGCCCTTTCTGTTTTACTGGCTCAGTGGAATTACCTGGTGCCTGTCTCTATGTCGAGTGGTCAGGCCTTTAACTCTGTGATCTTAGTGGAAGGTGGTGCAGGGCTGAAATGGATTGGTAATGCTTAGCGCTTACATAGCATGCTTCCCTTTCAAAGTCTTTTCCAAACATAAATTAGTTAATTCTCAGAATGTTACTACAAGTTAGCCATGAAAGTACTCTCTCCCTTTTACAAGAAGTGTACAGGTTTAGTGATTTGCCTGTGCACAGGGAAGGAGTGAGTTCCAGAGCAGTGTAGCATAGATTATTTCCAGTCTCCAAAGAAGAACATTCTGACAAAGAAATTTGAGGACAATGTGTGCAGCAGCATATGGAGTGCACTGTCTGCTAGAACTTGATTTAGAATATTTACTCTTCACATACTGAGGCATTCCAAAGTTTACACAATTTATTGACTCTTTTAGTCCATCACATGAAATAACCCTGTTTCACTTTTTACTTGATGCTACTACTTCTCTCTGTTCTGTTAGTTTTGAATTGTGGAATCTCTCTCACACACATGCATCTCTGCTGACCGGGCTGTATAATCTCTCATTTAAGTTACATCTGGAACACTGACTGCCGTCATGGGAACAAGATTTTACAACTCTGGAAAATTCATGCCTGCAGGGCTAATTGCTGGTGTCAGGTACAACACAATATACTTTTTTTCTTTTTTAACCTCCTATATGTGATTTCTTATTTGCTTAATTAAACTGAGATGGAGTGAATCATATTCTGTGTATCTTTTTTGTTTCTCTGCACCAGTTACATGGGAAGTATTTGAAAATGAGTTGACAAATTATTCTTATTGTTGTTTAATTGTGTGTTTTTTCCCCGTATACAGTTTGCTAATGGTTGGAAGATTAGCACTGAAGATGGTGGAAAAGGCCCACGATAAGTAACTGTTCATTTTACAGTTTAATATCTGAATGAGGAAACCTAAGAATGAAGTTGCATGAATGCAGAAGCAAGAAGATGGAACAATTTTCTGTATCAAGACAATTTTTTTTCTTTTGTTTTTATGTAAAGGGGAGTAGTATGATGGGACAGATAGTTTAGATACAAGGTGCCATTTGTTTCAATGATCTGGTAGAGCTGTTATTGTGTACTGAGAAATTGGCCCTAGGTTTGACTTTTTTCCGGACACATTTCAGTCTATTTTAACACTTCCAGTTTTTATATTCCAAAATATACTGCTGACATATATGAAGCAGAGAGGACCTGTAATTAAGAAAGTATCCACAAAGAGGCACCAAGTGTAATTGGCTAAATATAACAGTGTATCTCTCATCTTTCATACTGAGTATTACAGTATGCTTTACGCTTTACCTGTGGCATTCTGAGTTGATATACCAAACAGATCTTACCTTTTTATTGTGAAATGATGCTAAAATGTTGCTTTTCTACAAGTAAAATCTGTTACAAACCTTTATTTGGCATGTTTCTGTATCCTTTCTGTGTGTATGGGGTATTTTTTTTTTTTTTTACCTTCTTGTTTTCTTCTCAGTGGAAGTCTTTGCAGTGGGCTGTTACCCAAGTGTTGTCTTTCAATGATATTTAAAAATCACTTTTTAAATGGAGGGGCAGAAGATTAAATTAGACACCTTCATTAACACTGCATTAAAACGGTTTTGGAAAGGAACTTACTCTGTGGATTAATTAAGTGAGATCTGTGCTAGGCTAAATGAACAGTTGAATGTGATCTGTCCAAAGGGCTTTATAACCAGAATAAAGTAGTTTAACGTTAACACTATGTAATTCTGATCTTACAGGCTTATTTGACAATAAAATGTATCAGCATTTTATTTTATCACTTAGGGAAGTGGCTGTGCCTCTTCAAATCTGCCTTTACTAGGAAAGCTTAGAGTCGGGAGAGTTCCTGGTTCTGCTGTGGTGCCTGAGGACTGAAGTGTGGAAGAGGCGTCGGTGGCATCTGGCACCTTTATTGATGCTCCGATCTTGATTACTTCTCCCGCTCTTGGTCTCTCGGCTCTATTAGTGCGGGCACAGCTAACAGAGGCTTAGCACTGTGATGGAAGGGAGAAGCTAGAAAGGTGTAAAAGAAAATCCTTTATCAACTTACTCTTTAGCGATACATGATTATTGATATACTAGGATTCTTATAGTGTGCAACTTGTATTTTAAAGTGATATTTTACGTAGTGACTATTTAAGATTCTTCTTTGTGATGTCTATACCATTGATTATATCAAAACTTTGTCAACTGCGTAACATATAATGATGGCAAAGCAGGTTTAAATTAACTTGCATCTTATGCACAGTACTTCCCATTTTGTAGTGCCTAAAGGAATTTGCAACAATTGTCTCAAACTGCATAAAGCAAATGTTAAACTACATAATTGCTCCATTTCATTGGTCACTTCAAAGCTTCTATTTCCTGTTCTGAAAATGGCATTTAACAGTATTGAGCCAGAGTGACATTTCCATTGTCGTGGATCAATGGAAACACATATGGTGGTAGATTGAAAGTTGTTGTAGCAGAAAGTAGTAATTACAAGCAGATCTATAGATGTTGGGCCAATTGTATTGTATGTTACTAATTCTCTTAGCAAAAGTTATAAAATTAATTCCAGGTTT
The DNA here is from genome assembly GCA_009819775.1 of Phoenicopterus ruber ruber. Classification (NCBI taxonomy): domain Eukaryota; kingdom Metazoa; phylum Chordata; class Aves; order Phoenicopteriformes; family Phoenicopteridae; genus Phoenicopterus; species Phoenicopterus ruber. The sequence goes on from CM020216.1 coordinate 72,363,230, forward strand.
CTGAACATGTTTCATATTGTAACGTCTCTTGTTTCCTCTGAACATGTTTCATATTGTAACGTCTCTTGTTTCCAGGCTCTTAATCTGTAAATAACCCGATCTGTACAGGATGGATCTGCAGGGAGCAACACTAAAAACATGTAAAAGCATGTCTGAAATTCTAGTCTCAGTTAAATCAGTCTCTTTGACCATGTTGTAAGCAAAATCCAACAGAAGTTTTGTAATTACCTTTATATATTTTAAATCACCCCATGTAATTGAACAGCAAATTCCATCCCTGCTATTGAATTTTCTAGAGCCATTCAAGAATTGAAGACATCGATATCCTTTCTCCAGATTGCCTGTGCTTTTAGGCTGATTGTTAGATAATGCTACAAGTTTTATCTCCCATTTTTATTGTGTAGATTTTGGTGAGGTTTTTCCACTGAGGGTGGTCTCTATGTAAATTGAGATTATTACTTTTGCATTGAATTCGCTGTGGCTATGCCATGGCTTTAGTGAAACTTCATGGTGTGAGTCAGATGTGTATGGATGTAACATTTAGAAAGAGTGATTTAGTTATTTTTAGGAAATGAACTGTTAAAATAATTCTTAAATTAAGGCTACTCTGTTCAAAGCATACTCTGAAAAGAAAAATGTTAGTTTAATATTACTTGTATGTCGTGGTTTAACCCCAAATGGTAACCCAATAACCAATTAAACGATACACAATTTCTCACCACCCGACGACCGATACAGCCCGTCCCGAGCAGCAGTCAGGGAGCAGGGGTATTCCCCCCCCAGCTATCCCAGAACAGCAAGTTCCAGAGAGAGCAGGCGAGGGAACAAACAGCCGAACAAATGAATGAAAAACAAAAAGGAAAAATAGGGAAACAAAAAGCAACCCAAAGGGAAGCTTAAGGATTAAGGCAAGTTAAGGGTCTAAAAGCCTAGTGGCCCACCGGCCGACCCTCACTTATACCGGGCATGACGTCTATGGTATGGAATACTCTCTTTGGCCAGTTTGGATCAACTATTCTGGCTCTACCCCTCCCAAGATTTTGCACCTGCACATTAGCAAAACTTGGGAAACTGCAAAATGTCCTTGGTCATTTAGCAGCAACCAACAACATCAGTGTGCTATCACCATTCTTCTCACGCTAAATCCAAAACACGGGAGCTGCTGGAGACAAAGCTAGCTCCGTCCTGGCCTAAACCAGGACATTATAGTATCAGCTGTCAGCAGGAGCTGAAATGAGTACTGATTTCTTAACGAGGCACAGGAAACTAGTTTTACAATACACAGATTGGGTCACCAGGATTCAACAACTCAGAGTTTAATCCTGCCTCCGGAACTCAAATATATTATAGTAATGACACACGAAGAGAGTTTGGGTTATCAAATCCCTATTTCCCAAAGTGAAGACCCAGGCCCTCTATTCCACGTGTTGCTGTCACATCTACAGTGCCTGGTGGAAGCTGGGTTGCCATAGGAAACGTCAAGTATTTCACCCCTCTCTTGAGGGGGTCACTCAAGACTAGAGGAGGGAATTTCCTATTCAGTTTGGCAGGTAATGATCTCTTGAAAGTAGGAGCTTGCCCTGGACTTTGCAAGGAGGATGTATAAGCGTACCTGTCTTTGTAATAGTTGGTTACTGTAAGTCCTGGAAAGCGAGAGATGTTGGGCTCCCTTCAGCTCCTACTCTGGAAGGGTTCAAGCTCCCTTCCCAGGAGAGGGCTCTGTGCCTCAGGCCGTGGGATATCCTACGGGGGGGGAATATTGCCTGGGGAAGCCACACTGCAGCAGAGAAGAGACCACAAAGTTCTTGGGACCTGTGGGAACAAGAGCAACTAGCAAAAGAGTAACTGGCAAAAACCCAGAAGCATCCTGAAGCCGAGAAATGGAACCCAGGTTCCTGTCTGCCCGGGTGGAAAACCCATGGGGCAGCCTAAATTTCGCCTATGCTATATGTTTACTTCTGGCTAACCCTAGGTTCCTTCCTGTTCGGGATCTTACCTGTGGTGCCTCAGCTGCTCACACTGGGGCAGCACCAGGCATGCACAGGCTGGGAATGTTACAAACCACCCAGCTAGCGGAGATGTGATTTGGGGGGGGTGTCAAAATCTTGTACAGTTGGGTGCCTCGGTTGTGCCTGAATCTTTACAGATACAGCAGAGAGACCTCTAATACAGCAATAATGTACTGAGGTTCAATTGCAGTGGTGAGTTGAGGGGAGGAAAAGCAACCTTTTTACTCGCCCATCGATAGATGTCACACTCTAAGCTGTTCTTTCAATTAATGTGACATTCACAGGTAGCAAAATCTCTTTAATTTAGTACAAATCTGTAGTATAGTGTAAGAATATAAGTAACATTACACTAGTAGTACAGACAGCTCTCTTTTACAGACTAGCAAAGGAGAATGAGAAGAGGATGGAAAATGCTTCAAGTGAAATGGTTTAGAAGGGAAGTGCTCATGGGCTGTCCTACTTTATCCCTTGTTCTAAGAATATAGTACGTGACTGTTTTTAATGCAAAGCGTATTCCCTAGCTCTTCTGCTGCTGCAGGCTTCGAAAGTGCAATTTGCCATGTCCCAGTTCTGTCAGTCATTGTGCTGGGAGCTGTTGGCACTCCGTCATCCCCGGCTGAGGGTCAGTCCGTGCTGAAACTAATATGGCCTGAAGTATTACACAATTATCCTTTTGTGGTGTTAAAATTGCTGGCTTCTTGGCATTATAGTCATGCTTTCTGACTGCACAATTTAATCACCTGGAAAAATGGGAGGGGAAAAAAAGGTTGGGCGAACCTCCAGGTGGTTATGACAGAAGGAGGAAAGTCTTTGTTCCTCCAGAATCCCTACTAGTAAAAATGGCAAAATGTTGCGTCAATAATGGCACAGAGACACCTGCACACGTCTCCTCTCCTGCTTCCGTGAAATGCCATGCTGGGGCAGATCAAAATGCTTACGGTTTAGTGCTATATCCCCAGCTCAGTCCAGTGCACAAGTGACTTTGGGTGTTCCTTTTAGTCTTCTTGTGCCTCTCTGCTGAACCTGTGAAATGGAGATAATGTTTTCTGTATCCCTTCCCTGTCTGTCTTCTACATTGCTGTCTTATACAGTGGTGGCGTAACATGTTCCCCGCCCCAGCAGCACGAATTGGTAGGTCTGACACTGTTTTACTGCTGGTAGCTAATGCAGTCTGTTGTTGTTTTAATTTGAAGCGGTTTTAAAAACAAAATATCTAATGAGAAAAATTATGGTAGGACAAATGTCTATTTTCCTTCCATCATTTCATTGAATGTTGGCATTTGCACATTATTTTGAGATCCTCTCCTGCAAGTACTATAAGTTGAGTTGAGTTTTAGTACTAATACTGAGAATCACAGAATATCCTGAGTTGGAAGGGACCCACGAGGATCATTGAGTCCAACTCCAGACTCCACACAGGGCAACCTAAAAGTGAAACCATGTATCTAAGAGCACTGTACCAATGCTTATTGAACACCGACAGGCTTGGGGCTATGACCGCTTCCCTGGGAGCTTGTTCCAGTGCTTGACCACCCCCTCAGTGAAGAACACTCTCTTTCTCTTTATTTTACTCTTTTTCTTTTTTTTTTTTTCTTTTTTTTGGTCTTTTTTTCTTTTTGTCTTTTTTAGTTTTCTTTATTTTTTCTTTTTATCTTTTCTTTTCTTCTTTTTTCTCTTTCCCTTTTCCCTTTTCCTTTTTCTTTATTATTTATTTTTTGTTTTCTTTTTTCTTCTTTTTTGCTTTTATTTTTTCTTTATATTTTTAAAATCTTATTTATTTTTTCTTTTCTCTTTTTTCTTTTTTCCTCTTTTTTCTTTTTTCTCTTTTTTCTTTTTTTCTTTTTCTCTTCTTTTTCTTTTTTTTTCTTTTTTCTTTTTTATCTTTTTTTCTTTTTTCATCTCTTTTTTTTTTCTTCCCCTCGCGTGCGTGTTAGCGGGCGCCTGCGCTGGGACGCGGAGGGTTTGGCGGGGCTGTGCAGCGCGCAGAGCCGGGAGAGGGCGGCAGCGCTGCTCCGATGCGGCTGCCGCTCCGCCCGGCAAGCCGGCAGCCGGGGGGGGAAAGACACCCACCCCGGGAGATGGAGGCAGGGATGAGTAACAACAAACAGGGCTTACCTGCTTCTAATTTGGGGTTTACCCACTTGTAGTTACCTGACCCGGAACACCAACTGCGTTCGGTTTTGCTCCCTCGGCCGAATACGAGTGTCTGCTTCTTCATTACCTTTGCAACCGCCTGAGGAATGCAAGGAAGTGATCGTGGGGCAAAAGGCTTCTCGCCAAACATACTGCGCAGTCCCAAACTAGTGCTGCTACGGAGCTGATAATAATCGCATGAAGAATGAAAATAAAAACCTCCTGCCACTCCTCTTCCTACACCCCCCTGAAGGAAATCCCTCCCTGTCTGTATTGGAAGATCAGCCCAGCCTTTCTCACATGCGCGTTTACAGCAAGAAACAAAATCTGCAGGTTGTCAGCCCGAATCGCGAGCAGAGGGGATTTAGCAGGACAGACCTCCTTCTCTAAGCACTTTTAAGAAATGCATAAACATTATAGTTTTGTAAGCTGTTGCAGTATATATATAACCAGGGAGAGAACGTTATAGTTTTGTAAGCTGTTGCAGTATATGTATAACCAGGGAGAGGATGTTGGATATGTTTCTTTGGAGGCAGTGCTCTTTCAGCAGTGGTGTAACAATAGGAAATGGCTGGGATCAAATTATCTGCTGTTACCTGAAGGCATCCCATCGGTAGGAGAGTTATTGGATGCGCTGAAATTCCTTCTCGCTCCTCTGTTCCCCAATGAACCTGCGCGCAACTTCCTCTGGGGCTGGGCCAAGTATTGCTCTATTAGTATGCAGCACCGCAGCCAGCAGGGCAGAAAAATACGCACCAGGAGGAGAGAAAATAGATGGAAAGCGGCAGGAGCAAAGTAAACGCTTTTAAATTCTGGACTGAAATTTCCCGCCACTGAGATTCCCACTGGTCTGTGGGGTCGTGACAAGACCTAAAATATTCTGAGGTGAGAGTGAGGTTGGTCCACTTACCCAAGTTCTGTTTTCAAAACAAAAATGAAGCCTCAAGTGGGAGGTAGGGGAAATTTTTTGTGATGGAGGGTAAGAACCCAAGAACCATGACAATGGGTGCAGAGTGACAACCCTAAAATCCTCTGAAAGTATCCTAATCCATAAAGCTGTTATGAAAATGATCTTTCTGGTTCTCTGGGTAGTTACACATCCCTGGTGTTTAGCAGTGTGCTAGATGCTCCCCTTGGCGTTGCGTTTATCCTATACCCAGCAACACCTTCAGTCCCCAGACACGACCTCGCCTGCCATCCCTGCAGCATTTACATCGGCTGAGGGGCTGTCGCCAGGTTTTCTCCTCCACGTGCCACTACTGTCTCATCCCTGCCAAACAATGAGGACTCTCTGTTCGACTTACTCTTATAAATATCATCCATATATTTATTTTTTTAATGTATAAATTTATTTATTTATGTGAAGGAGAGATAGGTAGTTTAGCAGCCAGTTCCTCGGGCATCACAGAGAGTCCCTGACCAACACAGACCCAACTTCAGCTACATCCTTCTCACAGCCAGGTGTGCATTCAACACGCACGTTCATGCATGTGCACAGCAACAGACATTACCACGAATGCGCAGGAGTTTTATTTAGACTTTTTTTTTAAGCATTTTGTTTGCTTGTGTATGTTTTTGGTATTTAACAGTGGATATAACATTTATTTCCGTGTATCTTATTCCCATACTGTCAAGCAAGCAAATATTCCCACTAGTCAACGGCGAAAGGCTATAGACTTTCTGAGGCAGAGATGGCAGCAGCCTGCAATTATTCCTGTTCCTCTTAGCTGTCAACCATCAGGGTACCGGCTTCTCTAGGGAATGGTGTGTTGCACGGAGGCAGAAAATAGCCATAGACTTTGTTAGACATTTGATTTATAGAACATATCCCACAGGATGACCTTCAGCATCAGGACTTTCCTCAAGTATTCCTTGCATGTGAGCGTTAACCATACGGTGTCCCCTATAGACACTCAGCTTGCTTTAGACAGCATTCTCTGTAACGACGGAGCAAAAGACCTGCCAGAACAGTATGTTAAAAGCATTCAAATCCTTCCCTATTAACCACAAACAGGGTGTGGTGCATATGTTAAAAACACAGCAGGAAAGAGAAGAGTTAACTATTTAAACAACTATGTTAAGTAAGACCTAATTAGTGCTAATCTCCCTTTTTCTTTTTTGCCCCAGGAGCAGTAAGTGTACACAGAAAAGAGGAGGTTGGGGGAAGAAGGGTAAGAGAGGTCAGCCTACTATTAATTGCATCGTGTTTAGCTGGGTCACTGCAGTTGACCTCATTCAAATCTTTAATTGACATCTCGGTTTGAAATCCAAGATGGCAACACCATGCAAGATTTGTGCTCGCTCAGAGTCACGCTGTCTTCATTAGTCTCTCATTCTTTATCAAACATGTATTTCATGCGCATCTGAAAATTTAACTTCAGCTGTGGTATTGCCCAGAAGTAGAGTGAATCTTGCATTGCCAAGCCCCGCCTAGTGCCAGGTGCTGCACTTCCACCTCACCCAGAAAATGTGAAGATGGGGTCTGCTGAATCTAAGGGGAAACAGGATTGCGCAGCACCCTTGGGAGCACGGGAAAAAATTAGAAGACAGGTTGTTAACTAATAAAAGGAAGAGTGAAACATCTGAAGTGCTGTGAAGATGTTGCCCCGGACAAAGGTTTCTGAGATTATCCTGAGGCGTGGCAGGGCTAAGCATCGCTGACCTGAGGCATGCTGTGCCAGCTGACCCACCCGAGTTTCTGTCCTTCCATCTTTAGTTTTTCGCTTTTCAACAGAGAGATCTGACTGTAGTCAGCGGTAAATCTATTTGCAGATCTTGCCAAAAAAGCCTCAGAAATCCAAGTATTTCCCTACAGAGAAGGACATAAGGAGAAGGCATTTTTGTGTTAATTTCTCCTGAGGTTGCTCTGAAATTTACGGAAGAGCAGAAAACTGAAGCAATAAGCTTTTCTTTACATGCCTCTGGAGGCAATACCGATTCAGGCTGTTTAATCACCACGCCTGGGTAAACTAATATTCACTAATCCACGCAAATTTTTTTTTTAAAGGAGATGCACTTACGGGATCCTCTCCCTGCAGACAAGGGGGTGTGCGAGGCACCCTCCACCCAACTGCCCTGAGTGAAGGGGTGCAAACTGGAGCAGGCTGGGATCTTGAGATCTCGGAGTCAATGACCCTTTTTCTCTCCGTCAGGAAAGTTTCCTAATCCCCGGGAGTTCCCTCGGCATGGGAAATGAGGCTCTGCATGGCTTTGGCTTATGAGCAAGACTGACTGGACAAGTCATCCGTCATTTTAGGCCGAAGTTCCCAATTGTGCTCAGTTACCTGCGCCCACGGCAGAGCCACCTGTGTGACACCCAGCCAGGAGAGGCGGCAGCGCGGCTGTTCGTCCCCACATAGTTAAAGACCTTGCAGAGTTGCTTTAAGGCACGTTGGCTACTTGCAGCTTGCAGGGATTGGGGGGCCAGCTGAGAGTGACACAGGTGTCATCCTGCACTGGTTACACCTTCTCCAGCCCCTCATACCTGTTAGGCACCAGCTGTGGTCTTTGCTGTGCCAGAGGAGCTCTCCTTTCCCTTTGTACAGCATGACTCCTACAGAGGAGTTGGACCAAATTTAAAAAAAAAAAAATGTCATCTTCTTGGAGGAATATTCTCATGGCCTCTTCTGGAAAGTCAGTATTTTTTATTATCTGGTTTCCCAAAGAATTGAGGTTCATATAGTCATGCCATGTCCACCCAGCCATTCCCCTTTCTGCCAAAAGTTTTGAACTTTCTGTCACCTTCAGCTGAATTTCCCAGAGAAGTAAAAGTTTCCGCAGCTTCAGTTCTTTAAGATTTTTGAAAACCATTAGCTGAGTAGAGGAGTAGAGGGAAAATTCAGCAGAGTCTGTTTGACATCTGCCGCCCACCCAAGCAACACTCAAATAGCCCCTGACCAGTCACACCATGCGTAGTCTCCTGGTGGGAGGGTAGAGACAGAGAAGGAGTAGAACATTTTGGAAGCATCAAAGAGGGGCACAAGGGCACAGGAAGATATTGCACAAAGGGGCACGAGGAATGCAAGGAACCAGGCTTTGTTAGTTCTGCTGCTGACGGAGAAGTAGAAAAAAGACTGTAGATAGGCTTTGAAGATTATCAACACATTTATACCAAGAAAAGCGACTTTACAGCGCTAAGATATAATCTTCTGTTGCTCTAGTGTTAATGTTGTCAAACCAGAGTAGGGCCTAGAGCTCCTGGCAGAGGTGGAAGTGCCAATGTGCTTGGTGCTGTATAGACCCTCACCCAGAGGTCTTTCACCCTGCAGAGACCCAGGGGATGGAAACCTCAGCCTAGAGTTCAGATCTTTACTGACTGATTTTGAAATTGTTGTTAATGCAGTTATTTCCAGATCCGGAAAGAACAAAGCACGTTTTTGCGCCTGGGCAAGTCCAAGGGGATACTTGAGGAGACCTGAGCTGAAAGAATTGGCCTTTGGAAAGGGAATTGCTATGAACATGGTGTGTTGGAGAAAGATGCCTTTTTTGTGCAAGCCATAACTTTCCTCTAAGGCAGTCTTAGAGGAGGGAATAGGGCTACACAGCATTTATTTACAATGCTGTGATGTTTGTTTCTGCAGGTGTTTGTCAGGGATGCTTTTGGGTGAGAAACTGGCAAAATGTTGAGATGCTGAACCCTGGAGAGAGGGAACATTTCTGGTGTTGTGAATGGAGAAAGTCTTATCTGGGGACCGAAGGGAAAATGGTGCAGCACAGTAAGGTACATTTCCTGGCTCGCTGCGAATTCTGCAGTCGTGAGCATTAGACTTTATTATTACAGGCTGCTTTGTCTTCCCTTAGCTACTGGAGGAGGCTGTGAGGCTGAAAACTTCATCACCATGGCCTAGAGGGCTCTTCCCTGTTTTATTGGTGTCTCCTCCGCGATATCGTATCCCTTTCCCTCTCCCCTCATATTTTTGACCCTTTAGTCTCTCTACCCTGTTAGGTTAGGTAATAAAAGGCTCATCTCCACACACGCAGGTGGAGGAATACAAAAAAACTCCCTGCCCTGGCTCCTCCCAGGGCTGTCTCCAAGGCGTCTCACAGACTGAGGGTCCCTGGCTGGGGGTAGGGGACTCATCGTGGGATGCAGGGGATGAGCATCTTGGGATCACACAACTTTTTATGGGAGGTTCTGGGGAGGAACCAAAAGTGGGGACAGGGAGGGATCGAGGTGGTCTGAGGAGGAATGATTGTGGGAAAAGAGAGGGATAAGGGGATAAAAGGGAAAGGTCATGGGTAAGCAGGGTCTGGCGAGGATGCTTGTCTGCTCCTGACCAGCGCAGTCCATCCTGTCTCCTTGTTAAACTCTTTTTCCTGGGTGAGGGACTCCCTGTCAGTGTGTGCCTGTGTGTACAGGGTGCAAGTGCCAGCCGCTGGAGTGGGACCGGGGGTCACAGGCACCCAGGCATCCGTGGTGCCAACAACTGGAGCCAGTCTGGGTGTGTATGTCGGTCTGTGATGGGGAGCAAATACCAAGCTGGACTAGCTGGCTGGGAGGGTAAGTGGCCAGGGACCCAGATATGGAAGTGGACGTAAGTCTGGGCTGGGTGTGCATGTGTCCTCTGCATCGGGGAGCTGAAGGCACTGGTGACCCAAGGGGCCCCGGCCAAATGGGGTCTGGGGTCTGTGAGGTCTGGACCTCTGTGTGTGTGTATCTGCACAGGAGGCAACTGGAGGTGAGAGGATCCAGTGCCAGTTGCTGGGCAGGCTGAGTGTCTATGGGCAGCTACCAGAGCGACCCACATTGTATTCATACATTTTTTGTATCTACACACATATGTAAAAAAAAAAAATATATATATATATATATATTTCCCACTAGACCTTCAGCCTGATCAGGCTGAAAGGGGAACAGGATGAGGCTGTTGGTGCTGCATGTGTTTGCGTGAATGTTGAGTGTATCTGTACTGATCTGTGTGGCTGGCCATATGTATAGATACGTATGTGAGTACACGGTATATACCTGCGTTTGTGTGTGTGCCTACTGGAAATATATTCTCAGCTGTGCTATGGGTTGGACCTGGGGGAGTGGAGCTGCAGTGGCAGCACCTCTCTCGGGCCGCCGGTCCGGCAACCCCTAACTAAACCCCGCTGACCTTGCTGGGGGGGACCAGCAGGGCGCCGCGGCTCCTCACCTTCGCATACTGGGCCAAAATGGCCGTGTCTCTGTTGTGCAGCAGGCAGGGTCCAAAACAAAACCTGTGCCCCTTGCTCACCCAGAGCGGTGGGCACAGAGAAAATATCCCTCCTTTTGCTTTATGTGCCCAAATCCTTCTTCTGTTTCCCTAGCCGTCTCCCTAGTCACTGATCCGTGTTCTTGCAATGCATGTGAGCAGAATATATACCTACGATGGGTGTTTTCCTTTACACTTCTGACATACAAGAATTACCAATTATATAAATCAGTAAAAATAATCTACTTTTTGGCTGGAGTGAATTTTTATAAATGGTAAAATGCTCTAGAAATATGACTCTGGATGGAAATCTGATAGCCTTCTATGATGGCATGACTGGCTGGGTGGATGAGGGGAGAGCAGTGGATGTTGTCCACCTGGACTTCAGCAAGGCGTTTGACACTGTCTCCCACAATATCCTCATAGGTAAGCTCAGGAAGCGTGGGCTGGACGAGTGGACAGTGAGATGGATTGCGAACTGGCTGAATGGCAGAGCTCAGAGGGTGGTGATCAGCAGCGCAGAGTCTAGCTGGAGGCCTGTGACTAGTGATGTCCCCCAGGCGTTGGTACTGGGCCCAGTCTTGTTCAATTTATTCATCAATGACCTGGATGAAGGGACAGAGTGCACCCTCAGCAAGTTTGCTGATGACATGAAACTGGGAGGTCTGGCTGATACACCAGAAGGCTGCGCTGCCATTCAGCGAGACCTGGACAGGCTGGAGCGTTGGGCGGAGAGGAACCTCATGAGGTTCAACACAGGCAAGTGCAGGGACCTGCACCTGGGGAGGAACAACCCCATGCACCAGTACAGGTTGGGGGTTGACCTCCTGGAAAGCAGCCCTGCGGAGAAGGACCTGGGAGTCCTGGTAGATAACAAGGTCACCATGAGCCAGCAATATGCCCTTGCGGCCAGGAAGGCCAACGGCAGCCTGGGGTGCATGAAGAAGAGTGTGGCCAGCAGGTCGAGGGAGGTTTCTCCTCCCCCTCTACTCCGCCCTAGCAAGGCCCCATCTGGAGTCCTGCATCCAGTTCTGGGCTCCCCAGTTCAAGAAAGACGAGAAACTACTGGAGAGAGTCCAGCGGAGGGCTACAGAGATGGTTACGGGACTGGAGCATCTCTCTTCTGGGGAAAGGCTGAGGGAGCTGGGGCTGTTCATCCTGAGGAAGAGAAGACTGAGAGGGGACCTCATCAACGCTTACAAATATCTCAAGGGTGGGTGTCAAGAGGATGGGGCCAGACTCTTTTCAGTGGTACCCAGTGACAGGACAAGGGGCAACGGGCACAAACTGGAACACAGGAAGTTCCGCCTGAGCATGAGGAAAAACTTCTTCCCGGTGAGGGTGGCAGAGCCCTGGCACAGGCTGCCCAGGGAGGGTGTGGAGTCTCCTTCTCTGGAGATATTCAAAACCCACCTGGACGCAGCCCTGTGCAGCCTGTTCTGGGTGACCCTGCTCTGGCAGGGGGGTTGGACTAGATGATCTCCAGAGGTCCCTTCCAGCCCCTGCCGTCTGTGATTCTTGATTCTGTGAAATCCTTACCCCTTGTTGTTCCTCATTTCAAAAGCCTTTCTCGTATAAACCTACAACAAAGTGCACAAGTGCCAGCAATCTATCTCTGGCAATAAATGAAATTCAGGTGGCAATATCAAATATGATTTCGTTTTTCAGAATCGTAAGATGATATGATGGGTGCAGCATAGTGGAGCCACTGTAACGCGCTATAAATTTAAACTAAAGGTGATGGGGGAAAAAAGTAAAGGTGGCTTTGTTCCAATCATGCCCTTAATGAAAAATAAATACCAATAAGCTTGCTTTTACCAGGTTTGATCACATTTTAGATTTCCAGCTGAATTGCTATAAATACATTGCTACCAAGGCTGACACCAAACATTAACCCAATGTAGCTGAAGTGGAATCTGGCTGTGGGACAAAATAGGCTTGGAAATGGAGATTGTAACTTGCCGCTCCCCATTCCTGCCCCCTCCCCTTTAATTAATTGTTGCCCTTATTTGTGAAGACAGGCCTCTTTCCCAAAGAAGCAGCAAAGTGATAGCTTGCAGAAAAATCAGTCTCATGCTCTTTGAACATTTATGCTTTTCTTATGTAGTCTCTTATATATGTAGTTTGGTGAATTTGGCCAAATGCATAAGTAGGATTACATGTGTGTGTAAGGTTGTGCACAGCTGGAGCCCTGCCAAGTAAATATCCAGGCAAAGAACCCCCTCTCACTGAAATGCGTGAGGGGGCCAGGCGAGCTTTGATCAAACCCCTCTGTGTGGTGCAGGGCACTAAGTGATGGGCAGGAGGAGGAGCAGAGGCAGAGCTTGCTCCTTGAATGCAAGTCTCGTGGGCCATAGAATGGTTTGGGTTGGAAGGGACTGTAAAGATCATCTAGTTCCAACCCTGCTGCCAGGGTCAGGGATGCCTTCCACTAGACCAGGTTGCTCAAAGCCCCATCCAACCTGGCCTTGAACACTGCCAGGGATGGGGCAGCCACAGCTTCTCCGGGCAGCCTGGTCCAGTGCCTCACTACCCTCAGAGTGAACAATTTCTTCCTTATGTCTAATCTAAATCTACCCTCTTTCAGTTTAAAGCCATTACCCTTTGTCCTATCACTCCATGCCCTTGTTAAAACTCCCTCTCCAGCTTTCTTGTAGGCCCCCTTTAGGGACTGGAAGGCTGCTAGAAGGTGTCCCTGGAGCCTTCTCTTCTCCAGGCTGGACAAGCCCAACTCTCTCAGCCTCTCTTCATAGGAGAGGTGCTCCAGCCCTCTGATCATTTTTGTGGCCCTCCTCAGGACCTGCTCCAGCAGGTCCATGTCCTTCTTGTGTTGGGGGCCCTGGAGCTGGACTCAGTACTCCAGGTGGGGTCTCACCAGAGCAGAGTAGAGGGGCAGAATCCCCTCCCTCGACCTGCTGGCCACGCTGCTTTTGATGCAGCCCAGGGTACGGTTGGCTTTCTGGGCTGCGAGCGCACATTGCTGGGTCATGTTGAGCTTTTCATCAACCAACACCCCCATGCCATGCATTGTCTACATGCTGCAGCTCAGAACCCTCAAGTATGGGCAGTTGCTCCCCTGGACAAAGTGTCAGCCCTAAAACCTTCCTAGGGCAGCGATACGCAGGGGCTGGCTGGATGGGTACCCCCAGCCAGCTGTGCCATTCTGCTTCCTGGGGTGTACCACCGTCCCTGGTGTCACCCTGCTCACCTTGGCCACCCTTGTGCAGGACAATCGATTTTTTGGTCCCTGCTCAGAACAAATCCAGTGGATTCAGCCCCTCACAGGGAGGAGGTACAGCTGACAGCAGGCTGCTCTCACCAGAGCAATTAACTAAAATTAATTAAATGAATACAGAGCAATTAGCATCGCCACCTTCCTGAAACCTGCTGTTGCATGACCAGTCTGTGGCTGGGGTGTCCCCCGCTTCCCTTGGGAAAATAGTGCCTGGGAGTGCATTGCCTCTGCCAGAGTGACCTGAACTGATGTGCTCAGCAGGGGAGAGGAGAGGAAAGGTGGTTATTTAGAGCAGGCCACTACTTAGGGGAAGTCACTCTGGTAGGCTGCCTAAAGACCCTAGAGCATTCAGTCCTGAAGCAATGTGAATTTTCTGCGGTGCTTTTGGCAGTGAACAGGTTGCTAAATACCCCCAGCTATTATCCCTCGTTATTTTTGCCATCCTTGTGAATACCTGTGCAATTCAAGGTAGTCACACTTTGCTCCTCCAAAGTGCTCTGTTACTGAAGATGGATTGGGAGCAGCCCTGTGGAGAAGGACTTGGGGATATTGGTGGATGAAAAATTGGACATGAGCCAGCAATATGCGCTTGCAGCCCAGAAGGCCAACCGTATCCTGGGCTGCATCAAAAGCAGCGTGGCCAGCAGGTCGAGGGAGGGGATTCTGTCCCTCTACTCCGCTCTGGTGAGACCCCACCTGGAGTACTGCGTCCAGCTCTGGAGCCCCCAACACAAGAAGGACATGGACCTGCTGGAGCAGGTCCAGAGGAGGGCCACAAAATTGACCAGAGGGCTGGAGCACCTCTCCTATGAGGAAAGGCTGAGAGAGTTGAGGTTGTTCAGCCTGGAGAAGAGAAGGCTCCAGGGACAATTTATTGCGGCCTTTCAGTATATTAGAGGGGGCTTATAAGAAAGACAGGGAAAGACTTTACCAGGGCCTGTAGTGACAGGACAAGGGGCAATGGTTTTAAACTGAAAGAGGGTAGATTTAGATTCAACATTGGGGAAAGAAATTTTTTACAGTGAGGGCGGTGAGACATTGGACCAGGTTGCCCAGAGAAGCTGTGGATGCCCCATCATTGGCAGTGTTCAAGGTCAGGTTGGACGGGGCTCTGAGCAACCTGGTCTAGTGAAAGACATCCTTGCCCATGGCAGGGGGACTGGACTAGGTGATCTTTAAAGAGTCCTTCCAAACCGATGTGTGATTCCATGATTCTAAGATGGGAGATAAAAACCCAGTGCTATGCAAAATGCAGCCCCCCAGCAGCCCGGTGAGGCAGGAGCGTGTTGTGCAGAGGTAGGAAGGGGCCGATGGCTTGCTCAAGGCTCGGGCTGGCCGTGTCGCGCTCTCCAGGCTGGCAGGTACAGCAGCCAAGTGAGACTTGCCCCATGATGAAACGGCAAGTAGATCTCAGCAACCGCAAGCGTGTGGCACCTGTTCGTGGTGCAGCTGGGCTTCCTGCCCTGCTTGTGGGCCAGTCACTGCCATCTCCACTTGTTGGTTTGAAGTGTTTCTCCAGCGTTCCCTATAGGGAGCAAAAATGCAAAAGATTTCATAAAAAAGGGAGTGAGGGAGGTAAAAGAGCAAGGAATAAAACTCACCCTGTCTGGCTGGTTCAGCGCTACAGTGGAGACCTGCCCTGAAAAAGGAACCAGTGAAACCCAACCAACTAAAGTCATGAAATTCTATGTACAGGCTGAGACTTTGCTTTTCAAATGTTTGCCAGGGCGCTTGGGGAGAAGGGGAACGAAGAGAGATGCTGGAGCTGGTGCTGCCCGGCTCTCAGAGGAAGACACTGATCTAAACATTTTCTGTCTTCAGTGCAGTTTGTTTGTATTTTCCCTAACGTGACCATATTATATATACAAGGATATACACTATATTTTAAGGAAACATATCCCCGGGGAGAATTAAAAAAGCATTTACTTAACAAATCGTGTCTGTTTCTCAAGTGAGTCTCTGATCTAAGGCAAGGAACCATACATATTTAAACTTGGAAGTTGTTTTTCTATGTATGATTAACACAGATTTCTAATTTATATGGTGTCGCTTCTCCTGCTAGCTGCAACCCGCTTCATAACTTATAAGGGAAATTTCAGTGCTGTCTATTGAACTGTGACAGAGACAAAGGAAATTTTAGAGGACAAATGAAGGATGCTCTTGAAACCCAGGGCTGTTAATTGGTACTCCGCTCTGTATTGATCTCACTCTTCTGCTTCTGAATTTGACTGAGATTCTGCAACCCCAACCCAGGCAGATTGCCATTAAAGAGTTTTTGTCTGCATTAACCCAGCAGTATTAAACCCTCTGTGGTTCCGATATCCACCTTCTGAAATGCCTTTCCTTTTCCTTTTTCCTCCAGAGATGCCCATCTAGCAGACTTTCTGTGATTCCATACCCTGCCCTCACATCACAAGAATTTGCCCATCCAACTGGTCTGTTAAAAATTGTCCAGCATTCCCTGAAAAAACCACCCATATGGCTTGCAAAGCACCGCTTAGTCTTTTTGCGCTTTTATGTTTTATTCTGCAGAATTGCTGATAGTGGTGTAGATTCAAGTTTCTCCACATTAATTGCAGTGATATTTTTCAGTCTTTTCCTGCCAACCAAGCTGCTGGCTTTTGATCAGGAATCACATGTGTGCTAGAGAGAAGCAGCGGATTGCTGTCAGCTGGCTCCCATCTGTTTTGCCGTGGAGGGAAGGGTGAGGTGCACAACACAGGGCTTCTGCAACTGGGGAGAGAAAAGGTATAAGATACACAAGGTACATGAAAGTAAGTGCTAAATAGGGGGTTAAAACCCCAATAACCAAACCCAGGGGCCTCTGTTTATACAATATTGGACTTGAATGGAGTAGACATTGTTTCTATCCCTGCACTCACTGCTGAGCTGAGACTGACCGTACGCTGTCCACCTACCTGTGCCTCAGTGTCCCTGTATGTAAACTGGAGAGAAAGATGCCAGACTCCTTTATAAAGTGCTTTGTGACCTACTGATGAAAATCAGTCGGCATTGCGTGATCATGAAATGCCTTGTTTGTCGTGATGTGGCATCTTATACAATCAGCCCTATGGACACATTAAAAATTGTTTCTGCAGAGTGAAAAGACACTAATATATATGTAATAAATAGGTGAAGAACCAGTCAGAGATAAGTAAAGAAGAACACAGCTCCCACTAGCTTGGCTGAAAAGAGGCATCACATGCAGCCTGTTGGAGCACAGCCTGCACACCAGATGAATTACGGGTACAGGGACGTGCAGAGGGGTCATTCAACAGGGACGGCCAAGCCTTTCTGCAGATGGAGGAAGATGCATGCTGAGGGTTGTCATGTTTCTCCCTAGGAGATTTTGGGTACAAAGACGCCCACGTGTGCGAAGTAATGCCTCCGCGGTAGCCCCCAGATTTCTGGAATGCCGTGAGCGTGTTGTGTGTGTGTCATACAGATGGTGTTCATGTGCCGAGTACACACAGTGCCGCCAGCAAGCGTTGGACCTACAGCACGGCCACGCAGCGATGCTGTGCCCACACATGGGAAGGGCTGCGCTTAGCAAGCACCCAGCGCGCGTCTGGTCGGCTCCTGTACTCCAGGGAAGCCCAAAAGTTCCAGATACAGCTCCCATGCAGAAACACCAACTGGTCTGCCAAATGACCTGGCAAGACTGTCCTGGACAAAAGTTAAAACCTTGCTCAAATGCTGATTTGGCACGGTGTCCATGCAAAGGCAGCAGGAGATATCCAGGCACCGTACCTCTGCCCCAGCAGTGGCTCCTCTTCTCCTCCTGCACTTATTTGGTTGTTGGTACCCTCTGGGTACCTCTGCCCACATGGAAAACACACTGCTTCAGGCTTCACGGCCAAGGGAAGGGCTGGTGGGGTTTTGCCGCATGGCTAAACCTCTGTTGGGGGGGGTGGGAAGCTTCTGGGTTCGTGAGCTTTTCTTCTGTTGGGAGGGCTGAAAGGCTGTCGCGTTGGGGCTCGTGGTTACCCGCAAGGACACAATACAGCCCTCGCACAGCCCTCATGCACTGCCGCCAGCATGCCGCTGCCCGACCCGTTCATGAAGGGGCATGAACCCCAGTCCCCCCTTCCCTTTGCCTCTCAGGAGCCTCCGCTGTTGCAAAGAGCTGGGTTTTGGTTTCAAGTGGGAAGGGAGGAGAGCAGTCACCAGGCACAAGGTTATCTCCAGCTCCCTTGCTCTTCCCCACACGCAGGTGTTGAGGGGAGCTCCTTGCATCCACGTAACTCTGCAGTTCAGTGCTTGTTTTATGCCGTCTCTTTTGGGGACCTCTTGTAAACAGAGTTTTTTTCAAGTTCCCTACTTCTCCTGTCCTGCTTGACATTTCTTTTGAACATCTTCATCTTCCTTTTCTAAGGCAGCAAATTCTGCTTCTCTCTTGTCTCTCCCCTTCCCTTGCATCTTCTGTGAAGAGCACAGAAATTTCCTCCACATATTGATCGGGCGTTCCTGCCCGGGTAATTTCTATTTTGCCTCAGGCAATCCAGCAGGCTTGGGTGATTAAAAGGTAATGACTGTATATGGTATATATCTCTACTCCTACTGAGAAGATTTTTCTATACCAGTGTACTGGGCACGGCAAAGCTGTCCCAACCTTGAAGATGAACTGAATGTAAAAAAATTCATCCATTTGAACCAGGCTTTCAGAAGTCAGTTGAAGGAGCACTAAACAGTTACAGGGACAGAAACTAACAAGATCATATTTTGCCATGCAAGCTGCAATTTGATTAATGTGGCAGTTATTTGATGGGAAATTAGGAGAGAGTTTTGAGAGTCATGAGAGGAAATTAGGCCATCTTATGCTTTTAAAACTCTTTAAAACTCAGTGGTACTCCTCCTCCCCTGGAGGTTTATGAGCATGCAGGCAACTTCTGTATTTAATCAAGAAAGCAGGCACAGTACAAAGGCTGAAAATGTTTCCCAGGGGCAGCGGGATAGACCAGAAATCTTGGTTTCTGGAAATCTTGACCTCAGCATCTTGGTTTGCATAGTCCAAATCCTCAGTCATGTATCTTGCTTTATCCAGTGCTGAGGGCTAATTTAGAAGCACTCTACAGCATCGAGTGCTGAACACGGCCTGACTGGCACCTCTGGAAGTCTCCTTGACCTCAGAGGGATCTCTCAGGTTGGGCTGTCTGTCCGGAATGAATCTTCATTCCCTCCGGCAGAGGAAAGCAGCCAATGTGTCTGAACTATGTGGAAAAGGTGGTCCCATGGTATGAATCATCTGCTTCCCCTGGTAGAAACAGGGGGGTTCTAATCAATGCGTTACAAAAAACCAGAGAAACCTCTTTCCTGCGAATGATCAACATAAGCCGGCTGTGTGACAAGTCTAATTGAATAGGAGTAAACTTGGAGTCAGTCAGCAGTGTGGAGGATGCCTTGGAAGCTTCGTGGTGTTAATGAAGGTTTCACTGGGATTTTAAGATGTTAAAACTGTGCTTTTCTACCAGACGTGGGAATGCAAAATTAATGCAGACACAATAACCATAGCCCAGTGGAGAGGTTTTGGGCTGGAGCTCAGAAGATCTGGTTTCTGTTTTGGGATGTGCTGATTGTGACATGGGAAAATACTCTGTGCTAGATTTAGGAGAGTGAGATGGCCTGCTTAAGTTTAATATTTTTGGCAGTCACAAAACCCAGTTTAAACCTTCTGTGCTCCCAACCTTTCCATGCACTTAACTTTCCAATGGTTGAGTCCCCAGGTCAAAGCTTTTTAACTTCCAGTCTGGAAACTACTAACAGTCTGCAAGATATCAGAAGGGGATCTGTGGAAGCACCACAATTTAAAAACAAAATGATATTATCACGCATGACAGCATGAACAGACAGAATGGGGAAAATCCTGAACATCCCTAATTGTATTTGGTTGCAAATAAAAGCTACTGTGGTGACTGCACAAATTAGCCTTTTGAGTTGTTTTCCGAAAGAAGTAAGTTGCTCTGGATTTGAGAAGCAGCATTCTCAGTGCACGGCTTTTTGCTGCTGTCCCTGCAGCCAAACATGCACATCTCTGACGAGGCTGAGCTGCATGTCTTGTGTCTAAATGCCAGCAGGGTGCCCACACTGGTGCTTCCCAACCTGTTCTGCATCTGGAGGCCTCGTAATGTCTAAGTTCATCTCACCACCCCCCCAGCAAGTCTGGAGGCGATTGGTATTTTCCCTCTTACGCGCGAACTCTGCAGTTAAGGCAACTCTGCAGTTGTAGAAGAACCAAATTCAAACCCCTCATCTGCCCTGAGGGAACGTGACATCTCGTCTCCCGCCTTTTGGGCGGTTGTTCTTGCGTTCAGGCTCCCGGCAGCTCTCAGCTTCTCCCTCCCAGTGGAGCCCTCCCACTCCCTATGGAATATTTCCATCTTTCCTAAGCCAACTATGACCTTGCAGCTCACAAGAGAGGGCGATTGCTTGTGAAGAGGAGGGGAGACCTGAGGTCCAGTCCTTGCTCAAATTAAAAGCTCAGAGTTTTAGTAACACATTTGCTGACAAGGTTTTAAAGAAAGGCAGAGCACTGAAACGGGGAGCCAAGGCAGTAAGTAAACTCCTGGAACAACTGCTTCTTGAAGTGATGAACAAGGGTTTTTTTCACTTGGAGCCTTTATTGCAAGGGAGGAAAGTGTATTTATTATTTCCTTTATTTCAGTTTCTTCATTTTAGCTTGGTCAATGGCTTGTTCATTAGAAGTGAGAAATTAATTACAAGTTAAAAAAGCTGGAAATTTCTTTTTCCTACCCACCAGTCTATGAATAAACTGAGACACCAGGGCTGAGATCTACTCATTCTAGGCTGTTTAAGCACTGGTTAACAGTTATTTCATGAATATTGATTTTCTTTGTTTAATAATTCAGTTAACTTTAAATACAAAATGTGTTTTGACACCTTCTTCTTCTTTCACATCCAAATCATTTAATGTGACTTTATTTGATAATGAAAACCAATGCTGCCTTTTTGTATGGTATTATAGCCTAATTTCTATCCAAAGGCAATTCAACATAACTCCTAAGAAAAAAAAATGAATTACCTAGTAAATATAAAATTTAATTTGCCATTTTCTAATATAATAAAAGGTAAACATTAAGCATTTGAATAGAAATTTCAGTTGTTTAAGTATTTGAACGTATACATATCACATTCTAAGTTAGCAAAGCAAGAACGTATGAAATACAGCAAAAGGCTTCAGGTGCTATGGAAGAAACCTCCGTGCTCACCAACTACTAGGCATCAGCTGTTCTTCGGAAAAGTTATTAAATACAAGTGCAAACCAGGAATAAAACCTGATAACTTTAACCAAGGTCACTTGCTTTGTCCTTTAAGTGACAATTAAAATAGATTGTTTAAATCCCACGCATATGAGTCGCTCCACCCAGCTCGTTTTTCGCAACAGGAGGTAGCAAGTTTTCGTGCCGCTGTGGTCACGGAAGAGCGGAGGAAGGAGGCCCGCTGCTAACCCTGGCGCTGCTGGCTGCCGCTGCGGTTCACCTCCGCTCACTCCCAGCCCTCCCACGCAAAGGGCTTCCAGCAAACGTACTTTTTGCCTCACGTTTCTCTGTACCGCCTTTCTGAGGAGCAAGGCACTTGTGGTTTCTGCCTGGCCTTTCCCCTCTCCAAACACCCATCTCTCTACCCTTGTCTTGTCCCATTCGTGTTCCCCGCAGATCTCTCGCGATGGAGAGAGACCTCTGAAACCATCAGGTAGGTATGACCAGAAACGCCTGGAAGAGCCCCAGGTTTCCGTGGAGTAGGAAGTCGCATCCTGGGAAGTCAGGAGATGAAAAGTGAAGCAGCCTTGATGCATCGGTTCAGCCCAGGGAAAGAGATGCTATTTACTACAGTGCTTGTTCCCTGGGACTCGTCTGCTCCTTCCCTCCTTTCTGTCCGGCTCTCAGAGTCACTCCAGCATTACACATCCTTCCCACGTTTTGTACTAAACCAGCCCAGCCCAAACGCAGCATAACTCCCCGGGATGCCTGCGGGAGAGTTTCAAAATCCCACCGCACCACTCATTGCAATTGCATCTTCTTCCAGGAATGGGAAGGACTCGGGCTCTGTGGCGTTTCCAAGGGCAGCCCAGCCCTTCTGCCGGGATGCTGCTGTGCGTGCAGGTTACCAAACTCCCTCATCCCAGCTGTTGCCTCTAAATTATTCCAAGACAGTTTAGCATTGCTTTTGGGTTGGTTTTTTTTTTTTTGCAAAATAAACATGCTGAGCACAGCATGCTGGCAGCCGTCAATATTCAGATCAAATACCACTGCATGATGCGCTGCCCGGGGGATAAAGAGAAACAGGAGATGGCATTGGGGGCTGCTAAAACTTGTTAGCTACCGGTTAGCTCTACTGTAAGTCTGGTGTGGGGGAACCGACCCAAGGCAGGTTTGTCTGCCTTGAATGAAAGGCATGGCTGCAGGATTGCAAAGCCTTGTGACTGTGCTTATTTGCAGAGTTTAGCACAAAGAAGAGCAGGATTTGCATCCACATGAGACCGCTTTGAATCTAGGCTTAGGGCATTTGCTGTGGGAAAAGAGTTAATATTTCCTCCTCCTTAATTGTCATGAAAATGAGTCACAATTTAATTCTGGGCCATTTTCTATGCCAGATGAATGGTACAGAGATTCTTTGCTCAGACATCTGAAATGATAAAAACAACGCAAAGATGAGAACGTCACATTCCAACACTCAAATCACAGAGCTTCTCCTTCCCTCGACTGGGATCTGAAATGCCTGCATTTTTTCAAGTGTGAAATGAATGAAAGAAAACGCAAGCATCTCTCCTTTCAAGATGTGCATGATTTCATGGCAAGTGCTTCAAGCTTATTTTTGACTTGCCTTTGAGCCTTGCCCAATCACAACGTTTACTACATTGAAAACTATTTCTCTGTGGAATCAAATCTGGTTAAGTCTAAAGTCTGAGGGTAAACGCTCTAACCTGGATTTGTAAAATAGTTTGCAAATGTGATTAAAGCCAGCCTAGCTTTTCATGGTAAATAATAAAAATTATGCATCTGACAGAGACATTCAACAGAACGCTGCCAGTGATTGCTTTGCTGTATTCAGCACCCTCCTTTGTCTTGTCTCGTTAGAACAATAGGAGCACAGTCACACACTTTACAGTGTCCCACATAGAGTATATGTGGGACACAGCCCGATGTGTACTGCATTAGATTTGTGGTTCCATAATGTCCTTAATAAAGCTGCCCTACTTTCTTTGTTGCTATGCTTTTCTAATATGAGAAGTGCTGAGTGCTATAGCATAGCCTCATTAACATTAAAAAAAAAAATTCTCCTATTACTAAGCGATCCTCATTCATCCACTTTCGGTCACTTGTCCTGCATTGAAAGGTAATGTGTCCTTAAACATCGGAAAGGCGCGTACGCAGCTGGAACACTAACCTGTGCATTATAGGCGAGATGTGTGGCAGCTGGAAGCTCCCTGCTGCAGCCCTCACTCTGATGAGAAATCATGAAGCCCTTTCATGAGGGTTTATTTATTAAACCACAGTTGCTGCACCAGTTCCTAAAATGCTAAGTATTGTGTTATTCCTAATGATTAATGCCTGAAGCCTGATGATGATATATATAGCTATCTGAGCTGTTAAAATACTTTTGAAGAAACATTCTCCTCTTAAATAAAGTTCCTTTGAAAGAGTGTATTTTCATTTCAAGGGGAAGATTAAGCCTTGCTTAAATATTAACAGGAATTTCTGGTGTGGAAATTATCTGTTTATCTTGAGTTGGGAGTCAGTCTCTAGCTGTTATGATTTCAAAGAACATCTCAAAAATGTAACCTCATTAAAACCGGTGCCCGGTTGCCTGCCTTGGTTTGCAGATTTCACGAGAGAGCGGCTCTCTCCTGTTCATTTCGACGGTGGTGATTCAGGGCTGGATACCAGAAATCGTTCATTTTTACCGTGTTCCTTTGGGCACACCAGGGGAAGACAGCAGGCACGGGGCAAGGCAAAAGAGGAAGGGGAAGCGATTAAGCCTGATTTCAAGAAGGAAGTCTTCAGCTTTGAAAAAGCCAAGAAATACCTTTGGCTCCTAGGAGGGAGAGAATCGAAAAACCGTCTGATTGTTTCTTTGTTGTAAAGAAACCAGTGCTGCAGGTTTTCGATCCCCCGGAAGCACTTGACAGCGTACTCTCCTCGCCCCGTAGGGATGGGGATCCAAGGGACCCCAGGGATGGGCTGGCCTCCCTGCTCCGACCGGGAGGTGTTACTGCCTTCCTGAGGACGACAACGCTCACCTTCTTCGCTACAGGCATTATACGGGTTCAATACTCACCTGGATTGAAGAAAGAACCTCCAGAAAGAATGAAAAATAATGGTTTTATTATTGCAGATAAAGGAGAATTTGCAAAGAGACAGTAGCCTAGAAACTGGACAGGGCTGAATTTGCCCTTTGTGCAAATAAAGAACACATGGTTGGCCATTATTGATTTAATGAAGCAAGGTCACAGAGCAGGTAATGCAGGCCAGACTTCAACACGATCGCATCAGTACAGTTGGCAAATCTAAAGCCTGAGATTTAACAGCGTTATAGTCTTAAAGAGCCTGATTTTAAGGGAGCAATAGCTGTGCGGACGCACGCCGATGTCTGAAAGCAAACTGCACCAACCCTGCTTGTGCCACGGTACTGGCGTAGACCTAACTAATGCTTTTTCTCTTTTTTTTCTCAATGCATAAAAAAGGAAGACTTGTTGACTGGCATTTATTTGTTCAGATTAAAAATAACCACAGTACCAACCCAGAGCTCCAAATATATGTGCCATAAATTCAAAATCAAAGTGGCAACAAATGAGGAAGGCTGCCTGGGATCATAGGATAATACCTCAGGCTGGCAGGGACTCAGTAGGTAATGCAGTAAATACCACTGCCCGGTGCCTTTCCCTTCAATAGCCTAGCAGGGGAAAGAGAAGGGTGTTATTTCAGTGTGTCCAGGAAGCTGACAAATCTGCTTTCAGACAGATCATAGGAAAAGCGCAAGTTTCTGTACTGAGAATCATAAAAAAAAAAAGTACGTGTAAAGACCAGCAGCAGGACACAAGCCTGCATTAGAAAGAGCACTCTCCAGAAGCAATTAGCTGGGTTCATCTGTTCCCAGGAGACAGATACTCCTGGGATTCAGTATCTTCTTAGCGCACACCGGGCATGGGCTTGTTGCAACAGGTAGAGAGAAACTCCTGCCTATCCTGCCTCAATCACTGAGGCTTTGTTAAACAGCAGCAGGTTTTCTGTTGTGAAATGTAACTGATTTGCAGTACTCTGGAAGGCTGTCCAAATCTGCAGTATTTAACATAGCTGACATTTAAAAATTATTCCTGCAACAGATGTATTTTCCATATCTATTCCGTAACTGTCTCTGTTAAGGCTTCCTGCAAGTCGCGTTGAAGTCCCAGCTGCTTTCAGAGAGAGGACACTTGAGGAGGGAGGCGACTGACTCCAGCACAGAGCAGTCTTGCGCTACATTCCCATATAAAAGGGGGGATTTCTACCAGACGGAACCCTTTCAAAACCCATGCTGCACGGTTAGGCTTAGAAGTCTGGAAATCACACGTGCTCGCTTTCACGCACTCCTGAGTGACTAATAAAGTGATGCTTCTCTGCTATTTGCATCCTAAAGTAACATCTCAGCTGCCCTGCAAGCAATGTGCAATGTTCTATTGCTAAAATAATAATCACTTCAGCAGTGTATTACAGCTATTTGCACAGCACTTAACAAGTGTGAAACCACACAAACTACTGCTTAGGCTCAAAACCATTTTTCAGAATTAAGAATTTCTATACACTCATTCACCCTGTTATTTTTTTTTTCCCCAGCGAAGTACCAATATGAGAATCCCCTTCTCCATGGGTCTACTTACATATTTCAACAACCATGGATTTGCTAAGGCGGCTTAGTAAGCTGTAGCTATTTCTGCCCAGTCCATCGCGTTTGCCCAGGGTCTCTGGATGCCTGGCAGGAGCCCAGGGAGAGCAGCAAATGGCCGAGGCACAGGTACAAAAAGTTAAATTTATTGTGGGCAGGAATCCTGCCTCCTGTGCAGATCCAATACCCGGCGCTGTGCTCTAGGTATGTTTCAGGGATGCCTGATTTGCTGAAGGCATGTCAGGGATTTCATCAGCAGGTGCGTAGCATGCAACACATCTGATGATTCAGTGCCCGCATGGGTGCTGTCTGATGCATACGCCCATGTTTCTGTCAGGAGGGAATGATTGATATGAGCTTTAAACATATATTACACTGCCACGGGGCATGGTTGTACCCACACAGCTATGCGCCCATTCCCTACTTTCACTAAGGGATCCCATGTCCATCTTTGCTAACAGGTTCTCTACCTGCTTTCTCACCTTGTTGAGCTGTGACCGATAGGAGCTTAGGAAAGCCAGCTAGGCCAAAACTGTCAGTGTCTGCCAGCTGAGTGCCCCATTTCAGGTGCCTAGTTGCTCTCAAGCACCCCAAAAATGCAGACCCAACAGAGAACATTGCATGTGTTTTCTCTGACCCTCGTTTCTCTGCTTGTGAAGTGGGAATACATGCACTTGTCTTCCTTTGTAGGATGTCCATATTGTCGAAGAGTGGAAATTGTACTTATTTAGGTCCTTCTCGGTGCCTTGGTGAACAGAGCACCAATGCCTTCAGAAGTATCTTCTTAGTGACATAGTTTCTTGAAGCCTCGCTGGCTTCCTTATAGCCCATCCACACTTGGCATACACATCTTGTAAAGAAAGGCCCTGGAAACCGGGAAGGAATAAACTCGGAAAACTTATTGAACAGGCTCAGAGACTCCAGGCATGGGCACAATTCCCATTGACCAGGACGAAGGAGGCTGAATGTATTATGAACCCTTTGCTGGCGCATGTGGTCTACGCTTCTCTAGTCCTCGCCATTGCACTTTGGACCATTTAATACTACAAATGTTAAAGCAGTTCCTGCCTTTAGATCCCAGAGCAAGAACTTCTGTGGGTTGTCTCAGTGGAAATGCATTCAAAGGGACACTAAAATGAAGCGTATGGCTCTTTGCAAGAACAAATTCCTGTCGGCCTGAGAAACCACCAATTGTGTGGCATTAGATGTAAAAAAGGACTTGAGCAACTCAGCTCACACATCCTTTCTCGTGCTGCACTCTAAAGCTGCGGATGAGTCAGTACGGCTGAGTGGGAGAACCAGACAGGTCTGAATCACCACTTTTTCCTCTCTCCAAAGCACTACTATTTCCACGCAAATAATTTCAAGTCTCAAAACCACAGAAGCAGCCCAGTAGCGGTGATCGCAAGGCCCATACCCCAGAAGGAGCCAACTGGTTAATGAAAATTCACAGCTGCTTCATGTTTGAAGACACTGATTTATGTAAAAGGAAATTAGCTAATTAATCTTAAAATCCTGGAACTTGAGAAGTATTTGGAGAGACAGTAAGATCCATTTCAGGATTTCACTGAAGCTATGTATTATTCAGCTCTTTCCATTGTTGTTCAGACTGATGTATGAGAGGTTTGAGAAACGCAGCTGTGGAGTCTGACAGGATAAATGTCTAAAAAGTCTGAAAAAGACCAGATTTTGTTTTAAGTACAGAGAACCAAGAAAGAAACAGTGTGGGATCGTGGTACTCTGTCAGGCGGCTCTTCATCTTTCTGTTGAATTCAGTGGGCTCTAGATAGAAACCTCTGCAATATGTGGGAAGACACCTTCACACATTCAGAAAGTAAATTGAGGACTTTTATCTGCTAAGTGTTATCTGTATCTGGAAGACCACCAACTTTCTGCATTTTACTTACGCCAACAGATAACAAGTATTTGCACGTCATGTATGCTTGATTAATCCTTTTATATCTGTTACATATCCTTTTATATCTAGTACTTTCAACTTGCTAGCTGCCTTGATAATAATAAAACTAAACACAAAGCTAAATAAAAGTTAAATGAAAATAATTAAATAAAAAGTAAAAAAATCCAGGATTTCTGACGTTTATAATCTCAACATTTATTCAAGAAGAAACCAATATAGTTCTACAAAAAGAACTTCATACAATATATGAAATTCAGTTGAGAAGACAGTTTCAGATCTTTGCAAACAACTGTATTAGAATTCTGTAGAAGAGCTATTAAGTTAGGATTTCTCACATAAAATTGGTGATGTACCTATACGTACATTGTACGGTATAATGACCCGGAGCTGCAAAACTCAACTGAAATATGTAATAGGAATAAAATTGTGACTGCAACACTATTATTGGTTTCCCGCTAGTTGCTTTCATTTACAGAATTTAGAAACAGAAAAAGGACATAGGAGAGTTTTATGATTTTTTTTCTACGTGCGACTTTATGCTAATAACTTATTTCAGGCTAAGAAAAACCTCAAGAAAGAACAAAATTATTGTCTCTGGGAGAGAAATCTCTGTGTGTGTATCTTCCTTGAAGGAAGCTTTGGCAACCTTAAGGACAAAATGCCGGTTCTCTTGACAAGGCTGGCAGGTTTAGAAGTAGAAAGCTCTAATATACAGAACACCAGAGGCTTCGTAGCTCAACACACACAGCCCGGGGAACCCCAGTCCTAGTTAGACACGTCTTCAAAGCGAAGCGCTTTGCTGCCGCCTTAACCTTTTTTGCTTTGCACAAAAAACCTTGCCCAGATTTGATAGTACTTCAAGTCAGGAGTAACTGGCAGCACTGGTGATGTGGATTTGAGCAGAGATTCTGCTTTTGCTCACGTTTGCAGTCGCTTACATCATAGTGAGGACGTGGTCTGCATTACTGAAAGGCCGGTTGTCCTTCATCGGCTTCCCGCAGTCCTTCTGGGTGCTCACGAGGACAGGCAAGCATAGCCTGGTGGCCCTATTTCACACAATCAATTGAGAAAGAATCGCACCCTACTCCAGTACAAACGGTTATGGGGTATGTCCCCAAAAGTCCCTGCAACAAATGAGGGGGAACGCAGCGCCGCTGCAGAGGCTGCGATTCAGGTTTGGCGTTGTAACGTGTTCAGAGGTTGGCTTGGCTAACTGGAGTGCTCGGAGCTAGGTGCCATTCGCTCAGCTTAACTCTGCAAAGCTATGTTAACCTAACTGGAGAAAAAAATCCATTTTAAAAAGTAAAGCAAGGAAAAAATCTCTCTAGGAAAACAATGGACTTAGCAGAGTGTAATAATTTCATTCCCTAGGCCTTAATTCCCATTTTCTATGCTTTACTGAAAATTTCTCAAAACAATGACCTTACATAGATCTTTATAAAGTGGCTTGTGCCTACTAAAATAATAAAAGCCATATAATGACTGAATAGGCATACAGCATCTATTTCTCCTCGACCTTCACATGTTTACCCTGTTCCTGTAACCTGGCTACTTTCTTGGGGTTTATTATTATGCGCAGACAAGCAAGTAAGACAAGAAAGATGTTCCAAATTGCTCATCCCGGCAATATCACCTATAAACAGGTTTGAATGTCTGATGGAGAGCCCCAACGCAATCTTTGTATTTTAAAGAAAGGTAATACCGCTGTGGTTATTTGACAAATGGATCTGGATCGTGTTTCAATTGTCAGAAGCCAAAGAGTATCCATCTCCTTCGCTTCAGCGCTAATAGTGCATGGAAAGCAAAACATGTTTAACTTGCGGCGATCCTTTCAGCGTCTGTGCTTTTTGTAATAAAGAAGTGTTTGCTGTGAGATGGTGGCAGGAAAAAAAAGAAAACAACCCACCTCTTTACAGAATATGGGAGAGGAGTGCTGGCTCCCAGGCCTGATTTTTCAAACACTGGCGGATTACATTTGCAACATTGTCCCTGGCACATTTCCATGAGTCTAATATAGGAAAGGTTTTCAATTTCTTTTGTCTTTTCTTTCCCTTTCCTTTTCCCTTTCCTTTCCCCTTTCCTCTCTTCTCATTCCTTCCTTCCTTTCCTTCCTTACCCTTCTCTTTCTTTCTCCTAGGAACTGGTAAAAAAGACATTATGTGCAAAACCAACATCTTTATTCTTATCCATAAATTGGAATCAGGAAGGTTCGTAATTTTTTTTTTTTAAGAGATAGATAGACACCAGTGTAACCGTGTGGCACTCGCCAGAGCTACCCTGCTTTCAGAACAGCTGATCTGCGCAGAGCCAGGGCAGAGATTCACCGCTGTGAGAACGCGCTCTGCACAGATCCGCGCGGGGCCAAGGGGCACCGCGGTCCTTGGCCGCTCCTGGGCCCACCTGGCCGCCCCCGGGTCGGTAGGAGCGGGGCTCTGGAAGCCCATCGTTCAGCCCAGCCAGGGGCTAAGGTGGGAAGAGCAGGAGCAGGCGCGGGGCACTGCAGCGGTGCTGGAGGGTTTGCTCTTCTGCAGTGCTGCATTTCCCGGGTCAGACCTCCCAACATGAACCAATGTCACCAGTAAAGCCAAAGAGACATGATGTTTGTTAGGGGTGCAAACGAGCGACTGCCCGGTACGGGATGGGTGGTGGGGACCTTGGCTGGGCATCCCAGCTGGCCAGGCGTGGCAGGGGAGCTCCCTGGGGGCATCAGCCGGGGCCCGACGCTGTGCACGGCTGGTGCTGGCGTTCAGGGCAGCTCCCCGCGTGCTTTAGGACACCAAATTTCTGGAGAACTGCCACAGGAGGGGACGGACTGAAGGCCAGTGGACATGACCAGCTCACACCAGTTTGCCGCTGTGGCTCTCCCAGCTCTCCTGTGCCTTTACCGGGCGTGTCCCCCACGGTGCCCCATCACCACGGGCCCTCCGCGGCCCTCCCGTGGGGAAAGAGGCGGGGGGTCTCCCGTGCCCGGCGGCGCGGGGGCAGGTACCCCGAAACCCAGCCGCCAGGCGGACGGGAAACCCCCGCGGGCCCTCGGACAGCACCTGCGGGGCGAGCGCTGCCGCGGGAGCCGCCCGCCGCCGCCCCTAACCCGGGGTACCGCGGGCGGCCGGCGGCGAGGCGGCGCCCCTCGGCTCCCAGGGGGCGCCCCACCGCCCGCCGCTGCCGGGGCCGGGGCGGGGCCGGAGCGAGCGGCGGCCAATGGCGCGGCGGGGGCGGGGCGGGCGGTGCAGGAACACCCGGGAGGTGACAGCGAGGCCCCGCCCTCCCCGCGGCGAGCGGGCGCCCGCGGCGAACATGGCAGAGGAGCAGCGCTGAGCCCCGCGCCGCCGCCCCCCGCACTTGTTGGCTGCCTCCGCCGGGGGAGGGCGGTTATCCCTGCCCGCCCCCCCCCCCCCCGTCCGTTAAGGGAGGGCAGCGCCGGCGCCTCCGCGGAGGTGTGTGTGATGGTGCGGGCATGGCGGGGCAGCCGGCGGCCGCGGCGCTGCTGAGGCGGGGGGCGGCAGGTCCCGGCCCCGGCGGCGGCGTTAGTAGCAGCAGCCAGCGGGGGCTGCTTCCCTCTCCCGCCCGCCCGGCGGCCGCCTCCCTCCGCCCCGGCCGGCGCTGAGGGAAGGAGGGAGCGCCGCGCCGCGCCGTGCCGCCCGCCTCGCCTCGCCCCCCGCCGCCGCCTCGCCGCCGCCATGCTGCCCGGGGTGGGGGTGTTCGGCACCGGCCTGACGGCGCGGGTGATCGTGCCGCTGCTGAAGGCGGAGGGCTTCGCCGTGAAGGCGCTGTGGGGCCGCACGCCCGAGGAGGCGGAGGAGCTGGCCAAGGAGATGAGCGTCCCCTTCTACACCAGCCGCATCGACGAGGTGCTGCTGCACCAGGACGTCGACTTGGTCTGCGTCAACTTGCCGCCGCCGCTCACCCGGCAGGTCGCCGTCAAGACCCTGGGTGAGTGGGGGGCGGCGGGGGCGACCCCGCTCCGGGCTCGGGCTTCGCGCTCGCCTCGCGCTGAATGAAATGAAACCGCGCCTCAGCGCGGAGTTTTGCCTCTGCTTTGCTCCCCCTCCCCTCGCCCCCCACCCTTCCCCGTTCATCTGGAGAGGGGCTGGCCGAGCCGCGGGTGCCCGGCGCTCCCCGCGGTAGCAGGCCGAGCGCCGGCGGGGGATGGCGCTGCGGCAGCCCGGTGAGACATCCCGCGTCCCCGGTCCCCGGCCGGTCCCCGCCGGCGCGGTCCCTGTCAGCAGGCACCCGCCCCTCGGGATGCTCGGGCAAGCCTGGGCAGGGCCGGGCTGGGCCTGACACCCAGCCCACGCAGCGGGGGAGGGAGCGGGAGGAGGGAGCAGGTGTCATCCTTGTCACGGTGAAGAGGAGAAAGTCACGGTGAAAAGGAGAAAATAATCATCCCGCCTGCGTTTGGCCGGCGGTTTGCATACGCGCCTGACAGGGGAGCGGGGAGCTGAGCATCGCTCCCGCCTTGGGGGCACCCACGCTGCTGGGGGGCGCTGGGGGCTGCCGGCTCTGCCCCCCGGCCCCGGGGACCCCAGCTGCAAACCAGAGAGGGAGGGAGGCAGGAAACGGTTGACAGCAGAGGAAACGTTTTTACACCCGAGGCTTAATTAAGATCACGTACAAAGGGAAGGAGGGACTGAGAAAGTAGGCATGCACTGTTGTGAGCCGCTCTGGTTTCAAGCGTGCAAAAACGGGCCGCATCTCGCTCTCTCTTAGGTGAGCGTAAGTCTGGGCTCTGCTCTTTCGGCTTCGTGGTCTCTGGTCCTTAAACGCTCGTTTTCTGATGGGTTTTAGTCGGACTACCCTCCGGAGTAAGGAAGTCTTGGTTTGTCCCTATAAATGTAGGTGGGAAAAGGTAAAAGTGAGGGGAAAATGCTGTGAGTCATATCTGTTGCAGAGCATCTTGAGGTTAACAAGTCAGGGTGGGTAGTTTGGCTCTGGGCTGCAGCTATGTAGGCCGATTGCTATCGCTTTTAGCCTTGTAAATGTGTGTGGCACGTCGCAGTGTTACGCTGCTACTGGCGTACTCATTAGAATTAGTTACCATTCAAACGCTACGAATATCACAGCCAGCTAGTGTTTTCAACCTTTAAAATTAAGCAATTAAGGGAATTAAGGCAGTACCTAAAAAAACCCCTTAAGTATAGTGTAGGCATTTGTCTGGAAACCTTGCTCAGCGTTACTTTCTGTACTTGGAAATGCTTGTCTTATTATAATATACTTTTGACTTTTTCCTCAAGATACAACACTTGCACCAGAAGCCCGACTTGCTTGCCAGAATGGTGCGCCAATGGATTTGTAATGTAGAAATACATATCCCACAAGACACTTATAAAAGACAGTCTCAAGGTAACAAGTTTTCACGTTTGACACACATGAATTTGGCGACAATTGTGTCAGTTTTCCTGTGCCACTCTTTCCTGCAGGTGTTGCTCTTGGAAGTGCCCCAGCTTGCCTGTGCTCTGGGAGGTAGAGTCCCCTGAGGTTTCAGGCAGATATGGAGCATCTGGTGCAAGAAGAAAATATCTGAAATAACAAAGAAACACAATTGGTGTGATTTTTCTGGAGGGCTTAAAGTAATATTATGCTTTGTCCCTCTGTGAATATTTGCAGCTAAAGAAGAAAAAAAAATCTGATTCTGAATATGTGCTGAATTTATGAATGATGCTGACAATTGATGTTACTGATAACTTGCTGATGCAATCTGCTAGCAACAGACTGGAGGGGGAAAAAAAAAAGGTGTTTTCTCCCTATTGATTGTTACTGTACCATTCTCAGTTCCCTTTCACCCCTAGTTAATTTGGTTTCCTCCCATTCCCCAATGTTAGTTATTTGCATGTTGCAGTGGTAGCAAATCATGTGCAAAAACGCATGGAACAGTCATTAAGTAGGGATTAAACATCTTATAAGGTGATAACGTTCAAAGTGGTAATTTTTTTTTTAGTGTATTACTTAAAGGATTATTATTTACAGAAATATCTCTTGGACTATAAATAACTCTTCCCCCAGTTATTTCAGAGTTAAACTTTTACTGTTTGGTTGTTGGTTTTGGTTTTTTCCTTTTTTTTTTCCCATTGGATCTATAACAATGAAAGCTCTCGTGTGTTCATACAGATGCAAACGTGGGGCTAGAGCAGTGGTTCCCCAACTGTTGAGAAGAATACCTCCCTGTTGGCAGCTGCTTCTCCTGGTCCTGCTTGTGCTTCGTGGCTTGGGAACTGCTGTGCCTGAGAGTGGTTATTTTGCTTTAAACACTGAATTTTCTGGTTTGAGGGGAGGAATGCAATTGCATTCATCAGTTGGGGGTTTCAAAAGCCTCTGGTAAGCAGGGGCAATGTTGCATAGATTGAGGAAAGCAGAAGCTGGAAAAACATTCCTTACTATGATAAGGAAAGGATGTGGGTCTTATCTTTTTTCAACCTGATTTTTATTTTGTTCCCCCCCCCTTGAGATTTCACACAAGAAACATTATGTAGTAGCAGGTGGTAGGACATAGATGGGGATACCAGAGGTTTTACTCATAGATGGAGGCTTCAGGAGGACTAAACATGATGCCCTGCATTGTGGCAGAAAAGGTTGAGAAAGGCATGGGTTATTCGTTAATATACCCAGGTCTGGCTTCCATATGAGGGAAGGCATATCTGGCCTGGGAAGAGATAGAGACCAACTTTTCGTTTGTACTTGTATTTTGTTTTAAATGGGCTTGTTGCCCAAAGCTGTGTTTTCATTTGGGGAGGTTCCATTATGAAAAAGTAAAAGCCCAGGGAAGCAGTTGGTGGTGTTTCCGTTGCCCATCTAGAGCTGTGTTTACACTATGAATTTGCAGTGTGTTCAGATCCACTCTGGCCCATTTCTGATGTGGACTCCGGAGGTGAAGGTGGGGTGAAACAGGTGTCCCCACAGCTGTGTTTAACTGACCACACAACAGGGAAAAACTTGGTTGCTTTGTTTTCACTGCTGAAAACTACTACTACTAGTAGTTGTGTTGTGGTTTGGTTTTTTTTTTTCACTGCTACTGTCTGACATGTAGATGTATTGCTGCTTTAAGCGTATTTCTGGCATGGTGGCCCATCAACCGCTATTAAAACACAAATGTGTGAATACATGCCCCAGTTGAGGAAGTCCCCAAACTGTGGCTTCCTGGAAGCTGGGGCAGGGAGAAAATGGGAGAAACACAGCTTTAAACTTGCCCTGTAAACTTTTCCTCTAAGCCTCCACTCCTAGTCTCTATTAGAAACAGGATCCTGAGCTGGGTCTGACTCTGCCCAGCAGTTTTCTTAGGAGCTAGACCAACGTTGGGCAAGCCTCTGGAACAGACCAAGTTCAAGAGAGAATTGGAAACTAGGCTGGTTTGGATGATGACCGAAAGCACGAATAAAACTTGTGGCGTTTTATGTGAAATACACTGATGGTCACTGTTACTCCTGCCTGAAAGGAATCAAATTCCCTGTTTGCTTCTACAAAACAGGGCTGATCGACCCTTTCTTTTTCCTGCCTCTGGTCTAGCCCACTCACTTTGGAGCTTTTTTGTTTATTGCTGTTTGTACTCGTTCCCCGTGCTGTGGCTGTGGCCGCTGGGCGCTTGCATAATGCAAAACTAATGTCCCAGCTGACTTGCTGCTTGGTGGTCAAGAAAGATCAATGGCTGAATGTTTGGATAAGCATAGAAAATGGTCCTAATGTTGAATAAAGGCGTTTTCCCTTCTCGCTGAGCTGAAAAGTTTGGCGTGTTTGCTAGAAGTGGTCTGCTTTTTTCCCCTGCCCGTGCGCATTGGCGTTACAGTCGTATCCCAAGCCTGATCAGGCTTGGGAGCTGTGTTGGCATACAGGGATAAAATATGTCACCAGAGTGCCTCTTTGTGCTCAGCATTGGAAGAGTTGCTGGTACAGACAATATAATATGACCCTCCGCCTGGTTCAAAGTTGTGAACACGTGGCTTTTCACAGTATCATCGCTCCCCCTCGTTCAGTTCAATATGACATTCTTCAGATCCTGCCTGAAACAGTTGCCCTGTGTGGCTAAATAGCCGCCACATCAGGTGAAGTGATTTACTGATGGGGCTGAGAAGTCCTTGATGACATTTCATCTTGAAGTTGAAGGGGAAGGCACAGACGCATCTGAGTTTCTGGTCCTGTTGGTGCTTGAGTCAAGTCAACTTGGCTAAAGAGAACTTATTCCTGAGGTTCACATAAGTGTTTCTGGGGAGCAAATGTTTTGCTTTTGGGGAGAATCAACTACCAGTTGTTTTTAAAGCATGTCTCTGGAGATGTTACCCTTAATTCTATTTACAGTGGTTTTGTTTACCCTTTCATCTTAAGTTAAGGGCAGGAACACTGAGCTGTGTGCTGAATATTCACTGCACGTGGTTGCAACCATGTCTACATAGTACCACTTTTTAAAATGTTTATATTGTAGTAGTGCATGGTAGGAGTCCGTTCTGCCTGGGGACTATACAGAATATGACTTTCCCAGCCCTCCAGAGGTTGTTCCTCTTAAGGAGCACTTATGTTTGTTTGCTGACCGGTGCTTCTTCTATACTTGATTGTGGTCATAAGGGAGCATCTTTATTTAGAGAGGAACATAAATAGTACTGCTCAGATCCTTACCTTCCCAGGAAGCACTGGCATCACACAGGCATGCAGTACAGGCCCACTGTCCGGAATAAATTTGTGAGAACTCCTTGTTAAAGCAGTGGCAATGCTATCGCTGGATCTGCTGCTGAAGTGGGAGGAACATCAGCTGCAGTGAACTAATTCACAGACCTGATGCAATCTCTAATTAGTTTCTACATTCCTCTGCACCCATGCAAATCAGGCAGAGGTTACAGGGTTGTAAGAGTGGATAGAACTTGGTCCAGAGTTTGTAAAGTGCTTAGGATCCTTTGGTATGAGATGCTCTATTAAGGGAAAACATTATCATGATTATTTATTATTAATAGCAATGTAATATCTGTCCTGCAATAATGAGTTTAAATTTGACCTAACAGCAGTGACTTTCAGCAGAACACACTTTTGTGCTTGGAAGGCAGATGACTTTGCAGCATATTAAATGTGAATTATGGTCATCTTATTGCAAAAGAAAAAGTCAGATGAAGTGCTGTCTATCTTTAATCAGCAGAACTAGCGAAGGCTACGATGTCTTTTTTTGCACATATTAGTAAGTCAGTCCAAAGAGTGTGCTGGCAATCAGCTGCAAGCCTTTTTCTCACTGAAGTGATGATGATATATCACAGAAAATGGCACCTAGCTCTTCCGTTGAGCTTTTCGGTACTGCAGACATTTAATTCCACTGTTATTCCTCCTACAGAGATACCGTGGGATTGGGCCTCCGAGACAGTTAAGGTAAAAAGCACTGTTCAGGTACTGTTTAAAAAACCAAAAACCAAACAAACAGATCCCCAAACAAAACCCTTGTTTCCTTCCTGGCCTCCAAATCAAAGGCACTTTTTAATGTTTCCAAGTTGTCCTGTTCTGTCTGAAAATAACCACCAGTTCTGTTGTTGCAGTGGTAGGGTAGGTTGGGAGCCCAGTATGGACCAGACTGTGGATGCTGGAGCACTGAACTCATACCGTAACGATGCACCTGAATTTGCCTAGACTAAGGAACAGCCAGTTGTGATTGAAGTGGTTGTATTAAACTGCATTAGGCATGAAGACCACCATTGCGATCCTTTATCCGGTTGGGTCAGTTTGTGTTGCTGCAGTTTCCTCCGTACTGTTTTAAAAAGGAGTGCCCGGCCTTGGGGATCCGCAAAAGGCTGCAAAGATGAGTTGTGTTTCTGTCTCCAGACCAGTGTGGGCAGCTGAAGCAGGACGAAATGAACCTCTTGAGGACTGCTGTGGGTCTAGCCTGTGCCCCCTGGCACTCATCTGGAGGTCACGGAGATGTGGAAAGCATCATCTCTCAGTTTAGGAAGTTACCATCCTCTGTGCCCTGTAGGTGAGTTGGCTGAAACCAATGTGTGCCCAAGCCCTCAGCCGCCCCGCTTCTCCCTGTAGTTTGAACAGCAAAATGGGATACCAGAGCACGGCTGCCCTCCTTCCATCCGCTCAGCTGCCAGGGGCTCAGGCCTTTGACACAGGTGCAGCAAAGGAAGCAAGGGCAGCGCTAGCCTCCGCGACTGCTGGTGTTTGACCTGTCACGCTTTGTTAGGCAGAGCCCATAGTCAGGGTGGTGATATTTTGATGAGAAATCTGATGTTCTTTTAAGTACACAAGTCAGAGACACTTTTGTCTGTCTCTTTTTTTTTAAAAAAAAAATCTTTATGTAGGCAAGTCCTTATGGCCTTCAGCTGTTTCACTGTCCTTTGAACACGATTCTTTTTGCACTATTCTGGTCTTACATTGGTGTTAGCAATGGTGGCAAATGCAGCTATTTTTCCTAGCATCTGTGATACTGGAAAAACTCAGCTGTTCAAAGCCTAGGGCGATTTCCAGCACAGGTCCTTCCGAAGCATCCTTGTCAGTGTTAACAGCGACGCACAGGTATTAGCGATTCCGTAATGTCTTGATTTGGTGTTGAAAATGGCTGAAAGAGGCAAGTAGCTCTCTTAGGCGTGGCTTCTGGTGTAGCTGATGAAGATTTGACTAATGTGGTGTTAACTGGGAGAGGGCTGGAAAGAGCAAAATCGTCTCGCACGAGCAAAGCGGGCAGTACTGTATTACTGCTAAAGGTGTAGGCACGCGTGTCTAGCCTCATGGCCGTGCTAGTGAGCATCACCTTTTGTATTTCTCTTGCTGGCACAGTTAGTAGGGTGGATATCATGTAGACAGCATCTTGTGCAACTGTGTGGGTTTTTTTGGTTAAAATGGCACAACTATGCCATGGATGATGTTACACAAACTGAGTATGTGTAGCATAGCTTTCTTCTATGAGAAGATGAGAGAAGGTCCTGATAAAAGGTGTGTTTATACTGTTAGAGCTGTGCCCAGGCTAAGTATTGTAATTATTTAATTTCTGGAGTAAATTATTGCATCCCTATAAAATGGGAAACAGCAGAAACCAGATCTTTTATTACTACTCTTCCTTTTTTTGTGTAGCTTTGTGCCTTCATTCCGACAGGCAGTGGCCACTGTAACAGCTGCTGTGATACTGAGCTGTCTGATCCCTCTTCAACAGACCTTCCCTCCGTGACTCTCTCTCTTGTTTCTGGGGTTTGGGATTTGTGCTGCTGAGTGCTCAGTGTAGGTAAAGGACAGCAGACTTTGAGTGGGAGCTCTGCAGGTGAAGGACTTGTGTCCTGCTTCTGTTCTTCCAGGTTTTGGAAGAATATTAAATAATAGGAGAATTAAGGAAGAATGCATAGATAAATGTGGAGAAAGGAAAACATGTTGGGCCAATAAAATCATTAGACTTTCAAGCTTCCCACTGTTGCCTCTTTTCTCTCTCTTTTTTCTTTTTTTTTTCTCCCCTAAAGCCCTCTCATGCCTGAGATTGGCACTACATGACAGATTTGCTGTATGACTCCAGATGTGGGTAGTCAAGCACAGCCTCTGATGGATGCAGGGTAAAAACTCTGCAAGATGCTAAATACATTGTTCTGTCCACTTTTGTTTGAGAACTAGGTAAATTGTGCTGAAGCATATTACAACTTACTGTCCTTTTCCTTGTGCAGTAGATTTTGCCTATTTAGCAATAGTGGTGGCAAAGCACTGAGGATGAAAATGGAGTTAAATTTCTAGGATGGCCAAGACTGATGTTTTTCACGGAGCACTATAATGCAACAACACCCTTCACTGTTAACATCAGTTTGCCACGGCATTATCTGGAGTTGCTACGAATTGTTCTGGTTTCCTCAAACCACCAAAGCAGAAGTGTTTACCCTACTGCTTTTTGTTTATTATTCATATAATAAACTCATAGCTCATAAGAGTGAGCTGTCAAAGTCAGGACTTAATTTACAAGGTCAGTGTGCATGCAGGTAACAAAACCACTCTCCTTACAAAAAATGATTTCAGGTCTTAAGTCTTGATTTAAACAAATTGATTGAAATGGCTATGTAATTAAACAGGAACCATCCCTTGTGTAGGTTCCCTAAATTGATTTAAGGCCTGGTCTGCACATAGATTATTTTTTTTTGTTGTTCCAGTATAATTATGACTGCAAGGGGTATGATTTCTTTAATGTAATAATTGCTGCGTGGCCATTAGAAGTCCAGCTGGTGTGACTCCTGGCGTGAACGCTGTTCTGCTGGCATAATGGCATCTGTATTTGGTATAGGTTATTCTTGCTCCTGTCCAGGCGTAAATTGCCGGTTAAATGTATATTTAGAGCGTTCAACTGGTATAAATGTTACTGGTGTGGTCCAGCTCTAGATGTATTGGTACAGCTGTACGCTGTATAAAGGTGGCTGATGTATTAATTTAGGTGGTTTGTTGCTGTGGATGTTGGGAGGAATCCAGTTTGGCTTTTGGGTCACCGAGTTTGGAGGTCTTTGAGGAAAAGTCCCCAAAAGGTCTAAAGAGTTTTTCTGTGCTTGTTCAGGAGCTGGCTATGCTAAAAATGTGGTGGTGAAGAGCAGAGGAGACTGGGCCTCGCTGCACCGCACAGCTGGCACTGAACGCCAATGTCAGACAAGACTCATGTACCTGGCAAGTGTAAGCGTAATTATCCTTGAGCACCGCAGATGCCTGTTATAGCTGCGCTTCCAGATGGTGGAACTGGCATCCAGGATAGCGTAAACACCCGATCTTATTAGTACGCAGGTCTGCATTCTGACCTGCAGGGTAACAGGAATTTTAGGGAATTGTGGAGGATGAGTTTACCCCCTCTTCTCCTTTGGAAAGAGATAATAGCATCCTTCATTTTAGCACAGCCAGGGCTAATGAAGAACATGTTATTTATCAGGCCTAACTCCTAGGTCTGAGCAGGATGATGAGCACAGAAAATGAGAACATGGTGTGAGGAACTTGGTTGGTAGTAATATAAGAATAAACATAATGATTTAACATAGGGAGTAAAATTAGTTTTGTCATTTGCTACTGTGCCAGAGTTTAACCTCAGGGTGAAAACGGGTGCCTCCAATTCCATCGCAGCAGCAGTCACAGCTTTAGTGAAGCAGATGGGGATGAAAAAAAGGTAGCAACTTTGTTTTGCATTCTGATGTTTCCATGGCTTTTATCAGCAATAAAGACCCTTGTTTTGGCACTTCCTTGCAGTGAATGTTTGGCACTCTTTAGCTCTTCCATCTGGCCATTTTTTGCCAGGAAATGCCCAGAAGGGAGGTCACGGTTGAATTAAATGCTGTCTCTAGTGTACTGGGCTGCACATGGCTAATGAGAAGCCTTAATATAGAGAGCTTTTCAAAATCCAAATAGAGCCAATCAAGGAGAGAGAACTATAAAATAGTAGCTATCCTTTCTGGGCTGGAGGGACGCTGCTTAAAAATGTGAAACCAAAGGCTAGACTGAGCACTCAGAATTCTTTCTCTTGGTGTCTATACATATGCGTTATATGTAGTTCTATATGTGTGCATATACGTATGAAAATTAAAAACCCACCAACATTGAGGTGAAAAATATATAAATTAAAAATTCCTGGAAGTCCCTCCCCTTCCTTCACTTCCTCAGCCCATAAAAGACAATGCAACTGTTACTGTTTTGTGTGGGGATAGGAAAGGGGAGAGAGAATAGCTCTGAGAACATCTGGAGTGGTTGTAGCCAAGCTTGTGCGCTTTAAAACAAATTCCAGAAATGTGCCTGAAAGATGCCTGTAAAAGCTTGGATTCTGATCTTGCTTGCTCCACTATAAATACAAGTAAAGCTCTACTGGATCAAAGGAAATAGTTGAAATTTATGGTGATGTT
Organism: Phoenicopterus ruber ruber; assembly: GCA_009819775.1. Lineage (NCBI taxonomy): Eukaryota > Metazoa > Chordata > Aves > Phoenicopteriformes > Phoenicopteridae > Phoenicopterus > Phoenicopterus ruber. Next base: position 72,404,380 of record CM020216.1, read on the forward strand.
ACTGAGAACACGTTGTGGCCCAAAAAAAAAGCTCCCTGCGCCGCAGGGAGAGGAGCCTGGCCTTGCAGATCTGCATCCTCTCGGCAAAGGCATCTCTGTCAATTTAGGAAATGATTGGTGGGTGTCTTGGGATGTGGTTCTGCAAACCCTTTGCTTACTTCAGTAGTCTCCTTGAAGACAAAATCCCTGATTCCTTACAGGGAATACTTGTTAGGTGCAGTAATTCATGTAAGTAGGAATTTGCTTGCAACCTGCTTTTGTACCAGTTCATCAAAAAAATCGGAAGATATAGCTTCATCTGTGCAATTCCACAGCTCGATATGGTTGTGCTTCTATAACGTGTTATGGCAGCATGTCTGCAGGAATAAAAAATAAGATGGAAAATATTTGGAGCAGAGGTGCTTAGAAATGTTAGCCGTAGCCTACGGAAGTCTACCACTAAATGAGCATGACGGAGCTTGCAGAACTCTTGTGACTTGCTGCTTGCTTTGAAGGAACTTGACAATTTAACGTTGTGAAAGATGCTTCGTGGTTAAACAGTGTGAGATGCCTGATAAAGACTTGTTTCTTGGGCAGAGCGCTAAGCAGCACTCCCTGGGACTAGCTTATGGATACACCGTTATCCAAATACATGAGAAGGTGTCCTGAATTTTGTATCCTTGGTTAACAGGTGGGACTTGTTATTCATGTTGCTGAAGAATTCTGCTTAAAATTCCGTCGGTTTGCAGGGTGACATCTTTGCTAAACTAGCCAAAGTGCATTTGGACATGGTCTATGACTATTTGCATAGCTTGAGAGAACCATGGACCTGAAATGTAATTCTGACTACAATTTCTACTGGACCCCATCATCTAACCATTAGGAAAAAATATTTTGATGCATTGTGTGCCTCAAATGAAGACAGCCTATGCTCGCAAACCATCTCACTTCTGTCTCGTAGATGCTGATCTGTTTGCTTGTGAGATTTGATGCTAGCTAGCAGATTTATGCCTTTGATTATAGTGCTGTCTTGCAGCTCTTCATATAAATTTAATTGTGTTGGTACTGTGGTTGTCATTGTTTGAAATTACAGATTTGTTCACAAAGGCGAAGGTGATCCTTCGCAAAGCCTGATGTGCCCACATGTTTCGGCAGCTGCTGAGAGCGCACCTGCTGCCATCTGTGTGCAGAGACCTGACCCCTTACGTGTCAGGTGGGGACAAAATAGTTGCATTGTGCCCTTGGTGGCACAATGAGAATAAGCTTGAGGAATTCTGTCCTGAGCTTTCATTCTCTGTAATGCAGATTGTGTATTTTTAATTAGATTGCACTTACCTGCCTTCCTGAGGCTGGTTTCCCAAAGCTACAGACTGGGGATGGGGGAGCACAGGGGGATTAAGAGACTTGTTGAAGTTTGTGTGGGAACCTGGTGATGGGGACAGAAGCTGGGTCCTCTGATGTCTGCTCTTCTGTCTCACTGCGTGACCTGCTGTGGCTGAATGCTGTTGAGCGGATGGTGATCGTGACAAACGTGTCTGAGCTGCTGGAAGAGAGTTGATCTCTGTCACTCTGGTCGGGGCTTTTCCCTGGATGGTTGTGCAGGTGGTCTAAAACCAGAGTGGGAAGAGAGCAGTGGGGACAGTGCAGAGAAACCCGGTTCCCAGTTGAAAATGAGCTCTGCGCTCCTCTGTTGGTGTCCCTTTTTAATGTATATGGGGCAGCTTGTGAAGGAATTGCAGGGACTGTTGGAGGGTCTCCCTTCTCCGGGGAAGATGCATGGTTGGGATTGAGTGATTCGTGGCTGTGTCGAGTTTGAGGATTGTATCTGGCACTGAATATTTTGTGGGTTATTAATGCTGGTAATCATCTTTCCAGCGTTGGAGCTTTATTTAACAGATGCTACAAAAAAAAATTTATTAAGCCAGCTTGCTATGAACAGTGATGGCTCATCAGCTGGGAGACTTGTGTATTTATTTTTAATGAAGTATGGAGTTTCTCTTTAGTATATGTTACGGCCCTCTGCACACTGGGAAACCCCTTTCTTTAGCAAATGGGCAGGGCCTTTCTGGGCTGACTGGAGCAACTGCCTCTTTGGAACACAGACAATAGCATAAATGTATGTAATGTTGGTTGCAAATACAACCTGAGCATCAGCTTCAGCCGATGTGAGCAAGTTCAGGTTTGCAGCTGCTGTTAGGGGGTGCTCAAATGTAAGAAGATACTTAATTTCAGGTCCGGGCATTTTATCAGCCCTGTAGAGTGCTTCCCTAGGGCCTCCTGCATCGGGCAGAGTCATCCGAGAGCACTGGGCGAAAGCGAGTAGGGTGCTGGTAGTTGCTGGAGCTGTCCTGTACCGTCTCAGCATAATCGTGCTTACAGGGAATTTGCGCTAGATGGAATTGCACTGTACGGGGCCACGTGCGATGTCTTTCCCTTTCTGGCTACATCTGCGTGTTAGTGCGTTTCACCAAGTCGGTCAATAGGCGGGGTATTTGAAAACACTTCCTTTGCTTGATGCTCAAAAGAAAATTGTGGGGTGATGCTCTAACTGCTGAATCGTATTTTGGCAAATCATTAAAGGCTCCCTTGAAGAGCCTTAAACATAATGCAACGAGTGTGATATTAACTGGCCTTGTGAGCTCTTCAGCATAATGAACAAGGAGTGGATTTTGAGGCTTTTGCTTCCTTTGGGGAGGAATTACTCTCGCATCTCCTTTCACTGAAAAAAATGCATCGAAGAGTTAACAGTACAGGAGGTGCCTGTGCTATAAGGTTAATTTGATAGCATAGAAGTATTAGAAATTATTTGGGTTTGTTTTTTCTACTAAGAATATATTTTGCCAAGGCACTGAGTACCTGGCTTTGGCCCTCTGTTTGAGGACTGCATGTTTTCAGAGTCGTCCTAGCAGATAGCATCCATGCTGATGAAGTTTCCTGGTCGGAAGTATCAGGTGTTTGCACCGCAGCTCTGGACCAGGGCAAGGATGATGGATATTTCTAGGTTTTTGTAACTGTCTGTCTGATGTAAGTATGCTAGCCTGAATTCTGTGTGGATTGTGTGGTGCTTACAGCTGGGAACTCTTGAGTGCAGGAACCAAGCAGATCATATGGATTATACTCTCATGATTGTAATGAGTGTAAATATATGTATATATTCTTCGTCTGTGCATCAAAAATCTCTAGAACAAACTTTGGATGGGCTTGTGCTGTGGTAATAGGCTTGTGAAGTTGTTACAACTGTTAATGCAGGAAAAACTGAGAGCATCACATTTTTCAAGTTCTGCTAGCAAATAAAAATACATGAATTTGCAATTGAGTATTGTTCACGGAATACATAGCTGTAGTAATAAGTTTACCTTTTCAGTCTCTCCTTTCCATCTTTTTCTCTCTATCTATTATTTTATTCCTGGACTCGCCTGGCACTGTAAAGCCTGTTAGGGCCTGAAACTAATATTAGGGAAATTAAAGGTGTGGGTAATTGTGCTACTTCAGTTTGCTTGCAGCAAACAGTGGGTGTAGTTTCTTGAGGGGAAAGGAAAAAAAAAAAAGAGATGGAGAAGTCAGAAAATTAGCTTCAGACTAAGACTCTGTAGCTCTGATTGGAGAACTGTGTACCACGAGCCTCTCCTGATTTAATGCAGCTGCACTGTCCCAGTTGCTAAACCTGTAATTACAAGACTATGAGAGATGGATTGATGTGGACAGTTGTTAGGATATTAAAATACCATGGACGATGTGGGGAACAGTATGCCTTATGTGCTTTGTTTAAAGGAACTGGAGAATAATTCATTCAAAATGCCGTGAGTTGTCAATCTTGGGTCTTGTTTCTTCTTTTGAATGTTCAAGCAACTGTAAATTGCTTCATGGGGTGCAAGATAGTGGAAATTTAGGGGCATAAGTCAAGATATTTATAGTCAGATGTTCATATTGGTAGGATTGAACTACTTTCACCTGAGCTTTTGCTTTTCAGACATGCGAGCCAGAAACAAGACCTGTGTGCAGTAATGAGATTTACTTCTAGATTTCCTAGAAGAATTTAATCATTAGGACTCATGCCTGTATCTCCCTGTGCGCTCAGGCAACTCAAACTCTTTCCCACAAAAATAAGGATGTAGTCGGTTGTCTTCATTCCTCCTTGGGATTAAACTATGCAGAGGTGGAGCAGGTGAAGAACACTTTGGGCAGCTGGGGACAGGAGTCCATGTGTGTCTGGTTCCCAGTTTCACAGATCCTATAGCTCTTAACACAGCTGCGAAAATCCTCTTGTCCTGTGCTTTTTCATATCTCCTGTGAGAAGTTTTACTGTGATGGGAAAACTCTTAGTGCTGTTGATAGCTGCAGGTGTTGGAGCCCATTGATTTGAAGCACATCAACAGTGATGAGTGATCAGAGGCAGCATTAGGTTGCAGATTTCTTCCAGAAAGTGAGATGTCGTTTGGGTTAGGGGAGGAAGAGGGGAGGGGCTGTGTTCTAAAGTCTTACCAGTCCTCACCTCAGGCATGTTGCACACTGTTGTCCCTGTGGACTGCTTCAGTACAGCAGTGGGTGTTTTGGGCTAAGGGCAGGAAGGAGGTTATCTGTCTGGGCAGGGTAGGACCCCTAGGCAGCTTGTCCCTCTCTCTGTTGGTGAAAAGTGGTGGAATAGATGCAGTTGTCCTGTAGGCAGTCAGTTTGTTAGCCATCAGTGCCGAGGTGACTTCTGCTTTGGTGGGAGTCGCCCAGGAGGACTCAAACAGATTTGCTTTCAAGGTCAAGTGCTAAAAGATCCACAGCCCCAAAGAACTCACTGACTCTGAAATTTTTGATATTCAGAATCTTCCAAATTTGGCCCACGAGAGTTTGATCTGTATTAGGAGTGTGTCAGGGCTCCCAGGCATGACCCTAAATGAACTTCCACGTGCCTAAAACCTGAAGACTTGAAAGCCTTCTGATTTGCTACTGGCAGAAAGTCATCTATTTGAAGCTTCTTTCTGTCCAGCAGATATTGTTTTGTCCAAAACTTCCAAAGAAACTGGTCTACTGAACACAGAGTTACAAGAAATGGAAAACCAAACCTGTTTGGTTGCATTGTCTTGGCATTTCTTTGAGATTGAAAAAAAAGTGGCCAGACCAAGGTTTTTAAACAAATAGTTTTTTTTTTTTTTTTTGCAGTGTAGTGTTTGCTTTATGGCTGATGCCTTGTTGCCAAGTTTCATCTTAGAGCAGTTTTTATGGTTAAGCTGTAAATACTGGGAGTGGGATAAAGAGAGTGGAATTCATGATGAAAATGTGCAGTGGGCCATAGCTGTGCCATGCTGCTGCTGCCATCTGCACAGCAGCAAGCTTTAGGCAAATTGGAGAATATTGCTTTCTGTGTGGCTGATTTTCTTACATTTGGTGGCTTGCGTTTGGCTTGTTAGCTTCATTTGGAAGCATTGCTAAAGAAGGAGACTTATGGGGGCTAAGTAGCATGGGCTGTTGAGTGGTTGAAGGTCCCGGATTAGGGGTAGAAACCACCTAAGTCTTCCCTCTGCCCCCCTTTGCAGGAGCCAGACGCTTACTGCAGGTTCCTTGAATGTAACAGCAATGTGGCAAGCCATGCCCAGCTTTGTGCAAAGCCTTGTGTTGAAGAGGCGTAGTGTTCTCTGGTATTTCTTGTCTTTGAAAACGCACACTCGAAAACACCAGATAACATTTGCCTGGAAGAGGAGGATGTGTTTCAGTGAAATGATAAGAGGGGAGGGGCTGCTCTTGGCGGGGCCTGAGTATGAGACACCTCCCTTGTTAGAAACGGGGAAAAATAGATGAATACAGAAAGTGGAAAAGCACCCGTGATGCTGACAAATTTGGCCAGAGGAAACCAGCTGAATAAAGGCCGGCAGGGGAGGGGATGGGAGAGAGCCAGAGCAGGAGGGAGCGAGTGTTTAACACAGCAGGCTGTGCTGCCGTGACTGGGCTTGCAAAAAAAACGGAAGGGGAAAGAGGGTGTAGCCGGGTGGTTGTGGCTGTGACTCTCCAACTCCCTGCCTGCTCTCCCTCTTGGCATGTCCCTCCCGCTGCCGGGATGTGGGCTGCTTCCCTGGAAAGGACTGGGCAGCAGTTGCCCCCAGGATGTGCTGCGGGGGCTGCTGTGGTGGTGGGGGGTCCCAGGCAGCGAGATGCAGCTGGGAGGAGAGGGCTGAGGCAGGACCTGGAGTAAGGTTTGCATTGTACTTGGAAAGGGTGAACCGGGAGGGATGCTGGGGGCATGGCATGGTGAACCGGGAGGGATGCTGGGAGGGAAAGGCATCATTGACTTCAGTGGGAGCTGTAACATCTCCAACGTTAAGATGCACTGAATTAATGAACCCTCCTTGGAAGTGAAAGCGCTAGCCGTGCACTTTGGTGGTGAAAAAGGTTAAAGTAGTGTGTTCCCTTTACTGTCTTTTCTTCAAGCAAGCTTAAACTTCCCAAAGAAAGATGGTGTCAAGATGCTCTCCCTGTGGGGATGAACTTCGTAGATCAAGACTCTTGAGTGGAGAAATAAAGCAACCTGTCTGGCACCGCTGACTCTCCACTGAGTTACCAAGTACTATTCTGGTCAGGCAGAAAATGCTTTGGGCACCAAATGCAGGAGCTTACTGAGAACATCACTGTGGTGGTGAAGGATGGAAAGTTAGCCTGCCTTTAGAAGAAAAGGAAGGCAAAGAGAAGTTAAGCAGTTACAGGTTTTTGTTTATTAAACAGAGGTGGTGAGTAGCTGTTTCAGCATCAATAAGACGTGAGACATTTGATAAGATCCTTGTTGAGTAACTTCAGAAGTTTTTGCCAAACGCAGTAAGGTCTGTTTGAAGTGACCTGTGATGTGTCTGCATGTGGCATAGCCTCATGTACTTTGAAGTATGTGAGCTGTCTTCTTCCCAAGCTGGTTGCTGAAATGTGCTGTAGACAGGCAGCTGGTGTCACCTAGCCTGAATTCAACCTGTGTGTAGGAAATGGGTAAAAGTCTGTTTGAAAATCTGGACTTTGATTTTGGGGAGGGCCTCCAGGGCAAAGCTTTTCTCCCCTGATCTGGGAAGGGGATAGCACTGGTCAGAGCTCTGTCAGGGCTTGCACTTAGTTGCTACGCTCAGCTCTGTGTCACAACCCTGCCATCTGCCTTGTTTTGCTGATGCCACCCAGCTCCTGTTAGCGATGGCCTGTAAAGATAGGTATGTATTAACCCGACCTGCAGTGTATTTCAGTTGTGCAGCAAGCATTATGGATAGGTGGGCACAAACTTATTTGTTGTCCTGTTTCAGTGGAGTTAAATTCTCCAGTGGTAAAAAGATGCTGCTAACAGCATCCCTGCAGCCTTCTTTACTGTTGAGACACAGGTTGAACTTTCCTAGCGTGTGCAATACCTGAGCATACTCCTGCAGTCCCAGGAGTCGCCAGCCAGTGGCTTGTAGGCAACAAATTACATGTGGGCATCTTCAGAGCGATCTGTGGCTCTGTCAGGCCCAGGTAGAGAGGGAGAGCGAACTGAGTGGCACTTTATCTGCTCAGCATTGTTTCTTCTGGGTCAGACAAGGCTTAAGGTTATTCCTTGGTTACATGAGCAGGGCTTTGTGTCTGGAGGGGGAGGAGAGGGGAGAAAGAAGGATGTTTAGGTCCTATTGAATCCTTCTTGAAGCTCTTGTTTATTATCAGGCTCCAGAGTGGGAATGCATGACAGAAATCCTCTGCTCTCTCTTTTCCTGGGGCAGTATTTCTGCTCTGTGAATTAGAGTATGGCTTGAACCAAAAAATAGCAACAGAAACACAGCTGTGAGAATGTGAGTGATGCTTCATCTCAAGAGGGGTTAAAGGTACAGTACAGCAGTGTTACTCAACCTGAGGTCTGAGAGATAAGTCTGCAGATACATACCTTCCTCTAATTGCAGGGGGAAAAAATGCAATAAATTAGTATTTCAGGCTTAACTTAATGTTTACACAGTTGCAAATGACATGAATGGGGGACCAAGGTACAAGACAGTGCGTGTTTGGTTTTTTTAAGAAAAGCTTGGTGGTCCTTGGATTAAAAATTGTTGAGAACCTTTTGCTTGTAAGTTATAGCTAATTGCTGTCCCTTTCTCACCCAGGTCATAGCACATTGGCAGATTTTTGAACACCAGGCTTGAAACAGAGAGCTGAAGGAGCTGTCACCATGACTTGCTTGACTTGGCCCAATGAACAGCTTAGCCTTTTCCTAACATGGCTATTTCTAGAGTTTGCGTGACTTTGTATAGTTGAGCTATGTTTTTCTTCTCCTGGCTTCTTTTTATCCAAGTTTTTCTCATGTGAAATATTTTGGATTAGATGAGATTTACAAGGAGGAGTTGACATTGCATTTCAAGGTTTGCTTCTGCTATTTCATTGGCTTAATGACATCATATCCCCTGGGGTCAGACCTCTGGGCTGAGAGCCAGTGTTCAAAAAGATTTTTTTGCAGGGTGGAGGAATATTTTGTAATTTCACCCCCTATGAGTTCACCCTCTCCCTTTTGTGCTGCTTGTTCATTATGTCAGATTCCACCTCTACAACATGGAAGAAAAAGCTGTTTTAGCCCTTATTGTGATACTTCATGCTTAACCATCTGCTTAGAAGGCATTGATGGTACTACATGCAGCTTGATCTGCCTCTGACTCATTTCTGAATTGCTGGTACATCCCTGTATGCTGTTAGCCATCTTTGAACCTCACTGTGTCACAGCAGTATACATGAGGAGTAAATCTACTGAAGTCAGTCAAGTAGTAACAGCATGAAACTGGAGTGACCAGAAAATCATGTCTCCTTTCTTCTGGATTATGTATAGCAGGGAGGAGTGAAAGACTCGAGTGAGCAGAGAGAATTTCGAAAGCAGCTTTTTGATTTGCCTACCAAAGAGACTGGCCAAGTATACTGAAAATAATTTCAGAGACCACAAGCTGATTTGAAGTGGCTCCCTGGAGCTGCATAAACAGGCGATGCATTATTCATGAGCTAGCTGAGCGTTTGCCCTCCTCCAGCGGATTGGGACATGCAGAAATGTGCTTGCATGCTTCACCTGGTTGACTGACCCTCTGGGAAGGGTCTACTCTTTGCAGAGTGGAGTGGAGAGCTGGGAAGGCTGCTGATATAATCAGGCTGATTTGCACTGTGACTTAGGAGCAGTTACGGGAAGCCCATATGAATTCACTTACGACTTATTAATGGTATGTTTTCCAGACAGTAGTCAATGGGGATCAAAAGTTTGAGGCACACAAAAGCAGTGCAAAGGGGAAAGACTGCCTAGGCACAAATGTACCTGTGCACTAACCCCGTGGGCTTGAACACATCTCATCCTTGTACCTCCTGTATCTCGCTTGCAGAAGACAAAAATAACGGTAATTTTTACTAGAAGCTGTTGGTCATGGCCTCCTTCAGTGTATTTCTGAATCATAACCTTGTAGAAAGCATACCTCACTCAGCAGGAATTCAGCAAATCCAATAACAGGCTTATGATGCTGGGTCTGGTGTGAGATGTTTCAGCTCAGCTGACCGTAACCTGGCCTGAGAGCAGAGGGCTGTCCTTGTTTGTACCGACAGCTATGACGTTCATGTGGGATGTGTTTGTGGAAGAACTGGGTGTTGTGCGTGGTTTCTTCTTGAAACACCTTGTCACAAGGGAGTTAAGTAGACACAGAAACATGGACTTGGAGCAGTTGAGGTGGCCACAAAAAAAATATACTGGTCGGTGGCCATTACAGTTTCCCTTGTGCTGTGTTTTTTGTTTCTGCAAGCCCCACTTCTGACTGCTTCCTTGGTAGCTGTCCTCCTCTCTGATTTTAATCCAGCAGCAATGCTAAGATGACATTTTCTTCTTTTCCCATCCTCCACTGCTTACTTTACCATCTAAGCACTGAGACTACAACAGTTGTAATGTTAATGTACCATGAGCGAAACCTACTAAAAAAATACTATGATCAGACAGAGAGCAGATTAATGCTGTCACTTGAATGTATTCTACCAAGTTTTATTTAGTGGTATGTGTGTAGCGGTGGATATTTTAGCTGGCACAGATGTGCAATAATGTTCTCAGTCCCAGGACTGCCCTTTCTTGTCACAGTCACAATTCATTACAAAGAAAAATAAGAGTGTTCAGAGAGCAAGCTGGTATAATCATGGCATACTGGAAGAACTGGTCATATTACGTCTTTGGAATAAGCTGCTGTGGATTCATCATAAAAACCACTATTCAGGTCTGGGTTTGTCTCTGACAGACAAACTCTCTTATTGTGTCATACATTCATAGCCATTTGAGACAGACAAAGCTGTTGAGGTCACCTAGGCAATCTCCTGCACAGAACAGAGTTTTCCCTGTAGCATGTTTTTGTGATATATCTAATATTAAATATTTTCCCTGGTGGGGATTCCACCACCTTCTTCAGAAGGCTGTAGTTCAGATTGGGGTCTCTGCTGGAAGAGGTACTTTTGTAGTAAGGCTACATTGTCCTTTCTTAATTCAATCACATTATTTCCATGCAACTCCAACTTTTAATACCTTAATGAGTTCCCTTCAATCCTTTATGTCCCATTCTTCAGATTCACATCTACCCCTATTAGAGATTTCTGCATCAGTGTGTCATAACTATCTTTCAGTGTGATTGCTGAGATTATCTGAGTTTACTAATGACTCACATCATCTTTTGAACTGCATTCAGATGCCATTAAAATGGGTCAGAGGATTAGACCATCAGGATACAAAAGCTTGGAGTTGGATAATCCCCCAAACTGGTTTCCAATTTAAGTCATATCCAAATGGTGTAATAAAAACAGAAAAGCTGCTTTCATGATGCTGTGGTTGCAGTCCATCTTCTGGTGTGTGGTCAAAGATGACCCATCAGAGGATCTAAACCGTTTAAAGCCTGCAAAGACAATGCTGAACATGTCAGCGGTCACTATTGTAGAGCTGGATGGATCAGAGAGAAGCAGGACAAGAAAATGGTCTGAGAAAACTTCCCACATTACCTTGTGGAATGACTGTGTTACAAAGGGGTTGTTTTTTCACTCCGTACCACTACAAGCGGTCTGTAGGATGTGATGTGCTTTCACGCTGCACTGTATGAAGGCAGTCTGCACAACGATGCTGGATCTGGCATGCCCGTTGATCACAGCCGTGTCAGATAGGTAGACAGTAGCTGTGATTTTTCTTTCTAAGCTCTTCAGCGAGTAGCTCAGTCTATTCATTGCAAGCCTGCCAGCAGCTCTTGCCATTCAAGTGGGTGATGTTCTAGCAGTATTTGAGAGCTGGCAGAAAAGCGTGATGATCAGATGCAGCCAGTTAAAAACTAGCATACGCTTTGCAGGAACATTTGTTCTGTATCCTGAGCTGAAGCTGAAATTTCACAGCATCAAGGCAGAACAGTCTCGGGGGGGGGGGGGGGGGGGGATAGTGGCCTGTTGGAGAGCTTGCTTAAATCTGGTACACACTGAGAGGGCCTGTAAGCTCTGCACTAAGAAACTCGTGGATTTTGCTATGCAGGAAACCTGGGGTGGACATGTAATTTTGAACATAGAGGTCTTGTTAGTGAACATTTTGAGGATATTATAGAAATACAGCTAGAGTGGATGGGATTGTGTTAAACATTAGTATGGCAGGATTAGACCCTGGGGATGTATAGGTGTACTCCTCAGGTTGTATCAACAGATTCTAAAATATACGGAAGGTTGTAGCTGAGGAGCTACCCTATGGGAGGAGAGGCTCTCTCAGAAGAGCCTCCCTTGGATGCTCCGCTGAGCTTTGTGGGAGAGTCTCTTCTGTCTCTAAGATACTGTGGGAGACTAATCTCCTAACTTAACAAAGTTGGGTTACCCATCCTATGTCAATAACCTCAGCTGGCAACTGCCTTTCTCTCAGAAGGGTGGCCGAGAGCTACATGAGCATGGGAATTGAAACTCCAGTACTTTGGGGTATTTGGCCCCTTCTAGATTGGACGTACTGATGTGAGTGCTGTGAAAGAAATTGTAGCTGCTGTTCTGTCCAGGAGCAGGATACGAGTCTCCAGGGACGTCAGTCTCGTGCTTCCACAGCCTTAAATTCACAAAACAGTGAAATGCAATTGTTGTATTATGAGACCCAAATGTAATACATGAAGTATGTGTGGTGCATTAAACCTGTCTGGTTCATACAGAAACTAATGTATAATTCACAGTCTTTGTAAATATGTCAGCTTAATGCCTCTCTGGCACCTACCAGCAAGACTCTGTCTCCCTTGGGTTAGTCAGACCTGACAGCTTCTGAAACCAGACCCCAAATTGTGTGACAAATGGTGCTGCACTCTGAACATTAGTGAATAACAACTAATGCTGAATTCAGAAAAATGTAATTCTTACAATCAAAGCCATTTTTTGAAGTTATTAATGGTCAATTTTAAATCTTCATCCTTGTTACGATGGAGAAACCCTTTTTTAGTAGAGCGGGATTACATCTAGGCACGTACACCAGCACCAGGGTTGTGTTTCCCTGCAACACATTACATATCATTTCTTGATGTTGGTGAAGTTGTTAGCCATCTGGTAGTCTTTCAGACACTTATTTGTAGTTTAATTAATATGTATGATATTTTCCTTCGGACTGTAGCTTACATGCAAGCTTCCGAATAGGAATCGTTTGCTAATATGTGACAGTGCACAAGGCACAGAAATGTGCCATGCCACAAGGCTCTCGGTGACTGGTGTGATGCATGTCTGCTTTTCATTAACCGAATTGCCTGTATTCTGTGCACAAATTGAGCTGCACTTGGTGTAAAGCCTGTGAGCGTGCGTGATCCGGTGTGTTTGGTGCTTGCAAGCACTCCTTTAAGTGAGAGCATTGGGCTTTTAAGTAGTCCATAGAAAGCAGCAGCTTGGTTCAGTCACTGCTACTTGGAGGAGAAATAAATTAAGTCCCAGATGTACCATAGGCACTATGAAAATAATGTTAAAAACAACACATTTTACTCTGGCTCAGTCAGAGATGCTGAAAACTTTGAGAGCTGTTGGGCAGTAAATTGCTAAAACACACTGGTCTGCGGGATGCTAATGTAGCCTGGACTGGAGCCAAGCCCATAGAAGTCTAAAGGAGTTGTCCGGTGAATTTAGCCAGCTTTGGACTGAGTCCTTGGATGAGATTTTCAGCAGCAGTCAGCAGTGCTCAACTCCATTGACCCCAACCCAGGGCTGAGCTTTCCTGGCCTGCTGGATTTAACACCATCTTTGATTTAAAAGCACTGAGGGGAGGAGAAATAATCTGATTTTCAAGTTGGATACAGTATATATTCTCTCAAGAGGTGGTTTTACACGTGACTGAAACTCAGTTATAAAGCTCTCTTTACCACATGGCCAATGTGAATTATTTTCCTCCACGCGGATGTGCCAGAGCAGGGGCAGTGAAAGGTGAGTCTGCGTAGCTGAGCGCAGCTTTTTGGCTGGAGCTGGGAGCCCTCGTGGGGAAATTTAATGGTTGCCTGTGAGAAGGGAGCTACAGCAAGAGATTTTAACACCTGGAAGCCCTCCCAGGGCACCTCTCTCCTTAAACTCTACTCCTTTTCCTGAGCTCTGTTTTTTTTTCTGCTGTCTTCAGGCTGCCATTTATCACATTTTAACAGCCGGTAGAAGTTGTGTAGCAGCCTTCATGCCCTGTTGTCGAGTTTCCTGGTAGTTCTTTATTCTCTCTTAAATTCCTATAATTCCTCTCATTGGGAAACAAAACAAAACCTATCTATAATAAAAACAAGAGCAAGTCTTCCTGCAAATACAACAGCACAAAAACTGTCTGCTCTTTCCCACTAAGGCTATCTGAACTGAGCAGCCTTTCCCCTATCACCTTCAGAGCCCTTGATTTAAGGAAGGGGAGTGATTACTCAATCATTAAGGATAATGGCTATTTACTTTTGGAAACAATGGACTTGATGAACCACAAAAAATGACCTAATTTTCAGAAGTGCGCCTTGGAGCAAACTAGCTGGGTTTGGGATGGAAGTGCGCACATTATCTTCATGAGGTGGTAAAAAGTGACCTTTTGTTCTGAGATAAATGATTTTTTTTTTTTTATCTTGAGGACTGACGTGGCCCCAAGCATGGAAATGTCAGGCTAGAAAACAATGCTAGCATTTAAAGTAATGAGCACAGAATAAAAAAATATTTTAAATGTTATAATGGTTACAAGTTCTCAGGCTTTCCCGACACCTTGCATATGCCAAACGTATAGCTTTGCTCTGTCTGCAGTAGGATTTTACCATGTATTCATCAATACATGGAATATGGCTCCTCCTGTTTCATAGAATCACAGAATGGTTTGGGTTGAAAGGGAGCTTTAAAGATCACCTGGTCCAACTCTCCTGCCATGGGCAGGGACATGTTTCACTAGGTCAGATTGATATAGGGGAAACTAAACATATAAATAAACATACCTACTTTACAACTTTACAAGTTGTGGAGTCTGCTTTCCGCACGTCAAGATTGCTCAAAGCCCCATCCAACCTGACGGTCACTTGAACACTTCCAATGATGTGGCATCCACATTTAGATGTTCAGACATGTCTACTTAGGTTACAGTGTCATTAATGTGCTGGGACCTGTGTAGGCAAGGATAAGAGAGGGTATTACTGTGCTAACTAGCATATTCTTGAAAAATAGGCAATACTGCTGGACTTGCTGTGTGAGCTGAGTTGGATTATAAACTGGAGGTGGTAGGATGGCAGAATTATTCCCCTTCCTGTCTCAATTCTCCTGATAGTCCTTCCAACCTATGTGCCTCAAGCTTGAAAGATGTGTATAATATCTCCAGCCTGGGCTGAAACAGTGATTACTGCTCTATTGTAAGCAATTTTGGAATTTATATGGATTTATTTCTCAGGGTGTAGTCTGAGAGTCGCTCCTGGCTTCAAGACTGGGAGTAAACGCCACCGCAAACTCAGATGAAGAAAGTGTTCGGCCTTTTCAGAAGAGGTCCTGACAGGGTGCTTAGCAGGGGTGTAGATGTGCATGGCTGAGACTTTGGATGACAGGATCCTGCTGCTGTTCATGATGGTTGCTGTGAAATAATCACTAACAGCTGCATGTGAACCTAATGAAGAAACACTAATAACAAACTATGCAATGGCAAGCAGACGCATGATTATGCAGGAAGATCAGAACTGGAAAAAAGTTTTGAGCCTGTGTAGATGATTCTTTGTAGGCAATTGACTTGTCGAAAGCTTTATGTGAAAGCACCACAAAAATGGATGTAATCAGAGTAATCCAGGTTTTATGTGCATTTGACAAAACGGGGTGGCTATACCTTTGGCTTTCGCAATTTAGGTTTGCAAGTTTCAGCCTTTTGTGTTTTATGAAACCCTAAGCTTCCCTTTTGATGGCCATGTATTTTCCTCTTGCCCATGCATGCTTTCGCCTGTGGAGAACTCCAGACGTGTTTCTTGTCAGAGACAGGCAGACACGCTATCGTTGCCTTCTGTTGGGCCTCTACTAGAGTACACAAACCCCAGCAATGACATAATGTGAAATTTGTGATTGCTGCTTGAAGCTGAAGTCTCCGTCAGTGCCAATATTGAGCTCTGTAGGGTGGCTTGTGATCAGATATTTTGGTCTTGGACTCTTTGCTTGTTAGCAGTTTTTGCATAAAATGTGCAATGATTTTACTGATAGAATATGAGGATATGAATCTCATTTATGCTACTGCACTTCCTACTGTAAAAATACTTTAAAATGCTCCTGTAGTAAGTATATAAGTGCTTTAAAGCCCTTTTAGGCTTACGGGAGTGGAGTGAAGTGGCCTCTGGGCTCTTAAGAATCAGGCTCATAATACTTAATACTTACTCGGAAGGGGGTTGTTCTATTGGCATCCGATAATATGTTCCAATTTATAGGGAGTCTGTTATTCAGTTAGCATTGCAAGTTTAACTGTCAGCTGGGTGAACTTTTGGTATAGGGACAGGGTCATTAGCCAGTGCTTGTAGCCTGAATGAGTGAAGCCTCCCCACTTCTGCTGCTGTCTTTGCCCTCCAGGAGACATGAGAGACTTTGGCAGAGCCCAGAGTTTTTTTTTTGTAGTTCAATTTTAGATCATTTCAGCATTTATTGCCCTTTTTGCTATTGTTCAAGTGGAATTACGTGACCCAGCTTGTCTTCCTACAGTGGATGGATTTGTATCACGAGTGGTGTGTCTCACATGCTAATGAACTTCAGCAAATAAATGCTTATTCTTTCCTGGTTAAAGACAAGAATGAGATGTTCAATAACATGTATATTGACAGTTTCATTTCACTTATAGGTTCCTAAGGGCCTCATGCTGAATCAAAGGAATGATTCTGAACTACAATATGGCTAATTTGGTTGACAAAAAGGCATTTTATAAAAACAGTAACTTTGTGATCTCTCTCTAGAAAATACAAATATGTATTTGTATACAAAAAGGGAGAGCATCGCCCTTTAAAAACTGCATGCACCTTTTGAGTATATTTTAAACTGTTTTACTGCAAATGCTTTGTTTTATTGGCAGTGTGCAGTTATGGTGGTTGAAGGTGATCTAAGGTCTATAGAAAGACACAGTATCTTCTATTTGATCAACTGATGAAGTTGGGGAAAAAACCCAAGCTTTCAAGCACTCAAACCTTTCTATGGTGTTTTATTTATTTGAGTGTTGCAGGAGCCTTAATGAGTGAGACAGACATGCTGAAACTTCAGCAGACTTTCTGTTCTTTAGTTTTATTTTGCATTCTGGGCAGTGAACCATGCTAAAGCTCTTTCCACTTCACTGGTGCATGCTGGAAAAGTATAACTGAGAGCTTATGTAGTTTTGAGCAAACACTGCAGTAAAATTCCCTTCTGACCCTTTTTGCCATTCAGGCTTTTTCCAATGCTGCTAAATCACCTAAAAGGCTGGATTAAAAATATCTTGCACAGTAAGATCTGGTTAATCTGTGCTTGGTTTATATGTCTGGACAAGCAAAAAGTTCTCATTGATGATCGGTTATGCTTTTGACATGTGTGCTACTGCCTTGTTTTAGGACCTTCTTGTACTGTAAATTTGACCACATTTGAATGTGGTTCCACTCTTTCAACGTGCGCAGAAGACAAAGATGATTTTTCTCTGTACTTCAGACAGGAGAAATGACTCTCATCTCAAGCACTCTGGACCATAGCAGCAGAGGGCCCAGGCTCTCAAGTACAGAAGGTTGGAGCACAACATGAAGGGGAGCAAAACCAGGGTGAGAGTCAGTTTTCTGCCCTGGCAGCTCAAATCGGTCCCCAAATACAAAGAAGTCTAGTTGGTGCGCTGCGTGCGCTAACCTAGCCAGGTTGGTGATCAGCCACAGTGAAGCTGGAGTAGCAGAGACATCAGCACACCCTGTACAAAGTCACCAGGCATCCTTTGGTCTGTGACAGTCCATGCCACTGCGATGTCGTTGCTATTGCTGCTAGAGTGAGTAAAACTCACTCAAGTGTGTCAGCATGTGCAGCGGTCATGTTCTGCTTGCAGTGTAGACATGACCTCGGAGAACAGTGGTAAGGTGCTGTCCCCACAGGCGTGAGGGAAACGTCAAGCATGACTCCAGAATGTGTTACAACTGCTCACCTTTAAAATGGGGACAAAACTTAAAATAAGGTAGATTAAAGGTGGAAATCCCCATGCAGGCTTTCTCAGTTATTCTTGTTCAGGGTGGTGATTCCATACAATTATATTATATATGAGTTTATGACTCAATGGTCTGAACTCAGGCTTGACTTTTACTTGTTAAACTATTATGAAACCTGAAATAGTTATACTGACAGAAACAATGCTGGTGCAGCTGTATAGTTACAAAGATGGTTTACACCAGTGTAGCTTCTTCCTGTAAGAAGAGTGGAATAAGCTATGCTAAAATAAAGCATGATACAGATATAACTGTTTTCACAACAGACGGACTGGGGAATCTGTGAGTGCTTGGGAAAGGTTTTAAGAGTTTAGACTATAATTGTTTCCCATTTCTGTGGGTGGCTACTAATAAACTAAATTAGGATACTCGTATTCTAAAATATTTATCTTACTTTAAAACTTCATATTTACATTCAAATAGCAAAAATAGCAATAGTGGTGGTGTATTTTGTTCGCTCACTTCTACCTCTTGGCTCTTTTGGTACACAGACTACTTGTATCCAGAACAAGCAAAGATGCATGTGGCCATCTATTAGATCCGCACTGTGTTACCATGCATTATATGGTACGTACATACAACATGTTATGTTACATGTTACCATACCATAGGCCGTATCTGGCACGCGAGCAGGACTCCACTGTACTAGGCACTGTATCAGCACAGAGCAGAAAGCTGATTCTGTCTGATGAGCTTTTCATCTTAATAGAAATCAATCTATAACAGATGGATATAGATGGTACATGGGGGAGCGCAGAGGAGACAAGGGCATAATGTTTTTCACGAGCCAGATGTCAGTTCTGATATAGGTGGCACTGAAAAGCTGACACAGAAAAAAATGGAGGAGATGAACAGCAGCGGTAGGAAAGGTGGGATGAAGGAAAGCACGAAAATGCTTGTTGGAAAATCTGATAGGTGGGTGATAGCGGAAGGCTTCATGGGATGATCAGAAGCAGGAATCGATGCCTCAGTAGCGAGTGAGGAATGATAGATAGGGTGAGAGTAAGTGGTGGCAAGCCTTGAAACGAAAGATAAGCTTATGCTGAAAGCTTTGAAACCAAAGATAAGTTTGCTGCAAGAATGTGTGGAGAGAGCTGGTGAAGATGGTGGTGAGTGAGGTGATAGTGACAGGCTTGGACCATGATCTTTGCCAAAGCCTTCTGGGTGGGAGAGAACAAGCTTCTCTTTATCGGGACTGGAGGAAACAATGTTGAAGTCACTGAGATGTTTGGTGCCAGATGCCTGAGAAAGGAAGAACTGCACAGATGCTGTGTAAAAAGCACGTGCAGGACATCCTGTCTATCCCTCTGCGTTAACAGAGGCTAAAATAAGTTGTGAATTTAAAGTGCGTTTTCTGTTACTAACTACTCTGCTTGCAGGTAGCTCTGGGAACAACAGACCCATTTTGCTATTTAGCTTAACCTTTTTCAAGTGAAACTGTAAAGAGGCATGTTTCTGGTCTGGAAGAGAAGTGTCTTCCTGCAGAGTTGAGGAAGTCAGGAGAAGCTATTAGGAGAAGCTCTGTCTCAGCAAGACCTTCAGCGTATTCCAGATGTGTAGACCTAAAAGAAGTGCATGTCCAAGATGACGGCTAGTGATACGGGGCTGAGCTGTGTTGTCCCCAGGATGAAAAGCAAGAGGAAGCAAAATTCGATGGGAAGCGAAGCATTGCTTTTCATTGTGTTGTACTTGAGCTGAAGGCTAGATGTTGTGGATGTGCTGTCCAAAAGACAGGCTAAGAATTTACCGAGTGCTGAAAGTGAGAAGCCTGGAAATAGTTGTACATCCGTGTCATCAGTTCACATACAGTTGAAACTGCTGATAAAATTAGCCAGAGATAAGATGCAGAGGGGGAAGGAAAGCTGATTGGAGTATTGTGTGTAACAGGGCCACAGAACATGGGAGGGAGCGTTAAGGAGGGCATGAGTAAAGCAGGAGAAATCAGGTTTGGACAGTCATAAAAATTCTGGCTTTTACATGTCCTGAGAGATAACCTGAACAATTGTATTAATACTGTTGTAGTATTGTAAGGTCACATTAGTGATGCTGGATGCTATATGATTAATATTGTTACAATGTTTGTGTAATAAGGAATATAAGCAATCAATGGTTATATTAGCATTCTAATCTTGGCAAACAATTGTATTAACATCGTGTGTGACAGTAACAAGACAAGAACCTGATATGATGATTAATTGCTCAGTGCCAGCACTGCTGCTCAGTTATGGAAGAGTGCAATGTTTTCTTTAATTCTGTGAAAGATTTCAACAGTAACAAATATGGGTTTGATACTGTAGATTTATTTTTTTTCCTGGCCTCCTAAACTAAATATTTGGAGAGGATTCAGCAACCAAACTGTGGCTAATGGGGCACTTTTGGTTCTGATTATATTGCAGATGTGTTGCAACTAGCTGAAGTTTTTGGTTGCTGAAACTTGAAAGGACAAGAAAGGGTGGTAAGAGCAAGGAAAGCTGTTTGCTGCAGACTAAAACATATGTACCTTTTTCACAATGTAAAACCTCAAACATTTTTACTGATAGCAGACTTTTGCCGAGGAAATGCAATTTCAGTGTAAAAGCTGTATTTCATACTGAAGAAATAAATAAGCAGATGTTTTAAAAAATTATTTTCAATCAGACGACACCCAGATAAAGTACAAGCTTGGCTCTATTTCTCTTTTCAAGTGAAGTAGTACGGTGCTGGTGGTGTCTGTGATACTGTCTGCGGGTGGGGCTTGTATCTTCATATGGGACACTGAACAGGGTGCAGCAGCAAGACTTATCCTGGGTTTTTCTTGGCGGCTGGGGAGTATGAGGGACATAAGAGCACAGGTGGCCCAGCAAAGAATTTGGGGGCTGGTGTGGGAGCTGTTGTGTGACAGCAAAAATGTAAGACGGGGAACCCTTGATGTTCATGGTGTCCATGGAGAACCCGGGGCCGTGTGGCTCAGTTAGCTGTATGTGATCACTGAGGACTCCTCATGGGTATGGCAACATGAGGATTTTTTGGTAGATGGTCCCTATTTTCCATTTGTCCTAAAGTTTAAACAATTTTCAGGGGTGTCTGTGGTGTTTTTACCCTAGCTCTTTTTTCCTTGTTGGAAGCAAATCCACCTCTTGCTGGAATGACTGAAGGGGGAAAAAAACCAAAAGCAACCAACCACAAACAAAAACCCCACCAAACCACTGTCAAGGAAATAATTGCTATGATCCCCTTCTTTCTGAGCCTCTTTTCCCCTATGTTTTTTGCTATCTTGCATTTAGGCATCCCGCCTGCTCCCGTAATCAATGGGAGTTTCTGCCCTTAAGAAGTGAGCGATGTAGCACCATTTTGTTACCCTGTGATTTCATTAAATATTAAACTTTCCAAGAAGTGAATAATGTGTTAGTCAAATATAAACCATAAACATGGCTTGATTCACTATTCTGCTTGATGTAAAGCTGCTGCCATTTTGACAGGATAGCAGTTTGTGGTCTGCTTGATCCATGTCCTGGTACATGGACCAGTATGGTATATAGTATCATCCAGTTGTTAAAGACTGATATGGATGAGTTCCAGAAACAAGGCTGGAGCAGAAACAGAGGATCATATTTAGACATCCACATAGCATGCTAAAGTTATTAGATGATGATTTGCACAAGGAACCTTTTATCTTAGATGATCCTGTATTTGCTGCTGGATTTTGCCTCGGCTTTGCGAGAGCGATCAACATCTGTTAGGTGTATTAATACCAAATGAGGAATGCTAATGCCAGGTTACCTTACTGCTGTTTCTAATGGGCTTGGCATAATTCAGTGCAATCACTGGTGCTCATGGGTATGACATTTTGATTCTTATTTTTCTTCCTTTTTCTAATAACCTTTGCCATGTTCTTCCTCAGCTTGCTACGTCAAACAGAGTGGTCATAGTCATAGGGCTTCTGACTATTTTCTCTCAGAGTACAGAGAGCTGTGTTCTAGGGTTTTTTTATTTTTTAAAGTTAAAAAGAAAGGGAAGTGGTTGAATGCCGTTCGCTTTATTGAAGATGTGTTCTTGTCTGAGCAAAAAGGTTTGCGGTCCTTTCGGGGAACATTCAGACTGAGTTCATAAGATTTGCTCCTGGGAGCTTGTTCTGCAGCTGGATCTTCTCTGCCTTTGTAAACCTTACAGAAAGTACTTCTAAACAACTAATTATCACAGAAATTCCTGACTGGTCAAGAAGCAGGAGGGAATTGGCTTTGGGAAAACAGTTACTGATCTGTAAAAGCAGAATAATTGCAACAATCAGTAATTAGTGAAATCAAATTTCACTCTGCACTGACTACCCTTACATATTTATTATATGCAGTTATTGGCTATTTCCCATGTAATTCTGTCACTGGTCTACCATTAATAATGCGGTTTAAATCCATTGGTAACAGACTGGTCAAGTCATTAAATTTCAGCATCTGTTGCTCAGCCTTGCTTCACAGTGCCGTGGTGACTTGCTGTTAGTCAAGCTTTTGTGAAACTTCAGCAGTGATTCCCGCAGACTACGGTGGTGGCATCACGTTATGTCCTGAGATTTTCTGAGTCATGTTAAGATTCAGGAAACAACAATATAAATAGAGCTCTCAAAATAGTACCTTTACATCATCATCATGTGTTTACAGTTGGGGGATAAATACTTCCCCATTCCAGTGGTGATATCACTTTTCCAGACCCTCTCTAAAACTAAATATAGTCATAGAAAGTGTCTCTGCGTGTATAAACTAAAGCAGTTGAGTCATTTAAGACCTTGGAGAATCAGAGAGGATATCCCGCATCATACAGCACTGACAGTAATATGGGATGGCTTAATTGTAATTAGTAAAAAAAGGGAGGTATGGTCTTGAAGTTAAAGTGAAAGTTTGGAGGTCACTAGTTCTCTTACGTAAGGACTGGGCTTGCAGAGATGACTGTCTGTTTGTCTGTCTGTTGATCCTTAGACTTACAAAATGCTGCCCATCACTGGGACATTTGGGTACCTTTCACCTGGAGGACGGTGCGGAGTCCCCAGGCAGCTTTGTGACATTTCTGGTAACTTCCACTCTTACAAGCTAAGCTCCACTGGCAGTTGCGTTCTCTTTTGAAGGGAATAGTAAGGAAGAAGAGGGATCCTTTGAGCCTGATTTCTGTGATTACTGAACATGTGCACTCATTTCATCATTCAGAACACCTGAAGCAATGGTGCTGCAGGCTTTCATGGTGGGCTCTCAAATTCAGAATTGTCCAAAATCCATGGCCGCTTCCGAAAGTGACTTCTAACATTGGTTTCCCGTTCACTTGAAAAAAAGGCATCAGGCAAGTGATATGATAGATAGAATAAAGTAAGCATTTGGGTCCTGAACAAAAGTCAGTAGCATTGATTAGATCAAAAGAATTGATGTGGAGGGTCATGTCAATGAGCAATTGTCCTGACACCTAACCTTTCCACGATTATAACTGTTCATTCCCTTACCTGAGTTCTTCTATTGTTACTGAACATGGCAGAGTCTTGCTATCTGCTTTTATGGTGCAGTCCAATCTCAGAAGGCAAACAGTAACCACTGTACGTAGACATCATTTTAAAATGAAGAGGTGGTTCCCTTCCAATCTTTGGATGTAGAAACGCAGAAAGAAGATCACTGTTCAGGCCTGTAGTTTGCCAGATGGCCAGGCGAGCCGATAACCTGGAGAGACCAGAGCTCTGCAATGCTGGTGGCACCACCACTGTAATCTGGGGAGAAACGCCTTGGTCTGTACTGGACTTTCTTACCTGCCCTTGCCATGACCAGTAATTGAGGAAGGCTGTGAAAAGACAATTTTTCCATCCCCTCAGGCAGCGGATCCCAAATGAAGGCAGAGGCCCCAAATGAGTTGTGCCTGGGAGGAGTGGTGCTGGGTGTCTAGCTGATCAGCGGTGGTTGGGATAGCGAGCCGGGCAGAGTGGAGTATACCATCAAAAGCTAGTCTCCTAATCAGAACAACTCCAGAAGACCACTGCCCTAAGGTTCTTCTCTATACTAGAGGGTTGTACTCTTCTAATTATATGGTCAGATATTCTGGATACACAGAAATAGAAGGCCACTTTTGAAGTTTTGCACCTTAGCCTGCAGATGCAAGGACAAATATTTGTGGTGAAAACCAACTGGCAGGTGATGCTTAAGTCTTTATGGCAAGAACCAAATGCATCCTGCAGTTACAATTCACACTTCGGTGAATTGCATTCAGTATGAATCCTTCTCATAATTCTTTTGGATCTGTCAAATATGTATTTTGTAAAGCATATTTTGATTTATGAGGGCATTTCTGATCTCTAATTATTTTTTTCACAGACAGCAGGAGCTCATTCACCAATTTCTGAAATGCTGGCTTTTCAGTGCTGAAAGGTGCCACTTGTCAAGCAGCACAAAGAAGTGCTGCCCATGCTAGCTGAGCCAAGGGAAGGAGTTGTACGCTTACTGTCATTAAGGGGAAGTTCGTGGATAGGTAAATGGTAATTTTCCAAACCAGAATTTGGCACGGTAAAACTAATTTATTCTTCCTCTGGAACAAAAATACTGTAGAGTTGTTACCAGGCACAGTGATTTGCCCTGTCTGAGATCCAGCAGGAAACAAATTGGGAAAAAGCAAACACAGCAGTATCTTTGCCTGCAGTTCCCCCTTCTCACTTGCAGAAGCCTTACCAGTATTTGTGCGTTATAGAATCATAGAATGGTTTGGGTTTGAAGGGTCCTTAGACATCATCTAGTTCCACCCCCCTGCCACAGGCAGGGACACCTTCCACTAGACCAGGTTGCTCAAAGCCCCATCCAACCTGGCCTTGAACACTGCCAGGGATGGGGCATCCACAGCTTCTCTGGGCAACCTGCTCCAGTGCCTCACCACCCACACAGTGAACAATTTCTTTCTTATAGCTAATCTAAATCTACCCTCTTTCAGTTTAAAGCCATTACCCCTTGTCCTAGCACTCCATGCCCTTGTCAAAAGTCCCTCACCAGCTTTCTTGTAGGTGCCCTTTAGGTCCTGGAAGGCTGCCAGAAGGTCTCCCCAGAGCCTTCTCTTCTGCAGGCTGAACAAGCCCAACTCTCTCAGCCTGTCTTTGTAGGAGAGGTGCTCTATCCCTCTCATCATCTTTGTGACCCTTCTCTGGACTCGCTCCAACAGGTTCTTGTCCTTCTTGTGTTGGGGGCCCCAGAGCTGAACATGGTACTCCAGGTGGGGTCTTGTGAGAGTGGAGTAGAGGGGGAGAATCACCTCCCTCAACCTGCTGGCCATGCTGCTTTTGATGCAGCCCAGGATACGGTTGGCTTTCTGGGCTGCGAGTGCACATTGCTGTGTCATGTTGAGCTTCTCATCAACCA
Source organism: Phoenicopterus ruber ruber (assembly GCA_009819775.1). Taxonomy (NCBI): domain Eukaryota; kingdom Metazoa; phylum Chordata; class Aves; order Phoenicopteriformes; family Phoenicopteridae; genus Phoenicopterus; species Phoenicopterus ruber. Next base: position 72,429,314 of record CM020216.1, read on the forward strand.
GCACCCCCAAGTCCTTCTCCTCAGGGCTGCTCTCAATTCATTCTCCACCCAGCCTGTGTTTGTGCTTGGGATTGCCGCAGCCCATGTGGAGGACCTTGCACTTGGCCTTGTTGAACTTCATGAGGTTCACACGGGCTCACCTCTCAAGTCTGTCAAGGTCCCTCTGGATGGCATCCCTTCCCTCCAGTGTGTCGACCGCACCACACAGCCTGGTGTTGTCCGCAAACTTGCTGAGGGTGCACTCCATCCCACTGTCCATGTTGCTGACAAATATGTTAAACAGCGCCGGTCCCAATACCAACCCCTGAGGAACGCCACTTGTCACAGGCCTCCACTTGGACATCGAGCCATTGACCGCAACTTTTTGAGTGTGACCATCCAGCCAATTCCTTATCCACTGAGTGGTCCATCCATCAAATCCACATCTCTCCAATTTAGAGATAAGAATGTCGTGCGGGGCAGTGTCAAATACTTTGCACAAGTCCAGGTAGTCTAGGTGTTGAAGTGAAAATGTCATTGTCCTCAGCCTTCAGGTTACCCTCTCTAGCAGTAACCAGTCTTTGTGCTGCCTGAAAAGATTTACTGAGTGTGAGGCATCAATTTAGCACTTCAGGTGCAGAGAGACTGGAAAAAAGACAACAAAAGCTTCTTGGGAATTGCCAAGCAATATTCTGCTATAGTAACTAAACAGGGAAATTAATGTTAGCGTAAATTCAGCATTGATGTGTTCAGCTCTGTCTTGCAAGGAAGAAATTTTCATGGTTTCCTTGGTGGTGCCCTGCCCTCTGACCCAGGTAATGGCGTAGACAACTGGCTGGTTTATGCTGATGTCTGATTTGTGTCCAGAAGGATTTTGGGGAGGTCAGTCTTCGCTTCTATCTTATTAAGCTAAATCAAGCTGTACTTACAGCTTTTGCATTTTGGTGTGTGTCATTCCCCCTGGTACGTACCTTCTCTGTTTCCAAGACATCACTCCTAAAAGGAGACAGCATCTGGCGTGAGCTCAGAGAACATGAATATTTAGGACTCTCATGGGTAGCCCTGTTTCTTTTGGTGTGTGTTTGTTCTTTGGAAGCTTTTGTAGGATGCAGGGACTGGCAGGATGTAGAAGCATATGATGCGGTCAGCTCTGGATTACGGTATCTTACAGTTTTAGCCTTGAGTAGCATTCATTCTCTTGCCTCCCCTGACTGTAAGGAGCAGGGAGATTTGCCACAGATCAGATTCAGGAGGTCAATGAGCTAAACAAGTTTGTTTATTTTCCTGTAGCATCTGTAGGCTCCTTTCAAGGCCAAAACAACTGTATTTGAAGTGTGTAAATATATATATTCCTTTCTCTGAGAGCTTATGACCTTATTGGGCACAAAGACAGGACAGGAGGAAATTGTAAGTTAAACAAAATCAGTTAAGTTTTAGCACAGAAACACATATCCTGATGCTGGAAGAAAGAGCAAGCAGGAAACTTGCCAGGCATTCTTATGGCATAGTTTTATCATTAGAGCAATTCTGGGGCAGTGCATTCGGAAGAGTCTGCAAAGCAGAATGAAATTACTTTTCACCTCATATCCATGCAGACAATACGTGCTAAATCATCAGGAGATGTCTTCTGCCTGTATTTCCAATGAGAGCAGCCTCAGCCCTGCGTGTTTCCAGCAAGAGACTTCTGCAAGCTAACCACAGAAAAAAAACAGCTAAAGAGCCCCTTTCTCCGTGCAGCTTTTGGGGAAAATCTTTTGTTTAAACAAAAAGAATGGAGCCAGTAGTGCCTAGAAGGATGCAGGCTCCCTGCTGAGATGTAAATCACTTTTGATTCTGTCTGGAAGATATATTCTGGGAACAGAAATTAGTGACTCGAGGAGCTGTGAGATAGGAAGAGTGATTGGTGACAACCTTTATATGGTGTGAGAAGGTGGTAGCTCTCTTTACTCCCTGACAGTGCTCTGAAGGGAAGGAGAAGGGTCTCATTCAGCTACTGAAGGAGCATGATCTCCTTGGAATTGCGTTAAGTTGGAAAAAACAAGTTAAAAGGCTTGCCCTTGGCTGGTGTTTGGGTTACCAACTATTACGCTTGCACTGTATGAGCACATGGGAGCCCAATGTGAACTCAGTGTACCCTGTAAACATGGGGCAAGAAAGTAGCTCCTTCCTCAGATGGCTCACAATCTTCTTTGTTGCATTCTGTGGTGTTTTTAAGATGGCTTTCTTGCCAATGTTGCTGTGTGAAAACCCTGCATGAGCTTTTGGGAGACAGGCTGATAATGCATGTAGTGGCCTCAGATGCAGAAACAGCAAATGGGAGGAACAAGGGGGGGAGGGGGGATTTTTAATCTTCCCCCCAAGTATAGCACAGAAGGTTTCAGCTATCAATGATGATGACAGCAGCGGGTCACCACTTCTTCAGGCAGAAGTGGTTACTTTCCATATGACGGAATTTCTAAAAGCCTGGCCTCTTGCAGCAGTCCTGCCCAGGGTCCTCTGGCGTGGGAAGTTGCCAGTCAGGGCAGGATTTTGTAGGCAAGCCCGAGCACATGCGGTGCTGGTTCCCCGAAGAGGGTGTGCTGATGCTGCGTGACTGGTGGGTGCATCCGTGCTAGCCCTAGTGTAGTCAGTGCAGGTAGTACCATCGATAAAGACATAGTAGCGTGGGCGTCATTCAGCCCAGGGTAGCAGGTAGTGGGTATATGCCTGGGTACCTAAGCAGGCTTGTATGCTTGTTGCTACCTGCAATGAAGCCTGCTATGTCGTCTTCAGCTGGCGAGTTCAAAGCCTGTGTGGAGGTGGCTACGTGAAGTCCAGGTGTGCTTTTGCATGCTGTGTAGACAAACCAATAGGATGGTGCCTGCACAGAAGTAGAAAGTCTCTTCACTGTTCTGCCTTGCTTACTAGGTAGGATAAAATGAACTTAAGAACAACTACGTTTGTATTTTGGAAACCCTGATGTTTCTCTGCCTAAGGCAAAGTAAAAAAGCTTTTAAATGTAAACATCTTCCCAGTCCCTTCTTTTCACTTTATTCTCTTGTAAAGGTGGGCTAATTTTCTTACTGGCAATATGGAGCTACAGTAGACCTTGACTCTTAAGTGGAAACCAAGGAAGTCATTGGTATTTCCTTGGTGTTGAAGGAACTTAGGGGGCCTAAGGGGCTAATTACAAAAGGTGTTACGTATTTTAACTTGCTCTTGAAGGGAATGGCCTCATTCTTATCTTTGCCAGTGTGAAACCAGGGAAGGTGCAGTGATGTGACCAAGGAGAGAATAAATGAAAGGGACTTGACCTTGGTTTGGGTACTGCAAGTACCAAATTTCTTGAAACATCAGTTGCTTTATGAAAAATCTTACTGGCTTTGCAAGTGGATTTGAGCTGACTGAGGGGTGTTTTAGCTATGTAGCAAGTTACAAACTTTCTGAACTTCAGAGTAGGACTCTGTCCTGGTTTGGGGAATGTTCCCACGCAACAGCGCAAGGCTGCCGGTTCCATTTTAAATAACCTTCTCTATTCCCCAAAACAATGAGGCGTTTCTTTATTCATTCTTACCGTAACACATGAAAACAAGTACAAGCCAATAATCCGTGGAGCTTTAAGATGCCCCAAATTAGGATGAATCGGAGTTTTCAAGCTATGCAGTTCTCACTGGTGACTCAGAAGTCAGTCTCGTCATTTGCTGAGGCTCAGAATCGTACTGAATTTGACAGTAAAGTTTGTCAGCATGAATAATCAGCTTCACATGAATGCTCATATGACCAAATGACATGTGGAGCTGAAGTTTTAAGATTTATTTAGTATATAGACAGAAAACAAGAAGTAAGACTCAAAGGTGGGTTTTTTCCTAATATTTAAGATGAAGTTCACTTGACTTGGTCTTTTGCAGTCAACTGGACTCCTGCTGACCTATTTCTGTGCCCCTAACAGCGTGCCAAAAGATTAGATGCAGGTGAGAGATAGCTAGAGCAGGCTGCACAGGGCCGCATCCAGGCAGGTTTTGAGTATCTCCAGAGAAGGAGACTCCACAACCTCCCTGGGCAGCCTGTTCCAGGGCTCTGTCACCCTCATAGTGAAGTTTTTCCTCATGTTTAGGCAGAACTTCCTATGTTCCAGTTTGTGCTCTGTGCAGCCTGCTCTAGGTGACCCTGCTCTGGCAGGGGGGTTGGACTAGATGATCTCCAGAGGTCCCTTCCAAGCCCTGCCGTTCTGTGATTCTGTGTAAAGCAAGAATGAGAAGAGCCAAACTAAATTTTTCCTGTCACTGGTGTCGGTAATCACCAGATGGCCACTAAACATAAAGTAGCTCCTTTATAGAATAGAAAATGTTAGGTTCATACAGTGCACGTACAAAGGCTTTGCATGCCAGATAATTATTACAGTAGAAAAACAACAGTGATGGAGTTGACGAGGTAACTACTCCTCCACGTCCTTTGACATCTGTTGAAATCCCTTCTCAACGTCCTGCTCTTATTGTTCAGAGCATGTGAGCTCTAGGCCTGGCAGGCATGTTCGTAATTAATGTTTCCAACGTCACCCGGATGCTGCTTGCAGCGCCACGGAGAACATGTGTTCCCATGAAGCCGTGCTGTCATGTGGACCGCTCAAGGGTAGCGCTGAACTTTCATCAGGCTACTGCATTATAAGCCGGTCTCTGTGCAAAATAATAAAAGCAAGCCGTGGTGGAGAAGCGGGTGAGCTGGGATTCTTAGGGTTAAAGCAGGTTTGAAGAGGGAAGGGCATCAGCCTGTCAGGGACCCATAAAGAGAGTTTATCAGGATTCTTACTGGTGTGAAAGTGAAATAACTACACACATACGGTTGTATGAAAGAGTGCTCATCTGCTGGGGAGTTCATTCCCCTGGGACAGGGTAAAGGGATAAAATGTTTATGGCCTTCCTTTTCCATAGGCTTCATGAGTATTGGCTGCTGCTTTTTTTTGGATGCCTGTTATTGGAGACTCTTAGAGCACCCACAGCTGCAAGTGAGGTAATGGACACTGTGGAAATCAATCCCAAATTAAGTGCCCCAAACTACCAGTCACCTAGCAGTCAGGCATAAAAAGATAAATGCCCAATTGGGTCACACCAACATTCATATCTGGGCCCTGGATTCTTCTCCAACAGTGCCCTAAGGATGTACTGATCAGGGAGAGCACAGGAGCCTGGCCCCTGCCTGCAGTCTGCTCCCTTGTGCTCTCCTGCATCCACCATTCTTGTATTGGGGATGTTAGGAGGAACATCCTTGCCTGGTCCTTGCGCTGTTTGTTTATGGACCCGTTGTCATTGGATTTGTCTAATCCCTCTTTGAACCTGCTGATACAGACTGCCTGTGGCAGGTGTTACAGGTCATCACTGTGGCAACAAATTCCAGAAATGCTCTACAGTCTCAGTAGAAATGTACCTTCTTTTATTAATTTTAAATGATTTACTGCTAGTTTCAGTGAATGCCTCCCACATCTAATAATACTGAATTTAGTGAAAAACAGTTCTATGAGTACCTTATCCACTGCCTTCATAATTTTGTAAATCGTGATTGTTTACCCTGTCAGACTTTTCCTTTTTAAGCTGAAGACCCCCAGCCTTTTCAGTTTGCCTTGGTAAAGCAGCTCCTCTGCCCCCTTAATCATTGCAGTTGCCTGTCTGCATACTTTTTCTGTTTCTACTTTGTCTGTCTTTAAATACAGAAACCAGAAATGCCCCCAGCACTTGGGGGGCCTGTAGGCTTCATGGAGATGGAACTTGAAGATGGAACCAAAGCCCTGCAGAATTTACCGCACGGAAGAACCATTGCAGCTGCCAGTTTGAATATTCACTGGGCACAGAGATGGAAATATGTTTGTAAAACACCAAAATAATAACAGCAGTTCATAATATATTTGATATTTCGTACTAGAAATATGAATGGCACATTACAGAAAAACAGAGATAGGGCAGGTCAAAATAACATACCACTACCTCACGCTTTGAGAACAAAATGGTTTAACACATGGTTCCAACCCTGCAAGCATTTCCAGCTGTAGTGTTGCCAAGAACAATCACATGAATTTGCAGGGACTGTTCATGGTAGTAAGCAGCATTTTTGCCTCTGAACCCACGATGCTTAGATGTGTACATACATATGTGCATATATAGGTAAGGGCTTTTTTTTTTAAGCCTTGTATTTTGACAATGTAAATGTCAGTGCCTTAAAAAGGCAGAGTGAAGGTTGGCTTAATTGCGTGGAAGGACGGCAGGAATTTCCTCTTTGTGTACAAAATGGATAGCTAGACTGAGATAATGTTTTACGCAGTTTAAGATTAGGAATGAATCTGAAGGTCCCTAAACTTGACCACATGGGTAAGGATTTTTAAATCTGGTGATCTGTTTTGTAATGAGAATTATTTTTGCCAAGATTTGTTGTGCCGTTGTTCCCTGCAGATGGAGGGTTATCCCTGAAGGGGCGACTTCACATGGTAAGGACTATCACTTTTTGGCATTGCCCACTGGAACAGTGAATGAATATCCCATGTTCTTGCTGTGTGATCAGCTTTGTGTGAATTTTAACCCCTACATCCTCTGAATGTTGTTTGCATGCTTTGAGCCTGGTTAGTTGTGTCCTGGTTTTGGTAGGTTGTTTCCTGAAAGCCTTAGAGACTACTGCTCTTGCCAGAGATCAGCTGTGAAGTTTTACCCTATTGACCTATGCTCCAAGGATATCCATGTTTTTTATTGGAAGTAATAAATAATTGAGTGTATCAAGTTTGATTTACTGGTTGGCAAGGAGAAAACTGAAAGAAGCATTATGTGTGAAAGGCATCGTATTACTTGTCATCATTCTCAATCCCTTGTGTGTAGGGAGAAGTGACAGTATACATCAATATTTAGTTTGAATTTCAAAATTTTCTATCAAGGTAACAGCAGAAGTAATTTACAGTTAACATTTTGTCCAATAAACTTTGTTTTATGAGTCTGATTTCCAGGGTTTTAAAAAGAGCAGCACATTTTCTAGGATAAGTATGGTCTACTTTGGCACCTCTTTCATTCATTTTTCTGCCTTTTCTCATGTCATTATGAATGATAATCTGTCCAAAAAGCTGCAATGGCATTACTGTGCAGCTGCACTCCATGTATAAGCAGTTTGGCTGCCTTCCCAAAATGGCACATTTCAACCATAACTGTCATAAAAGCAGCTACCAAGAATTCTAACCATACTAATAGACTTGTGTTTGGACCAGCTTCATTATATTTTTAAGTCAGGTCATGTTCAAGAATATTCCTGGCCCCTGGCTAGACAGTACAGTAACACTCTGAAATTTCATCTCGTGGGGCATCAGCTGTCATTTTTGAGTCATTGAGAAATGAGTTTGATGATGTCTACCCAGTCCTTGGTGAAACATTTGCTCATAGGACCATCTGCCACTTTAATAGAGTTGTCATTTCGGCATCGCTTCAATTTCTGCAGCAGCTGCCCATTGATAATAAGTCAGATGCGGGGATGTCACAGAGGAGAACAGCAGAGCCTGACTGCAGTGCTGTCATTGCCTTCAGCTTGCTCTGCCAGTACATCATCTCCCCAATTAATGAAATCCTCATTGCTCTCTCTGCCTGATCCACCCTTCAGATTTCTTCTTGAACCATCTCCAGCTGGAGAGGCAAGTCATGCGGTAGCTTAGAGGAGATGCCTTTTTCATGGTCTCCACTTACAGTGAGCATCTTTCTGTGCCTGCTGAGATGTGTTTGTAGCTTGGCTTGGCTAACTCAGATTAAAACATTGGCAAAGATACGGGAATTTACTGTTTCACATGGCTTAGCATTTCTGAATTCTCTTTTTAGGCTTGAACTTGAACTGATAATCTCTGTTTATTATTAGACTTGCCAGACATCTGCCTTTCAGCTGTCCAAGTGAGCATCCTACAGAACCACTGCAAATGTGAGCTGCCTGGTTTGTAGCACCCCGACACTATTGAGCCCCGCAGTGACCTCCACAGGGCATGAGGGACTGGCGCTTAATGCTGCGTGCTTTGGGATGTAGGCATGTTGTAGGCTGTTTAGCCCAAGTGGAAAACCTGTGTTTTTACAAATAGACCCAGTGTGAGTGACTTTCAGCTGTGCTTCTCTTTACAGGTGTCCTCTGTTGCCAGGCATGAATGTGCTAAACAGGCATTATGAAGTAATGCAGTGGAGGAAGGATTGTTTTAATAGTTTGCCCATTAGCCTGAGATTTGGGAGGTGCAAATTAACTTTTCTGTCCTGTGACTGATTTTCTGCCTCCTTTATAGTAGACACCTGTCTCGATTAACTTTAGATGATATCTGTTTAGACATCTAATCTAAAAGTTATGTATCTAGTCTCGACTGGTTACCAAGGCTCTTTGTAGATGGTGGAAAAATGGGCACCATCCTAAAATGTACGCCTAAATTAGATAAGGTAAATGGCCTACTGGCGCTGTGCATTTCTGTCTGAGTCCAGAGAAATCCCAGATTCTTAGTTTAGACTAGAAGTGTAACTTTGGTTGCAGAAAGGAGCAGAAATGAATCCAGGGCTTGTAGTCTCTCTATGCCTCTTTTCACGAGCTGTACAAATCATTAATGATTATCTGCTGTTTTGCAGGATGTTGTGGTTGGTAATGATGAAAGTGCCCAGAGATTTTATAAGTAACTAAGTTGTGCAGAAGGGAAACCTGCCCCTGTGTAGGCAGAGGTGACCCAAATGAAGTGACAGTGGCTTCTTTTGAGTGGGAAATAAAAAGAGAACCATTATTCTCTTCCCAAACAGCTAGCTTTATAAAACTTACAAATTCAAGAGCATAAGCAGCTTTTGTGGCAATCTTGACTCCATTTTCTGCTCCCCTGCAGTTCAAGTCTTCCACAGATTTCTGTATGTGTACTGTCTGATCACAAATCCTGTGCTTCCACCCAAGTTTTGGGAGTAAATGAATTCCCTCTTCTTTTTTTTTTTCCCTTCTGTAGTTCTTTCCCTTCTCTAATTTGAGTGCTGTCCTTGAGGACCAAGAGGATAAATTACAACAGGGATAGTCTCTTGATTCTCTGATGGGTGATCTAGGTGCAGATGGACTCTAGCTACCATTTCCTTTGATTTCTCATTGGTTTTTTTCCTCTGTTCCACCCTACGGTCACATGGAAGGCTCTGAGGAGCTCTATGCGCATTGTTGGGTTGCTTTGCTCAGAACTTCTGTCTGCTTTTTTGGTCTTTGGGTCATCTCCCAGACAGAAAGAGGGTAGCAACTGCTTTTATGGTTGGAGCACTCACTGTCTGTTAGTAGAATAGATTGTTAGGCAAAAGTGCCATATACTTCCTACCCTTTTGGGATCATCATAATCCTTCTTGTGAGAGGATCTCACACCCTCATCTTCTGGGGTTTTGTGAAAAAGACACTGGTGTCTTTCAGTCTTTGGGAAGTGTGGTCAAGTTCATTGGTCCCAGCCATCAGGGAGCTGGGTATCTCCCTGGCCGGAGCTGGCCGTGTCAGCAGGGAGCGCGTTGCCACTCAGGACCCTGAGAGCTTGATGTGTCCTGCACAGTGGTGGGAGTCGTGAGGCTCTTGGGCTTCACGTTTGGTCTTGTTCAGCCCAGCGGGGTAGTGATGAAGATATACCACCAGGTGGTTTAGGTCAGTACCCACTGCTGAAAGGAGTATGAAGGCATTACAGCATTGCCTGACGAGTTTTGGCTATATGCTTCACGCCACCTGACAACCTGAAAAGGCTTCAAGGGCGTTGCAATGCATGATGCCTCATGTGCCAGGTAAGACCTGCTTAGTCACAGCTAGTTGTTTTTTCCTTCTAGATCAGATTCGTGAGGGTTTAGCAGAAACTGACCCACCAGAGCCAGATGCTATATTCACTCACACCTTTGAGGCACTATTTGAAAACGGTTTCACTGGTCTGGAGAAAAACAGTCTGTTTCTTTTAGTGTAAGACCTTGCGTGGAATGGTGAATGTCTTTTTGCTCACCCTATCCTGCTCTATTTTCATCAAAAACATGATTTTGTTAAAAAATTTCGTGGTTGGTTGTAAAAGCCACTCAAGGACTCAGACTTGTGTATTTGCACAGCTCTGACCCCAGCAGGGCATGACTTATGGGTAATAGGAAATGCTGGAAACATTTTCCCACTCCTTTGTGTTTGTGCTTATTGAGGAAACTGAGGAATCAAGTTAAGACTTCAAGTGCTTTTCCATAGAAACCTGCTACGCTGGCTTTCAGTTGTGGTACCAATATGTCACTGCCCACCAGGCAGTCTGCACGTTGTGCTGTCCTTGATCCCCTTAGTGGTACTGCCTCCCTCACCGTGAATGGGAGATGTGACACATCTCACTTGTGCCACCAGGAATGTACTTTGGAGTATCTCCACCATGTGCTACGTGATGAGAAGGGAAGAGTGTTTTCCCTCATAGGTGCACATGATGCTTGTGCTGCAAGAGCTGCCTTTAAAGAGGCTGACAGGTGTTATGGCACTCGCACAGCTGGGGTTGTTTTGAAGCTGCCTGTAGTGCATGAGACCTCCAGGTGTCTTACCGTTAGATGTTTTTCATTTCATCTTCCTCTAGAGAACTCCCCTGGCCAAAACAAAACCCCATGGCACACGGGGTAAGTAGGCATCTGGTGTGTGTTGAAGAAAGACTTATGTTTTTTACCTCATTCCGCTTTGCATCTCACTCTATGAGACATACTAGAGACTCTATGACACATACTAACGTACATTATTAAGGGAGACCTTAGACTCCTTTATTCATTAAAGTTGTAGACTGACCTGTTCTGATCTCAGACAGCGTACCTATACCACAGCTGTATGTTTATCTCTTTCACTGTATTTTGTTATAACAGTGCTGGATCTTTATCTGGGGCAGGGAGCTGGTGAATGTGAACTGTGAACCCTGAGATTTCCTCCCGTTTCCCTGACTGAATGCTCACAGGATCTTGCATTTTGGCATGTGGCCACAGATTGAAACCCTCTGTGGCCTGCCATGACCCTGTAACTGTATAAATCAGCCCTAGAATTTGGCTTCTGAGGGTCATTTTTTGTTTTATTGTTTATTGTCTTCCTACCGCAATGATGTATAAGGAGACGAGTTTCTGAAAGAGGATTTAGGTCAAGCTGAAAGAAATTGCTATTAAATGTCATTGATTTTGTTTTGTATGACTGGGACTCTCTTTTGAAGTCCTTCTTTAAATATTTAGTGACACTTTTTCCTCTTTAACTCAAGGGTCAGTGTCTTGTATTGGCTGATTGTGTGGGTTCCCTTGCCAGCATACAGAGGTTGCCAATTGTTTCTTTTCATCTTACCACACTTGGCTTTCCACCATGTCTGTAAACAGTGTTTGAGTATCGTATCCAGATGATGGTCCAGCTCCCTGCAGCTAGACACTGCTCGCTGACTTCCTCTAACAAGCTTTTCTTTCCTGGCTGGGATACTGTTAAGACCTTCTTGCGTTACTCAAGATGGGTTGGGGAAAGGCTGTGTGTTAGCATAGTTTTTGGTTTCCTTCTTACACAGGTTCTGTTCTTTGCTCAGCACCTTGTGTGTTGACTGGCACCTCTGCAATCTAAATCCCTTCCTGGTCAGAATAACTGCATTTTGTAGATGACTGGTCCATCAGCCCCCCAGCCCTGGCCCCCCCCCCCCCCCTTTTTTTTTTTTGTGCTGAGATGTCTACTTTATCATCATGGCACATTGTGTTTGTAATATATTGTACCTGCAAAGGTGAAAGCATGCGTTACTGAACAGTCATAGCTTTTAAGTCTATGGGCAGTTTTGATATATCTTTGAGCTGGATTCAGGCAGTTCTGTGAAAAGCAGAACTAATGAAACCTGATTTTATTTAATTTTTTTCTATGTGGAATCATTGAAGATGTAAAAAAAGTTTCCTTATGAAATTAGCCTAAAAATGATTCTGTGGCCAGTCCCATCTCACTCTGTCTTAGAGAAAAAAAATATGGAGAATTGAACCTCTGAAGCTTTCTCGTGGTCAAGCTAGTTTGCAGGTTGTTTGCAAGCTGTTAAGAAATGGGAGCTTTATCCCCTCCCCTGTGCTATTCTGTTAGTTTCTTCAGTCTGATTCAGATCTTCACTGGCTAAACCTTAAGGATTTGAGTGAATAAAACTTTGCTATAAAATCTGGCATATAACTCAATAGATACAGAAATATTTTATCCCAAATGTTCCCAACAGGATTGGTAAGTTAAAAAACAACACCCCCCCCCCCAACTGTTATACCAGATACTGTAAAGCTCACTTCACTGTAAGTTGAAGCCATTTCTAGGATGAAGATTGCAGTTGTAGGTGTGTGCAGGCACAGGTTCAAGATGCTATGTCCTGTCTCCAGTTGCAACTACAGAGGTGGAATGCAGGTTCTGCAGTGGAGCTGGCCATCTTCACTGACCCTAATGCTCCAATGTGAAAAATGGCCCAGTGTAATGACTTATTATAAGAGATCTGGGTTTCATATGGTTAAAATTTGCCCAGAAGCCCAGCATTATATCAGTGATGTTTAATTGTATGTCATGATAAAAACGTTGATAGGATCTGGCTTCCAAGACAAACTGGTGTTTGATGAAGCACCTTCTTGTGGTGGGCAATGCACACCTAGGTGTTCCTCAGGGGTCCCTGCCCACGCGCTTCTCCTCCGGGCCTTTCGGAGGCATTCAGGTGGCAGAGAGACAGCTGCAGGCTTTCTGTGCTCTGCTCGCTAATACGGGGGGAAAAGCTTTGTCCCTTTTCTACACCCACGTACAGTTGTATGCACCGAAGCGGTGAGTGAAGAAGGCTTTAGCCTGTCTCAACTGGCTGCATAGAAGCCATGCACAAACAAAATTCACATTTGTATGCGTCAGATTTTCTCCTTGTCACTACGTTTTGATCCCACTGTGAAGTGACAGTGGAGAGGGGCAAATGAGGACAAGCAGTTTTTGCGGAGGGAAGCGAAGAGAAGAAGTTATGGATGATTTTGTGTGGAAAATTAAATTAAGCCCTAGTGAGGCAACTGGAGCAGCATCTTGCCCAAGGAGGGGGAAGCCAGCCCCTCCTGCTCCCCTGTCCCTGTGACCCCGGGGACTCATTTTCTCCCCGAGGACATGTTGAGTGGGTTATGTAGCGGTGGTGTCCCTTGTGAGCTTCAGTGGAAATGTCAGATAAGTTACAGTGGTTGGTTGTGACAAATGAATAGCCACAGACTGGATAGGGGCTGCCCAGCCTGTCTTTGCTAAAACTGCCCGATCCTATTGAAATGTTTTATAGGGAGACAAAGCCCAGCGCTGAAGATGGGACTTAATTGCATAATTCCTTTGGGGGGAAATAAAAAGTGCTTCCAATGCAGATCCAGTCCCCTAAAGGGACTCAGATTAATGGCTGAGGAGCCTTAGCTGAACTCAATTGGTGGGAAGTCGTCTGGTCATTCAGGAAGACAGTCCAAGTTGCTTCAGTTTTAATTAGATACAGTATTGCTCTTCCCTTCCTTTCATAACCAGCACTGGGGGTTCCTGCACGCGCAGACTGGCTGCGAGGTGGTGTCAGTGTTTCGCGGCTGACGCAGATATCTGGCACTCAGACCCGAGCGTCAGCCTGCGTGGAAACATTCCTGCAGCAAAGCCGTGCCAGGCTGCTTGTGCCTGACTTGCTAGCGTGACCGCCCTTTTGTAACACGGGTGTATCCCGTGCTCCTCGTGCCGGTACAGGCCAAGGTCTTTTACAGCCGGTTCTGGCAACTGAGGGAGAAGCTGCGTGTCCTGCGGAGGAGCTTCAGGAAAGGGTGGTGGAGGATGATCTGATGCCTTTGCTATTCTGGCTTAGGGGAGAGTGGAGTTGAGACTCTACCCAGTGTCACCAGCCGTATGTCCCACCACATATTTCCACACCTGAGTGAAAAGGTGCTTTGGTGGAGGGGGAGAGGGCTGAGATTGAAACTCCTTACAGTATGCAATGGGGGTACCTGTAGCTGCCCCCTTGGACAATAAAAGGGATGCTCCGTACTCTGAAGTTTTGACCTCTGCCTGAGAGCAGTGAATTGCGCTCAGTTCTCACCTACTAGGTACCTGATCAGAAGGCTTTTCCTGTTGTACTTCTGGGGAGCACAAATTGCAGTGCCTCCACCTGTGCACGAGAGCATCTCTCTGAAAAGCCGGCTGGGGGCGAGCAGGACAGAGATCTCTCCTGTAGCTGTAGACAATAAAAAATGTTTTTTTGTAGGTGCATTTGGGATATTTTGAGGCAGGAGCCACCACCAACGCCTGGTGTATTCACAATGGAGAAGGCAGTAACATTCTTTCTAGATACTATTTGGTCTGAAGTGAATAAACTGGTTACATCTAGCAAGTAGAAAAGAAATCTGAAAGATATACTGCATTTTCATACAATTAGATGGGGAAAACTGGATAGCAGAGCTCTGTGCTTTTGGTTTCTGCAGCCACCCTCAGTTGTCTAAATGGGATCCCCTCCATAATCCCAGTGCTTGGCTGAGTGGCATAAACAAGTGAATAAAAATCACGTAACTTCAAAATTTTGCTAAGCTAAGGTAGCAACAATGTGGCTGTTTACATATCTGCATGGGAGCAGTCATTAATCAGATTGTGCATGAGGTTCATTTGTTTCCTCCTAGGAAGGGCTCTTTTCACACTAATAATTGCTTCCATATGAGAGCTGGAGGTGTGCTGCTCTGTCCTTGTCACTGGGAAAGGATGTGCTGGAAAGCTAAGCCTGTGGTAGATACTTGCTGTGAATGATGGGTCTTGCTTGCCTCCTTCTAGCTTTTTTGAGTGATTAGTGAAATTGTTGGAGGCTTTTTGGAAGAAAAAAAATCCTGCTTAAGTTACAGATTGTATTAAATTAAACTTTTCCTTTCCTCCAGTAGATTCTTTCTTCATTTTCTATATTCTGTGTAATATTGTCACCTTTTTCCTGGCTTTGTACAATAATGCCAGAAATCAGAGAACCAGCTTCTTTCTTGCCTTCTTCCCTTCTCTGAAATTGATGTTTCATTGCCTACCCTCAAATTTTCCTGGGCAACTGACTCAACTAGGGCTCAGATGTAGATGAATGAAGACGTGTTGCAGCCCGATATTTCGTCTGGATGTGTTCACTGCTTGTTGTGCTTTGGAGGGTTATTTGCATGGCAACGAAAACTCTTCAGTAATGCAGTGAACACGCACACTGGGAATGTTTGCTTTCTGTAAATGAAGGGATGCGTTAGAGTCTTTTCTGAAATAGAAGCAGAAGAGCAAGAGACGAGCTGGAGTTGGCATCGCTTCCCCTCAGCAGAATATTGTGACCAGGTGACCAGATTTCTGTGTTTTGTCAGTTCTCACTGCGGAAGGGACAATTTTAGATGAGCCAAAGCAACGATGACAACAACACAAGCCCCGAACCGTACAGTTGGAGAACAAAATATTCTCTGTAGAGTTAGGAGGGCCAGTTTTGTTGAGAACAAACAACACAAATTTTTTCCAAAGGATAGCCCAACTGGATGTGACTCAGAAGGGAACCATCCAAATTTCTGTGAAGCCCAGCTTCTTCTCGGGGTCACAGAGCCAACTGAAACCTGCTCTATTGTAAAAACACTGGCATCAGCACAGGCATGTGCTTTGTTCACCCTTGAGTATTGTAGCGTTAAAAATAGTTTTATTAAAGGGAAGCCACACCTATAGCATAACAGTAAAGTTAAGGCTTGTCCAAGCTAAAGAAATTTGCATTGCTGTGATGACATCCTATAGAAATGGAAAACTCCTCTGTTAAATGTGCTGCTGCAGTGCAAAACGGAGCTCGCAGCAGAGAGGCTGTTCCAGCATGTTGCCACATTTTATGTCCTGTCAGGCCTCAAGGACAAATACTAGCTGCACAGTTTAGAAAAAGCATTTTTGAAACTAAACACATCTGCAGTGAACAAAAACTCACTTAAGGAATCTAAATATCCAGTCAGCATACAAAATGCATGCAGTATTTTTGCAGCACGTGTAAGAAATCCCCAAGGATCAAGCAGTCTGCTGTCTCTTGGTACTCTGAGCTTCTGGAGATGTGAGCAGCTTGCTACAGCCTCTGCTGTAGCACCCCCCAACCCCTGCAGCAGGACAGTCTCTCTGTTCAGATCCACCAAGCCATGTCTCTTCCAAGGTAGCAGTGCAGGTGATGCAAGCAGCACTCAGTACGCAGATAACAGAGGTACTCTGGCTGTATTTTCCCACCGCAAAGGATCATCCATCTACGGTATCTGACCTTGCCCATATGTTCTCCGATCATGTTTAAGAAGATGGGAGACCTATGTGCAGATACTTCTCCAAAGAAGGGGAGGGAAGGAACACGTATATACTGTTTTGCATTGCTGTGCCCTTGGAAGGTGAGGATGTGTTCAGTAAAATAGCTTAGGTGGTCCATGTCCTGGAAAACTAACTTTGACTTGTTTGGGTGCTTCCCTTGATTTCTGCCTCGAGGGCAAAGCCAGCTGTTGTAATGTCCTGGACAGAAAAGCATAAGTTTGTGGGGCAATGCAGCGTTTGGTAGGACGTGCTTATTGCTGCAATAGAACCTCCTCTTCAGTGCATGCTACTACTTGTAAACAGTTCACTTTTAGGCTGAAAAACCTTGGGAAACCAAAATGCTCATGGTCTGGACGCTGCTGTGGTGCAGGGCATGGCAGCGTGAGCATCCAGAGTGTGCCTTGAGCCTGGGGCCGGCTGCTGGGCTCTGTTTTTGCCCCGGCCACCCTGCTGAGAGGGCCCTGAGGGGAGTCGCTCGTCTGGTCAAGAGTGGTTTTGATGGCAGTGATATTTCGTGACTGGCATCTGGAGGCAGGGTGAGCCTCTCGTTTCACCCAGGCCACCGCGCTTTTGGCAGGCGTAACAACGCGCAGTTGGCCATTACTGAGACGAATTTGGGCTTGGAGGGGAAACGCGTTACTGCAGTGGTGCCCCCGAGCAGCCAAGCGCCCTGCAGCGCTGCGTTTGAACCAGGCTTACCTCACGAGAAACCGCAAATAGTTGTTTTGGCATCTCCCTCTTGGTGCGCTGTGTCATGGGGGTGAGCTTCTGCCAGCAGCGAGTTGCCTGCGGAGAAATCTGCCTCTTCTGTGTTTGGCACTCTGTTCGTTTCTAGTTAGGTGGGGTAAATATTAACCCTTAGCTGGAAATAGAAGGATAAAAGGTACATTGCAAATGATCTCCTGCACCCAGTGCCTTGCTTTCTGGGGGGCTTGCATGACCGACTGGTGTCTGTCCACACAGGCCTGTTGCTGCTGATGGGTACAACCATGGCCGGGTGGTGTTTCTGCCATGTTTTTAGGGAGTTTTTGTCTCGGGACCCTCCCCACTTCTCTCTGCATGCTGGTGTACAGGAAAATAGCCAAGGATGAGGCTAGCCTAAAGCTGGTATTTCCCCCTGCCTGCATGGCATCTGCAGTCAAGTGTGTGAAGGCAGGAGGACAAGAGCCTGGCGGTTCTGCTGCACGCAAAATCTCTGGGAAATCTCTGCCCTTAGGCAGTTGGACCAACACTCCTACCTCTGAGGTTTGGTGTTTTACTGCCAGCTAAATGGCAATCGCTTTTAACACAGAAAGTGGAGATATTCCAATGATCTGCTAAGTGCAGGTATGGCTTTTTTTAAAGAAAAGCAGAATGATGGCAAAATTGGATGGAAAAAGCTGAAAGGATGGCGTAATTCCTGCAGGTGGAGGAAGGTTACTAGGGGAGGAAGAGGTTAGATATGATTGCTGCTTTTGCCACTTTCACAATATCTGTACCGGGAGAAATCATCAAACTTCTTGACTCCTCTTTCCTCTGTCTTTGTAATGGGAGGACGGTACCTGCTCGGCTTTAAGTGCTTTAAGATCCATGAGTGAACCGTGGTCTGTAACTGACCCGTAGCTGCTTTCAATAATACTGCCGTTACCTGTTGGTTGTACTTGTTCCTGCAAAGGGATAATCTGACTCCCAATTTCTTCTGTGGCAGGTGCAGGTACAAACTCACAGCTAAGGTAGAAGTAGGTGATGACACAGAAGGGTCAAAAAGCTCAGCTCCGACGCGTCCTAGGGAGCCTTCTGTTTGACATATAGGGATTCCCAGTTCAAGTTTAAATAGACTGGAGTCATAAATGGAAGGGAAAAGTAAGAGGGTGGTTTTAATAAATTTCCCCCATTCCTAAGCAGCACCAAGTATATGAATTTGGAATCGGCCCCTCGACACGCAAGACCTGAGTGGCACCCTTGTGTCAGTGGCCACAGAGGGGTCCTCTCTGATGGCCCATGAGCTTGTGATCCTCGGCTGGAGTGTGGAGCAAAGCTCTTGTCTAAAACCACCCACATTCGGATTTCTAACCGGAAACATCATCCAGACTGAAGCACATCACAAATAATACAGACCTCCCAAGGAACTGTCTGACCTGCATGGAAATTGGTCCTGGTGTAAGATGTGGGACATGGTGTTTTACATGCGGCGTCGCAGTGGTGTGGCTTCTAATGTGGCTGGTTATGCTGGAATAAAGATGAGCTATAGAAATGAGCCAAACCACTATAAAGTACTTTTTATCAGTAAAAACATATGTGTGCTTGGGGGTGGGGATGGTATGTTTTTAATGCATCATTATGAAATAATAATGAACTGTGTGTTGACATGGCCTAAAAAAATGAAGAATCCCAGGCTAGCTTTCTGTCTGTACTTACTGAAGTGTCTTTTGGGTTATTAAAACCCTAGGCTATATTAAATGATTTTAAAGATACAAGCTTGTTGTTATGAAGCCACTTGAGATATTGTACAATGTGACTGCAGAGCTATGCAAATTGGAGTGATTTCCATTTGACATATGCACTGTAATTATTGAAAGCTTTTTTCCAAATTTATTTTTTATGTCTGCTGTAGTTAATTCACAATCTCCTTTTAACATTGGCAATTATAATTATTTGCCAAGAGCAAATCCTTGCTAATAAAAATCCAGTTTTCTTTAGCCTGCAGCTTTTCTTTTGATTTCACGATGAGTTACTGTTAATCAGAGGAACCAGTGCTGGCCTCCGAGTATCCAACAGGGCAGAAAAACACTGCAGTCAGAAAAAGAAATGCAATTAATTAGCCTAAGCTTCTTTCTAGCACCCCAACCCTGGGCCTCCTGAGTTGCCCTGTTTGAGTGGAGAGGTGCTCTGTGAGAAGATCAATCAGAGTTAGCATCTCAATAGGACTTACAGTGAAAACTGTCTGTGCCCACTGTGAGATTTCTCCTCCTGAGTTCTTACTCATTCTTTTTCCGTAGGGGCTACAGGTAGAAAATAGCATATATTTAGGGAAAACAGTGTTATTAGGTTGAAAAAATCTTTCTAGAACTGTTTTGCATAGGAATCTGAGCCAAATCTGTGACTGAAAGATGCAGTAGTTGAAGGGCTTTAGGCTTCTAGCTGCATACTGTCGTTCAGAAACAAAGTGATTCTTATTCACTTGAAAATGCCTCGTCCTTTCTGCCCTGCTTTTCCTTGGTGATCAGTGTGTTACGCCGCTTCTGAAAGGAAACATAAGTGCAAGCGCTTTCTAAGAATTACTGACCCACTTTACAGGTATTTTATTCTTCATTGAATCAGATATGTACCTGCAAGAGTGTGGGTGGATACAAATGACGTTTCTTTCACCCACTGTGGCACAGGTCAAGTGCAGGAGAGCTCTTCTCTTTCAGTTTCTACTCCTGGAATATTACTTCAAATTCTTCTGGGGCTTCAGAGGGATGAGGTCCGAAAGACTGCCTTGGAGCGAGCTCGGAGAGCAGCATAAGGTACGGCAACCTGGGCTGCACTTCTCCCATAGCAGAAGGTCTGTCTGAAGGTGGCACAGCGAGAGGAACTACCCATGTTGACCCATCTTTCTGGTGCGGATATCCAGCATGGACATGGTAAAACGAAGCCTATTGTGAGCAGGCGTTCATTTTCCATTGTGTGCCTGTGGAACATCTAGCTCAAGAGGGTCCTGGGATTATAATACAAACACATCAAAAACAGGCATTGAGGTTGATGAGGAACACATCAAATTGGTCTACCACAATTGACTGGATGCAGCCTACTGAACATAACGGGGAAATGTTCCAGCGTTGAAGTGTTTTCCATCAGATTTTCAGTGGTGAAGAAGAGCTCCCAGTCTCCTTTAGAGCAAGCCCTGAAAAAGCAGAGTGAAACATGGCTTCAGCTGCTACTGTAGTGTAGCTGTGTCTTGTCCAGCGCACACTTAGCTAGCGCGAGCGTGAATGGCATTTTCCAAGAAACCCTTTCGGGAGGATTAGTCTGCAGATTGACTGCAGACAGGGCAATCTGGCGTCCAGGCAGATTGCACCCGATGAGTTATTGCTATCTGAGTCAGCTGGTAGGGCTGCCGCTGAGTCCTTGGCTCTTGTGTAAGCTCTGCAGTCAGGGGAGTAATTAATCAAGCATCCATTTTTCTTATGGACCCAGGGTTGGAGCCAGGGAAGCACGATGTCAGCGTCTCACACAGTTAGAATTGCTGATTCACTTTGATCCATCCTCGCTGCTGCTTTTCAGAATGGGTCTATGGCTCCTCTTTAGTGGCACTTAGCTCTCACTGACAGCAATAAAATACTATCAGAGAACGTACATCAATTCTAAGGCTACTGCCTTTGGGGAGGGGGCTTTATAATTTATTTAGAAGTTTCTCAAAGAACCTGAGAATTATGAAGTAGTGTTGGATGAGAAGTTAACAAAAGTGCAGTTACTTTAAAACACAGTTTGCTTGTCATCTGTTCACTGTTGTTCCATTGGCCGTGTTGCTCGAAGAGCCAGACCAATGTCCAGTGTGACTACTTCAATTAATGGGATTACAGCTGAGGTAAATTTGACCTGAAGCTTGCTAAGGCATGATGCCAACTCCCTGGAAAACTCCATTATCAAAATTCTCACTAACTTCAAAATGGGAATGGGGCTGGACTGAAGGAACCAGACCTGTAATGGCTATGGTAGAGCTGTGCTACTCAATGTCGACTCGGAGAGGCGGGATCTTCTATGAACACGTATTTTGTCTTGACAGCATCCCAACAAAGAGATTTCATTATGAATAGCATTTTAATTAAACTGGCTTGATTTTCTTACGTGGGCCATGCTGACTCATTTTATTCACCTGTGTGTTCTGTGGTCCCCATCCTTGTTGTTCTTGGCAAGATGTAAAAACCACCACTGGTTGGAGCAGAGGACTTAGACTGTGAAGTGGAAATGAGAAGCCGTGAAGAATCAAGCCATGGTCTCATCCATAAATAGTCTCAGGCAAACTTTCATGACCTGGGCAGGTGGAAAAATACTGTCCCACTGACTGACTGTTGTGTATATGGTTTTGTAGTCTCCCAGATCTTGGCAAAATGGCACACCAGAAACAAGCAGATAGAAAAGAAACCCTTGAGCCCCTTAGGTAAAGTTGGGAGGTTGGTCCAGCTGACCTGTTTCATCTTGACACCTTTGGCTTCCCAACTTTTCTCTTCCTCTGTGCTGAGGCCTTTCTTGAGAGTGGAGCAGTCGTGCCAGCCCCTCCAGTCCTGCTGCTGACGCCACTCAGTGAGCAGAGAGGGACCTGCTGACACAACGAGTATGAAACCACTGAGAGAACGTTCTCCTCCCCAAGACGTGTTGTGCAACCTGGCGTTCATCCATCCCTGCACAACTTCACATTGCTCCGGAAAATCTGGTTCCACCGCTAGGCGCAGCCTTATGGGCTCCAGTAGGGTTTGCCCGATAATTATAAATTGACATTTCCAATTTCTGCAGCTGTATATTTGAAAGAGAAGACCTGATTTACAGTATGAGCCTGTACATGCAGATGCATCTAGGGACACACGGAGTGTGCATACACTCACTACCGAATGAAAGGAATGACACTGCTCACCTGCACCTGCCATGTACTTGCATTTATGTATGCGAAAGGGACTCTCTTTCACGTTCCTTTCTCTGCGTGTGTGTGCGTCTGTCTGTATGTGCTTATATACTAAAGTCAAAATTGTGTGGGAGGGTGAGCAGTTTTCAAATGCGTCCAGTTACATTAGTGCATCCCAGTCCATAGTTGGGTGCTTTGGCGTCTGTAGTCAGTAGGGTATTTGGGAAGGTGAGTAATGATTTTAGAATTTATTTTAACCACTCATATCAGAAAACTAGGTCAAATGCATGCTCCATTCATCCAGCACTGCAGGGCTGACACACATTTTCTTCAGCACAGAGATCCTTCAAACTTCACTGGGCAGGAAAAGAAGCAGAAATACTCCAGCTGAAAATATTGCAGAGAAATAAGGTTAGGAAAAATGTTTGGAGCAGAGTTAAGTCTGAGTTAAGTAGGTAGCGAAGCTGATGCTTCATGTAATCATCACGTAGAAAGGATCATACTAAAAACTGCAGTGCATCTCACACAAACAGACAGTATCGCTGAATGTTTACTGAAGAAAAAGAATCCTGAAATACAAAGCGCAGGGAGAGTACAGGGTTTGCTGCCCTGCACGGTGATGCCGTGTGAGATACAGACAGGGATCTGACACTGCAACTTGTAGGGTTGGGGGTTTTTTAAGACTTAGATGTCCTGTCACTTTCCTTGTCACTTGGCTGACAAGATGTAATTTTTCAATGTTCATAAAGCTTCATGAATCCTGTACAAATCTGCCAAAATAATGGCTGCATTAATTACTCACCGGCATTAGTCTGATGTTTGTCTTCTGTCAGTTTTTTATTTGGTACCTGATTACAACTTGGGAGTTTTAATGGGGGTAGAAAGGGTAGGCAAGAGAAACATAAAGAAAATTAACTCTAATGATCAGCCATAAATTTATCTGACTCAGTAAGCGTAAACAATTCTGTGATGGAAAGGCAAGCTGAAAGAAAATTGAACTGCCTGATTTCCTAATCCTCCCAAAGCCTTTACAACAGCTGGGCATTTAGTTGTTGTCAGCTAACACAAAAAGAAACATATTTAAATACACATAATAATGCCTCAGGAGAATAGAGATCGACCATAGGCTGTGATTGCCCTGTGATTTCATTACCGTGGAAAAGAAAGGTATTATAATATACTGGACTGATGGTGTGCATTTTGCTCTAGAAGTTGAATAGAGGGATTGAGAGTAATTGGAACAAATAAAGGACCAAATACAGAGATTTTCACCGAGTTTTTTATTTAGTCCTAAAACAATTAAAATCGCATTGAGATTAATGAGTGTTTGCTTGCATAGGGTCGAAGTAGAATGGTTTTCTTTTCTCAGTTTATCTGAGTATGTAGTAGGAGTCTTTTGATTTTTTGCTTGCATGGGGAAGTACTCAGCAGGGATGTGACCCTACAGTTTTGATGGGGATTTGAAGATATAAAAATTGAACAGACATTTGGGAAAGCCAGCATGGTTTGTCCCAGGTACTTTTTCCCAAGCGCATATGAGAGCATGGAAAGCATCCAAGTAGGGCTCAGGGAATGTAAGTCTGAGCATGTTTCAGATGCCTGAACAGATAATCTCAAGCTGGGACCCCTGAAGCATTTCCTTGTGGTGTGCAAGTAGCTCGTTTGTCAGGGTGTTATTTGCACCTTCTCTCGATTTCCCAGCAGTTAAAGGTTTTTAAATAGTTAAAAAAATACTAAGTGCTTCATTTATTTCAGTCTCCAGTGTTGTTATTTGCATAAGTGCCTACAGAGAAGAGATTATGCCAGGTAGGCTATAAACTAAGCATCAAACTCGAGCCCATGTTAGGAAAGGGCTAGAGGATCTTTTGCCTTGCAAAGTGTGCTGGCATACACAGTAACGCAAGACTTGTTGCTTTCCTTGCTCTCAAGCACGTTGCCTATGGATTCAGTGATGCAGATGCTTTATACTCCCAAATCAAAGGCCACAACTAGCCAAACTAACAGAATAAGCAATGAAAAATTCATATGGACTTATTAGAAAAGTTATGTTCAAGTCAGCACATTGCCAAAATCATATGGATGCATATGGTCTTTGCAGAAGAGGTCACGTGTCATAGAATCGTAGAATATCTCAAGTTGGAAGGGACCCATAAGGATCATCAAGTCCAACTCCCTGTGCCTCGCAGGACTACCTAAAACTTTATGAAGCAACTCTGAGTCCAACATCAAGCACAAAAGGACTGCATCTATTTCAAAGTGCCTTGAATACTGCTGCAGCAGCATTTATACCTACAGCAGCAGTAACATACGCACAGACATGGCCCCAGACCATAACCCTAATGACTACCTCCGTGCAAATAAAAGTTAGTGCCAATATTAATACATAATGAAAATTGATATCATCATTACAATCTTCTCTCATTCTGATGAACCGTCCTGGTTCTGCTCAGATGGCACTTACTTATCTGCAGGCATTGTTATGATCTCTTGGAGTCAGCAGGGGTATTTTCTCAGCCCAGGCACCACACCTCAGCAGCTATCTACAAAGAACCCAGCATCTCTTTTTTTTATTTCAAGACAAACCAGTTCCCTGTTTTTCCGTTTCCTTGACTGGTTTTACAGACCGCTAACCCAGCTGAAATCGCTTCTGTAAGCTCACAGCTCATATTAACCCTCTTACTCATTGAGCCCGCTTGCAGTTCTCGCACTGTTTGGGTGAGCTGTGTGTGTTTCATTTGCTGGGTGACACCTGAACTGTTGACGGAGATGCTGTTCATGTGTCACCAGCAGCGGCAACCGTTCCGTCTTTGCAGGGTGTTTCTTTTCATCGTGCAGGTGGTCACTTGAGTGAACTTTAGTTTAGCCTAATGTTACAGGGCAGCCAAGGCAGAGGCAGTCTCAAACAGCTTTTTTTTCCGTGTTTTCGAATGTTTAGGTTTTTGTTTTCAAAGCAGTTGTGTGGAAAAGAGGTTACATTCGTGAAGATAAACCAGCCTAAAAATTGGAATCACGGTGTGATGCACCAGGGCCAGAAGTTGGTGCGTGAACTGAGACCCTTGCATTGGTAGTGGTGTATACAGTTCGAGCATGTGCGTGTTTACTGTATAGAATTTTTCATCTCATATTTGTGCAGTGCGTCTCATCCCAGTTGACTATAAAATGTAACAGTGCACGTGTTCTTTTACTTCATAATGTTTTGATGCAGAGGAAGAGGTGCAGGGTGTGTAAAATCTGTATAAGCCATTGATTTGCTGTGGCCAAATGAGCTGTTGCTTGTCGGCAGCGCGGTGTATTACTCCCTGTGTGCATTTGCCGTCTGTTTCAGCTGCGAAGGAAAATATGTTCCTTCAGTCACTGTTATTTTCCTTCACACTTACAGCAGACTAGGAATACACACATGCCCTGTTAATATGAATCAGTTCATGAGCTATGACTCATTATGCTATAGTAACTTGATTTTTTGCAACAGCTATACGTATCTGTGATTAACAAAGATTGCCTTGGCCAATGTTAGAGCTGTGACTAATGCCAATCTTGTTAGGCATTCATCAACCAGATTTATCTCCTTGTCAAAAGTTTTGTTAAATAAGGTTTCCTTGAAGAAACATTGTCTTGCCATCAATTTTCCCCTGGCAGATGTATTGATTGAAATAAATGTGTTTTTCATGCCACTCAAGGAACTGAGTGACAGATTGAGCACTGAATACGATAAATAGAACCATTGTTCTTATTGTTACTATAATTATTACTGTATCACAATCCCGACAGCAGCAGCATCTAATAATAGCAGAGACACCTCTATGTACTGATAAAAATCCTTGTCCTGGCTGTGAAAAGTTTTCCGAATCAACTGAGTAATTGTTTTTATGAGATGATGACCCAGAAATCGCTCTTCATTTCCCAGAGCAGAGCGGCCTTCTATCAGGTTTTCCACTCCTCCTGCTAGAAATGTACATATCCGTATTTACTTAGACCATTTTCTGAGGGGTTCAAAAGCTTTTCATCACTATTCAGGATGTCATTCATGCATCTCCATGTGTAATCATAGAATTGTTCTGGTTGGAAGAGACCTCCAAGATCATCGGGTCCAACCACCAACCTAGCATTACCAAGTCCCCCACTAAATCATATTCCTTAGGGCCTCATCTAAACGTCCTTTGAATGTATCAGAAAATAATACCAGCCCCATAGAATAGCCCGTCCCAGTATTACATTTCTGTGCCCTGATGTATATATTGGGCAATAGCTTAACTCACACACGTCTTACCATTTTAATGTAGATGCTTTTTCTTCATCATCCCTCACTCCTGTCCAGTCTCTGGGTACGGAAGGGTGCTCATTTTCTCTGAAATCTGTTTCTTTCTCATCCATTGTTACTTTTTTCTGCAGAAAGGATGCTAGCAGGGCTCACGTGAATATTGGACCGAAGGAGAGCCTTTTAGGGTGGGCCTCTCGGGGATGTTGCTGATACCATTAGGGCATGCTGTGCAGCTCCTGGAGTGGCAGGAGCTCCTCTGGGCTGTTTGCACTAGCCTCTTGCAGCCCCTTCCAGCATCCTCCTTTCTGTCTCGTAGTGTTCTTCCTGCCCATTCCCTCTGCTCTCCCCTTCTCCGTTCCTTCAGCCACCTTCCCGCTTTCCTCCGCCGCCGCTGCTTGCGCACTCCAGAAACCCCCTCTGCCCTCCTTGGCTGCCTTGGGTTCCCCTGGGAGCCCCAGGAGGGAAGCAGGACAACAGACTTCACCTGGATCTTCCCAAAGCCCAGGTTGCCAGTCCCTTCCCACTGCTCCTACACCCAGATGAGCTTCATGTTAATGAGCACGATGTCCCTCTAGGCCTTACAGCAGTGTCATGGGGAGACAGACAAATGAAAGAAGCGCTTTTTGTTGAGACGACTGTTTGGAAACCGTGCCTGGGGGCCGGGGCATGCCTGCTGCTAAAAGCCAGGGGCCAAAGTATCCTTACAGTCGTCATCCGCAGCTGAGCGGGAAGGAGCTGTTTGCCGAGTTGTAATGAAGGGGAGGTACTGCTCACAAGTAATACTGCACCGATTGAAGACCAGATCAGAAAATCACGATTTATGGTGCTAAAGATTCATGGTTTATCATGCATGTCGCAGACTAAACTGACTATACAATTGCTGTATCTCTGAGAGACGGAAGAGCCACCTCAGCTGTCAAAACTTAAAATAAATGAACAGTGGCTTTATGAGCTACTGCCTTCAAATTCTGTATTTGCATACAATTTCCAAGAGGCATTCTCAACATTGTGCGTCTCTCCTTAGTATGTATGTGCTAGAAATATGGAATAGTACTGAACTGGTTTGTTCCAGCTTCATACAAAAGGGAGGATGACTGTGGGGCTATCGTGAAGACAGTTCTGAAATAGCAAAAATAGTGTCATCTGCTTTTAGCTCTGTGGGTCTCCCCTGGAGTCAACAGTTCAGCGCAGTTACAGCTCAGGTCACTTATATTTTCTTCTGGGTTTCTTAGGGAGTGATGAATTTGGAAGGGAAAGATTTTTATTACCAACCCCTGAGTCAGAGTAGATAACAGAGAAGATTTTTTGAGGTCCTGGTTAAATTACAGCCTCCAAATGTTGTATCTTTTGCAAATTTGAAAGAAAGGGATAGAAAGAAATGGTTCAAATAGCTGTGAGGATTTCTGAAGTCATTACTGAGGGAAAAAATTATTCTGTATGTTTTTTGCATATAGGTATACACCGGAATTCACAGAAATGGAAAGACATTTTCTGAATATCCAGTGGGGTTGCAGTAGTATCATCCGCTAATACAATTAGTATCACAAACAGATCTCTGCCTAGTGTGGGAATGTGCAAAATACACAGTTCTACTGGTACTCAGCTTCTGTGAAACATTACTTTAGCTGTAGGGAGCCACGTGCTGGCTCCCAGCGCCTTACGTAGTTTCTGAGATGGTTTCTGTGCAAAACCATGCAGTTGACAACGTGTGTACATAACTGCAGAAGAGCAAATTGCTGTAAATCAACTGTTTAAATGAGAGGTGGTGACTTTTGATTTAAGCCATTTGTTTTGATTATGTTTTTTTGATATATTCCAAAGGAAAGATCTTTCGTCAGTATGACCAAAATGACTGATTTGCAGCAAAGCATAGCCTTTTAACTAAACTTGCTACTTTTTGTTTGTTGACTTGGGCACATCTATAAAAGTACCTTTATATCTTATTTATAAAAGTAGCTAAATATCTCAGCTTAATTTTTCAGTGTTACAATGCTGGAAAAATGTGAATGAGATACTCCTCATTCATGTGTCAGATGATACTATTTTGTATTTGCAAACCATGTCAAACTGCATTAGGATGGAAACCGTGATCTGATTACAACTAATAATATGCGTACTAATAATACAGCACATATCATTCCAACATGTCTTACGAGCCGTGAACAGAGCTGAGTGCCAGAGATGATTTGCCCCCCTGATTCTGCATAGGATCCAAAGGCAACAACAGCAGCTGCAACGGTCAAAAATGAGAAGAAAAATTTATCCATCTTTATTTATTGTAACCGTATTAATGATAATGTGGATTGCCACCATTTGGAATGTAACTTTGTATTAGCTCTTTTTTAAAAAATAAAACTGTTTAAAAAAGATACTATAATCTGATATAAATGCTTAAAATCATCCATTTGGAATAGCCTGGTAAGCATGCTCTTCCACCACTCCTGTATTTGCTGAAACTCCCAGACTGTCCTTGAATGTTGACAGTTCCTCTTTAGCTTTAGAAATACACGTTTTTGCTGACTAATTTAGCTTAGTGCACCAAACCCTTATTTTCCCCTTTCTCTCACCCCCATCCTGACTAAAAGCAATAGGTAGCAACTGCTAACTAATGAATCTTTCTGGTGCCAGTGAAGGTTTTGATTATATGCCCAGACTCCAAATAGAGCCCTTTTTGATTTTCTTGTGAACAGGAGGAAGAGAAAATATTGTATTGGGGCTTCATCTCCTGAGCCAAATAGATAAGAGGACTAGTCTTACTTCAGTTCAGTGACAGACACTCTTTTTTTTTAATTAGTTGGGGGTTTTTATGTGAAAATGTTTCTCTGCTTATTTGAAGCAATCAGAGCAGATGGAAAAAAAAGCTGACATTGCAGGTTTCAGAACAGATGAAGCCTGTGCCCGTTACAGCTGCTGTAACCTCCCCGCGCTGTGGGCCCAGGAGTTCTGCTCGGTTTTAGGCTGTGCAGCACAGGGATGCTACAGGGACAAAGAAATTTGGGCTGCTGGTAGCCAAGGAGCTAGAGCCGTCTGTAAAATAAAGAGCTGCAAACGCCAGGCATTTCAAAATCGAGAATTAAATTCTTACTCTGTCTCCTTACTCTTCCCCTGCATTTACATGGGAAAAAAAATGAAATGCTACTACCCTGGACCATATCTACTCACCAATCACTTCTGGGCTGTTTGGCTTTCAAAATTATGTCCACATCACAAGGGCTTCCTTTTTCTAAAATGAAGGCTGAGGTTTGCAAACAAAGCACATGACTTCCTGACAAAAATAATTGCTGTGCAGTGGGTGACAAGCCATTAGATCATGGTTACAATTTGACTTTCCAGCATAAGGTGCCAGCGAAATCTTGACTCAAACAAATTGTAGCACCTATGATAGTATAGACAATTATTTTCTATTTCCTCAGCTGCTTCCAGAGAGTTGGTTAGACAGGTACTTCTTCAGAGATCAGTGTTCTTGAGGTTTGGCTTGGGGGATACATACACCCTAAGAGATAAAGAATAGTCAAGATGGACCGTTCAGCCCTTGACCTTCCTTGTGAGACACTGAGAAGTAAGAAGACACTAATGTTAGTAGTGGTTTTGTGATGTGGACTTGCCGTGGAAACTTTGGTTCATTTTAAAGAGGAACCAAGCAGTTGTCAGATGTTGCCATCTTTCAGTCTTTAGCAACCAAACCTAGAAGTCAAATTCTCTTGTATCGTTTTGCTCAAACTCCTGTCTTTTCACATTTTTAAGGACTGGTGGAGCAAGTTATACCTAAGTCATTGGGCTAGGGATCTGGTCTATCTCATGGATGGACATCTTACAGCTCCACCATTATTTGTTTTCTTCTGTTTTCCTGCTGGAGGGAGAAGACAGAGGGGTTCAGGGAAGCAGACCTGTTGGGTCTAATGTAGTTCCCACCTCATGGCCCCACGCCTGTGGGCACAGGTGGCTTACCGACACCCCACGGCACGGTGCCTGTTAATGCAGATTCTTTGCGTTTCTGGCTGCCTGTGCTTGGAGCAGTGGGTCATGGAGTGGGGCCCAGGCTGAAGCCCTGCGTGGCAGCTGTGGGTGGACTTCAGAGAGTCAACTTGCACTCCCAGGAGCTTTGCTATGAGATGCGTTGCCCAACTTCAGCTTTGGCCTCGGGCTGGCTGGGAGTGAGCCCTCCCCTGTTCATGCCAGGTCAGAGAAATCCCATGTCACATCACTGACCGCCTGGTTGGCACCGCTTTGTCTCTTTTTGAAGCACAGCCAAGCAGAAAGACTGGGGTGAAGGCTGTGCAGAGGCCTCAAAAAGAATGATGTGCATTTAAATTATTTTTTTTCTTCATTTTACCTGAGAACTCAGGAAATCAATGCTTAGAAGTTGCCTGATTGAGAACTGTAGCATTGTAGACCAGATTACTTGATGCGTGTGGAAGGGGTGTGTATCCTTTCATACAATGAGATGTATTTGACTTTGTTGCTTATCACCACGGAGAAATATATTGCACTTTCTTGCTGAAGCAAGCTGACCGCACTTCCCTGCTTTTATGTAATTAATGAAGTTTTTGCTGTCTGCTGTGGTGTCATTTTCAAAGACGTGTGAAACGGCAAAACACATTGATAGAATGATAAGCAGTAACAGTTGATCCTTTCTTAGAGAGTCTTGTCCAAAAGTGGGCAGGATTAGACCCTAACCCCAGGCCAGGAGAAGGGGCTCCGTTCCCAGAGAATCCCCCTGCAGCACCTGCGGTCAGAGCGCGCCTTTTCACGAGACTCTCGGTGTTGGGAAGGGGGGTCTTCCTCACGCACTGCCCTCTGCTCTGCCTGTCGCTGCTTTAGAGAATGGCTCAAAGGGAAGGTGCTTTTTTTCGTTCTCCTTTTGCGAAGGGAGCGGAGGGAGGAGAGCAGAAAACGATGATGTTTTGATCCACGTGTTTCTTATTCTAGTTGCATAAACACACCAGAGGATTTCTCTAAAGTAAATTAAGCAAACCTTTCATGTTCTCTCCCTGCTTCAAGAAAGCTAATGTGGCCGCTTGCAGATTTGCAGCTACAGAGAAGACAAAGATCTGTAGTGTGCACAGACTCAAGTGCTGAGCAGTGTCATGCTGAAAGAACCTGCACGAGCTTTAATAGAATATAAAAGCTTTCTGGGCACCAAGCAAAAATCTGTTTAAATCCCTGATGGGGATGAGAGCACAGCATGTATTATCAGCATATGCACAGAGAGGGGAAGGCTCTCAAACCGTTTGCATTTTGGATTTGCTGTAATTAAAAGGTTTCAACCTTTCCAAAAAGGTTGAAATGGTGGAAGGAGTAAGTGTAAGACTTAACCTTTTCCCTGTCTCCATACAAATATTTAGGGCTCTTTCCTTTTCTCTGCATGTGTGCCTGACTTACACCGATCCTAATGGCAATTTTTCTTGAATATAAGGGATATAAAAACCATAGGCTTCTCTTTCATATTTATAATCATCATTTGGTACTCAGATTGTGACAGTCCCAAGTGTTCCCTGCCCCAACACAGTGAAGGACCAACCCTCACTGTGCACATCACTGAACACACAGCAAAAAGATTGTTCCCGGGCTGCGATTCCTCATGAAAGCAGATCCTTTTCCTCACGAGCACGTGTGTAGAGCTGCATATCTTGAGAGATTAGTGCCTGCATAGACCCCAGACAAAATGCGACAGGCGTCTGTGAGGCAGAACAATGCAAGCTGAACTGGAGCAGAAAGCGATGCTTGTGCATCAGTGGCGAACAGGTCAGATGATGACGTAGTACGTATGGGTTCTTGGGGGGGAAAATGACTATTTCAGGAAGGTTTCACTGTAGGCAAGTTTTGTCTGACTAAGATTTCCCTTATTTTGATAACTAATTTGCCAGACTAAAATGTCTCTGCAAAGAGTCTGTGTAACTCAAGGACTATTATATTAGTGATCTTTATCAAGTGGCATAGCTGGAGCTACCAGTTAGAGGAATATAGGGCAGGTGGATGAATGCTTTTTCCAATATCACACAGATGCAGAAAAAAAAATATTCAGGAGCAGGAAAAGAAATGCTCTCAGGTTGAAAATGTCAACTCAGTCGCCAGTAGCAGTCTGTACAGATGAGAGAGAAAAGTGAGAAAGGAAGACCATGGCCATTGAATAGAGGATTCCTGCCTAATGTAAGAGGAAAATGAGTACGTCTCTACTTATCTGATTATGTAGCAGGTAAATGGGAGCAAGTTGAAGGAAGATCTTTCCCTTCTTGGCTGTTAGTAGATGTGACTGCCACTTCAGTGGTGACAGCCCTCCCTCCAGTTTCAGCTACTCAAATAGCAGCAGACAAAGACTGGGAATAGGCAGTGTGGATAAGCTGGTTATTGAATGTTTGGACTGTGACCCCCTTCTTCTTCCAGTCAGGCTGTTAAATATTCATGTAAGTGGGCTCAGACAGATCCCTGACATCTGTCTGTATTTATACGACTTCATCCAAACAGCTCCAAAACATGGAAAATTTTATCCTCACAACAGTTCTTTAAAGAAAAAGGGATTTCTCACCTATCTGAAGGGAAAAGGAATCAAAACACAAAGCGATTTAGCGAGTAACCAGATTTATTCATCTGAACTCCAGCAGACAAGATCCAAATTCAACTCTTTAAGTGCCAGGCCCAGCTATAGTCCCAGGCTCTCAAGGCAAAGATCATGTTTAATGCTGTAAGGTGTTGTATAGCTCACCTAATATTGCTCATAAAGTGTAAAAAAATCTTTGTATGCAACTGTCAAGGAAACCAGAGACTGACACTGTATGTGTGTATGGGTACAGAATGAAAGTACTTGATGAGGAGAAATCAATAATAAAACCATTATTCAGGCATCTCAGCCTACACTGCATTCAGCTGCACACCTTGATGGCCAGATAAAACAGGACTGTCATGCAAGCTTCAGTAAACAGTCTGCCCATATGGGCAATTCTGTGAGGGAACAGATTGTCACAGCTACATCTGACCTGTTTTAGAGCAATCGTGGCTCTCCCTTGGCACTGTGGATGCACTGTTGACATTTCAGTGGAGCTGCTTCAAAGAAACGAGTGCCGTTGTCAGAATAGCGTAGCATTTTATGAGTGAGAAGCAATTCCTACATTTTAAATCAAGCAACAAGCCCAGTACTTCTCCCTTTCTCTAGTCAGAGCCTCTTAAACAGTCTGAATGGGAAAGATGAAGGGACAAGACCGTTGAGAAGACAAGCCCAGGCTTTTCAGTGTACCTACATTAGGTTACTGTGGACGTGAGGTTGTGTTACTCATATGCTTCAGGGATTCGAATCTGAAGCTCAGATTCAGTCTCGGAAGCCCCCACGCAGGCAGGTTAACACAGCAAAGACAACTGTGAGATGGCCGAGTGGGAGCGGTTGGTTTTGTACCTGCTCCCAGAAGGTGGCAAATGTGGGGTAGCAGTCCACCTTACCTAAGCTTACTTTCTTATCTGTCCAGGCCCTCTCCGTTGTGCTATTTTTAGGCACGAGTGCATTTTGAAAATAAAAAGTGATACATTTTCACTGTGGTGCTCAGGAAACTCTTATATGCATTTTGGAAACACACCAGAGGGCATCTTTGTGCCTTTAACACCATATTGAAATGTTTTCTTCTTTCGAGGCTCTTTCTCCTTGGCTTAGTCTTTAAGAATAGCCTCGAGGCTTTGAGCTTACTCAACCGATGTATTTTTGCTGATGATTTCTTTTTTAAAACTGTTTTTCAGGCATTGGAAAAAATGTCATCTGTGACCGAACGGCGACTCCCCTGGATGCCTTTAGGATGATGACTGCGGCCCATTATTACCCAAAGCTCATGAGCATCATGGGGAACGTTTTGCGCTTCCTGCCCGCCTTCGTGAAGATGAAGCAGCTGATCCAGGAGGGTTACGTGGGGGAGCTGCTGGTGTGCGAGGTGCAGGTTCACAGCGGAAGCCTGCTAGGCAAGAAGTACAACTGGAGCTGTGACGACCTGATGGGAGGCGGGGGCTTGCACTCGGTTGGCACCTACATCATCGACCTCCTGACCTTCCTCACCAGCCAGAAGGCCGTGAAAGTGCACGGGTTGCTTAAGACCTTCGTGAAGCAGACGGACCACATCAAGGGGATACGGCAGATCACCAGCGACGACTTCTGTACGTTTCAGATGGTCCTGGAAGGCGGCGTGTGCTGCACGGTGACGCTCAACTTCAACGTCCCAGGGGAATTCAAACAAGACATTATTGTGGTGGGTTCGGCAGGACGGCTGATTGTAATAGGCACTGATCTCTATGGACAGAGCAACAGCTCTCCTCAGCGGGAGCTCCTGCTAAAGGACTCCACGCCAGTCAGCAACTCCTTACTTCCAGAGAAGGCCTTCAGTGACATCCCATCCCCCTACCTCCGGGGCACCATTAAGATGGTTCAAGCTGTCCGGCAGGCATTTGAGGACCAGGACGACAGGAGGACCTGGGACGGGAGGCCCCTCACGATGGCTGCCACTTTTGACGACTGTCTGTATGCCCTGTGTGTGGTGGACACCATTAAAAAGTCAAACCAGCTGGGGGAGTGGCAGAACATTTCAATCATGACGGAGGAGCCAGAACTGAGCCCGGCATACTTAATCAGTGAAGCCATGCGGAAGAGCAGGATGTCTCTGTACTGCTAGCTCCTCTCAGCTCCTAGGAAAGAATAGGAACCAGACAGCTCTTGAAGGAAATTCAGCCCCTGTGAAGGGCCTGGGCATCTTAGAAATAGCTGAGAATACGGCAGAAGGAAATACTGTGTTTGGATCAACTAAATCTGTTGGTGGCTAAATGCCAAAGTGGTAACGTGATAAAAAAGTGATAAAGAAATGCCCAAAACAGATAGGAGACTTAAGAGCTGACATAACTGTTTTAATAACAGTATTAGCTGGCTGATTGGAACGATATATCATGGACTCATCTCCTGCTTGCAGGTGCTTTAGATTATCCAATTGTGTTTACTGTGAAAGGTTGGGGAGGTCCTTTTAGATTTTCCTTACCTACCAGAGGGCTGTGAAGGTACTGTCATGTCGTCAAAGTTTCTGTAGTGTCTGACATGAATGGTTCCTACCATGACAGCTGACACCACCGTGCTGTAGTACTACACCTCTAACCAACACACAGAATAACAGGACTTGGTGTGAAAGTGTCGCGTGATATGGAAAATCTCGGCAGCTCACTTTTCATATAACTTGTTAGGAGCTTCTCTGTGTTGGTTTAGCTAGTTGTTTTTTGTTTTGTTTTGGTTTTTTTTTTGAAAGCACAATTAAGTGGCTTTTAAAACAAAGCAGTCCTCAACCACAGTGCATATGCCCCGGTACTGGGGGAGGGAGGGTCTTCTGTGAGCTCCTGGTAAGCTTCAGTGTTAACTGCACAGATCTGCTGATTGAAATGGGTTGTGCAAAACCTTCATAAATGGCAAGTGGCATGACACAGTAGTGATAGTGGGTTTTATTACACAGCTGAACTCAGGCTAGTCTTATGAAGGTTTACACACCATTTCCTGTGTCTGGGACTGACTTTTGAGTGAATTCATCATGCATTTTGGGTTTAGGTGGAAAACAGTGGAAATCCAACCCGAAACGGTATGATGCTTAGATGGGCAATGTTCTTTTAAACCTTTGTGAACTCACACTTGAGACATGCTCACCAACAATTAATTTCATATAGCTCAACCCAGAAGCTTTGACCTCCACCGAGTGGTGAGTGTGCGTGAAAAACAAAAGGGATGAGAAAATTTTCTGTCCATTTCCAGGGGAAAAATTTACATAAGACCCCCACCTCTTCACCTCCTTAAAGTGGCCAGCTACTGGTACTGTAGAAATCATTCCCTGTCATCAGTGCAGGGGTGGACAAACTCTTTTGATATGTTTGTCCTGTTCTTCTTTTTAATATTTTAGATTGCAGTCTTGAAATAATATATTCTTTCGAGAATATATTCTTGAAAGAATATAGTGAAAGGCGCATGAATTATCCCAGTAAACAGGGATACTGCTTTTCTACATAAAGCTGCTCCAGTGCTGATGTGTTTACAGCGCTAGGTCCTCAGATAGGAAAAAAGTAGAACATAAGCATATAGCACTAAATTATATTAAACTTGAGAAAAACCTTTCCAGGGTTTTTTGTTATTTTTGACTAGGGGAAAGAAGAGAACATTTGGATGAGCAGTAAATTAAAAGAGAAAATATGACCCTCTTTCTCAAGGCCATCAGATTAGTGTTGCCATTTTAGGTTAGAACAAGAACTGTCAGAATAATTTAGATTTTTTAAAAAGCACTTACAGTTTTGCTATTTTTAGGAGCGCTAAGGGCTTCTGTAGAGGCTTCTCCTACAAATGACTCCCTTTGATTGCTGTACACTCCTGCCTGTCCTATGCCCAGTTTTAGAGCTTCATGTTTTTGAACAGGAGGGCATCAATAGTGTGGTTCATCTCATCTAACTTTAGCCAGCTGAATGTCAGGTGTCTTGTCCTGATCAGCTGTGCAAGGACACGGTAGTCAACACAGAGAGAGCTCTCCAAAGGCTGACTCATTTCACCCTAAGATTAATACAGAAGGAGGTGCTTGTTGGAAATTGCCGTTGTCCTCCTTTGCAGAGAATCTTGACTACTAAATTTTTAGGTGGCTAAAGTTTGGAAACTTGACTCCCACCCCAAAATTATTAATGTGTGCTTAATTTTTGAAGAGCATACGTGTGACCTTTCATGAAATAGTCCCCAAAGTGTAATAGTGTGACCGATGAAGGAATAATGTAATGCTGCAAAACCACACCCAAATGGAGAATTGTTTCTATCTGTGTTGTTCTGCCAGTTCTAGCAACTGTCTCTGGGGCTGACTGCTTCTGCTAAGACCTCGGGCAAGCTTTCATCATTCCTTCTTGGAAGCAGCCCTTGACAAGTTTGGATGTTTTTCCTAAAAATGGATTTATCTGAGAATTCCTGAGGCAGTATCTGTGCCAACGGGAATTTCTCATTATAGTTGTCATGGTATACCATGCTATCCAGTTCCTGCCCTGAAAAATACACAGAGAAATACAGAAGAGAGAATTTGATCAAGAAGAAGTCATCTCTCTCTCTCTCTTTCCTGAAAAATGGAATTAGCCTCAAGGGGATCAAGAGAGTTTTCATATAGTAAGGCAAAGCCATTTATTGAAAATAGTGGCTAGTTCAAGTCATGAATGCAAGCCCGGTGGGTAATTAACCATGTCTAGTTAAACATCATCCAAAACTGGAACTAAACATGGACCAAAATGTTTGCGGCTCTTGCTTCTTAGTGGTTTGGCCATTGTGCCAGATTTGCTGTTCATGTCTTTGCACCTGGTTTTGGTTCACAAAAGTTGACAGTTTTTCCTATCTGTATTGTCTTTTTTTTCCTGTGTCTTTCTGGGTCTTGCGGTGCTGGAAGAAGATATGCTGGAATCCTGTTCCCCGCCCCTGCAGTGAACAGTCCCCAGGCAAGACACTGTGTATAGCGATAGTACTACTGAGCTCAACCTTTCTGTCCCGCATCCAAAGGTTTAGGTGACAGGCATCATCCACCCTCTGTGCAGACTTACTGATGCAGATAGTGCTGCTTAGCAGAAAGAAAATCTAAAGCTTTGGTTACGTAGCTATCTGACGCTAGTACTAGTACTGGCTTGCAAATGGGTTGAATCCTGCACAGCTCCTTGTGCGACCACAGTGCTGGCCCCAGAGAGGCAGGCAGAATGAGCAGCGGCAGGGTGGGAGCTCCTCTTCTGACGGCAGCAGGGATCTTACGCTAGATTTAGGTGAAGCTGTTACCTAACTGGGATGGCAGCAGTAACTGCATACGTTCAGGATTGTGTGACAGTTTTTTCCATTCTCTAGGAGGTGAAGGTGCTATAGTATCAAGTGTAAAGATACTGAACTTCCACCTGGCTTAGAGGAGGAAGGAATTGGTTTATTTATAGAATGTGCATTACTATTCTGATAAATTCTTACTTTACAGTCTGAATCTTTCTTGGCAGCATCAAGCCCTCTGCTCTTTTGGTACAGTTGAAAGTACATTGAATTGCCCTAAGCGGCCTCTGGAGTTCACGCTGGGTTTAAGAATTTGGGCAGCAGATAGCAGAGATGTACTTGATTGAACTCAAAAGCGGTACCACACCAGGAAACATATGGAATTGCACTTTTAATGCCGTTCTTTAATGCTGTGCCACAAGGTTTGAGATGAATGCTGCTAGAATTGGTGCAGGCCTAATAGCCAAACTGCGGCTACTGCTGGAATTTACAGTAGCCCCCAAATGAGCTTGTTCATACACTAGGTAAGAAACGTTCATTCCTCTTTCCCAGAGCTGCTGTTGGAGAGGCTCTTTCCTTTGCCATCAACCTGTGCACATAGGATACTGAACATTATGGTCTGTTGCCAAAGGCAGAAAGAGCCAAAGGGGAGAGCCCAGGTGAAATGCTCTGCTGCTCTGCAGGGGTCTGTTCCAATCCTGGGACGGTCAGCTGAGAGACGATGTCTTATTTTCCATGGGAATTGCATCGGGGTCCACACCAGGGGTAGGGCAACCCTACACTGTGCGACAGCAGGGCACAACCGAAGTCCTTCCATGCGCCCAAAAAAGGGAGAGTGGTGACTGCAGCAGGGAGTGACAGGAAGGTGTGTCTGCAGTCCGGTACCTATATGACCTATACGCCTGCACCAACAGGGAGAATGTGCTGGTTGCGCGGAGGGTGAGGGCTGCACCTCCTGAGGGTGATAGTAGCAGCCTTGCTCCACCTCCGTGTTTGGGAGCCCGAGAAGGGACCCTGCCCTGGGGGCAGCAGCATCCGTCCTATACTCCTGCTAGATCTGTGCACGTCCTCAGTGCTGAACTCAGTGAAGTTCTATGTGGAGGCATAACAACTCTGCAAGAGCTTGGGGTGTCCTATATCTAATATCATGTGTGTGTTAAATTAGTAGTACTTTAGCTGTGTAGTTAGAAAATACCAAGTAGAGACGATACGTCCTTCCCCATGCAGCCGCTATGGCAGAGAATCGGGGCATGCATAGGTGAGTGTAGGCTCAGGATGGGCTGCTGCGGAGTTCATCCTTTGCTTTGGCTGAAAGCATGAGAAATTCCTGCCCAGCCAGCACAGGGCAATCAGAGGCACTCTCCACTTCGTGCTTAGTGTTTCCTTCTTTTGGATAGCTTTTGGATCAGTGACTGTACAAGGGAACAGCTGTCCTGGAAGTTCAGCCAGTCAAAAAAGGAGCCTTTTCTGCTGCGTGTGGTCACAGCACAAGGCCAATTCAATTTCTCTGTTACCTTGTTTATTTCTGTGTCCATACTGTGGAAAAGACCCAGACAATTTAAAATTACTCATTTCTCTACGAAAAAAAATAAAAGCAGGTTTTATTTAATGGGTAAAGATACACATAGTATCTTGACGGTGTCTTTGCAGAGATTCAGGAATTACTGATGACAGAATTTCTTGTTGCTGGGAATTTTGTATTTGACTTTTATCTATGGCCTTCAATATAAAATATCCCAAATTATGAAGTCTATTCACTGTTAAGTTCTGTATTTACAAGGGTTTAAAAGCTCCCGGCAGACTTTTGGCTTTGTGCAGATACTCAACACTGGTGTGATGTTCCAGTGGCCCAGTGATGTACCCTTAAGTACGTATGAAACTCAGCGCTGGACTGTTTGATCTCTGCAGTGCTCTCTGGGTATCTGGGACTAGTTGTGAAATGGCAGGATTATTCAGGACAGCAGTTTCTTTTTCCTGTTGAAGTTGTTACTTGTGGGGAGCAAAGTTTGTAAATTTTAGAGATGAAGTATGACTGAATAATAATTGGCAGTCTTATCTGCTTTAAAATTTCCTCTCTCTTGAGCTGCTGGATGAAGTCTGTCCAATAAAAATAATTTCCCCGTAACAATAACTGCCCACGTCCATTTGCTCATGATAAGAAGAAATTTTAAGTAGATGGGACTATACATAATGCTGCATTCATGAACCGATGTCATAACCTCATGACCTACTGAGTGTATGAAGCCAGAGCCCAGGCAAGTAATGACTTTTTCAAAGCTGCCAAATCGAAGTCTTGGGGTTGGGGAATGAAGGGTATCAGCTTAGGTCAAACTGAAATAGCTTTTATTCAGCATTTTTGGTTAAATGAATAAACAGAATGGCTATGGTCAATTCGAAACCGAACACAAAACATATTTATAGAAGGACATTTACATTTTTCTTTTGGGATTGAGTTCCATTTTTAAAGAATGCTGTTTTGAAATGAAAAGTTTAAAAAAATCCATCTTTAATTATGTTTTGGCATGTGTGAAATTAACTGTTTGGAGTTGGGTGGGGGTTTTTTTGGTTGTTTTTTGATTTTTTTTTTTTTTTTAAGTTGATACTTTAAAAAATCCCATCCATTAGGTTTAAGGACATCGAGTGAATTCAGCTGCCCTTGGGCAGGTTTGGCTCTGAACCTGCAGCCTCGCAGTGTCATGCAGTGACCCCATTTGTAGCATCTGAATTTGGCCATCTGGGTTTCATTTGTGTCTGCTCGTGGCAGTGGGAAAACTGGTTCATTACATGGAGCTGGCTACAGATAATCACGATACTTTTTGCAGCAGTGCCAGCCATCATCTTTAAAAGCACTTAACTCTATTAACTTGTTTACCATGGTTATTTATGACCTTCCAGCCATGTTCTGTCCGTTACTTCTTTTTCTTTTCGCACCAGCCGCCAGACTCGCTTCCCTCCCCTTTCTGTTTCTCATTCCATTGCAAGCCATGAGGCGGGTCTCCCTTGTTCCCCCCGGGCTTGCGCTCAGCCTGTGTTACACATGGCGTGCAGGGTGGCTAACCTACAACTTGAAGTAAGTTTTAACACAGGTTCATTAAAGAATATGTTAACACCACAACTACTCAAGTACGCGGCATACCGAATGCCCAGCCAGGGCAGGAGTCGGAGCTCCCTGCTATGCTGTGCTTCACAAGCAACACTCACTGTTTCTCTCTGTTCTGGTTTTCTTTTATTTGATTTTGAAAATGAGAATATGTTCAGTTTGTTGCTGTGTCAATATTAAGTATATATTTATTGTTTTTCAAACATACATACATATATATAAATGCTATATATATATAATGTCAACGCATGGACATATGTACAGTAGATATTTTAAAGAGCTATTTATCAAGAAAAGTAAGTGTTATAAGTAAACAGAGTTTATATTTTATATATTATGTAGATAGCAAAAAAAAAGTGGTTAAATTATAGTAGGACTTTGGGGGGGGCGGGGTTGGAGAAATGGGCAAGGGCTGGTTCTAGCATTTTAAATAGCCAAACTACTTTGTACGGAAGCTGCCTGCTGTGCCTCTCGGCTGCAATATCTGTTTGTTTCTTCTTCTGGAAGATGATGTGCATTGTTACTTTTACATTGCTTGGGGAATGTAGTTAGTTTATTCTCAGCCAACTGGTATGTGCTGCTTAAAACATGGTTTCCTGCTGTTCTGCATATTTGCATTGATGGAATAAAAGGATCTTAACTGGCAAATAAAGACTTAAAAGGATGTGATCTCAGCTGTCTGTCGTTTTTCCCCACACTTGTATTTTGGGGGGGTAATACCCATCACCTTTGCCTGGTTTCTGTCCTGTCTGTTAAGTTCAACACATCGGAGTAAAATCCGTGGGCTTTGTGCTTGAGGGTGGGGATTGTGATGGAGGGAGAGAGGGAAGGAGGTTTAACACTACGCTATTTGAAGGTTTAATGTTATGGCAAGGCCTGAACTAACTCCTGCCGGAGTGATGTGTCCCGAGGAGACAGCTGGTTTTATTGCCAATGGATGCCAATATGTCCCGTGGTGTAGCAAAATGGGGGCATTGGACATCCCTGCTGAGCACAGCCTGGAGATCCTTTCAGGGCCCCCCTCCCTGCCTCCCCACCCGTGTCCTGGGATGCCATTGCCTTCCCTGCCCTCAGCTCCCTCCAGTGACATCCCCATGCCTACCCGATCCTCGCTCCCATCCGCCAGGAGCTGTCAAGCCTTTCCGGCTTACCCTGGTGCTCCTGCTCTCCCTTGTACGTGGGTGTCTCATCAGCCTAGTAAGGAGCTTGTTGCTCCAGCCCCTCCGATGCTGGAGAAAACCTCACCTGTACGAAGCAGAAGATAATACGAAGCCGTGGGAAATTCTAGACTCTGAGGTAAGATTTATTGCCTCTGTGATTGATTTGTAAAAGGGATAGAGCATTTCCTATGTTACTTTTTCTATTTTACAGCAGAGCACACAAAGATGTTGGATCCTACTCGTGTCAGTGCTCACTCATCTCCCAGGCACTACGAAAGTACGGTAAATCTGAGGCACAAACCTGTGAAGGGATGGGAAATCATCATCACTGACAATTCACACTCCCCTCAGATCACGCGATCTTGTGAAGTGAACTATGCATTTTTTATACATATGAAAATTTACAGAGTGGGTATAGCATTTACTTCATCCCAGAAATGCAGCATGTTAGCAATTTCTACTACTACCATTGCAGCTATCATATTTTAAAGAGGTACCGATGTTTATATACACATAAAATACATTTTAATCAGTTTTCATACACATTATTTTCTTAGGCTGAAGAGGAGAAAAGCACAAGGCAAGGAAGAAACAGTGCCCGGGTCTTCAG
This sequence comes from Phoenicopterus ruber ruber, assembly GCA_009819775.1. Lineage (NCBI taxonomy): Eukaryota > Metazoa > Chordata > Aves > Phoenicopteriformes > Phoenicopteridae > Phoenicopterus > Phoenicopterus ruber. The sequence goes on from CM020216.1 coordinate 72,472,002, forward strand.
GAATTATATTTTAATGTTTGCCTTGCCGTCATGAGCAAATGTAGTATAACCTTGCTCAGGTTTCCAGATCACTGTCTCCAACTAATCAATTAGGCACTGAAATAAAATAGGGCCCAATTTTATGGTATATCATTTCCCATCAACTTCATAGTAAAACAAGGCCTACTTCCATTTCAAAAGTTAAAACATAGAAATCTTTGGAAAACAGCACCTAGGGGAGCAATTACTGTGAAAGAGTGTCAGAGAGACAGTGGGATTATTAGTACACAGTTACGGCACACGATATATAACTGTATACGTAAGTGCAAATGCAAGAGCGAGTATAAACAGTCCACGCTAATGAGGCTACATAAATGCTAAGGTAAACATTTTCAAACGTGGGTCAGCATAGCGAGACACTTAAGTGTAGATTTATGAACCCAAGTAAGAGTTCTGCTTTTAAAACAAAAACGTGGGTGAGGGGGAAAACCTCTTGCCATTTTCCATAATTTTTGAAGAACCAAGGCTTCCACAGCTCCCCTGGCTTGTACTGCTCTTTTCTGGAGCCCCTGCTGGGGCTGCTAGAGCAGCCTCTCCCGGGGCCGGTGGCTGGGGGAACGGCCACTGCAGCCCAGGAGCACCCGGGTGCCGCTTGCTTGCCCTGCTCAGGCCCATGTGCCTGTGCTGGTGGCTGCCGCAGACAACGTGCTCAACATGGAAGGAGGAAATTTCCATCAGGTTTCCCCAGCAGGCAGCCCTTGGAGTCACCAGAGCTGTCACCGGTCCCACAGCACTAGTCTAGTACCAGCTAATACTCGTCTCCTGCATACGTTGCCTTTTGTAATATGTTTTCCACTTGGGAGTGCTCCAACTAGTGAATTTAGCACCACAAATCCTGGTGTGGCACCGCACCTTTGCTTTAAAATGGGCAGTTGTGGCAATTTACTCACAGCTCCACGAGCAGTTGCTGAGGGATGAGGCAGGGGTGCCGACAAGCGCAGGGCACCAGTCCCTACTCTTGTCCCCAACTGCTCGTTCCTGCCTTCCCCAGGTACTGGCACTGGGGAGCAGGTGTGCAGCCGCCTGGTTAACCTGATCATGGATTTAGCTGAAAACTAACAGCATTGGTTTTTTACTAGGTTAGTTTTCAGGCAGATCAGTTCCCTGATCTGAGTCATTGTCGACAGCAATTTATGCCAGATCACTTTAACAGCAGAATGTAAATAGAAACCAGGTCTGCTGACTGCCAGAAATGTGCTTTTTTCATCAGATCAAAGAGTCGGTAGAGTAACTGCAGAATAATAAACAGGGCCAAAAGAAAAGGGAATGGAGAGAGGAAAACAATTTTAAGTTCTGTATTTCCATACAAAAGGATATACATGTAAGCAAATGTTTCTTAAGAAACTGGAGGCCCCCTCCTCCAGACATGGAAGTGATGTATATACAGATTCTGAGAGAAGCCTTTCAGAGTCTGCTCCAATCTGTTTTAATAACTCTGCCTTTCGCAGTTAATCACATCTTGCAGACTAAAGAGTTTTACAAAAATTACCATATCACATGCAGGCAACGGTGACAGCCTCTGAATGCAACCGGCTTTGTCACTTGTGCAAGTTAAGTTCTACAGAGCGTTTCAGCCAAACCTGAAAAAGCTCAGACCTGCATTTCAGACTTTGAGAATGCAGAAATAGTTGGAAATGGAGCTTGACATGTAGCATAATGCATTTTCTTTGGTGGCTTTTTTTCCCACTACTGTCCCTAAATTGCTAGATTTTATTTTTTTAACATTTCTTTTCAGTGGTGCTAGTTGTTGTATCTTCTGGAAGTATTTGTGATGAAAAGAGGCCTTACACTACTAACATGACAAGCTCTCCAGCTCAGGAAGGACGGTAATCAGAAAGAGAGCGAAAGTCAGGACCAGGATAAAAAGCAGATTTGCAAGAAACAAGAATGTCCCTGGGCACTGACGACTGATTCTCTATCCTGTTCAGTCGATAGAAACATCCCAAACATGTTTGGCTTAGATTAACTTATATTCTTCTATACCATTTCTGTGGCACAGTTAGGGAGTCAGCACGCAGCAGAGACTATTCCCACTAAGCAAGCTGCATGTGACCACCCACTTTTGGAGATTATGAAATTAATAATAGGGCCACGGCCATTCTGTGACAGCTGGCCTTAGTGCCAGCGGGTGGTCCTGGGCGCTTCATCTGCTGCTCTGGATGTAGCTGAGAGTTGAGAACTGCTCGGTAGAATGGAAGGATGTTGGTATTACAAACTAGTGTGTTAAAAAATGAGTCTACCTCTGTCCCAGTGAGAGGAAATTCAGGTGTAAACTGTGCTGAGCTGTTTCAACACAACGTTTTTTGTTAAAATGGACTATTTTCCCATTCACTTTTCTATGCCTTTGCTTGCAGTTCCATGACAGCAGAAACAACTTCCTGGGGGATGCTCTGCCCTTTTGGCCACAGACCTTGCAAGCTGGGAATAATTCCTGTTGTTCAGGCCTACAGGAGGAACAGGGCCTCTACGGAGAAGAAGGGACTGAGCCACTTGCTGATTAGACAAAGCTCACAGCTATCCACCCACATTTGGCAAACTTTATCCGGACTGCTGCACACGTATGAAGTGCCTTATAAGGATTAAAAAATCCCCACAAAATGAGCTGTTGTGATTATTCCCATTTTGCAGCTGGCAAGGTGGAGGCAGAGGTGGAGTTGGTGAGATCATTCTCTAATGAATCTCTCTTTTCTCTGAATTTCATACTTGGATTATTAGGTTTGCCCTCTCCCAGTGGCTGAACCCATCACTCAAAATGTCACTGTCAGAGGGCACTCCAAATATCTAAGATGATAGAAATGTCTCATTCCAGACCAGGTACAAGCTCAGGTCTTCCTGGAATTTCAGCTTACTTAGAAATACTCTTACAAATAGTAATATTTTTTTATAATTTTTGATTTACTTGTAGCTTCTAACCTTTTTTTTTAAAGGCAGTTTTTGGTAGGATTTTCCTCCTTGTATGGACTAAGTGGTCCGAACTATTTAGCTTTAAAAAAGGATTTTAAAACTGTAGTGCTGGAAGATTTGAAATTACATGCTGTTATTTTAATATATATAGAGTGATATTTGTGTTTATAACAGGATCTCTTTGGCTTTACAAAGGAGGTACATACCATTACCTTCGCCTTGTCTTTTGGAAAACTAGAGACAGAATGGCAAACCTTGCTGTCCAAGGCCACACAGAGCAAGTGCATGACAGCCAGGTACTAAATCCTGCTGCTTTAATTTCTAGTTCCCTTTAAATAGTTCTTAAACCTAATGTAATTCTCATTCATTATAATTAATATAATTAGTCATATATAATTAATGCCTAATATGCTGCTGCGGTTTATGAATGCCAAATAAGCTAGTGTTGTCTGCACAGTCTAAGTTCAAATTCATCAGTTTAGAAAAGTGCTAGCAACCCCAAAGCCAATACCAACGGCTATGTCTAAGTGAATATATTTTGCGTAATTCCATCGGGGGGGGTGGGGGGTGGGGGGGGAGGTGAGAGACACTGCACTCTCCATGCATTGATTTTAAAACCAAGCTGATAAAATTAGCACCAGATCTATGTGCTGACCGGAAAATCACTAAAATAATCAATCTATCAGCCTGAAAAAGTCCAAGTCAGTTAGCACGTTTCGAGTAAGGATGTTAGAGGAGAGTATTTGCCAGCACCCTATAGTTCACACTGCTCAGTTTGGCAAGGATTTCTGGTCCAAAACCCTTCAGAGAACACTCCTTTCAGTTCCCGCTGGCAAGTTCTCAATGGTAATGGCTGCAAATCGTTACCTGGAGAGTCAGATGATAATCATCCTAGTCTAATTCAGAAATTTATGAGGTAAATAGTTCTGTGATGTTTTACAGCTTTCCATTATTCTGTGCAACAACCACCAGAAAGCAGGACATTGGCAGCACCTTTAATGACTATAGAAATGCAGACCTAGAAAGCTGACATAGAAAATCATGATCAGGAGAGAAGTGACTACTTTGTCCTATCACAAAATAAACATCAGTCTACCATTCCAGTTTCACAGCTTGTCTTCCTATATTAAAAGAAGCCTCCAAACCATGACGGATATAATTTAGAGCAATTAAATTGCTGCTCAATCCTTTAAATGAATGCGCTAGCAAAGCCCTCTGAGCTCCACTGAGATCAAAAGCCTGCTTGTGTACAAGGCTCCCCTCCCTGTTGGTAGGCAGTCTTTCTGAAAGAAGGTGATTAAGTGACAAATTATTCTTTGGAGGTGCAAGTGCTGTGTCTGCTGTGTTGCTTTGGTTGGATCTGATCCTTTCACCCTTATATTAGTGGTCCCAGTGAAGTCACTGGGTTAGGCTCTTGCCTTTGAGCCTAGGGAGGAGGTCAGAGCTATGAACTTGTTTCTATGGCCAAACGTGCAAGCAGCTAGCTGGGTGCCGTTCTCAGCGCAGGTCCTGGCTGAGGAGGGTGGCAATGGCAAGCAACACCTGAGTGGTTTCTGCAATCTTGGCTGTTGAAATGGTGCCTTGAAACTCTGGCTCGGCTCGGCTCGCTTTAGAGAATGTCTAATTCAAATATGCCCAGGGACTGAAATGAACTGTCCCCGTCTCCATCCTGGGTCACAGGACTCAAGAGGAGTAAAATCCTCTGCAACTCCTCCTTCAGTCCACTGTACTGTGCAGTTTGCCCAGGCCCTAAAGTTTTGGGGATACTTGGTTGAGTGAGGAATACAGAATCTAACTACCATATCCAGCTGGTGACCTTGAATTAGCTTCTGGGCATATTTGTGGCTCTGATACAAGGAGAAATATCGCAAAGACTGAAGCTTGTTCCTAATTCATAGAATCATAGAATGGTCTGGGTTGGAAGGGACCTTAAAGATCATCTAGTTCCAACGCCCCCTGCCGCAGGCAGGGACACCTTCCACTAGACCAGGTTGCTCAAAGCCCCATCCAACCTGGCCTTGAACACTGCCAGGGATGGGGCAGCCACAGCTTCTCTGGGCAACCTGCTCCAGTGCCTCACCACCCTCATGGTGAAGAATTCCTACTTGTTTTCTCATTTTGTGGCAGATAGATAGATACCTGCATATTGCCACAATTTTTGCTCCGTCTTTAACCATACACAGTGATCATAATAACTCTACCTCATCCATATACCAAATCTCTTGATTAGGATGCTCAAGGTGTATCATTTAACTTTCCCACTGTCCCTAAACTGACCAATCTTTGTCTCATTGTCACCTCATTGTCACTTCTCAATTAAAGAGTAACAAAACTGAGATAAAATTATTTGGGACTATTTATTAATTATTGTGTAGTGCCCCAAATGAGCTGTGCTCACTGACAGCACAAAGCATGTTTTTGGTGCTATTTAAAAACTCACAAGCCTTTTTCAGACAAAAACATGAATCTTATCCTTAACATGGCTACTAACCAGGTCGGTAGAAAAATAATTATGGCAGGTACAGTTGATATCAGAGGTTAAGCAACAAATTGAAGTTATGACTAGAATCCAGAAGACATTATCCTAAAAAATCACTAACATAATCTTAAATCAAATCCTGTTTCCTTTGTGTTTGGAGCAAGCACTGCAATTTGTTATTTTCTTTGTAATTGTCCTGCAGTTTCTGTCTATCTCTGCAGACAAAAGCATGTCACCTCTAAAGCGCTCTCATTCTCCGGCAGGATGAGAAAACAGAGAAGTAGGACACATCTGAACTCAGCTTTCCAAGTTCAGCTGCTCCTTATACTGTTTTCAGCCCCATGAGCCTTTTCCTTGCTGTCATTTGGGGACGAATATTCATGATTAGAGACAGTGTTTGGTCTGCATGGAGACAGACCTGCCTGTTGTGCTGCCATGCTAAAATGAAAGGCTGAATTCCCTTTTGCTGCCAAACAGTTCTATGATATTTTTTATTACCCTAGAGTGTTATTTTTTTCCATCTCACTTCAACAAGGGATTAAGTTGTGAACATTTATAGCTCCAACATTTGCATTCTTCTCTCAGGTAGAATGTAAACAGCAGAGTGATGCTGTTTTGGCCAGGAAATGGGGCCAAGCTTTTCTAGATCTGCCCATGTTCATAATGAAAAGGTTATTTGAATGTACAAGTAAATTGTCCTTTCCATTAACACAGCCCTACTCACCATCTGGAACTAGTCATGCTTCTGAAGAAACAGGAGACGATATCTTAGAAAAGCTGAAGTGACCAAACTTGTAACTCCTTTCCTGAACATCAATCATTTCCTATTGCGATATTAGCAGGCTGAAAGTATACACTGGTTTTGATACACTGTGAAGATGCTATCAGACGAGTGTCTTCAAAAAACAAAAAGAAAGTGCATCTTTAAACAGTTCAGAGCAAATGAAACCCATCTGAAAACTGCACTTATTTTTTGTATACTACAACACGTGCTATAATGCCATGCAAATATGGACCTCCATGCTGCATAAAATCGACATTTCGTTGCTTTGCATTTTCAACTTTTGAGAAATTCACATAACGAGGTGTGCTTCTGATAATCATCTGTAATTCCACTGACAGATAAGTTATACAGGAGAGACTGAAACCCTAGACTTTCCAAGAGCTGTAATATTCAGCAGCACACTGCTCCCATAAAATTATTCCAGCTTTAATAGGAAAAGCATTGCTTTTCATGAAGAACCATGGACACAATGCAGTTCATATTTTGCAATAAAAAACATTAGCAATGCCTGTTTGGCTTCCTTCTCATGTGTCTTTGTATGTCAGTGAGTAATTCACTTGTGTAATATAAACATATCACTACAAAATACAAACACAGTTAATACTCAAAGTCACAGATAAAAATGAGAGATGCAGTATGCTAGCAGGGTACTAATTAGTTTGGCTCTGCTATCTCAGATAATCCCAACAAGCCATTTCCAAACCTGTTTCCCTTTTATCTTTTATGTGTGCTACCTTTTTTGATGTTATTGCAGTTTAAAAAATTCAATGTTTGGGTTATCATGGTTTGGACAGGTGCTTAGGAAGGTATTATTGATTAACGACGTATTAATCAATCAATTTTATTATAAACACAATCCTCCACTTGGCTGATTGACACCTGCAGCTATTCATGATGAAATTCTGCTTTCATTTACAGTGGCAATAAAGAGATTCCGTCAATAGGAATGAAGATACTTTATGTCCCTAGACAAAGGAAAATAAGGTCATTATTTGGTTTATGAAAATGTAAAATTTCTTAAATGAATTATTTAAGTAATGAGTCACCTGTGTGCTTTACAACACTGATTTACAGCATATAGAGTCATTTAGCTATTTTCAGCGCAGGTGGATGTAGAAGGGCAGTTGAACAAAATAAGGCTGTTAAAGTAAGAAAGTCCAACTCTGTGCATGGCTGTCTTGCTAAAAAATTAGGTTAGCCATCTTTGTTTCACTGTGTATGTGTCACCACATAATAATCATTGTAGTCATTGGCAGTTCATGCTCAACCTATGCTTTTAATTTCATTTGCGGTTTGAAAAGTCTCAAATTCTTTAATTCATTTCCCACTGACCTAAATATAATGCTGGTAGTCATATTTACAACTGACTTTGGATGGGATCCCACTATAACCTATTATCTATATGTTAGAAACTGTTTACAGACACCATTAAGAAAATCCGTGTGTATAAGTAATATGATTAAGAAGCTTTCTATATGTGGGGTTTAGAAACTTTACTAGGGGGAGTGCATTAATTTTATTGTTTTTCAGGGCAGGTATTATTTTTATGCTATATTTTTATGTAGCTAAATCTTTCAGACCCTAATTTTGATTAGGAACTTTTAGCAATGCCATAATTGTTAACATTAATATAATGCAAATCCATAGCAGACTATCTGATAGCTTAACTGCTTAAAATATTTCTGTATCTTCTGTACAATAAATTAGTGCTAAAATAAATTGTGCTAGCTTCAGCCTTTTTTAGAGCACCATGATAGCTATGTAATACATCTTGACAAGACTGAAAATGAATAATTAAAAATTATAGAGATTTGATTGAATTTCAGTAGCTGTTTTCTGAACCTTGTGATACTGGTTAGCTCCCAACAGCACCAAACAGATCTCACCCAGAGACAAGTGCCATCTATTGAGAAAATATGTATTTGAGGTGAAGCAGCCACAAATTACAAAAAAATGGCACCAGCCTGCCACCTGCTGCTGTACAGAATTACTTCAAGAAACATATTTGCTAGGCCTTGCACTGACTCAACAAAAACACTCTGGTATGAACTGGGTTCAACAAAAGCGTGTCCATTCTGCAACAGCATGCTTTCCCCTTGCCATTTCAAAAGCATTGGACAAGATTAAAATAATGGGATGTTCCGTGCATTTGAAAAAAGGTCACTTAACCTAGGAAGCTGTCCTGGCAGGTTCTAGTATTTGGAAATCTTGGTGTTGCTAACTCAGGTGTTTGATGGTCTTGTTCAAGTTTCTGCTCCTGAAAAGGGACCATCAGCTGAAAACTCAGCTCCTATTAAAAGCAGCTGCTTAGTCCTTGCAATTGTACAGTTAAAAGCTGGCAAGATCTGAAGGATCTGAATAAAAACATCACCAACTACAAAAAACCCCACAAATAGAATCATAGAACGGTTTGGGTTGGAAGGGACCTTAAAGATAATCCAGTTCCAACCCCCCTGCCATGGACAGGGACACCTTCCACTAGACCAGGTTGCTCAAAGCCCCATCCAACCTGGCCTAAATAAAACCCACACTATTAGTTTGACATCCCATGGTTTTGGCAGGACGGGTTGATTTTTGAGTATTGGCTTCCAACAGTGAGATCTAGGTCCTTTATTTGTTTTGAGGGGTGGGAGTTTTAGCATCAAGTACTTCGCTCACACGTGCTGAGGTAAATCTTGGTGTTGGAAAACACACTTAGCTTCCTAAAGATTACTGTAAGCAAAATGTCCCTAGCTGTCACAGTGGATGGGCCATAATGCTAAGCATAATACCAAGTACAGCAAATAACACAGTGCAGGGAGTGTCATTCTTTGCTGTTCTTCGTGGCCTTTTCCCTTACCAATGAGCATTATCGGTGGGTCTTGCGCAGTGCTGTACTTTGCGGATCACTGCCCTATATAATTCCATACTGGGCACAGCCTGTTCTGTCAAAACGCCCAAGCCTCCGGTGTCACTTTTTCCTCTGCACGTTCGGCCCTGGCGGCACCCGAAGCTGCCCCACGAAACACGGGGCGGAGCAAGGAGGGGGAGCCAGCTCTGAGAGCGGAGGGGCAGCCGGCTTCATCTAAGGGGAGGAGGGAGAACAACCGAGGCGTCTGAGAGAGTGAGGAAGCCCCACAGCTAGCGGCAAGGCCCGCAACAGCCCCCCTGACGGGCAGCCGCCTGCCCCGGCCGTTGAGCACGTGGCCCCACCGTTAGGCGGGGGCCCCACCGACCCACCGGCAGGGGCAGGGCCACCGCCGCCGAGCGCTCCGCCCCCCCCGCGCCGCCGCCGCCGGGGCGGGACGGGGCCTGCGCATGCGCCCGAGCCGCGCCGCGCTCCGCCCCTGCCCGCGCCGTATGGGCCGCGTCCGCGCGCCGCGCCCGCCTTCTGTAGGTGCTGGGGGGGCGGCCGTGGTGGGGTCCTGGCGCTCGCGGGGGGGCGTCCGTCACCGGCCCCGCTCTCATCCCCTTTCCCCAGGCCCTCGCGGTCGCCTTAGCTGCCGGCGCGGCTCTGCCCCGGGGTGGGGAGTGACACGGCCCCCCTGCCTCTCCGCCGCTGGCCCTCCGCAATCCTCCAGCCCATCGCGCCGCCGGGGGGGCTCCGGTGGAGACCCTCGGCCCCGGGCGTGTGTGGGCAGGGAGGGAGGGAGGGAGGGAGGAAGGAAGGGAGGGAGGGAGGGAGGGAGGGGGTGTGAGGGGTGCCCTGTCTCTGCCCCGCCTTGCCCACAGGAGGGGGGTGTGGGGGGAGAGGGGTGGCGGTTTGATTTCCGGGGGGGTAAGTGATCCTGTGCCCAAATGTATCCGTGTTTTCCTTTGATGATGAAAATGATGAAAATTGCTATTAAGGCCGAAAATGCATTAATCTTTGAAGAGAGGAAGAATTAATCGTACTCTTTTATACAGAGCACTTCCGATGAGCTGGCTCGGGATTTATTTCCCCCCTTCCTTTTTCCAGTTTATTGATGATATGTGTAAAGAAAGGAGCATTGGTTGTTTGCCTAACGTGAAATTACATATCCTAAATCTGGAGGGAGGGAGGAAACAGTGTTTCTCCTTTTTTCCACTGAGTAAATCAAATGTACTGCTGGCATAGTGATAGTTTAAAATTATTAAAATAGCATTCCTTTCTTCTAGATCACACTGTTATTTTTCAAATGGGATTTATTGTTTTTGTTCTGTGACTCTATTGCCAGCTTTCCACAAGTGGTATGGGCTAAATGTTTTCTAAATGGTGCATGTTAAATTCCGATTTCAAAAATTTCAAGTATTTTAAATGTAGTTGAATGTCTGTAGCATCATAAGTCTGCTTTTAGACGTGGCTGCATTGTAAGTACTAAACAGTTTGCTCACAGGACCCTTAAATGCACAATACATGAATATCACAGCCATTTTCGTGAGGATAGCACACAACTGGAATGTCTTGCAAGTAATATAAATATTTTTTCTCTGGTTTTGAGATAGTAGCTGACCAAGCTCAGAAAGCATTAATTCAGTCCTTTGCCGCTTTATATTTTTCTGGCTGATCTTGGCCCTGATCCTACAAAGTGCTAAAAATGGACTTAATTTAAAATGCAAATAGCCCTAGTGGATGTACAAATTTAAATATGTGCATTCTTTGCAAAATTGTGGCCTCTGTTTATATCTGCAAATGCTTTGCTCCTGATGTGTGCTTTGGTTCAGCAAGGAAAAGAAGAATTTAACTGGAAAAGCTTTTCACTGCATAATTCACCCATTGCCCTCAAAACAAACGATTTTTCTCCAAATTTTGCTGCTGTCACTGGGCTTAAAAGTTAAGATTGTTTTTAGTCCTTTGAGTTACAAACCAGAAGTTTCTCATATTGGCAAGCCTGCAAAGGGGAGAGAATTGATATTTAGAAGGTTGAACTGAATTGAAGTGTCAGTTACATTTGTTATGAAACACAGAGTACTCACTGCAGTTTACCATTGTTTCCAGTATAGGGATGAGACATTTATTTCTTTTTAGTACTGGAATGACAAGCTCAAGACTGTGGCTGTTACAGCACCTGGTAACAACGTGAACATTTAATTCAAATCTCCAATTTAAGAACAAACCTGCATCCCTAGCCTTATTCTTTCCTGTCACCTCTGTGCTACTGGGGCCAACATTGGCTTGCCCTTGCTGCTGGTTACCTTGCCTGGTGAGTATGAAACCGGATGATTTTACTTATCTGGGTAGCAGTTGCACTTGATTAGGGTTTCTGTAGCCAAAGTTTTGTCAGGCTCTTACTTGTATTTTTCATGTTCGTTTTGAAATACGTGATATCATGTAAAAGACTAAGCGTATCATCTCCAGCATTTTTTTTTCCAACTTTTTGAAATGTAGTACAATTTACTACAGGAATAAAAAATTTTTAAAAATCCCCGTATTTCCTTTGAAAATTGGATATCTTTAGACCTTGTTTAGATCAAATTATTTTTATCATTGTTCATGTTAGCATATGATGAAAAAAGTCTTGAAAGATTTTCATATTCTGTAGGGTTTATTAATACTATAGAGACATAGGCAGTCAACTTTTATCGGTGTGTAAAAGTACTTGGCTTCAACACAGTAGGAATGTAGTCTTGTAACTCTTAAGGGGAATTACTGTTTCTCCAAAAGGAATCCATCATGGCTGACGACTCTCAGAGAAACTTTCGCTCAGTGTATTATGAAAAAGTGGGGTTTCGTGGAGTTGAAGAAAAGAAGTCGCTGGAAATTCTGTTGAAAGATGACCGGTTGGGCAAGTTGATTTCACCATTTCCTCTATTACTTTGGTGATTTGGGGCTGGGGAGGGAGTAATGGAAAATGTTTAGCTGCTTTGCTTAGTACACATTTAAGTTTTGCATCTTCTAGTACTAATCTCTCAGTTATTACAAGCAGTTCTTGGAGTTTCAAAGATTTGAAAATCTGATTTTTAACAACTATTAAAGAGTTGTCTGCTTGCTTGTTTCTTTTTTCTTCTGTCATTCTCTGCGCCCAAGAAATTAGAAGTTTTTTAGTGAAAACAGTTTTCGTCTGAAAATATGTTGTCTCATGCTGTTAATTCCATCTAACCTCAAAACAATGAAGATTTTGTTATTGCCGTTGGTCGCTGAGGAGTGCCACATCTCTAACAGAGCAGAAAGATAAATATTATCCCTTTAACAAAGCCCTTAATTGTTTTGACATAGCAACACAATTTACAAAATGTCTATAAAATGGTACAGTTTCTTCCTGGTGAAACCTAGGGTAGTTTTATTGTAAATTAACCCAATATGTATATTTTTCAAAATTGTGGCAGGTTATAGGGCACATTCTATTCTCAAATGAAGCAGTGAATGCATTTGTTGATAATATATGATGAAAGTGATCTGCAGCTAAGGATTTGTCTTACTTAGGTAGATCAGAGACTCAAACCTATTGATAATTATATTTAAATTTACCTTATTTTTTTTCTCTTTGTTTCTCCACAGATATTGAGAAACTTTGCACATTCAGTCAAAGGTTTCCTCTCCCATCCATGTATCGTATACTGGTGTGGAAGGTGCTTTTAGGTATGAAACATAACATCTGTGATCCTCTGTAGAAATGAGTATGTTGGAAGGTGTATTTTTTGTGTTGTGGTGTTTTTTTTTTCTTTAGAGAGTTAATGACCTGGATTATTCTGTACTACTGTGCCTACTGATACATATTTAGACTATTTTTGTATCCACCTAGAATGCACAACGGCAATTATAAAGCAATATTCGATGCATAGTTTTTGACAACTTTTGCTGAAGTGTACCTAGAAGAGTGTATTTCTGTATTTAACTTGTAACATTATCCAAGTAAATTTATAAAATGGATTTGAAAGGTGGATTATAATAAGCCACTGATAGCTGGTAAGATAGTCAGTTGTGTTCCTAAAATAACAGACAATTAAGTTGAAGTAAAGCTACGATAAAATTTTTAAAGAAAAAGGGCAAGGTGTGCAATGGATGTTTATTCTAAAGATAAGCTTTGTGTTCTATAAAATCTTGGTTTCTTCTGGTTTTGCTTCTGGCTTTAAATGGTATTTGCCATTGGAGAAGTTATGAGGCCAGAGAGAAATTATGGTATCCCCAGAAACCATAAAACCCCCCATAAATAGATTTTATTTTCCTTGAAGTGCGTTAGTCAGATGACTAATTCAAAAGTACTAATGACTTTGCAGTAACTGGTCAAGTGTGTTGGGTTTACTAGACACAAGGTCATGTCACTTGGAAACAGGAGGGGTTGTGGAAGGTCCAGGAGTTCAGACCCTTAGAAGGTAACTGGAGAGCTTCCCTTAGAGTTGCTGCGTGTAGGGAAGCACTGCCAGGTTGAGTGTGCAGGTACATCGTCTGACTGAATCTCTGGAAGAGAAATGTGATTTACCATGCTGTTGGTGGTGGAGCAGTGTGCCGCTTTTGAAAAGCTTGAGTGTGTCTTCCATGCTCAGTCTTGTATTACCAGGGCTGTGGTGGCAGGAAGGTTGCTGAGATATCCGAAATGTTGTTTCTTCAGGGGGAGACCAGCAGCATCAGTCTGCAGATTGGCTTGGAAGCTGCTGTCTTTTGATGTCTGTGAACTATCCTACTTCTTCTTTGTCCTTTCGCTCTCCAGAATATGTGATACAGATCCCATATATATCTCTCACATGAAGATTTTGGCATGTGATTCAGAATCAGGAAGATTGGTGATTCCTACATCAGACTGAGTATTTTACAAAACAGTTTTTCTCTGGTTTAGGATGTTTATTTATCTTAGGCTGTGCCATGATCTTGAACAACGTTCAAGTAAATGTCTTCTGTTTCCCTTCTCGGTCTCCATGTTCCACTACAGTGTTGGAGTTTGAAATAATACATTAGAAAGTTTTAGCTGCGTTTTAAACAATCTTTTAATTTTTTTCTTCTTTTTTTCCCCTCCAATTTTCTACAATTTAAAAATTGTGGCTTCATATTCCTGATTATTTGGATTTGTAAGCATTTTTTTTGGGAGAGGTAGTAAATGAACAGTGCGCAGAAGGTGCAAGATCTAATTATAAAACTTGAAATTCTTGGCATTGATCACTGAACTAACAGAGTAGTCCTACTTGATAAAAGCCTCTGCCGTTAGAGTACTAATTTTAGGATGAAAAAGATTCTTGAACCCTGAGCCCTAGTGAAGTAGTCAGCATCCCTTAAAATGTTAATAGTAGGAAATACAGTGTAGGAGGTTTGGACAAGTGACTTAGTACAAGATCCTTCAGCCAAAATTGTCATAGCAAAATACAGTCTCCTGGCAAACTTATAGCTCACTGCAGAGCCAGTGGTGTATATTTGACTGTTTTAGAAAGGATGATTTGTGAATCATATGGTAACACAAACCACCTTCTGAGTTAACTGTATGGAAAATTACATCAATTTTTTAAAGGATTTTGTATTTTAAACCCAGAATGATTTATTTCAAATACGCATTCTGTCATTCTGTATACTCCTTGGGTGAGCAGAGGTACAAGGACTTTTCTTCTGCTGCGTCTCAGTATTAACACTCGTTAGAAAAGCCGGTATTCAGAATGGAAATGCAAAATCTCTCTCTCTAAATGATTGGAACAACAGCCCAGTCCATTTCTGGTGCGAGGTGTTACGTCTCCTCTAAATAACATTAATAGTTTAACTAAAGGGATTCTATCCTGTCAGCAGAATTATCTCAGACACATACCAAGGCTCGATGCTGCCCCAGGTTACATGGTATGTCAGCGATGTCGCTGTTAACTTCCTGTTCAGCTACGACTCATGATGGTTTCTAGACATCCCTGTGTTGTTTAACCTTCTTTTCTGTCTGCCTAAGGTAGTCTGCTGTATTTGAGGAAAGCAGTTGGCAGTATGTACATACAAAATCATTATGTTGACTCTGTTTTTGCATAGCGTGAAAAATGTCTTGCTCTGTCCCGGCTTTTGAAATGCAGACAGGTTTGCAGTTGGAAAATAAAAGATAATTTTCTGTCTGTTGTGCTTGTTACTAAAACTCAGCCATTTCATGGTTTAACACTTGACAGGAATGTTTTTTTTCTTTCAATGAGAGAGAAAAGCAGCAGGTAGCCTGTTTCAGAACTGATTTTTGAAGAATGCTTTGTTCTCATGGGTTTCTACAATGGGAAAAATTCTGCTCTACCAGTGATATAGAAGTGGCATTTTTTTGCTTTGGTGCATGTAAGATCTTATTCCTATTGAAGCCTGTGACAGTTCTGTTGTGAACATCAGTGCGTGGCAAGATTGAGTCTTGAGTGAGGGAAAGGATCGAGTGAAATGTTGAGCATCTCTTCTGGAGATTGTAAACAGTTTAATTTTCTCTGCCTCTCTACTTCGATACTTTTTTTCCTTTTTTATTTTTCCTCCTAGGAAACTACAAAAAATATTTATGTTGCACTAAGAAAGTAAAAAATGTTCCCTTGCAAAGTATTTGGGTGGTATTCTTAAGTTTTAATCTGTAACTGATTCAACCTATGTGATTGATTTTGCTTCTGAATGTTGTTTAGAGAGGATTAATCTCTATTATACAGTGAGTAAATAGTAGTAAATAGATCTCTGGCAGAGTAGTAAACAGATCTCTCTGGCAGAGATCTAACAGTACATTAAATAATACTGGAATGTACAGTATCTCTGCATTAATTAATTGCATGTGTATATTCTCTGGTCATCTCAAAGTGTAGAATTTGAGAACGTGAACAGCTAATGTATACAAAAATCATTCTGCATCCACTTTGTTTTTGAAATAAATGGAAGCTGGGTACCAATATGCAACTAGTACTGTATTAAAAACTACAGGTAGGTATAAACAAGTAACAAGTAAGGTTCACAATTTAAAAATAAAGAGCTTATTGGAGAGGGAGAGTAAACCAATTATTATTTTCCATCTATCCCAACAATGACATTTCTTATCAGCATACTGATGTGGTATACAAAAGAGTGAGTGTTCATTTGCTGAAAATCTTGTAGAAGAGCTTGAGAAACAATAGTCTAAGGGTAGATTTTGCCTATGCTCAGTTAACGTATGAAATTTGTTTTTATAAATCTAATGCTAAAGTGCTTTGTTGGTCCACTGACTTCCAGTTTAGTAGAATTTTCTCCCTGTATTCTTTGACCAAGTTTATAAACAAACTGCAGTGCCAGGTCCTACATTTCTGTAGGCTGGAGTTGGGGTAGGAATTGAATTTAGGCAGATCTCTGGGAAAGGGAGTTTGGGTGCTGTTTTTCCTCTTTACAGTTGCTTATAATGTTTTTTTTTTTTTTTCCCCCTTCAGGAATTATTCCTCCTCACCATGAATCTCATGCTTTGGTGATGAAGTACCGGAAGGAGCAGTACTGGGATATACACCATGCTCTTTGTGTAATTCGTTTTATTAATGATTCTACCCCACAGGTAGATGTTTTTCTCCGCATACATCAACTGGAATCAGGAAAATTGCCTCGAAACATGGCTTTTCCATTGGTCAGTTGTCATTTTAACAGTCTTTTAAATATAGTATTTTATTTAACTTCAAACTATAAACCTGTGAGAAACTGAACTGCAAGAAGCCCCACAAATGCACGTAGATAGGCAAAGTGAGGTGAACGGAAAACAGAGAAATGCTAGTATAAAACAAGAAATTTTAGTTAAAGTGCCTTTCTCTTTTTCTTCCCTTAAGTACTTATGTAAGATTTTATGCCTTACAATCTCTTTTGTGTATTTTGTCTGCTAGGTTTCAAGCCTTTTGTACACTTCAGTTTCTTCATAGTACTGAAATCAAAATGACATAATCTTATTGGAGCTCATAAATTCTTAAATGTCCTGGAACAAGGATAATTCAGAGCCAGTACAAACAGCAATTTATTGCAAATTGCACCATCTTTTTAAATTATTTGTTTTTAAATCTAGACTTTCATGTACTGATCTCCTTTTTCTGTTAGTCTGAACTGATCCAGGCTTCTGTCAGGTAATGCATGCACTCTGTAGCTTACAGTGTACTCACAGGTAAATGAGTCTATTTTGATGGTAAGTCTATAGTGTGATGATAAAAACAATGTGTGAATCTTATGTATAAGCCTCTATGAAAGAGGAGGTGATGAAAGGAGCCATGGGACTTTCTGAGATAGATTTTATTCTCTATTTAATGTTAATTTATCTGTAGGGCTATAATTTAGCCCAGCTTACTTTGTTATTTTTCATCTGTAATAACAAAATTTGACATCAGAACTTAAAAAAAGTTAAACAAAGTTAACATGGACAATCCAGTAGTATTTTGGACTGGAGGACTGTATACAGCATTCTCTTGTCAGAGGAGGGAGAGTGTTTTTGTGCCCTGACTATTGCCTAGGAACGCGGCCATCCTACCCTGCAAGTTTCCTGTAGAGGCATTTCCTTGATCTTGGCATATGACCCAGTGGACTGAAAATTCATCCCTTCTGGAGCAGTATTGCTTTCTGAGCAAGTTTTTTGTCAGTGCATCCCTGCACACTAGCTGCTCTCAGTACTGTGATGGGCTTTAATAGAGATGGTGTTTAGCAAATCCACAGTTATGAGTCCTGTAACTTGTGTTTGTTTTGCTGCAGAAAGCATTTGTTCTCTTTTTGTGGCAGCCTGTTTTCAGCGCTGTCACTGTCCCCTTAAACTTATAAGAGGTTACTGCTTGATAGTAATGCTGCATGTTCTATTGTGGAGGCAGAGGGAGTGTAAAGATGATGTTGGATTGGTCTAAATATTTCGAAATGTTTGAGTCATTTAGCAGACTTCCGTGATTTGTAAGTTTTGTGCATCTGAAAGCAGACCTGAAAGCAGAGAGTTTAAGTAGGGACATGTGTGTATTGCAGCAGTCAATGCAGCAGAGGCATATCCTGGTAGTATTTAGACTATCCACGTGTTTTGCATGAGTTGTAATCTGTGCAAAAGCCTGTGATACTAAAGCTTACTGCTGCTGATGGTTACAGTAGATCAGACTGTGGATACATAGCTGGCTTGTTCCCCTGCTTCCTCATGTGGTCAGTACTGCCTGTGTAAGGAAGACTCTAAGAAACAGGGCAAATATAGAGCCTTTCCTTGTGCATCTTCCTGGTTTAGAGACTTCCTGAGCTGGCTGTTGGCATGAGGTCTAGTTGGTTTAGAGTTAGCTCACCTCCATCTACACTATGTGCAGTCATACCATTAACTGTGGTTTAGGCATGCTGATACTTCTGTTAGGAAAGTCTGTCCTCTGGAGAAAAGATGATAGCATGCCCCTCATATGCTTCTGATCATGTATTGTGGGGAATAAGATACTTGTCACCTGGAGAAGATATTTATTTGTCTCTAGGAAGATGTTTCTCTCAAACCAAATGATTTTCTGTATGTTGAAGGTAGGCGTACAGCTCATAGCTGCATTATTTTTTTCAGTAACTGTAACATCCGTGACAAAGGTGTTTGAGGGGCCTGTTTGGCCCTTAGCAAGGAATAGGATGAAAAATTCTGCTGCTATGCAGTATAAAAATGTTAGGGCATAGAGGTAGGATTATCACTACCTTGTTAGGATGTAATATTATCTCATTTGAGAACATTTGAGAACTTTGAGTCAGAGTTGTTCCAAACTCCTGTTGTATGTTTTGGTTTTAAAAGCAAGACAAGTCTTATTTTTTCTGCTTTAATAGGTATCTGTCACTATAATGCAGCTGCTGCCCAGTGTTTTATTTATGAGTGTCAGAATAGCTCTTTGCGTATGTTGATTCCAGTTTGTTTTCCCAAATACCAAGGAGAAGGAACATAAGAATCATTTAAATCAGATAGTGCAGTACTTCTGCGTAGTTCACTCTTTTGGCTTTGTTTTCCAGGAACCTGAAGATGAAGTGTTTCTTGCTATTGCTAAAGCAATGGAGGAAATGGTGGAGGATCCTATAGAATGCTATTGGCTTGTCAGTTGCTTTGTGAACCAGCTGAACAGCAAGCACAAAGATTCACTACAACAATTGGTAAGGAAAACATACTTTTTTTTTTTTCTTATTGTGAGGAGAGCTATAAAGGAGAGAGAAGGAAGTCATGGAAGGCATTAGTATGTAGAAGCAACTGGAGCGTCAGAGGTGACACCCTTGGGTTCTGTTCCACCAACTGTTTTGCGAAAATGGGAACAGTGTTTTTTGCATTGTGATTGTGTCCTGTAGGACACTTTGTCTAATGTAACATTAGAAATTGTTTTTGTTTGCTACATGGTAGTTTGCAATTACATCTTAGTTTCTTTTTAGGTTAGCTAAAGCTTACATTGTATCTAGTTGAATTATATTTTTCACAAATTAGTCACCTAAGAATTTTCTTTCTTTTAAACAATTAAAGATGTCACAAAGTTAAGAACATCTTGATGTATGTCTGCTGCTTTTTAGGCTGCATCTCTGGCATCCATATGCTGCTCATTGGATGATAGACAAAGCACAGTTGTTTTGCTTTATAGATGGAGCAGGGTACTACGTCTTCAGAAAAACAGTACATGGCAAATTAAGTTATAATAAAAAGTGGAATAGAGTTCTCTTGGCACTGATCATTTAAATGCTCCCATAGAATATTAATTTTGAACTTCTTACTGGTTTATAAAATTGATTGTAAAGAAAATGCATACTTAAAAAAAAATGCTTCATTATACAAAAGCTTTTGTAATTCTGCAAATAGTCTTAACAGATAAGAAGCCTTTTAGTTAACAATATCCACTGAGATGAAAGTATCTGAGTACCTGTGCACTAGCGATCACTGAATGATAATTCATTGCAGAAAATTATGCACGTCCTTTGTTATTAATTTGGAACTAAGAAATACTTTTTAAACCTACCTCCTATTGCTGGAAGTGGTACGTTAAATTATACCAATTTCTGTAATTCCTTTCAAAGGACAGAGGAGTGTTTTTAAAGAAACTATGTGCTCTCACTACATAGGAAGTGCCAAGTGTCTCCCTACCTAAGTTTTTGTTTTAATACGAACATTGTACCAAGACTCTGGATGTTAGAATATGGACAAAAGAAGTGGTTTTTGTCCTTTGACAGCTGAAGTCATTAGCTGTTTACCTAATTACGACAAAAACCATAAAGGCACTCCTGAATTTATGAAAATCTATGTTGTGTTACATTATAATTTAAACAAAATGAGAATTATTTATTTTTCAGCTCTATTGTATGCTATTCTGTTGACCTTTCTAAATACTTTGGACTTTCAAACAAGAAATCAATGTCCAGTTTTTAATATATTGCACAGGGATTTACTCTCAGAATTGATTTTCTGAGTTTTGCTGCATTGTGTGTAGGTTTGTTGTTTTTTTTTTTTTGACGTGTGCTAAGGCGATTAGGTTTGAGGTGAACGAAACTCAATTTTACTTGTGAAGGTAGCAGTAATTAGTGCAGGTTTAATCTCTGCATTGCCTTAAGCTCTCAAACACCTCCTTGCATTAGGGAATACTGCATATTTTGGAAGTTCTGCTAGTGGTCAGCAATTTAAGGAACCTGGGGTTGTTTGTTTAGTAAAGTACTTAATTAGCTAATTGCAAAAATCAGCAACACTTGTATTTTGGAACATCATGTTTTTAGTTAAAATAATTCAAGTTCATTATTTTAACATGCTATTTTATTTGAATTTTCTTATTTTTTAAGGCGCTGCTTGTCTTACAGTGTGCATTAACTATGGAGGGTATTCTGATGTGAGTTACCTAAAATTTTCCAATTCCTTTCTCAGCCAAAAATGCTGGAGCAGTATTTGAACATTGAAGATAACAGGCTCCTGATGCATCTGAAAGCATGTGCTGCGATGAGCAAACTCCCTTATGATCTTTGGTTTAAAAAGTGTTTTGCAGGCTGTTTACCTGAGTCCAGTCTACAGAGGCAAGTTCTCTTCTTTCTTTCTGTTTGTAGTTACATAGTAATTTTAGCTGTTTTGTCATCAGGAGGAGGCAAAGAGCAATCCTTACTTTATCTGTAAGATTATGGAGTTAACTTCATTGGTGACTTGGAAATGATGAAATTGGACTTGATTCCACTTGTTACTGATGCAAGATAATCTCTGTGTGATCATTTCTCGCGTTGAAATTAAAAAAGGATTGAGTTCAATATAGCGACTGATTCTGTTAGACACTTAATGCCTCCTAGGAATTAGAACTCCAAATCCCCTCTTAGTGATAGATAGCTGAATGGCAGTCAGTTTTCAGGCTTTTTAACCAAAATCCTTGCTTAGGGAGTGATTACAGTACTGTTTTATCATTAGATGAAAAAGATTTTGGGAATGTTTATTTTTAAAAGTACCAGGGCAGGTTGAATATTACAAAGTTAATGAAATAGTGCATTATATCAGGATTCTACAGCTGGAAATAGGCTGTCCAGCTTTTAAAAGGGGAAAATTCCTATGCATGGCACTTCACTAAAGGTCCTTTGAAATGAAGCTTGTCTGATTTGTCTAATTCTGATGTCTGAGAACACAGGAAAGTGGAAAATTCAAGCTAGATGTAAAGAAGCATATCTTTTCTGCATTAACAAGAGTTGCTAATAGCTGGGTAGGAGATGGCACAAAGAAAACAATGGTTTTGTTTTCAGCCACCTTAAAACTTTGAGAAGTAACAAGATTCAGGGGAATTTTTACTCCAGCACCTCCAGGACTTCAGTGGCTGGTATAGGAACCTAGCGTGGAAACAGAGCGCTTTGTAAAATGCTTGGTAGAAAATGCTTTATGGTAGTAAAGTTGCTCATAATCTGAATAGTGAATGCAGTCTTGCTTGCTTATTTGGGACTTCACATTTCATGAAGGAAAGGGGTGAACAGCTGTTTTTAAAAATGTTTTATTTGCCCTTATGAAAATAAGGGGGTTTTAGGAAACAAGCTATAAGATTAGAAATCATGCTCTCCAGTCTTGTGGGACAGTGTCATTTTGATAGTGTAAAAGAAAAAATCTAGGTGAAGAATTTTGATTTTCATATTTCATCTTGTCAGAATCTTTAGTTTCAAACTTTTACCATTTTGAATCAGTTCATTTTTATGAAATATTTTAGCTAGTTACTGTACTGTTTTTAGCATTCTCATATACTGTTTTACCTTACTGAAATAGAATATTTAAATGACCTGAAATTTTTTTAAACACTTTTTTTTTTCCACGGAAAAGGCCAAAATATTGGCTTTTTGTATCACTCCGGAGTAAAAACAAATTTCAATGTTGGTATTTCTGATGGCACAGCAATCCCTTTTCCCAACAGTTCTTGTGGGAACATGATAAAACTGCACTTTTTCTTGCCAGTTTAGGTTTCTGAATTATTCAGTTGTAATCATAATGGCCTCATTTGCTAAGGAAATAACATACTTCATGGGTAGCATGTGACAGATGAATTTAATTAATGCTTGGAGGTTCAGTTTGGATTAGAATCTAGAAGCCCGAATGCTTATCTGAAATGTATCCAAATGGCAGTGTTGGAACTGCTGAGAATTAAAAGCAGGTCTCCAGTTCTGTGAGTTGTACTTACTTTTTTGTCAAGTGAGAGATGATCTGAGCTCAGACTTTTATGATTTAATTTAACTTATGATTTAGTACTGTATTTCTTAGAGAGGTTGCTTGCTTTCTATAAATTGTAGTCTTCTCTGCCAGGCAGCTAAATCTAAATTTCATGGTTTTCTTTTTTTTTTCTCTAAGGTGTACAAGATTTGTATAAGCTATGCAGAAATTTTATCCAATAATGGTGAGATGAAGTTGCATAATACCAGCTTTACTCCTGACAGGCATTGTCATTCAGTATAAATAGTCTTTTATAGTACGCTTTGCCTAGTTATACCATAGGTAAAATTTATGCATCAGTTTAATTTAAATGGGCTTGGAAAATGTATAAAGACAGGTTTCATGTAGAAACTTTTCCTTTGAGTTTATGCAGTGTCTTTGTTTGCCCTAATCCACTTGATGTATTATGCGACAAGCTTCTTCACAAACTTCTCAGAGGTGCCACACTGGTAAAAGAGAGGAGCGGAGTGGCCCTTCCGAAGGCGCTGTATCCTCAGGGCTCTGTATCCCGCCTGGAATATAGACAGGGTTCTTCCTGGAACATGAACCAGCCTGTAGCATAGGCTCGAGAGGGACAGAAGGGCTTACTCCTCTCTGAAACAGGGAGAGAACTGGATCACACTTTTGTTTTTATACTCACCATTGCCCTATTTGCTCAATTTCTGCAACAGCCTGTCTGGTCATCTGTTCAGTGAGCGCCATGCATGGAGAGCTTTCAAATGGTGCTTTGTGGGCCCTCAGCTGGAGGGCCCTGCTGTTAAAGCTTGGTGTCCCCTTTGTGGCTTCAGCTCTACAGGCAAAATGGCACTTTGGCTGCCAGTTTATTCCACCACTGTCACCCCAGATGATCCAGCTACAATAGAAGTAGTGCAGCTTTGCAGATATAATTGTGAATAAGCCAGGCATTTTTTATGGCCTAATGTTGCCAGTCACGTATCATGCCCCTGACTAACGCTGTTTGTATTTTGCACTGAAGACTTGGCATTAGCAGGGCTGTAATAGCTAATGGAGTGGTGTTAGGTTATTAGCCTCTGGTAACTTGTTTGTGGCAAAGTATTTGGTAGCTCTCCTGAAATCTTATGACTGCCTTTCAAGCTGGCGCTAGCTACCTCATGTATTAAGATATGGCTTCTATAATTTTACATCTGTGATCTCCATGTCCTGCGTAAGTTCCATCTATTTGTAAAAAGATAAGTCATTTGTTAGTAGAAACAACAGAAATATGAAAAATGCCTTGAATTTACTACGGAGTGGGAGGGCGTAAGAATGCGCTTGTGGGCTACTACTATAGAGAAACTATAGAGAAGTCAGTTTTCCTTTGTCTAAGTAATTGAGCTGCTTCCCAGCTCTGGAAACAGATGGGCACAAGATCATGACGTGACATCAGGATGAGATTTGTGTGAGCCTCATCATGTCCCTCCATGCCCAGTTCCCATTGGAAGGACACCCAGGAGTGCAGGCAGAGGAGCAGGCATTGGTTCTCTTTAAATATCTCTTGCCTGGATGACTGGAGGACCAGAGCCAGGGAATAAGGTTGAGTGTGCTTACCCTGCAGCTTAGGGGGAAAAGCTGTGGGAGTAATGATAATATTTCAGAAAAAGAGAGAGCAGCAATGCTGTGATGCTTTTTGTGTACTACTGCGCTGCAGTGGTTGAGGAACCTGAGAAACTGCCTTGAGAATGCCGTGCCTTCACACACATGCACACACAGAGTAAGTCGTGTCTTGTCTACAGAAAAAGCTCAGTGAAAAGTAAATGGCTTCATTTGCGTAATCCTTGGCATGCTCTTTACCTTCATAGCTTCCTGTTTCTTTTTATTTTTCCTTGTGGTTGTTACGACTATTTCACTGTTCAAGAAATACCTACAAGAGGCTCCTGTGGTTAATTGAGTACCGTTATATTTCACAGAGGATGATAGTCACAAAAACCATAATGCATTTAGTGTATACTTTCTTTTTTAGCGTTCCTGAGTAGGGTTTATGGGCACAGTTGTGTGACATTTCTGTTGGAATTTTCCCATCTCTAGGAGTAGCAAAAAATGGGTAAAAAGTTGCAGTCTCTGACAGTATATTTGATCTTAAGTGTTTGCTGTTATTTAAAAAGTGAAAGTAGAATACTTACGTTATCATCACTAGAGATACAATGTATAAAGGCTACTACATTAGAATAGAATCATCAAAATATGTGTTTCCTTGAAACTGCTGTGGGTTTTTTCATTCTAAGTAGACAATTTTCTGACACAGTTCATGTTGGTATTCCTGGCTCTGCTGGTGTAGGCAAGGTGCTGACTGCTGGTCTGTTTATCACAGTGTCACACTGTTCCCCTATTGCTGTTGCTGGTGGAGTTGCATTGAGAGCAACAATAGCTGGAAATGTGAAGGGGAAAAATACTGCAGCAGACGCAGCTGGTTAGTGCTGACATCTCATCCACTTTGCTATGCACCCTCTCCCAAAATTTGTTAGGCGCTGGAGATTTAGATACTGCATCTGTTTTGCTATTGTTAAAACATTTGTTCTGGAATCAGACTAAATAATGCAGGAAAACATTAGAGTGTTTTCTGATCATGAAATATAACCTACTGTAATGTAATTATGGAGACTGAAGTCTCAGGAGACTTGGAAGCAAAATAATGAAAGAAGGCTGAGTATTAGGATTAGTAAGTTTGTATTCAAATTAACATGAGCTTTAATATGAACTTTAAAAATTCTCTCCTGTTTTTGAGGTCTGCTACTCTCTGTATTGTCATTCATAATTACAGTTGTGATGCCCATGAAACACATGGGCAGCTGTTCTTGGATTCTAAACAGATACATTTGTGAAGGAAAACGTATTAGAAGTAAAGAGGGATGACCTGTACAGTGTGGAACAGGAATGTGATCTCAGTTTTCTCATAGCCTCGCTTAAAGCTTCTAGTCCTGACTTCAACATCAGTGTAACATTTACAGTGATCACTTGTCCTGGGATGCTTGAACCACAAAGGAAGCAGTAAGATTTTTCATCTTGGATTATTTATTGTTTCTTCCCATATGGGGATTATATTCATTTTCTAATCATAGCAAGACAGGGAATTAAAACTAAATTGCAAAGGGGAAAGAAATTGGCAGTGCCTTTTTTCCTATCTGTCCATGTGGGGTTTTTGTTTTTCTTCTTTTTTTTAAAAATAGTCCTGAGGATTTCACATATTCTTTTCCTCATTTCTTCATT
Organism: Phoenicopterus ruber ruber; assembly: GCA_009819775.1. Taxonomy (NCBI): domain Eukaryota; kingdom Metazoa; phylum Chordata; class Aves; order Phoenicopteriformes; family Phoenicopteridae; genus Phoenicopterus; species Phoenicopterus ruber. Next base: position 72,497,866 of record CM020216.1, read on the forward strand.
ATAAGTTAAATTCTGGTCTAAATTTTTTGATGAATGGAGAGGTGGTGAAAATAGTGTCAAAAGAGTTATGTGAATAGCAGGTTAAGAAACTGACCAAGAATTGACTCGAGTCACAGTGTGAAAAATAAGCACCCTGTAACAGCAGCAACCATTCCATATTAGGAGTTATGAAAGCTTTTCACAAAGAATCACAGAAAGTTTGAGGTTGGCAGGGACCTCTGGAGGTCGTCGGGTCCCACCAAACCCCTTTGCTCAAGCAGGGCCACTTAGAGCTGGTTGCCCAGGACTGTCCAGACGGCTTTTGAATGTCTCCAAGGAGGGAGACTCCACCACTTCTCTGGGCAACCTGTGCCAGCGCTTGGTCACCCTCACAGTGAAAAAGTGTTTCCTGATGTTCAGAGGGAGCCTTCTGTCATGGTTTAACCCCAGATGGTAAGCGAATACCATGCAGCTGCTCACTCGCTCCCCTCCCTCGCCAGTGGGGTGGGGAGGAGAATTGGAGAGAAAGGAAAACTCGTGGGTTGAAATAAAAGCAGTTCACCAGGACAGCAAATAAAAAGATAATAATATATTAATATCAATATTATTATTATTAATAATAATAAATAAGGATAATAGAATATATAAAATGAATGATACACCATTTCTCACCACCTGACGACTGATACAGCCCATCCCGAGCAGCAGTCAGGGAGCAGGGGTATTCCACCCCCACCCCCCCCCACCCCCCCCCAGCTATTCCAGAACAGCAAGTTCCAGAGAGAGCAGGCGAGGGAACGAACAGCTGAATGAACGAAAAGGCCTGAATGAACAAAAAAAAAAGGAAAAGCAGGGAACAAAAAGCAACCAGAAGGGAAGCTTAAAGGAAGTGGCCCACTGGCCGACACTCACTTATACTGGGCATGATGTCTATGGTATGGAGTACTCTCTTTGGCCAGTTTGGATCAACTATTCTGGCTCTACCCCTCCCAAGTTTTTGTACCTGCACATTAGCAAAACCTGGGAAACTGCAAAATGTCCTTGGTCGTTTAGCAGCAACCAGCAACATCAGTGTGCTATCACCATTCTTCTCACACTAAATCCAAAACACAGGAGCTGCTGGAGACAAAACTAGCTCCGTCCTGGCTGAAACCAGGACACCTCCTGTGTTTCCGTTTGTGCCCATTGCCTCTGGTCCTGTCACCGGGCACCACTGAAAAGAGCCTGGCTCCATCCTTTTTGCACTCTCCCTTCAGGCTCCATTCTTTTTGCACTTTCCCTTCAGGTATTTATATACATTGATGAGATTCCCCCCTGAGCCTTTTCTTCTCCAGGCTGAACAGCCCCAGCTCTCTCAGCCTTTCCTCATAGGAGAGGTGCTCCAGTCCCTTCATCATCTTCGTGGTTCTTTGTTGGACTCTCACTTCTTAACTCCTTGTTTAAAGGTGTGATACCTACTCTTCAATTCAGCTGTCAAAGTTCATGTTATGCCTGTGCTGTGTTTTCCTGCACTCCAGGCTGAAGGGCAAGTTCTTTGGATAGAGAAGGTTGTGTAAAAATTGAGTTGTCTTTGGCAGAAGCACACCCATAGATCCAAGTTTATATGTGGGCTGCAGAAGATGTTTTCCAGTTAGTGTTACTGTATTCAGAGATTATGGAGGATAGTATGTGATCTTTGTCCCCTATGTTTTTATTTGGAAGGAGAGACACTTCTAACAAGTCCCCAGGAGCAAGAACGGTAATCCTCAGAAAGTCTTTCTGACACAGCTCTTAAAATTCAAGAACTAAAAATAATGCAAGCCCATAAAAGCTGCCATCTGACAGATGGTTTCACACTGGTTTTGGATAATCTTTCATCCCGAGCCTGTTGAGTTGGGCCTGAGATATTGCTGCTGGATGAAGGATGATTTCAAGTTGTTGCAGGTTGTTTTGGTAGTGTGGATCCCTTCTAATATTCATAGAAGTTCTGTTGCTAAAGTACTTGCAGCCTTTGGAGGCCTGCCCTTCAGGTTTTGTTAAAACTGTGAGGTTCAGGTACAGTTTGATACAAGTGGTAGGAGTGCTTAGGTAATTCTGAGGGAGTCTGTGCACAGTGGGATGGATTGAAAGACGTAATAGTTGTTCCTTGTGCCTAATTTAAACATCATGGATTATAGCCTGCTGCTATATCATATTTGTATCTCATACAGCAGTGACTTGGCATATTTAGGTTCTTGAGATGTAGTAGTTCAGTATTACATCCTTTTGAATTTTCAGCTACTTAACTGTTTGAAGAGTGTCTTAGGCATGCGAATGAAGTTTATTTCCTTTTTTGCACTGGGAAAAATTATCACCTTTACCATACACTGTAGAATAGTTGTCACAGTTCAGACTATTAAAACAAGATTTGCTCTTTGTATCTGAGCTTGTAAACAGTTCCATTGCTAAACAAGAACACATCATATCAATACATTACTGCTTGCTTTGTACAGATTTAGGAGTTGATAAAATGCCTTTTATTTACCCTGACCCAAATAATTCAATACATTACTGTTATTCAGAAAAATAGTGTGGAAAAAGGTGATTGTACGAAGACTGTTCTACCAGATAAACACTGCAATAATGTTTAATGATTCCTTTTCATTTTTTTGTAGAGTTTGGGACAAAGTTATTAGTGGGTCCTGCAAGATTCTCGTTTTTGTTGCTGTGGAGATATTATTAACTTTTAAAATGAAGATAATAGCACTGAATACTGCAGAAAAGATCACGCAGTTTTTGGAAAACGTAAGTACTCTGTTGTGCTTTGCATTACTGTTTATGGTTTATAAAAGTGTATTTCGGCCTTAGTCATTTGCCTGTTGCAAACATACCGTAAGATACTATTACATTACTTACTGAGAATAGTGTAGTAGTGCCAAGGTGAAGAGAGAATGCACAGGGATGAGAATAATAGTTTTTTCTATCAGGAGGTAAGGCTTTCATAGAATGAAATGATTTTTAGGCTTTGGGGAATGTGTTATCTATGTTTGTACAGATTGACAATATTCCTTGTGATACTAAAGGGTTTTTCTGTGAAAGATGAGGTTAGGTTAATTTTTCTGGAAGCTCCTTAGAGGGTTGTTTTCTGGCACCTTTTTTGCTCCTTGTCTGAGTGTGAATCTATAGACTCAAGGTATGTTTTCTGTTGATGTAAGGATGGGGTCATGAGCCTGACCCTGAATTTTCCTTCTATGAATAGTAACGAGTGTCACAGCAGGGTCGTAGGATCCCAGTGTAACCTAGGCTCGTTAGATTAGATATGTTTGTGGACATGGATGGCCAGTGTGAGTTCTGCCTGATGTCAGGTCAGGGTGTGTGAAGTGTGAGATGCCTGGGTGGTCATCTTTACTGTTTGGTAAAGAAAAGATTTTTGTCTAAAACCTGGAGGTAATATGGTGCGTGTAGGACTGAGGGATGGTGGGGCAGAGAGGTGGGATTCTAGTTTTGTTTTCTTTTTTATAAAGAGAGAAAATCTGAACTGGAAATTTAAAATCTTTATTTGAACAAAACAGTCCAAATAAAGTAGTCTGACAAGGCATCTTGCCCTGATCTTTTGTAGATTCCTCAAGATAACACTGACGCTATTGTCAGCAAAGCTGTTGATCTGTGGCGCACACACTGTGGGACTCCAGCACACTCAGTCTGAGAACTTTCTTCGCTTATGACAGCTTGGGAAAAAAAGACATTTAAAAAGACATTTTACCACTCTTCCCTCATCCTAATGTGATGTTCTTCATTTCCTCTTCTATGTAAACATGCTATTAAAGCAGCTAATAGCATAGTGATCAATATGTAAATATTTTTCAATAAATACAGATGGAATGAAGATACCTAGTGGTGGTGTGATCATGTCCAGAGTGTTTCTTGGCCAGCCAGCTACAGTATTCTGATTGCACAGTGTGCTCTCTGGCTTTTTGGGGAAGTAAATCTAACTCTTGAAGCAAGGTAAATAGACTTAGTTGTAATGTAAAAATGTTTTTGTATGCCAGCTTGTACGTGATATAACTAGTTACTACTTGGAGGTGTTTTTAAGGTGAATTTACTAGATGTTAGTCTGCCAGAACTCTTTAGTGAACAAGCATGCCTTTGCTAGAAATGTAAATGTGCTCTATGAATACTGTAAATTTTCAGGTAAATGTTCTGGAAGAGGCATCACAAGATTGAGGTAGAGGACATCACAATGACCGGGGTGAAATGCTTTTCTGAAGTGGCTTAAAATACTTTCTTTTAATCTGTCAGCCAGCTCACTATGGCTGTAGCTCCTTCTTTGTACTTCATGGAAGATGCTCCAGAAGGGTTGATCTATCCAATCCTAAAATGTAACTTTGGGCAGGTATGGAGAAAATCAGTGGGACGCGTCAATATAATTCAGAATTACAGGCCAGTAATAAACAATGCCTCTGTTGAATGCTTGCCTCAAAGTTGTTGTAATTTGATTCTTGTTTGGTTTAGATTTCAGAATAAATTTAATACAGAAATGTAATTCATGATGCAAGTAAAATTAGAGTTATTAGCCATGGACAGAGATTTGCTGGACAACTAATCTTTTTCTTGTAAAAGTGTAAAATTCTATTTCTGCATCTTGCATAGACTGGGGAATTGTATAAAAAATGTGTTGCTGAGCTGTTACTTGACTCAGATTGATGCTTAGTATGCCAAGTATGCTCGTTGCACTTGAAAGAGTGTGTTTAGTTTGCACTCAGTATAGTGCAGACTTGAAATGCTTTAGAAACTTAACTTTTGTTTTAAACTAGGTCAGGTTTACCTTCTAACAAATTAGCTGGGGAAGCTTGGGACTCAGTTCACCTAAAAACCTGGGTAGATTCTCTCTGCTGGATTCTGAGGTGCTGCTGTTAGTGTTCCTGAAATGCCTGAGTTTACCCGGTTCAGAAAAAGCATGTTTGTGTCTGTTTTGAAAGCCATTGCTGTGTGTGCATTGTAGTGCAATCCGTTTCGTTCACTTCAGGTAGGAGCTTGTTTTCCTAGTGTGGGCATGAGAGCTGGGCAACGTGGATAGGAAGGAGCACATACTTTCTGTGAATAACAGCACTGCATTCTGTAACATGCAATGCACAAGTTTTTCAAATAACGGCTGTGGTACAGTCTGAGAGATTACCCGTTTGAACATTTTTCCCTCAGGCTGCACAGCTTATTCACAAAAAACCCAAAGTTACGTACGCATTATTCAGGCCTTTACACTGCAGATTGCTTAATCGTTAAAAAAACAAGCACTGATGACACTGAAAGTGTTTAGCGGTTTCAGTCCTGAAAGGGAATCAATAACTTACATTCTGTGAAGAGAGATGCACTGAATCAGGATCAGAAGTGCCAGTTAGTGTTACCGCTTCCAGACTTGCCAGTGAGTGTTCCTCCAATCACTATTTGACTGAAGGCTCCAAACATCTTTTTCTTTGGTTTAGTTTTTAATTTAAAAAAGCCTTTCTCTATCAATAGGAGCTGCAAAGGTGAGAGACAGAGATCTACTTTCACAGAATCACAGAAGGGTTGAGGTTGGCAGGGACCTCTGGAGGTCATCTGGTCCCACCCCAACCCCCCTGCTCAGGCAGGGCCACCTACAGCCGGTTGCCCAGAACTGTCCAGACGGCTTTTGAATGTCTCTGAGGAGGGAGACTCCACCACCTCTCTGGGCAACCTGTGCCAGTGCTCGATCACCCTCACAATGAAAATCTTTGTGTTTCCGCGTGAGCAACAGCAATTTTACTTAAACATTTCAGTGTATGTGGGGTGGATCCTCAAATGCCACTCCACTTTAATGTCAGCTGAAGTTCGTGTGCAGCTTTTTCAGTTTCATGTACAAAGAAAGAGCAGGAGTGTTCCTTTAATGAAGTACATTATTTATTCTGGGCTGTGCTGAAGGAGGGGAGCTCTCGAGAGAGTAGATAGTCATTTAACGCCATGCTTCCTTCGCCGATCTGGTAAGGGACATTTGTGTGTGTCTTAATGGATCCATTTCCAAGCTTTCACTGTGGATTTATGAGGGATACAGTTTATGCAGAAAACTTACTGAATTCCCAAAAGACTGGAAGTATGAATCTGGCTAACTTAGGCTCAGTTAATTTTTGGTGATGAACATAATGCTTTAGCTCAGAGACCTACTTCCCAGGAGAGCAGAATAGCAAAATGAGCTTTCACTGTCCTCAGCGTGTGATGATCAGGGTGAGGTTGAGGCAAGATACCTTTAAAGTCCCAGCCTAGAGCAGAGCCCACGGTTTGGGAAGCCTTGGTCTGTGCCTCCAGCGGCTATAATGAGCCTGGAGTCTGGCATATGTGGCGAACAGTTGCTCTTTGACCTCTTGAACTGAAGCACCGCAGTGGTTGTAGTGTCCAGCTAGGCACGCGTAGTGGGCAGTCCCAAGTTTGGTCATGTACCTACTGTGGACTGCTCGTTCCTTACACAGGTTGTTTTGAAGTTGCACATAGTTGAGCCTCCTACTGAAATCCCTGGCTAAGTAATGCGGGGAAGGGGTTACCTTTGCTATTTGTTTTTTGTTACCTCTATGTCATTGCAGGAGGAGTGTGGTAACAAGTCATCCGATGGTCTTTTTTCCTGAGAAGCTTGAAAATAAGATACTTTTTGTCTTTATTTACACTATTTCTCCTTGACTGGCTGAGTATGTAACTGCTTGCTGCATGATTGTTTGTTCATATAGAACTAGCTGCTAAGTGTTTTTTTTTTTCTTCTTTTTTTCCTTGGAGACAATAGGAACAACACTGAAGCATTCACTTTGGAGAGTGAAAGGTCCCCCCCCTCAAGCCTCCCTCTGCCAAATATCTTCATGGGCTTTGCAAACAAGAAAAATAAGCTTAATTTGGTCCAGTTCTTCCCTCAAGCAGTACTTTCTCTCCAGAGAGGTTTAGAGCAATGCCACATGTCTGTGCTCTCCCATGTTGCGAGGACCATTTCTTTCCCATCTGATGTCCAAGTGTGATGGAAACTCCAGATAAGAAAAGTAATGGCAGATGTCAGAGGATGATGCTTGAAAAATGACGAGTGATTTGAACCCTAGTAAGGGGCCTGAGAGTATGGAGGCAAAAGTGGCTGAAATACAGTAATTCAGAGGCTGATAAAGTAACAGTGATACAGGGCAGGTTTCTGTGGATAGATCAACTTTCATCGCTGCATGGGACAACTTCAGTCGAAGATGATGTCTTTCTGAACACCAGAGCTCCCAAACACGCGGCACAAATTCACTGAAAAGCCAAGCTTTCATTCATTCTGCCACTCGGGGAAGAATTTTGTAAGCAATTTTGTACAATTTGTAGGCAACGCTTGCGGGCGTGGGCGTAGGGTGGTGTTGCACCATCTGCATCCTGCCCTGACAGCCGCTTAACGGATGCTGGTGATGTCCGTACACGCACCAGAAGCTACCAGCTCACGCTGCTCAGGTGCAGGGCGGCCGCTTTGTCTCACACAGGGCATGGCCACACTGTTGTTTCCGGACTTGGTTGCCCGGGAGCCTTGATCTGAGGGGCAAGGGGGAGAAATGGAGGTGAGGAAGATGATGGCAAAGCAATCTCGCCCCATACCTGTGCTGAGGGTGCTGAGCTCTTAGCCAGGCACTGCCGAGCAGCAGAGTGTCTTTGTGCGTGTGTGTGTGTGCGTGCGTGCACGCTGCTCAGCGAGTGCTCTGCTGGGCTCCTGTCTGGCAGCATGGGGCTTCCAGTGCCTCTGCGGGATTTGCTCAGTGGGCTCAGCAGGTTTCCCTTTTCCTCCCCGTCCCAAATTAGATGCCTAGTGGCCTTTATTTTGGACTGAAGATCAGCTCTTGGGCGCGTGTGCACATGGATGTGTGTATGGATCTACCTTTTACAATCTAAACCGGTTGCTAAACGCATATGTCTGTCTCCTACCCGTCAGGGTTAATGTATCCATGTATGCAAAACTTAGACGTTCATCAAATAGATGTTAAAATATAGTTTGTTGTGTCTTATGTCCCGTTAACAGGGAATGTTGCAAGAGAGCGACTGCAGGGTCCACCTGGCTGCCGGTTGTTCCTGTGGGCCTGCTCTCCTAAGTTTTTCTGAGGCGGTTTGAAGCAGCTGGTAAAGGTAGCACAAACGGTATCGCTGAGCTGGTCACCGGGGACTGCCTTTCTAATGGAGAATTGATTTTTTTTCAGCCCTCCTCTTTGTTTCCCGCCTAAAGATGGCGTTAGATTGCAATTTGATTGCTAGTAATTACATGGACTTCACTGAAGACACACACGTCTCTTTCCTTAGACCAGTTTTATGAAATGCTTCAGTTAAAACAAAAATACAGCCCTTGTGTAGGGGTCTCGGTACAAGAGATTGGGCTGTGTTCTCACATTCCCTCGACAATGTATCCTCACCAACATTTTTCTTTTTAAAGCATGGAAATTACTGTATGTAACCAAAACACTATGTAATGCTGCTACGGAAGCTGTAGCTAGTTGTAGAGGAGGGGCATCTGAAGTAAAAAACTAGGATTTTTTTACTTCATTTCTTTATCCAAACCTCACTGGATAGCTACAACCTTGTTGGCTGCCAGAATGGAAACATACACAAACACACAGGAAGGAGGATTGTAAGGAGATCAGTGAAAACTTACCCAAATGGAAGCAAACGAAAAAGCCCAGTACCACAGTTTTGATCATCGTGTCTCCATATCAGTGATGCAAAGGAGCAGAATTTGGACAGTTCAAGTATACAGCTGTTTTTGTGTAATTGGAAGCCTCTGTGTGCATCAGGGGAGGGGAGCTGCTCCCACCTGCCAGGCGGGAGGATGCTGGGTGCCAGTTGTTTCTTTGAGGGTCAGAGTTTTTGCACCATTATGAAAACGAAATAGCATAAGCAGAGCTGTTACCTTCTGTACTCTCTGCAGAAGCCTAGTGAGACTGAAGGTACGTGCTTATTCTTGTGAAGAAGGTTTTTCCTCCCTTTTTCCCTACACAGAGGCTGCATTTTGTCACAACCTGAAATGCTGTGCAGCTGAAGCTGCTCAGGGAAAAGAAAAGGAAAAACACAAAGATGAAAGTAGCTGGATGTGCAGGTACAGCTCCTCTGCTGAACAGCAACAGCACTTGCTGGTGCTACTCAGCGGCATTTTCTTTAACCCCATGGTGTTGCATATTGGACAAAGACTGGTCAACAGGGAAGGGAGAGTCGAATTGGCAAATGCTGCTCGTGGACTCTGGCAGCAGGCACTCGACACGAGCGTACCCTGTACTGACAACACTGCGGTGAGAGGTGGGTTTTGCTTCTGTTTGTGTGCGTGCGTGTCTAGTGCAGACCGTTGGGTTTGCTCTTTGTTAGCCTGGTGCTGGGTACAACTTCAGGAGCTGAGGCACCAGTCGCCTTCCTTTGCCCACCTTCACTGAACCAGCTCGCAGGGACGGCACGAGTAGCTCAGCCGACACAGCGGCCCATCGACCCGCTCTGGTAAGTCGCGCTCCTCCGCCGTGCTGCCCGCTGAGGTGTGGGCACGCCGTGGGCGCGCAGCTGCAGCGCGGAGCCCGGCTGGCAGCAGGAGGGCTGGTATCCTGCGCTGCACCCCTTTGCTACAGTATCAGTCACTGGAACAGGGGGTGATAAAACACACAGGCACGGGAATGCTTTTTTTTTAAATGGATTTTTTTAAGAAACTGCATACATCAGAGACAAACAATAATTTAAATACCATGCAGTTTCAGTATGTACAAAACCTAGGACATAGAGATCCAGTTTAATTTTTTTTCTAGTTATTTACATCATTTTCATACAGCCATAATCTGTTAAATTACAATACTGGAAGAGCACATGATTGACAGCCACCACACTCACTCCTATACAAAGACAAACTATATACATACACTTGGATATCAACTGGAAAATGCAACTGGTGCAGGAGTAACTGGGACACATGGGAACGCAGGTAATGTGCCCGTCACCTCCTCTTTGTTTACAGAAGTTGTTCCAAGCTCGAGCAGACTGAACACCTGGGAAAAATCATTTGTCCCATTTTTCTTTCCTTTTTTTTTTTTATTAGCCTAGTCATCTCCCATGGCTATTTATACAAAATGATTTTATTTGCAGGCACGTTAGGGAGCCCCTGTTCATGTCTAACTGTGGGTTTCCATCTCGCCCATCTATTTTTGAGTGCAAGCTTTCACTAGGCATGTTGGAAGTGCTCCCCCTCTGTTGGTTTATAGTGTTTCCACTGTACAGACGGCACTGTAGAAATAACGAAGGGTGAGTTTGGTGACTAGCTGCAGTGATGACAAAGTGCTGTGGTTATGTATAAGTATTAGGCTGAAATACATTTGTGTAGTGGGCTCACTAAATTGTTCCAGTTAACATAAAATAGTTAAAAGTCTATTATATCCTTTTCCCGCTTTCCTTCTCCTCTGATAATGTCTAGAGTGCGCACAAGGAATTTTGTCTAGACACAAAAGCTGGCCTGAGCCCCGTCCCAGCAAACCTGCAGCATGAAACTTCCTCAGCTTGCAAGCACCTAACCAGCGGGGCGTAGGGCAGGGACAGGCCACAACACTGACCCTCCCCGTTAGTCATAAATACATCACGAGGTCCCTATAGCCTGCTGCTGCCGACGCTGTGGGTGCGAGGGCGATGCCACCATCGTGTTCCACCATCGTGTTTCCTCACCATCACTTTTTTTTCAAACAATCGCAACTTTTGTCTAGACGTTTTGGAATTGCTTTTCCAATCCCCGCCACCTCCCCAGCCCCCCCAGTTTCTACTTCATCTTTCCATGGGCTGTAGAACAGATGTCGCAGTACTTGCACATTTTAAGTATGAATAACCCATCAGGATTCAGTAGATGATAGCCAAAATGTTTTTCTTCCTTGAGTCTAGAATATTATCTCCATTATCAGCCCTGGAGATGGATGATTGGAATAGCCATTTTTGTTCTGTGTTGATTTTTCCATTCTCTAAACCTGATGTAATTTCTTTATTACTACTATTAATCTCTTCCTAATATGAATGAGGGTGAGTGGTGTTAACTGTGATGTTAACAGAGTCTGAGGAGAAACACCATCGTCTTTGTCCTTCACATAATCCAGGCTGAGGGGGGGGAATCATGACTGTTTGTTGTTTTGTTTTTTTCCCACCCCCAACAGACTCACAACTACTTTGCCGTGATAGAGATGGCTTTCACAGATGAGAAGACAAGTGCTTAAGAAAGCAGATTTAAAAAAAAAAGGACTAGCTGTTCCCCAGGCTGCTTGCAACTTCCCATGGATGCCAGAGGTGGGGGTGCAAACTGAGGATGCGCTGCAGCGTTCAGGCACTGAAAGGTTGTTGAAGAATGCCTCGCCAAAAGGGTAACTTTGCAAAATACGCAGACCCGCTGAAGCTAAAACCAGATGAAGTGCCAGTTCTGCGATGCTTACTACAGTGCCAAACACTTTATATGGCTTCTTCCTCCTCCCGCTTCCCCTTTTCCGTAATAAGCTCTGCTTGCAATCTGGGAGAAATATGGCAGTTCTTTCACTGTGTCCTGGTGTCTGCTCAGCCAGGAGTCAACATCATAAAAAAAAAAAAAAAAAAAAGGCAAAAAGCAAAAAAGCATTGCTGCATGTAGCTGCCCTGGGGACAGCATGAACCCTGAGGCAGGCAGAGCGCGACAACTTGCTAAGCGGTCAGCAGGGACCTGCCTCGGGCCCATCCAGGCGGAGGCAGGGTGCTGGGGAACGGCTGGCCGTCACCCAGGGCTTGGCTGTTAGGTGCCTCAACCAGCGCCCAAGGGATATTTAAGCTACCAGGCTGGCAGGCGTGGGCACTGCTGGGGTCCGTGCCCACGAGGGACAGTGGCAGTCCCCAGAGGGACATTGCCCACCCGTTCCCCTGGGGACTCTAGCACCGGCAACAGACTGACAGCAGCAGTCTGCTACTTCCACCTCTTTCCTCTTCATTTTAATCATAAGATGAAAAAAAACCACCTCACCTTTTCCTCCCACCAGCCTACTGCGTCGTGTCATTTCTGTCACTGCTGCTCCTTAAATGGCCTCCTTTCCCTTTCACACTGAACCTCTAAGCGAACGATGCCAAGGCAGGTATGGGATCCATACTGGGAACATGAGGGCTTGTTGCTCTTCAAAACAGCTAATACAATGTATGTGTAGTCAAAAGCATAGAGTTTTGTTTTCCCTTCTTAAAGCTGTGATGCAGTCTTGTTACGCGTGCATGTGTATGTGAATGAATTTAAAAACATGAACCCCGGGTTTTCATGAAAATAACCCCAAAGCAGTGTATTCCTGGCTCGTACCCAACTGCTCTGTCTTTGCTGCGCTGAGCTGATAACATTGCACATTAAAGGCTTTCACTACTGGTGAACTTGTATCTAAAGCAACTGTGAGCTGGCGATACAGGGATCACTGTGTGTTTCTTGGGAAATCATTACCCAGTCTGGGAAGCGTATCAGATCAGAGGCGTGATGCCTCAAAAATGAGGCACCAGAAACCAGCTGGTTTTTACTTCCCTTTGTAGCATCTTCCATCCTACGACAGCCCTTTCTTACTGAATAGCTAATAATCCATAGCATTGCAAGGATGGCCACAGATGAGAATGAAATGCTTTCGCTTGTCTCTGATGGAGAGCAAATCTGTGAGGTATTGAGTACCACCGCTGAGCGTACATGGAGCGCGTTAGCCTCGCTGCCAGCGTCGTTTGGGCAGGCTGGATGCTAGAGCAACTCCATGGGCTACGTGCGGGTCCTTTTGCTTTACTCCTGCGACCAGAGGAATGAGACAGAGGCCTGAGAAGAGGCAGGAGTGTTGGCACTATGCAGCATTGGCCGTTAAATGCTCACGTGCGAGAGGCTTCTTGGCCAGCAATCAGTGAAGGGCAACGTTAGCATGGCATCGAGGGAGGTAGACAAGGAGCACAGAAGAGTGGATAGATATGTGGAAGACAGTGAGAAAGGAAAAAATAAAATAATAACAGAAATAACAATACTGTAGTAAAAAACTTTGGCCTCTCTGTTCAAACTGTCAAAGCAAGATAGCTATTAAGGAAGAAAAAAAGGTGTCCTGAAGTAATAATCTGGAACTTCTTACAGTAATGTTGCTACAGTGCTTTGGGCCACTGGCCCAAAACATGGCGTAATAGTTTCTTGTAAGAGCTGGAAAGGAATCCTACACAATGTTTGCCCCAGCTTGCTGGCATTAGACTAGTTAAGGACTTGATTCTGGAAGGTGCTGGCCTAAGTTCAGAAAAGCAGTTAAATGTGTTCAGCTTCAGATAAGCCTGTCAGACGTGTTCTTGAATGCAGGGAGGCTGTTTGCATGCTTACTTAGTGTTAAGCACACGCTTAAGTTGGCAGGTAAACCAGGCCCAGAGTGACCAGCTCTCTGAGCTCTACTTGGTCAGTTTGTGTGTTAAACCACTACAATGAAAATAAATTAAACCCCAAACAGAACACCTCTGAATTGCTGTCCTCATGCCTCAGCTGTGGGTACTGGTGCCAAGTCCCACCATCCATACCAATGCACCAGGCTCCTTTTGTTAGGCCTGGTAAGACAATCATCTGTCATGCTTTTCTCAGTATGAGTTTAGGATCAGTTCTTACAACACCTGATAAGGAGAGGATAGATATCCCTCATCGAACCCCCAGTTCCTCCTGTCGTGCGTCCCCCTGCAGAGCGGGTGGGAATCCCAGCCTTTCTTGCTGCCGGGCACGCGTCGGCTCTCACACAATCACGAGGCTTGGGTATAAAAACAAACTACAAGCTGAGCGAATGCCATGCAGTGACCATGAAGAGATGGGTTTTGCTTCCTTGTCCTCAACATTCTTGTCGCTTACTGCTGATGGGCTCACAGTTGAGTTTAGAAAAGTATACTCGAAAGAGATGAAAAATAAACAGTTGCTAGAACTGAACCAGCCTTCAGTACGGAGTCCTGTTCTTCACAGGTGATGCCTTTTTCTGCCTGGGAGCCGAACAGTGCCTATTGACTGGCCATAAACTTCTCCAGGGAAAGAAACGCCGTTCTGTTCAGACGATATTCACAGATGGGCTGGCCCGTAGAATAGTTTTGCTCCTTCATCGTCCTCAGAAGGTGCTCGCAGCCTGAAAGGGGTGTTTGGTATAAGTGCTTTAGTGCCGTAGGTGCCGGTCTTTCGGAGACTTCACCCAGGCCAGTGATTCCCTGAACACCATCTCGGGGCTCTCTAGAGTTGATGACAGAGGCTCGTCAGGATGAGGGGTGCCTGAAGATGAAACGGATGCACCACCAGCTGGGCTTGAACACGTATGGCAAATCCACATGCCAGGAAAGTCTTATACATAGATGCCAAGTCTTGGCACGATTCCCACCAGGGGTATTTTCTGTTATTGAAGCTTGAACCAGCAGGTCTGATGATGCTGCAGTACCCATCACATGTAAATACAATTTTCCTTTTTTTATATTTATTTTTCTACTCTTTTTTTTTTTTTTTAAAAAGGCAGTTCAGAAGATTTACATTGTACGTAACAGGGAAGTGAGTAATACCAGCACTTATGGTTCCTTTTAGTTATGTTTTGAAGACGGCATAGTAGTCAGGTAGAATTGAACTGCTACGGTCTGTGAAACCTAAAACCCAAGGGGGGGGGGAAAAGAGAAATAGTAAGATAATATCCTCACATGTACATTGTACAGAAAAAATTTGGAGAACTAATTGCTGCAGTGACACAATTAGTCAGCTCAATTCCTGCAGCACTGGCATCATCAGCCACACTGGCACTGCGGACCCAGAACAGACACTCACACTTCCTTGGTCCTTGCCAGACTCACAGTTCATAGGCATAAGCTGTTTGCACCAAAATCTACCAAAGACACTAATACGCTTTGGGTCTGTCCTATCAGGAGCGAGTTGGAGCGAGGAGGGCCAGGAAGATGATGAGAGGGCTGGAGCACCGCTCCTATGAAGACAGGCTGAGAGAGTTGGACTTGTTCAGCCTGGAGAAGAGAAGGCTCCAGGGACACCTTCTAGCAGCCTTCCAGTTCCTAAAGGGGGTCTACAAGAAAGCTGGAGAGGGACTTTTGACAAGGGCATGGAGTGATAGGACAAAGGATAATGGCTTTACACTGAAAGAGGGTAGATTTAGATTAGCTATAAGGAAGAAATTGTTCACTGTGAGGGTGGTGAGGCACTGGAGCAGGTTGCCCAGAGAAGCTGTGGCTGCCCCATCCCTGGCAGTGTTCAAGGCCAGGCTGGATGGGGCTTTGAGCAACCTGGTCTAGTGGAAGGTGTCCCTGCCCGTGGCAGGGGGGTTGGAACTAGATGATCTTTAAGGTCCCTTCCAACCCAAACCATTCTATGATTCTGTCATCAGATCCCTGAGTGAGTTACTTTGGATCCGCTAGTCCTCTTTCAGACCACATCACGCCTGGTTCCACAAAAATTGTCTGGTTTAGACAAACCTTATGCTCTTCAGCCAGAAGGATTTACATACATACAGTACAAGTATGATTATTCCTTAATGCCGGAGGCTAAAGAGACAAGTAGAGCTCAAATGGCCACCCCTTCTGCAAGTACACCCTGTGTCAGGAGGCCTGTATTTGTCAGCTCTGCAAAGGTATTTTTTTTTAAGCTTTGATTTTTCACTCTATCATGAATTAATTAATGTGTCCCACTAGTAAAGCAACACTTACATTCTTTGCTCAGCTCATGCCACTGCTTAATGACATGAATAGCTCATTACCTTGCTAATGATTTTATAATGGTGATTTATCTAAGTTTGTTTAAGGAAATTACTCTTCTTTGTTTAAGCGCACTTCCTTCAAGTGCGTATTTCCTGAAGCCACTTGTCTCACCAGTGAGTCCCGCTGAATTTCAGACAAACCCTTATTCCAATTTCTGTTATATTAGCTATACCTCTGAGTATGCATGGCCCAGACGTAGTGAGTCAAAGCCACTTGGTGGCTTTCAAAAACAGAGTCACCTCAGAAGGTCACTGCTCACCCCAACACTGGAAGAGAAGCAAAATACTGCCCAGAAACCTGTGAAAGCCAAGCAGCTGGAGAGACTTCTGGAAAACTAAGCCAGTCTCTATGTTTGTGGGATGCTAAAGGCCTCATGGAAATCAATGGAGCTCAAGTCCTTGTAGCAACACCCCCTTTAAAGCAGCCTCATCCTTTCTAAATTTGTCACTGCTGTCCTGGAGGAGTGAGCCAAATGTCCCTCAAAGGCTCAGTCATCGGGGTCAACAGATCTAGGCCAACTGCACGCCCTAAAGCTTCTCCCAGACCTCGTGGCTCAAAGGCAGCTGGCTTGTCTCTAGCAGCGCTCCGTTACGACAAACCCCACCGCAACCATCCTAGCACCTGCTAGGAAGCAGAAGGGAGATCGTTTCTGCAAGGGAATATATGCATAATACATGGGGTGAATTTTAATATCATTATTAATTTATACACATAAAAATCCCCTAATACAAAATTAATTTTGCCTTAAGCTTTTCTGTATTTTTCTTAAAAGTATTAACTGCATTTTTTATGAGCACCTAGCTGATGAACGTATTAATACAAGGGCAGATCCGGTTTTGCACCCGATCTCACTCTCACTTATCTTCAATGCCTAACACTTGTCTTCAACATCTAACAATGAGTGGGGGTTAAAGTCGATTTGCAAAGGCCTGACTTCAGCTGAAATGCCCAGAGTTCAGCTCATCTCAGCATCAAAGCCAGAGCAGACTCAGCACAGGCTGTGTGAGGGGACGTGCCCTGACTTCCCAGTGTGCCTCGGCCGTAGCCTGTCAGAGAGGAGGGTTGTTAGATTGGGGTTGTGGATAATTCGTTCAGTCTCTACCTTTTTAGTTAAAAAAAATCCTAAAAGTGTAAAAAATAGTGCCTCTCTTATAATGCCGATCTTCCTATTTCCCCCCTGCATCGCCTATGGCAGGGGAGGGCAGGACGGAGCGACCTGCGCGTGGGATGTGCGTAGCGTGGAACAGCCGTACGCTCAGCGGGGTTTGAGTGTACACCCATTCATACCTTGCTACGTTCTGGCTCTACAAGGGTTCCCTGTCCTCCTTCAAACACTTAACACTCTTTACTTTTGATATCAGAAGAACAGACATGCAGATAGAGCATGATGATTTAAAAAATAAAATAAAAGGAGGTTACAGTTTATTAAACAGACGGCACGTGCCTGCATACCGCTATGTAATCAGGCAGCATGAGTTTTCCTGTGCGAGTTTCTTTTACAGCCTGTAATTCTAAATTGTTTAGACCTCACGGTGTGTTCAGTGGGTGTTGGAGAAACAGCTGCTGGGGTTTTTTTTTGAAAACAACAGTATTCATCGATAGTCTTAAAAAATTAATCTCAGCTTACCTTGTTAGATGCCTACTTAATTCATGAACTTCCATTTCAGTGCTTTTAAATTCATTAAGCTCTTTTCGAATGGCTGCCTGCAAAGGACAAATAAACTCATAAATGTACAAGTGAGAGAGATCACAATAAGCTCACTTTGTTCTCAAAACAGTATATTAAAAGAAGTGAAGCAGATAGATATAACATTATCAGAGAGAGAAAGAAAAACATAAAAAAGTCTCTAAAATGTGAAAAGGAACAGAGATAAACATGTTCTAAATCACATAAAGGGAAGAGATAAATGCTTTGGTGGAATGGCTCAATTTGAAAACATATCGTAGACAACGCAGATACAGAACTCAATTCTGGCTTATTATGTAAACACTTTGATGTACAAAATCCAAATTAGCATACGCATGAGAAAAAAAACGTGCACCAGAGTTTCTCAAACACTGTGATCTGTTTCAGAGCTGGACTGTGAGTAAACGGGGCCTGGATCCTGCCAGACTCATATTTGAGGTATCTCCCGCCTTTTTGTGGGCCTGAATTTCCTCGGGTGACGTTACCGAAGTGGCTGAGCCTACGTGGGAGGGAAAGAGGGATGCCTGGCTCCCTGCGCTCCTGTCTGCCTCGGGCTGTGCCCCTCTGCCCTCCTCCTCCCTCCTGACCCAGCTCTGCCACTTACGGAACCGATTCAACGCACTAATCCAGCAGAAAACTAGCCACAGGTGGTCGTATTCAGCACCCGCAGGAGACCCGGTTACCTACAGCCTCCGCGGTTTGTCCATGAGGGAAAAGAAAACCAGGGGTGACTGGCAGGAAGAGAAATATTGAAGAATTAAAAAAAAAGAAGAAGGGGTGACTTGGAGGGATTCAGCTTCGTGTTGGAGAGGGTACTCAGCACAACTGGCTCAAGTCCCGAGCCCCAAAGTCAAGACTTCTGACAGCCCTGTGATATTTGTAGCGCACAAGTGGGTTTCACTGTGAGTGTACGGAGAGGGCGTGCGAGGCGGCTGCTGCAGCCAAATGCTCCCACGGGTCCGAGGTGTGCGCTGCTGCCTTTCCGTGTGATCCTGAAATCAGCATCAGCGGCTGCAAGTGGCTGCTCCAGTGGGTGGTACTCGTGTCTGTCAGGAATTTTTCTCGATGAAGGAAATCTAAACTAGTATGAACAGCACGAGCCTGAAACAGGGCTTTTGCAACAGCCACCGACCCAGTCACCAAGTACCTTTGCCTTGACAAACCCTAAGTGATAGGTTTTTGCGAGTGTGAGCTACAGAAAAGGCCCCTTGTGCTTTTTCTGCACAGTTTTGGGTTTTTTATTTACCTTAGCAATGTCTGTCAGGCTCTGCCTCCATCTATCAGGACAGAGCGATGGCTATGCAGCAGCTCAAGGGCCTGCCTTCAGCAGACCAATTTGCTGCTTAAGTGACTATGAAGGAGGCCACGCAGGCTGCTGCCTCCCACAAGGTCTGAAATCTATTCCCCTCTGCATCCCTCATCTGTTGGAGAGCTTTAAAAGTGCCCTTTTTGTTCCTCTAACAGTCAGACCTGGTAAAGATGAAGTCAGACTGAAGGCAGTTCCCTACATCCAGCACACAGAGCAAGATTTACTGACAAACAGAGAAGTCCATTACTAAAATCTATTTCTGCAATAAATCGAGCCGGTGCTGACCAATGAAGACAGTTATTGAATCAAAGCTCTGGAAGAAAATAATCTTTTATAGGATGTTACAGCTTTGTCAGACATTTTAGAGTTGCTTCCAATTTGTCTGGCTATTTTTTCCAACAGTGGACACAGTGGTGAGGAAAAGCAGGTCATCTGAATGGCAGAGATCAGAATACCACCCATATGACCCAAATCCAAACAATAATATATCTGCTTCCTTATGCCATAAGGCGCATTAATATTAGAATGACAAAACATTTCTTCTTCTCCTGCTTTGCTTAGAAAAGGTTCACTTGGAGAACTTAAGCCCTTTGCTCCATGTATTGACTTTGCACATGCATTATGTCAAAGTACTTTGCCTTCATACTGAATTCTTTACCAGGCTACATTTAATAGTGATATTTAATACTTGTTCTTTTCACAGACACAGGATGAGGCAGGACCTCTCTGGACACCAAATCTTCTCTCTTCCCAGCTAAAGTCTCTCCATGCCTTTCATCCCAGACAGGGATGCAAAGGCTGCAGAACCAGTTGGAGATTTATTCCCTCCCTCATCTACCAATTGGGAGAATATAACTAAAAGTCAGTTGAATAAGAAAAATGGTAAAATGGGAAAAGCTAATTTAACCCAGTATATTATGGTCTATGGACAGCCCAGAGGAAGTTTTTCTTTTTTTCAGATCAGTTTATGCTACATTAACTTATGCAAAGCTAAACTGAAAAAGCCCTCTGTCAAGGAGAAAACCAGTGGTCACAAAACTATACAAATCCTTTGGTTAAATTATACACGTAGACCTGGCTGCCCTTTCCTCTGTGAATAAAACCAAGAGCGCCATAAATGAGTGGCATGGCCAGGAATCCTGCTCCTGTCTCTAAACATCACGGACATCATGGTCTCCATCGCTACATGAGCCCCACAGCAAAGAAATAGTCGAGTACCTGAAAGTCTTTAAAATTACATGGGCATCATAGAGTGACTGAAGTATGGGAGTCACTGATCAGCCTCATAGTCCTCTTTTCTTACAGCGGCCATAAAATGTTTAAGTCTTCTTCCTGACACCCTCAGGATACGACTGTTACAATTTGCCAGCAATTTAACTCCTCTGCCACCAGTGCTGCCACCAGAGACACCACTTAGTGAAGGTCCCACTGGCGCTCAGAGGACAGCGCACTCGATACCAAATAGACAGCTTTTCTTCATCTGCAGGGCTCATGCGATTTCAGTTTAGCGCTTAAAATACTCTGTGGAACGGGGCAGAAATCCTGAGTAAAGACCCCTGTTGTAACGCACTAGAGAGAAGTTACCTGGCTTTGGTGGGAGGTGCTTTTGCCAATTATTTGTCCTGCTGCCATTTTTGCACCCAGGCCTGCTCCATCCCGGCACAGCAATTCTGGCAAGCGCTGCTGTCACACTGCTCTGCTAGGTCTTGCAGGAGCTCTCGGCTGGCAGCATTATGTGGCAAGACCAAAACCAGCCAACAACAGGGTTCGAGACCTTTCCTCAAAGGACTTGACATTCTCTCCTCTCTGTTTAAGTGGTGTGATGCTGCTAGGCTTGCTCCTGGTTTCCACGCATATAGGAGCCTTCTTGCCAGAGATTTATGACTCAAACAACAAACCTTGTGAATAGGAAGAAACCACAGGTGTGTTGGGAAGGGAACTCAGGTGGAGGTTTATTCCTTGATGGCCGTGGGACCTGTGGGATGCTGTTTGCCATGACACACTCTAGCTATTCAGATCATGGCTCTCCTGAAGTTGTTCCACTTACTTTGTCGGCGGCTGTGAGTCGTGTCCAGGGTTTGTCCGCCCTCCTGTCGTAGTCCTGCGCATCTGCTACTTCCACGTAGTCACTGAAGCGGATGAGGATCTTCCTCTCACGTAGCTCTTCTACCGTGGGTCTTTGACTCAGCTGCAGGTTTGAGGAAGGAGTGGAAAAAGACATCAGGACTTCACTTTTCCCTTGCAGAGTGCTGCTTGGGGATTTATTTTACTACAGCCATCGTTACGATAATAAGAGGGTTCAGACATTCCCAGTACTGTTGTTTTTATCAACCTTTCACGGAATTGCTACTTGGGAGATAACCTCTTGTTATAGCACCTTGAATATCATCCCACTTTGCTGCTGGAGCAGACCACTGTTGTTTGGGAAGCAGCTGTGGCTGGAGACCCCAGTCCCTGGCTGAGGCTGGTCACCTCTGGCAGAAATGAGATGTAATGCAAGAAAGTCTCCTAGTGCACCAACATCTCAGGAAGAGCCGAAGACCACAACACAACTTGAGAACGACCTGCACAGGCTGTACGCTCCCCAGCCTGAGAAGAGTCTGGCAAAGGCACCGAGCGGATCCTGCCCTGAATTACGTGCAAAAGGTGACAAACAACTTTCCTTACCATTCTGATATTCTGCAAACTTGTCCTTACCTCCAGAAAAGGCAGGCAGGGTGATGATGACTATTGCTCATTGAACTTGTCACTGTATGCTGCAGCTCCATTTTGTGTCACAGCACATTTGACCTTTAACAGTTTACACTGCATACTACAAGCCAAGAAAAAAAATTGCAAGGGTGGATTGTAGCATGTCAAGAAAGCATCTTCATTGTTCCAAAGCATTTCTTTCAAATTCCACAGCAGAATAGGCAGCCACAGTCAAAACTCTCCTCTCAAATTAGAAACAGTAGCGTGCTGGTAGTCCACGTATCGTACAGCCAGTTACATGGCATGGGACAGGAACTGGCTTTCAGGGATCAATTCTCCTTGGGTGCACAGCATGCCGGTTTATGTCAAAAGCAGTTACACAAAAGCAGTTACACAAGTGTTTCTGAAGAAAGTGCTACACAGATGTGTGCATGTGGCTGTACATTAGCTGCAAAAGTTTCATTATTAGAGTGAAACGTACGTAATCATGATATGTCAGAAAAAATAATATCCTGCTAACAATTAACTAGACAGTATATCATGCTATTCCCACTCACTAGAAATAGGTGTGTTTTGCAATACTTCACCCTTGTGAATAGTGAAAAGTCTGAATACTTCATAAAATGCTTGAGACTCTATTCTGCAAAGGTATTTAGGCTCCTGGATCCTGACATGCAATTCCACCTTCCTCCCAAAAAAAGTGTCTCAGTTCCCTGCATTTCATCTTCCAGGGAGAATCAAGATTCAAAACAGCCAGGATGCTAAGTGGAGGGTGAAAAATTTGCGAGATCACAAGAAAGAGAAGCGTATGCTTGAAATCCCACCTTCCTCCAGCATTTGGGTGCTGATGAAGATATCTCCACCACCCCATCCTGCCTCTGGATTTAAATCCCTCTGTGCTTGTTCTTGGCATGGATGGTTGCCTCTCTCTTCTCTTTTTAGAAAAGACGGTTGTGACGGGAGGTGACAGTGGGGTTGCTCTCAATACAGGGGTAGCCCTGAGCATGCACTCACGAACTGGGCTCAAACACCTCATGCAGAGAGTCTGCAGAGCTGCACGAATGCCCTGTCTGTGAGATGCTCAGGGACAGGAATCAGGTTCTACCCCTCTTGGCTGCAGCTCAGCCATTTTGCACACACTGAAGGGAGAGAAATCTCGGAAAGAAAGAGTAACCAGGAGCACAACTCTACACTGCCATGTAATGCCCTTGCCTGGGACAGCTGGCATCAGTCAAGGCGCAGCTCGGCAGTTCGTCTGTTGTCTCCGTAGCCATTTTAGGGTAAATTACAACATTTAATAGGGGAAAAACTCCTTGCTGGTTTGAAAAAAAGCAACTCTGAAACTTCTGAATATTGCAAAGATCTTAAAACTAGACAGTTTTCTCACACCCACCTTCTTCTATGGGAGGCATGAAGTTTCCTGGGGTGAGCTTCTCTGCGTGCATTTGTCACACAACATTTATAAGCTTCCTCTTATTTCTTCCAAGAGTTTCCCAAGAAAAGCCCCATTTTATATACCTATGTTCAAGCCAGCCGTGCTCAGGTCAGCCAAAGAGCATGTATGCGGTGGGGTTAGCAAGAAGCAGGACTTTCTGAACTCAGACTACAGGTTTTGGGGACCTTTTTTGAAAACCAAAATGCATACACAGTAGGCAAAACCTTTTTTTTTTTTTTAGATAACAGGACAAACCTATCTGTGAGCCAGAGTACCATATCAGAAAAGCCAGAGGGCACAATAAAGTAGATCGAAACACGTATAGACTTAAAAATGTTACTTTTCACTCTAGCAGAACAGAATTGCCTCTTCAGCCTGCAGCCCTGATACCTACGCCTAAGTCACCTGCAAGCCAAATATACACACTGCAATTAACAGACGGGCTTTTAACAAAAGCAAGCGAACCAAACTGCTATATCATGCTTGGAGTATAATCCCAGTTAAGCTATGAGTGAGGCTTCTCTCTGTCCTACAACTCATCTTGAATGTGATTTCAAATGGCTAGGTTTTTCTAGCAGCCCTAGTGCTAGGAGCTGCAGATTTGTTAGCGCTGATGCGTTATTACTCAGATAGCACAGCAGAATTTTGCTTCCGATTATTTAAAATCTAAGCCCCGACTATGGGAATAGAGAATCTTTATGCTGAAATAATATTATGACTACACCCAAAAATTTCCAAGATAAGGGTGAAACTCCATCTTTACTTGCATCAACTACTTCTTTTCTCACAACAGCATGAATTAAGGATGAATCACCAATATTGTCTGAACATTTCTCAGCTTTCATCATTTTAGGGCATAGCCTAGATGTTGTTTCAAATTAGGATGGAGTTCTTTAAAAAATAAAATGTCTTCTTACATGGAGTATGACAACACCAACAAAATATGAAATCCTGTGAATTAAACTCTATGTTTCTAAATGGCTACAAGGGAAGCAGGAGCTCCTATAAGCTTTCCAAGCTGGAAGAGGACTTTCACAAAACGATTGCCTCTATTTCACAGCTTCTGTCAGCTCTTGACATTAGCCGGCTTTCAGGTTTGTGCTAATCTAATCTAAGTGATTAGCAAGTTTGTACAAAGGAGAAGGCAGGTGGCTGCTGATATACTGAAGCATGTCGTGTCAGGCTGATGTCTAGGTGGTGTCAAGAGCACAAGAGCACCAAGAGCCACAGAGGCAGCGGTACTTTTGCCAGCAACGTGAATTCACTGCTGGTATTTACCTCGGTGCTGCACTGGGTCTTAAACAGCTAATTTGGCTTCCTTGGTGCGCTGGGTGTGAGTTAAAATCAAAGAAATGACAGTAAATGTTAAGGGCCGCATGATGAAATGAGACAAATCTGAGGTAAGTTCTCCTGTTTGCAAATGCACAAAATCCAAGTTAGATACACATCACTCATACATTTTACAGCACTGAAACACACTGTAAGCCTTCGGTGGGTGTGAAGAACAGGGCACTGAGTTATATGTGCAAAAATGTCAAGGGCATAAGCACATTATGAAACTTTGGTGTTAATGTGCATTTTTCATTCTTAGGTGACACCTGAACGTAAGACAGACTAAAAGCTGCTGCTTCTCTTCCTCTGAAGGCATAAAACTATTACTGTGTATTATTTTTAGATGCCCTGCCTTTGCTTCAGAAACCTACAACCAGTGCAATTCTAGGTACTCATACACCCCATCAGAGTGGTGGGCAGTGTCTCCATCCCCCCAGAGCAGTTGGAGCAAGCGAAGCACAGAGACGGAGCCACCAGCTCAAGGTGACCCAGGAGGCCTGGGGCAGAGCTATGAACAGAAAAAAGATGCACTGAGTCTCACGCCAGTGCTCTGACTGTGAAAGAGAGTCCTGAAATCCACAGCTCATACCACGTACTTCATGTATAGGCATAAATCTGCATATATTTACATATATAAATACACACACATACAAAAAATATTCAGTACATTAAACTAAAGTGCTGACCTGATCATACTAAATGAAAACAGAGGGACAACCACACCGAGTGGTTTTCTAAAAGCAATTAATTAAAGCTACATTATTTAAACGGTTAACAAACTGCCCTGCCTCTTTCTCATGCCATTGCCGAGATTTCTTGTAAGCTGCTAAGCATGAGGGTCTCTCAGTACGTCTGGGCTACCCCGAGCACCCTTAACTCTTAAATATCTGGGAAAACAGCTTTGCTACCAGACTCTTAAGTGGCTCCACTGTAGGTGCCAGTGCAATGTCTGTTCACGTTGAGGGCACAGCTCACCTGAGATTTTTATCTTGGAGTTTATTTTTATGACCTGTGAGCTGCCGTCTCTTGGGTCAAAACTGCTTAATGCTCTACCATCCTTCTTGAGCAACACCTGCGAATGAGCTCTGCTTCTTCTAACAGGCAGAAAGAATAGGGCACGTTCGAAACTTACAGTAAAAGGACACGGTCAAGGGCACGGTGCAATTGCCCGCACAAGGCGGTGGTGCTCCACGTGGGGAGAAAGGGATCTTATTCACTGAGCTGGACCCTTCTTTAGTTACTTCTGTTAATGTCAGAGGGATGTGCATGTATATATCTGGACTTTTTCTGGGTGTACTTCCTGGGCGTTTACATTTCTATTTAGCTATTTGTGAAGATTTGTGAGCTGAGGGACCAGGACAACTTTACGGCGAGTGACGTCATTATTTGAGTATGAACCAGGGCAAAAATCCCTTTCGAAGTAAATGGATTTGTATTAACGCAAGAGCAGTGTAAATGAGGACAGGACCTTCCACGTCTTGCCACGGGAGGTCAAGTTTTCCTCTGTATATTCTGGATCACTGGAGATAAAAATGGGCACGTTTCAAGCTTTGATACTAAGCCAATTTGCAAGGGAAGGTTTAACACAAACCCCTTTGTTCTCGGCGTGGGAAATGAAGCAAACCCAAGCACTGCCACCAGGTAAAGTGGAGGGGGACGTACTCTTGCCAGTCTGGTCTTGGGATTTCATCAAATCCTGAGTTTGCTCCACCTCAGTCACAATGAAGCTCATTGTCTTGTCACTTCATCTTTGCCTGCTTTGTTACCTCGTTAAAATGTTACGGTTGTTATTTAGGGAAGGAACCAAGGTGAAAAATTACAGATCCTAACCAGCAGCGCACACAACCCCCTCTCTCCTTTTCTCCCCACCTTTTGTGGTAAGACATAGGAGCCGGATGTGATGAAAATGCCCCGCAGACCTTTCCCTCTGACTATAAATGCAGTTTATCCAAATTAGCTGCTAACCTTCTTTCTTCTCTGACCTTTTTTCCCCCACCTTCCTCTCACCTCCCTCTGATGAGTCCCACCTCTCTCCTGAGTTCTTTATTGTGAACAGCCTGTGCTGATGCAAGCCAGTGGAGGTCAATTAAAGAAAAGATTGAACAGCAAGACATTTCCCAGTGAGGCACCAGCTTGCTCTCCAGTGAACAGAGAGTTTAAGTTGTACCGGGGCGGGAATTTAATGGGAGCAAAGATTTCAGATTATTGCACGGATTTTAAGAAATAGCCATACCTCATCACTTGGGTTGTCGTTATTACTGCTATGAGATTTTTTAGTTTTGGAGCTAGACCTCTGGGAAAAATTAGCTATTGACAGTGGGGGGTAGGAAGCAGTAAACAGCTCTGGGAAATGGGGAGCATGATGCTATTTGGGACAAGAGAAGGTAGGAAAAGAAGAGTTTTATTCCTCTTTGCAAGTGATTTGTAATGTGTTCTGTTAATCCAGGCTATGACTCTCTCTGTAATGGAAGTCCTCAGGGGGAGTTCAGGCTTGTGCTAATTGCCTTGGTGCTCGGCCAAATTCACTGTGGTTCAGAGAGGATAAATTCTTAGTAGTAATTCCTGGTGGCCCAGATCTCCTCACGGAGGAGACCCGCCTGCTACACTTCTCCCAGAGGGCCTCTGCACGTTAATATTCCTGGAATGGACCTGTGGGCCAAGACCAGTGCTCAGAGAAACCCCCTCCTAATCCACATGTCCCTCCACTCAAACAAAGCTGCTCGGAGGGCCCCGAGGGGCAGGGAGAGGGAGCACGGGGTGGCTGGATGTGCAGAACCCATCCATGGGCATCTCAGGTGACAGGCCAATACGCTTCACCTCTCCTTCCTTGGGCAGGAGGGACACGAGCTACAGAGAAACAGGAGGGACACGAGCTACAGAGAAACTGTACCAAACAGCATTTGCCTCCTTTTTGTTCTTTGAATGGCAGCTATTCCCTATCCCCAGTTAATTTGGAGTTAGGTGAGCCTCAGAGAATGAAAAGTGCTTAAAGGGGCAGCTTGCTATAGGTCACCTGAAATTTTTAAATTTTTTTTTTAGAAATTGCCTGTCCAGATGACGAATTCAACTGGATATTTATTGCTGACTTTAATAAGGCATTTAGACCTAGGAAGGTAATCTTACTTATTACAGCATGTCATGTTACAACTTATCATCATAATACTGTAACAAAATGTCAGTGCTGAAGGAATTTTCAGAACAGCTTTTTAAAGGATGAAGTGGGTTGTTCCCTTGGAGTTGGAATAACGCCACCAAAAAAATCGGAGACAGTAGCAATTTCTGCAGTGCAAGGTCAAAAGTCTTTTCAGTGGCTTCTGCAGAACCCCTTTCCCTTCTTATTACCAACTACACATGGTTACAAGGAGGCAACGTGGCATACTTTATGTTGAATTTACCCTGTAGGCATGTGTGTGCATTAAACCTCAGTGCAAACAGAAAGGTCTGCTGGGCAAAACACTTGCCGTGCTCAATTAAACTTCTGCTTGATCTGAGGTTTAAAATCCTTTGGTAATAAGACTTCAGTACAAATCGACAGAAGGAGCCTGCCACTCTGCTGTAGACACAACGACACATCGGGGACATGCTCATGAAAGACAGGGCTGGGGAATAACAACAATTTTTACAGGATGCACTAGGTGGTTGGCATTTCTAGTTGTTATCTATCCACTTGCACACTTTATTCACTTCTTTCCTCTAGTGATTTCTGAGCTTTTATAACAGTATGTTTGGTAGGTGAGAGCAAAATTTGTTGTTAGACCAGGCCTGTCGTTCTTTCCTTAAAATTACAGTGTGTCACTGGAACAATTTACAACAGTTTAAAAAGATGATCAAAGTCAAACAATGCTAAGTCATGTGGCTACCAACCTCACAAACGTGGGGCAGAAAAATCTTTATTGGGGAAGAAGCCAAAAAAGGCTAAAAGGAATGTGACCGGGAACGGGGGTATGAACATTAAAGAGCCGACTGCCAGGGGCTTGGACCGATGCTGCTCTCGCTGTTGTTCCTACTTAGAAGTGCAACCAAGGCAAAGAAAGAAATCTCACAGACGACTGCTAAGGTTTCAAGGAGCAGACACTGCTGCGATGCTAGAGCAGCCTGGGCGTTTTAGTCTAGCAAGTAGCTGTGGCCTCTGCCTGCAACAGACAATTCATGTGCTTTGTACCTTTCCTACAGAACAGCGGAGGATGGGAACCGTACGGTGATAATGCAGGCTGAGTTAGCGAGCCTCCATTTCTTAGGCAGCAGATTGGGTACGGGTAGCTTTGCTTTTTATCCATTACAGCTGCTCATCAAATGGCATCAAGCTTCGGATTGGATTCCTGTACGTGTTTGCCCTTCAATGTACAGGGAAATCGAAAACCAGGTAAAACGGTATTTCTAGCCTTTGTGCAGAGCTTAAGTCCCATGAAACATCTGCAATGCAGTTAGGATCTTTTCTTTCAGGCAGCGCTACGAGGGCATATGAGAACATCCCTGCCATTGTTGTCAGGAATTTAAGTGTTTAAAAATAATGTTACAGCTCTCTGGGCTGCATTCTTAGCGCCTGCAGACAACAGCAGTATCACCCCATTGGTGATGGGGAACTCTGCTAATTTACGTGAGCTGAGAACAACATTTTTAATCGTGAAAGAAAACAATCCAGCTCTCTGAGTGTAACCTTTGCATGTATATTTACGGCCCTTTCCTTGTCATTATTTATACCGTGAAAGCTTGTCATCACATAGGTCAAAAAGACTAAGCCACCAAAAAACATACAAGAAGGGTCTGGTGCTGCTTCACAAGCATGTGAGTTTTTAGGGGGCTTTCTCCACCTCTGGAGATAGGAAATATGTCAGTGGTGAAATAAAGTTTATCTGCAATAACAGAATGGATTGTTGGCTATGTATACTGGGGCATCTGTAGACATTTACACCAGCTGCGAAACCGAATGTGTGTATCTGAAATGACTGTTCTTCAGTTTTAAGAGTAAATGACTTTCAAATGGGAGGAAAACCAAAACCAAACTATGCTGTTTTGTTCATCCTTCCCTGCCAATACGAGATTGTTTTCTGCACTCTACACCATTTTGCGTGTGCTTGTCTCTATTTAGTTTAAATGCCTCAAGTGACAATCTCTCTTTCCAGAAAAAGTTTATTTACCAGTTTTATGCCTTTTTTTTACGCGGAATTTTCAAATGCAATCAGCATTGTTTTAACTTTGTTCTCTTTGTAATGGCTGCAGAAGCCATTGCATTTACAGGGAGCAGGGTTAGACCAATGCTAGGCTCTGTATCCTTCACTCTTCAAAGCTCCTTCGATTATAAAGACTAGGTCTTCTTTTGTCCTGTTTCAAAATGCTACCAGCGATAGCCTGCAAAGTGGTTCCCTTCACTCTCTGTGGGCTTACACCCTGCAACATTGGTGATTTCTTTTAAAGATTTCTTTTAAGACTTGTTTCACACTCTACTTTTGAAAATGGTGGTGAGGAAAAGGAGAAAGGCAAACAACTGTGCAGTAGGGACACAGTAGTGCCATAATAGGATCAAAGTTGCTTCTCACCTTGCGTGTTAATCTTCTCTTTATCTCTCGTTTTTCCTCCTGCTCCTCTTGCTCATTCCGGGCTGTAAAAGATTTACAAGGATTTCAGGCTGTGGACTCATTAGGCATGCACAGTAGGCAACAAAATAAGCCTCTCCATCAGTACATTAATGTTTCAGGACCTCTCTGATGCATGGCATGTCCCTCTGGGGCTCGTGAACTTCGCTTCTTCACACACTTCATAAAACATCTACACCCTCCTTCCTTTCCTTGTGTTGGCACCTCTTCATACGTATGACTTTCTAGAAGGGCCAGGCAGCGAGCTAGCTCTTCAGAAACTCCCTGCCCGCAGGCCTGGTGGCCTCAGGGGGTTCAGCTACAACATGGTCAGATTCTGCGAGGCTGCAAGGTCAATGGTTGGAAAAGAAACACATACTTTTTTTTTCCCCCCATCTACAGAATAGTATCTCTGCAGCTACTCTTTGGAGAGAATGGAAGGAAAACTCAGAGTAGGGATGCCAGGCAAAATCTGCGACTTCCCATGACCTGAGCAGAGGAAGGAGAGAGTGTCCTTCCATCATGAGCTTTCACAGCATCGCACTGGAGCGTAAAAGCACATCCTAGGGCAATCCACTTTCAACATTAAGCCAAAAGGTCACGTTACAAGTTCTTACCAGAGCAAGCCTGAACCATTAACCCTCAAGAGGACAATAACGTTTGAGTACACTAACTCTTCTTCAACTTAGGAGCAGGCTGTCATGCATGTCTTTGCACTGAACTTTACCAAAAGCCACTAAAAGCGCAGGTTTCTTGGTACTCAGCTCCTCAGTCAGTTAGGGTCCGTTTCCACTGCTTTGTTGATGGCTGAATTGCTCCTTACTCCAATCACGCCCACGCGCAGCAGACAAGAGCAAACACAACAAGTACCCTGTGCCCCTGGTGTGATCCGGTTTTCACTCAGATAGGACTAGCTCAGGCAGGAATAACTCACTTCAGGGGAGATTATGGACCTCAAAGGCCAGTTTGGGATAGGCGGCTTGGTTTAAATTGTCCAACTTTGGACTGAATTAAACCCACGCTCCTCTCTGCTGATCCTGTGGGAGAGGCAGGCACCCCTGGCAGAGCGGCAGTAACAAACCGCCAGCTGTAACTTCTTCAGCCAAGTGAGCACAGATCAACACTCCTACTAACCAACCCGGACAAGCTAAACGTAACATAAGGAGGTCCTAACATGGTGGAAGTCTGTACACAGCGGAGGAGATGCAAAGTTTCAAACCAAAACACATTCAGAATTGGGGCTTTCACCACACAGAAATAAGACCTAAGGTTCAGAGACCACAGAAGTCTCTGAGCAGGTGAGGAGGGTGAGGCTGGAAGCCAGGTGTCTTGCTGCCCAGGACAGTAGAGCTGACACGTCTATCATGACCGCTCACGGACTTCAGCGGGATAGGGAAATCTCCACCAAAGTGGACAAAGAGCCAGTCAACGTTATGATGTTTTACAATACACTTCTGATCTTTAAATGTCCTTTTACCAAAACTGCCGCTTACATTTTCTGAAGGAAGGAAACTGATACTGAAGTAAAAAGAACGGAAGATAGCAGGGAGTCACAAATGGCTTTTTAAATGATAACTGGAATACCTACACCGATAAATATAGTTTTCCTCTTTCAATGGTTCCTGTTCCTACTGAGCTGGATTCTATTCTAGCAATTGCTCCTCTAGCAATTCCATTCTTCCCTTTGTGTCTCAAATTTGGAGGAGCTGGTCCTGCAAATGCCTACTCTCAGAAACAGAGCCACTAATAAATCCTTGTGAGATTAAGCCAGAGAGACACAGCGCTAAACAGAGCCCGCACAGAGTCAGGTTAGAACTGCAAGCAGCCGAGGAGTAATGTATAAAACTTAGTTATGGCCACTCATTTTTGTACTTGGCATACGATGTCTTTCTTTTCTCCTCACTTCTCAGCCCAGCCACCCACCTTCAGAGACAGCCAGGCAGGCTGAAGACATCGGTCAGGTAAAAGCTGGGAATTAGGAATACATTCTCCCCTGAAACCAGAAAGTGACTTTGTTTTAGCTCTTTCTTTAAAGTTAATTAAGTCATGCCAACCTTGCGAAGCTACAAAACTGTTGCTTTATTTTATCTTATGTGTTCAGAAGATGCTCTGTTTCTCTAGACCTCTGTGTGCGAGGGTGGGTGGGTGCGGGTGCGATTCTCAGGTCTGATTTCTGTGCCAGTGTGAAACGTCCCCCAGTACAGTCCGAGACCCTCCGAGCCTACCTAACCATCATTTTTGTGAGGAATTTATGCAAGCCTGAATGTGCCAGGCTGACAACTACTACTTGTACCCATGTGAGAAGTGGCAGGGGGGTGGTGCGTGAGGGGGACTGAGGCATCCTTCCTCATAAACTTGGCCAGCAAGTATCAACTGCAAAAAGTGTTCTTTAGTCTTCACACTAACCCTGCAGGTCTGGACTCCTCTCACGACATGCCTTTGACTTAAAGAAGAGTCAGTGAATTGGGTATACTTCAGTGAAGGACCCTTCGAGCACCAGTGTCCCCGTTCTCTGTTTCTTTGCTGTGGCTGCTTTAATCTTGCTGTTGCTACCAGCAAGTAGTGGGGCTTGTGCAATGGATGCTCTGCCCTTGCAATTCAATAAAGATGACCATCTCGTTACTATTGCAGTAGCACAGAGCTAGGAAGTGATCGCTTTGTGTATAAAGGCTGGATGTCCAACCACATTTTGCCTCATTTCTTCCCATCAGAATGGGCAATAACGTGGTTACACATATAACAGGAACATGACGGTACCAGACACGACATTTGCATCAAGGAGATTTCAGCTTTAACTGCAGAGGAAATCCTATTTACTCTGCTTGGGAGGTTGCGGGGTTTTCTTTTATTTTTTTTGTATGTGTGTGTGTGCTATGAACTGGGCTTTTGAAAATAGCTTGACCTGCTTATGTAGATAATTTACACTCTTCTCATTATTGCTTCCTATGTCTCTTTTTCTCTAGGCTCCTTATATTTTTTATAATTCTTTTTCTCAGAAGTCTAGGGAAAGGACACAAAGTGATGCTGTACAAACCAGACACTATTTATATTTACTTGCTTAAGAGTGGAGCATTTTTAAGCTTGCTTTTTTTTTTAATTACGTAACTGTTTTAATTGTTTGTTCCTTTCCCGCTGTGCTTCACCAAAAGTTGAGACGCCTTGGAAACACCACATTACTTTTTCCTGTAATTATGAAGTTGTTTGTCTACGAAGACACACATGTTTTGGGGTAGATCTGTGCTTAGGAACCAAGCTATGAAAATTCCATTTAGGAAATGCAATATAGTTCTGGGTTCAGGAAAATATTTTCAAACACATCCATGTCATTTAAGAGCCTTTATTCAATTCAAAAAGAAACTAATGCGACTCAGAGGATAATTCCTCTGAAATGTAAGACATTTTCAGGTCGCTATGTGACTGCTGAGCTTGGCAACGTGACCTTTAGGAATCTCTGCAAGGCACCCAGTGTCGGAGATGCTGCCTCTCTGCTGATGCTGGGTCAAACATTGCTGCCAAAGCAGCTGTCCGAGACCCCCACCTCCCCACAGCCACCCCCACCAGTGCCAGGGTGGTGTTTACTGGTCACGCACCAGTGCCAGGTGGCGCATGACGCACGTTGGGTCGTGCTGGTGGCAAGTCCTGGGATGACAACATGAGCTGCCCAGAGAATTGGCCTCTGTCCCTCCTCGCCTGAGCCTGGCACCAGTCACGTCGCAGGTTCCCCCTCCTCCAGCTGTTCTGCTACGCCCCCGTGAGACACTCACATCTGGATGTGCCACCTGTTTCCCCAGTTTCTGCCCCTGCCTTCCTCCAGCAGCCAGGCCAGGGAGTTAGGAGTAGACGGTAGGAGCACAGCTACCAAAAGGGGGCTGGCCCCAAACAAGCGGCTTTCCTGGCAGCCTCGGGCTCGCCCACGCCGCTCTGCTCTCCGGTCTTTTCTCCCCTTTGCACTGACAGTGGCGTCTCTCTCTTTCTCTTTGTCTGCCACGCGTAATAACATGAACAGACGAAAAAACCCTGCTGAGCGTTAACACTATCATTAACTTGCTAGGAATTTGATTTTGAAGTATTTAATCAATCAGTTCTCCTAATTTTCAGAGAATTATCCTTCTGCTACCACATTTTATGATTCTGTACAATGCAGTTATTTGAACAACAAGAGAAGGTAAATTATAGATCATAGAATCATAGAATCGCCCTGGTTGGAAGAGACCTCCAAGATCATCGAGTCCAACCGTTAAAAAAAACGTTATGGACCTACCAAAGGACAGTTACGGTATTTTAAAGTACCATTTAGGAATACTTTTTTCTGTAGTAATTTTTAAAAAATTCCCTGGAACGATGGATTTACTAACTTAAAAAGGGAAGAACTTGTTTCTTTTGTTTTCTGTTTCCAAAGTAACATCAATTAGATTAGCAGCTTTTAAAAAATTTTTATATTCAAACCACTTCAATGTGAGTAAAGAAACTGTAATTTTTTTTTTTCCTATTCATTCATGAGATTATAAGATTTGTGCTAGACTCAGTCCTGCTTCCCTTGAAGCTGGTGGCAACCTATCTACTAACTTAACTCAGATTAGGCTCTCTAAATGGTATTTTGTCCCTTTAAAACATCATTTAATGTTTTGAGGATCTACCAGCAAGTTTTTGACTGATTTAAATGAAGAGTTTCAGGGGAACATTTCAGGGAAATAATCCCAAGTCACACTGGTTTCTTTTTTTAATTGAATAAAGGCTCCACCTAGTCTAGACCGCTGTGAAGATTTTTAGAAAAACTAATCAAGCCATGCCCTAATGTCTTTACTAACTTATAACGGGATGCTCTTCTGTGCAAGAGCCGCACAAAGGCTTTTCGGAATGACCGACCCTCTGTTTGGAACAGGACTTGCAAAAGAGATTCAACGTCTGGGTTTTTTTCCCCATGGACTGTTCATTCTTGTGAATTTACTGACTCTGATTTGAAAAAATTGTTTCTGCAGCTCTAGATGTCGCTACAGTCTTGCACGCTTATTTGCATTTATGATGCACTTTTTATTATTATTAACGATGCACATACAGAATAGTTGATGTTTTATAAAAAACATACATCTAAACTAACCCAAACTAGCTGGCTTCAGGTTAAATGTCAGCAGTATCAGGACTTACGTTTCAGTATGTTCCTCTGCTCCAATTCTTCAGCAGTCGGCCTCTGGCTCAGTCGTCTGCGAAAAAAGTCCAAGATCAGTTTTTGGACCATATCACATTCTCCTCAGTTCTCTGTCTTGAAGAGTTATTTTGGGGTGTGGAAGGCAGAGCAGAAAGCACTGACACTGCTCCATTATGTACTTGGTACGCCCGGACCATGCGTGACACAGACCATGCTTCACTTTCGCAGTTTCCTCTGTTTTCAACTCACGAAAGACAAAATACGTTATGTCATCTTAGGCATGACTCTCCCACCCTTACCCCAGGCAGAGCTGCTGAAAGCTAAGCTACACAGATGTCTCCACTTAATTTCCTTCCTCCCATGCCTGCTTCCTGACTCGCACAAGTATTTCTAGCTAAGACCCAGCTAACCCTCTCGCTGCCCTCTCGCCAGCCTCCTGCCTGCGCCCCGTTTGTTCAAACGGCGTTTGAACACACAGACGGTCCACAGAAAAAACAAGGGGTGGTTTGGCAGTGCCGAGGGCAGCACAATAGCAGCCCTCCTCCTCCTCCTCCTCCGCTCCCTCGCTCCCCTCCTCCTCTCGCGGCTTTTATTAAATCTTATATTGAAGGATCAGTGTGACTTGCTAGTCAACCTGTACGTGATAGGGTCACAACAAACGCAATCTAATTAAACATGGGGACCCCGAGCGTGGAAATGGTCTGACTATTCAGAATACAAAGCAAGGGAGAGAAGCACAAAGGGGTCTTTGGAAAACAAAGTAAACCAGGGAGATGACATCAGAAGTCAACACTGTTGGGCCTCCTCATACTCTCCTCTGAGTCAATGGGAGTTTTGTCAATGATGTTAGTGACAGGACAGAGCCTCCTCTTCCTTCAGACGTGGTCATTCAGAGACGTTCCCAACTCGGCGGCCCCACTCTCTGCCAGTTGGCTCCTCAGTTCCCCTGTGAGGTACCGGGTACTGATAGGAAGCGTGATGTGAATGCCAGCTGCATGGCTTCATCTTCTGCGATGAATGCTTCCCCGCCTCGGGGCACAGCAGCTCACTGAAACAGGGCTGGGTCTCCAAGGCTGGACGAGGGATGTCTGACAACGGCTCCTCACGACACAGGGGCTGAGCTGCTGCTGAGATGTGAACACGTTCCCAGCCCCCTCCAGAGCCAGGAGCTCACGTGTGCGCCAGTTCAACACCCCTCATCGTGCACGGTGCACAGGGCTGAAGCACGTGGGGTGGGTAGGAGCCCACCCCCTACACCAGCTGTATGAAGCCAGAAGCGCTACAGGCACCTGATTTTACACAGCCTGAAGATTTCCACAAGCAGAGGCGATACCAGCTGTACGTCCTTTGGGGCCACTTCACACCACAAAAACAAAACAGCAGAACATCACCCTATTCCAGTGGAGAATTTGGAGTTGTTAGCTTTGTCTCTTTCCCACGGCAGATTGAACATTTACCTCATTGGAAAAAGTGTTGAAAGGGACAGAAACTCATCCTTAATTCAGACGTAAGGAATGTCTGCAAAGTACTTTGAAGACAGAAAGTGCTATTCAAGTGCTTGCTATTACCATCTTTAAGATACTGTAGCTGTTGCTAATGGAAGACTTCACCTGAGGACTATGAAGCAATTAAAAATACTTTATTTCTAGCAGCGCATGAGAATCAAAAAGAAAAAGCTGCCACTCCTAGCCCCACCATGCGTGTCTGCAGGAATTGAGTTATATCATGTTTTTAATCCACTGCACCGTGATGCTTTTCAAGAGGATGCATCAGAGGGATGTTAAAGATGGACTCCAGCCATCCAGTGTGCGGCTCCTTCTATAGAAACTAACAGCACACAACAAGTAAAAGGAGAAATTAGTCTGAAGAGAATGGTCCCGAAAAGGTCCTCCCCTTTCCAAGAAAACAGGGATTGAAGGACTCAGCTAACAGTTCTGTCAAGAACAGTTCACACTGGAGCGTTTCTAACACAAGGCAGCTGTTTTATCTGTCTACACAGGTGATTTACAAAAAGGACCGAGTCTTCCATGCGTTTCCTGGGGTGCCTGCCATGAAGTAGATGCATTTAAACAAAGCTTTCACTCCACCGTGTCATTGCTTCCACACAAGAGGACGGAGATTTCCTCCAAATATGCCCTTGGTGTTATATGCACCCTCCACTCCTATGCTGCTCAGAGACCTATAGACTGTGGGATTCTTCCCCACGCTGCTGGGAGGGCCCCTAGTGAAAGCCAGCCAAGAATACCTGTGTTCCTCATTGAGAGTCAAATTATTTTATAGATCCTGTTATCCACCTTTTTCAGGCTGCAGAGTGCTCCTGCCTAAATGATGACCACCATTTTCAAGTGCTTCAGAAAAAGCCATGACACTTTTGATAGATTCAGCCTGGAGAGCTGAAGCTATCTGCATTCATGGGTTGTTGATTGCTTCTGGACTCTTACAAACTCAAAAATTTTTAATAGCAAGGCTTAGGCAGTAGGAAAAGATAAGGTACCCTTGTAGTGGAACAAAATTGTGACTCGTCCTTACAATGCAAGCAGTGAAGCACAGCTGGAGGATGAAGAAGGTAATGAATAGAAGCTGTGGAGGTTCCTGGCCTCCAGTACCAGTGTCTGCTTTCATCTCCTTCAACTGCTGTTACATCCCCATTTCCATCATCCTTTTGGACTGATTGAGCCTGCTCCCTCGTTGTGAGTCCCTCCTTAATGAGCTCCTCAAACAAACCCAGCCCCTTCCCCAGCCCTTCCCTTCCAAGCTCTCACAATTATCTCTTTTCTTGGTCTCTTGCTCTTTGCATTTCATTTCTTCTCTTGCTGCTACAGTGACTTCTACCCCCAAACTATCTTGGGGCTTTACGAACAACCCCACCAGCTCCTCAGAGCTTCATTTTAGTTCTTTTTTCTTGCCTCTTAACTTCTAGGTTTGCCAGATGTTGAGCCAGATGTTAACGTTACCATTTTTTAAAATCTTGATACGAGTTACTGATCCTGTAAATCAAGAAACGTAAGCAGCTATTGCTTTGTTACCATGGCTGCAAAGATATGGTTTTTTTCCCACCAAATTTCAGTATCCCATCTCCAGTGCGCCACTCTGATCTTGGCAAACACCAGGCGTGATACCTCCCCTCTTCTGCCTTCCCTCCTGTGCTGCCCAGAATAAAAAATATTAATGAGGCCCACCTAGATTGCAGAGATTGATTTCAGTGGTTGGATTGCTGCTGTGCCTTGTTTCATTTAACATCACAGGGGCTGCATGAGGCTGTCAAGAGGCCAGAGGGTCAGGAAACGAATGTCTCATTAGCAGCACAATCAGAATAAACAGGAGAAAAACGGAGGTGAGGAAGGAGCCTGGTGCAACAGCAAAGAACAGATCTGCTTGTGAAAACTGCAAGAATTGAGTGGGATGTGCGGTGCTGCTGTTGATCAGGAAGGTAACTCCGGCTGTTTCATGGAGCTGTACGAGCATAGGTGTCTAACCAAGGAAAAGGCAAGACAGGCCTTAAAAAGTAACAACCTTTAACATCACTTTCTGTATCTAAAATCTCTTGTGTGAACATGCTTGACCTTCACTGTGCCATCCATGCAGTTTTACAATAAGCTTCAGGCATTCAAGGGTATAGGAAAGTATGTTTTTTTGTAATTTGTGCTTTGCAATGTGTTGCCTGTTTTATACTTCATATGTTTTTGCAATATTGTTAATAGCAGTTTTGCAAATACACTGACAAAGGTTTTACTACAAAGAAAACCTTCCTAAGATTTATGGTGACATCAAGAAAGCCTTGCTAGCATTTCACTGAAAAAATGAGATCGTCAGTGAAAAATAAAACAGTTTGCTCACATTTACAAAGATAAACTTGACAGAAACCCAATTTTCTGAATTAATTCCCTGCATGATCAAAATGCACCACACTCCTTGTGCTAGAACTGTACAACAAGAGCGGAGCAGCTCTTCGTAAGGACATTGTGTGGTGGGTTTTGTTTGTTTGTTTGTTTTAATTTGCTCTGGGCTGGGCTGGGCACGTAATGGTGGATGAGTAGGAGTTTGGGGGCAGGAGGGACAACTGTGCAAAATCAATTGCTGTAGACTCAAAGTATTGGCTGGTGGGGGGTGTAATCTCCCTCAGGGAGCCTGAGGAAAGAAAGGCAGCATTTTCACTGATGGATGCTACTGTTTGGAGCCTGCCCAGCAAACTGAGAACTCAGAATGGGAAGTTCCTGCTCAATGTGGCAGTGTCCTGCAGGAGCAATAAAAGGAAAAACTGGCTGTACATAGAATCAGAGAATAGTTTGCGTTGGAAGGGACCTTTAAAGGTCATCTAGTCCAACCCCCCTGCAATAAGCAGGGACATCCTCAACTAGATCAGGTTGCCCAGAGCCCCTTCCAGCCTGACCTTGAATGTTTCCAGGGATGGGGCTTCCACCACCCCTCTGGGCAACCTGTGCCAGTGTTTCACCACCTTCATTGTAAAAAACTTCTTCCTTATGTCTAGCCTCTATATCTCCCCTCTTTTAGTTTAAAACTATTACCCCTTGTCCTATCACTACAGGCCTTGCTAAAAAGTTTTTCCCCATCTTTCTTATAGGTCCCCTTTAAGTACTGAAAAGCTGCAATAAGATCTCCCTGGAGCCTTCTCCAGGCTGAACAAGCCCAATTCTCTCAGCCTGTCTTCACAGGAGAGGTGCTCCAGCCCTCTGATCATTTTCGTGGCCCTCACTTGGACTCACTCTAGCAGGTCCATGTCTTTCTTGTACTGAGGGCTCCAGAGCTGGATGCAGTACTCCAGGTGGGGTCTCCCCAGGCAATACAAAACACTTAATTTAAGAGCCCACACAGTGATGCTTGCCCTGCTCTGCAGCATGGCCATACCCAGAGGGCTCTCAGGACAGTGGCCAACTAGTTGTGCGGCTGAGGGTCAGATTCTTCCAGCCCTTGTGTCTGGTAGCACCTTTGAAGCAAAGTGCTCCTGGCTGCCTTGGCTGTCCCCTACTAGGAGTCATGGATTTTCTCTCCTTCATCTCTTGTTTTGTTGTGGATAAGCTCCGAGAAAGAGCTGGTTAATGCCATCCAGCTCGTTGTTGTATGAACAGGACAGTGCTGGATGTGTGTTTTCTGGGTGCCAGGAATTCATTTTTGCCTCTGCCCAGAGGGCAAGAAAATCTAAGAGCTTAGCATAGGGTCACCTGTAAGTATAATGGCTGGATATAGTACAGGGCTTGCTGGAAAAGGACGCCCCATATACCTGCCAGGCTTGTTAACTCTGAGCGTTTGCAGATACAAGAGGCAGAACTCAGCAGCTCTCCAGCGCTTGAATGGTGACATCTGCTGTGCGTGACCCAAGAGCTGGACTGATGGGCAAACAGGTCACGGGTGCTCACAACAGGGCACGCAGCAGTATGGTGAGGTGCCCAGAACATCACCAAAACATCTCGGAGCCCAGCCACGCTCACGCAGCTGTTCCTGATGACATAAGTCACCCTCATGTAAAATAACTTCTGAGCACAGTGGGGCATAACCTCTGGAGCCACTCCTGAATTTATTCTGTAGATGGAAAT
This sequence comes from Phoenicopterus ruber ruber, assembly GCA_009819775.1. Lineage (NCBI taxonomy): Eukaryota > Metazoa > Chordata > Aves > Phoenicopteriformes > Phoenicopteridae > Phoenicopterus > Phoenicopterus ruber. The sequence goes on from CM020216.1 coordinate 72,538,251, forward strand.
CTTTTTACTCATTTGCAACTAGGTTCATACCACCCTAGAGATTGCTCTAAGAGAGGAGTAATCTGAGCTGGACACATGGTAAGCCAGCTGTTTCGAAGAGCTACTTGTCACATTGCTCTTTAGTTGGCATAAATGAGCACGACCGAAGCCAGCAGAACTGTGCTGATTTACATCAGCTATATAATTCGACGTGAGGAAAATTCAATGGGAGTAAAGAGTCTTACTGATGCTTAATTTAGCTTGCCTTTCCCAATAATAATGCTGATAGCAAAGCAATATTGATGAAGTATAGGCTACCAGGGGCTCTCTGCACTCCCATGCCAAGTACAGAAAATTGGAAGAGAAAAATGGAGGAGAAGAAAATCTTGTATTTGCTTCTGCCAGTTAACTGTTAGCAGAAGGCAGGAATGAACTACCTCCTTTCCTTATGTCACTGCACAATGAGCAAAAAATATTTGTAAGCCTGGAGGTTCACCTTCTCTGAAGTATCAGCCCAGATATTGCCAGCCAGACTATAGAGTCTACAGAGAGCTATCTTTCTCCTAACAGGATTTATAAAATGGGATTAAGTACAGTTTTATCAATGAGTGAATAAACTGAAGGCGTATTAAATAGAAAATCCCTACCCAAAGAAGCAAATGTAAGAGCTTTACACCATTAAAATTCCTGTACTAGGCTCCATTAAGATGTTGGCTAATTTGTAGGACACATTATCTCTTCCTTTAAGCTCCCTTTCCTGTGTGACAAGTCTCCTGGTATCAGTCATGATAATACGCCTTATAACTCCTTTTCCTGAGAAATTAAGGCAATACAACCATAAGGAGCGTTTGCCACGATTCAGTTACCATGTAATGATTGCTCTTCGCTTCCCCGTTGATTTCAAACATTCAGCCCCTGGGAGATGGTGGTGCTTCTGCAGCTATAAAGAAGCCTGTGGCAATATGTCTAGAGCAGACCAAAGCAGGCAGACACCCCTGTTCATCCCTGGGAAAATGGGTGAAGCATCACTGAGACAGAGCTTAGATGAGAACTAGTTAGACAATTTTGGTAGGAAGCGCTTGCTTTTGGTGAAAATTTAAAAACTGGTAAGTATCCGTTGAAGATCTTGCCTTACTGGCAAGGTACGTCTGCTGCGTCAGCATCCCAGTTTGTTCCCTGGACTGGACTGCCTGGTCCAGGATAGCTACAACAGTCCCATGTCCTGGAGGGGAGAGGCAATGCTTTTGCTCAGCAGTTCTCCCTAGTGCACCTCAAAAAATACAGAGCAGTCTGGCATGTGAGCCAACCGAATAACAGTTCCCGTAACACATCTGCAGTCATGTATCCAGCTGGGCTCTGCAGGAAAATCAGATTTTCAACTAAAATTATTCAGATTTTAATTTAGGCTCTAAGCAGTCTTTTACTACCCCCCAAAATTATGCTTATCCCAGACTTGGTTTTGTGTTGAGAAACAGCTTCAATAAAAACTTTAAAGCTCCTCCTAGTCTAGATTGTGGTAAGGATTTTTAGGAAAACTAATCAGCAAATTTTCTGCTTGCTCAAGCATCTGTGGGTAGTGAAAAATATAACCAAGCTGACCCTTTGTTTAAAGCTCTAAACCTGACCAATTTGTTTTCTCATTCTTTAGCCCATGTGAATCCATTCTTGACTCGTAGCTCAAATAATGCAGTCTTTTCTGTTTTAGCTGACTGAGGGATTGATTTATTATGATTTTGATTTACTCTTGGGAAAGTTACAAGCTCCCCAAGAAAGAACAGGCTGCCCAGATTAGTTCTCCTGGGGAAAGAGAATCATATTCAAAATGTAGATTTCGACAATTCATTATGTGTGAATAAAGTTAAAATCTTGCCTATCATATACAGAACAGATTTCTTTAAAATACCGAAATAAAGCAGAATCATCTTGGGCCATGAACTCTGTATTTTGTTAAAAGAAATAAAGGAATGACTAGGTAGTCCTATGACTCTGAGTAGTAACAGTGTGAATAATGACATACCTGAGTCATCAATCTCTCATTAGACCACAGTATCACAATGCAGACACCTGCATTTTCCCAAGGCATTACTTAATTTCTTACTCTTTTCTAAAGATAAAGCCAAGTAGTGCTAGACACACAAATTCAGATTTCAGCCCCCTTTTCAATAATACTAACTGCAAACCACCTACTGATCTGTGGAACACCGCAAGATCACGCAAGCTCACGTCTCACACCTCAAGCTCTAAAATGGAGCCTCCTCTGTTTCATTCCTGTACTGTTTCAGTAACATCAAACCTTTTAGCCAAATGCTGGCTGTTCACATAAAATACGATCGTGCAAGTTTAAATGATTTTATAAAAAGGGCATGGTGGAATTAAGACAGTTGCACCACATGAGCTTTGCGGCATTAATTCTGAAATCTCTTGTCCCTAATCCCAAGAACAAAATATCCAACAACTGCAGTAGGAAACAAAGAACAATCTTTTTTAGAGGAGGGAACTTACTATGTATCTAATTCAAGAATATATTTTTGGAACAACAAAAATGGGATATTTTTGAGTACTAGAGATCCAGAGGGAAAAAATGTACTAAATGCTGGTTGAAAATCTAAAGCATGCCGGAAAAAACAGATGGATGTTAGGACCCATTGTAATAAAGAAAAAAATGTTCTCAAATGTTAGCGATTGTCCTTCTGTTGTCTGTACAGCATTGTGAGAAGACACTTCCTTCTCCAAAAGTAATAATATTGAACCAAAAGCTGATTTTACAAAGCTAAAGAGATCATAATTCACAGTTCAAGGTCAATTCATGAATGACTTGAATAAAATGGCACCATGACAATCAATCTGAGCTGAACAGATATGCTTGCTATCTGTAGGCATTATTGTGTCTAGTTTGTTTTAAAATCTTTTCTCTCTGTAGTAATGTGGTTTTGTGTCTGTGAACAGACATACTTATAGCAACGAGTCCTTAAAGATGCATTTTTGAAGGAAAGATCTAGATGCTAAACCTTAGAAACATTATTACTTACTCCTCATGGTAAGTTACTTTTTTCTGGTTAAATACACTATTCTTTTCCTCCAAACACTAGTCTTTGGAGGCTTCTCCTGCCATCTTCTGCATTTACCCAGTTTTGAGGTGTAACCTTGTATTTGGAAGATCTGTAGGAGACCATCAATGTATTTGCAAAGGTGTCCCCAATCTTCTGCTGCTGAAGGGCTTCCTGGACTATCCTATGGACCGTTCTGCCAAACAACCGAGCCCTTCAGCTCCCTGTCACCCAACCAAGCCTGTTGTGACTGGAGTTGTGATCATCCCCTGGTGTTTTTAGCAACTTGGATTAAACAAATTTGAAGTATCTCTCTAGTCTCCTGCACATGGCTGCTTCTTACCATGGAAGTTACATTCTTAAAAGCAGAGCCATGTCCAAGCAAGAGCCAGAATAGCGGAGCCCCCTTCCCTGTTGGCATGTTCCCCCACCCCAGCTCCTGGTGCTCAGGGAAGTTTGCGTGGTTGAGCACGGTATAGGTATATATTGATATAGGAATAATGCAGTTATTCCTGTGCATGTGTGGTGGTCTTGGGATGGAGTGAGGAAGCAATGCTTTAGGCGGGAAGAAGGTCTGTGGGGGCAGGGAAGAAACCATGGAGGGAGGTTGAGGGATGACAACGGGAGCACAGCCCTACTCCCCAAACCTCCCATAGCCCTCTGAAACCCCACTGATCTTTCCCAGCGCCCCTCTCCTCTAAGGATCCTCTTCTGAGAAATCTGCTGCCACAAACTTGTATTTTGCCTATGCTGAGAAGCAGCTGCTGGCTCCAAGGAAGGGTTAAGGGCTGAAGCATGTAATGGCGGAACCGTCTTCCCTATATTTAGCTAGTGTGAAGATCAGACCTCCTGATGGGCCTCTGCAGACCGCAGTGACTACATGGGATTATATACGGACCACAGTGACTGTATGTACGTAGGCTGTGCATTAGCGGGCATCTTACACTTCTAGCACTGTCAGTATGCACTTTGTCTAATTAAAAAAGCAACAGGACCCTATCTTCTTATTCACATATGCACTAATACAACTATAATCATAGAATAGAATCATAGAATTGTTCTGGTTGGAAGAGACCTCCGAGATCATCGGGTCCAACCATTAACCTATCACTACCAAGTCCCCCACTAAATCATATCCCTTAGGGCCTCATCTAAACGTCTTTTGAATACCCCCAGAGATGGGGACTCCACCACCTCCCTGGGCAGCCTGTTCCAGTGCCCGACAACCCTTTCGGTGAAGAAATTTTTACGAATGTCCAATCTAAACCTCCCCTGGCACAACTTGAGGCCATTTCCTCTTGTTCTGTCGCCTGTTACTAGGGAGAAGAGTCCGACCCCCATCTCTCTACATCCTCCTTTCAGGAGGATTAGTATTATTTCATAATACTAAAACATCAAGCCAGGGACATTAAAACATGTAAACAAACAAACCAGTTTTGGTTGGCAGTCCAAATAATCTGTGACCATCATGGCAAATCTCAATCCAAAATGCAAAAAGCTGTCGGTTTTAACAAAGCGAACTTGGGCGGGAAGCTTCACCAGTGCGCTGACGGCAAGCTCAACGCTTACACAGCCAACTCGAAAAAGTCTCCTCTGTTACCGCAGCAGCTACAGACCACTCCAAGAACGGAGAGAGAAGAATTATGTATATCCCCTGACTGTGTTAGCTTGTTATAGACCATTTTACCAGTGCCAGTATGAAGAAAGGCAAATGAACAATACTGCAGAAATCAAATTCATCTCCAAAGAGGCACTTTACATTGGTAATGTCAAAAAAGCGCAACTTATCCACTTTCTGAGAAATGAATCAAAAGCTAAAATACTCAGTGACTCGGAACAGCCACAACACAGGAATTCCAGATAAACACTTTTATAACAGAAGTTGTCAGTGTTAGCAATTCAAAACCATGATAATTCAGTTTCTACGAGAAAAGACGCATAGGAAATAGCATGGTGCCCATGCTTTGTCCTGTTACTGAAGTGGAAAATTCCTGGAAGTGAACAAATTTGAGAGCTTTAAGACTGATTAACTATTTTGTGCCAGAGGGATTTCAGATGCCCGGATTGCATGAAAGGCAGGCGATCAATAGCAGTGACTTACTGCAAAGGGCTGTGGCCTAAAATGTTCACTTGAAGATTAAGAGTTAGGGCTGGGTGAAACGTTTGTGACAAACGGTAAAATTGCTGAAAAATTGAGTTCCAGCAGGTCAGAAACTATTTGCAAGGTGAGGTAAAATTTAATGAGTAGTTTCAGCCGAGAAAACAATTCACTAGACATACTTTGCTTAAAAAAAAAATTTAAAAAAGCATTAAAAAATGCATTGGACCAAATAGTTGATTCTGACCTGAAATGCTAGTTTTCAGTTCGTAATAAAAACATAATGCCTCAATTTGCTGTTTTCATTCAGTTTTCCCTACTCCATTTGTTTATTATTTCGTTCCATTTGAGTACCAAATGCAAAAAATCCGTTCTTCAGCCAACTCCAGTAGACACAACTCTTCTTGCAGTAACTGCTACGGTAATTACAAGCACAAATCCACTGAAGCAAGTTACAAGGAGAGCTCTCCCCAGTAGCTGCGTTGCCAGCTGCAGTGCAGATGTCTGGGTCGTTCCTCGCCATTTAATGGTCACATCTGGATCTGTGATACCTGCTGATCAGACTGGGTCTTTGCATACGTTTTACAACGTTGATTCTTTTGTATCTACATCACTGTTTGCAAATTCATTTCTTTTACCTTTCTAGAGAATTTCATGTTCTACCACCCTACCCAGAGATTTGTCCATTGTATAAATTCCCACCTTGTTCAAGAGCACAACCTGTCCCCTTCCAGCCGGTGTGTATTTAACACCTTCACTGCCAGAGCCTACTTCTGCCTCTATGCATTAGCAAAGTCCGGAAATACATTTTTTTAAGTCATAACATTTCATGGAACACCAATGAAAATATGATGCACCAGAGACAGAAAATACCAAGAATACCTTGTTTAAAAAAAAAAAGAAATTATTCACCTGTTTAAAATTAAAAAGCCCCACACCTTACGAAACTGCACAGCTGTTATTCTGACAAGATATTAGACATTATTTGCTCACAGTTATATCATCACCTTGAGGTTTAAATCTAGTGGCCTAAAAGCATGAAAAGATTTTTTTTACTCAGGACAATTCTTGTCCCATCTGCATTTTCTTCTCTCAAAGTTACTGAGATGCACATAAGTACCCGGAGGCTAAATTTGGACCATAAAATGATAATCTTTTTTTGTTGTTGTTGCTTCGTAAGTATTTCCACAGCAAAACAAAGGGAACATTACAAAGAGGCTTATTATATCAAATAAAGAACTAGCAGCAGGAATCAATAATCTCCAAAGTAACAAAGATCCTATTTCCAGGCCAATACTCTTAACTTCAAAATAAACACCCCCCCCCCCATGAAACAAAACACTTCCATAGGGACATTCAAACCCTATGTGCTACGCTGAACAGGCTGCAGCCTTTATCTTCATCTTCTGTAGAGTGTGACATCAGCTTTTTACATTTTCTCCCTGAAGTTTTGAGGGCTCAGTTCAACCCCTACTGAATTTTCTCCACTCTTAGTTTTCTGACTAATACCAGGTGCCTGTACTCTTGCCTGCACATTCCCCAGCTCCCCCTGACACTTTATCAATGTAAAAACCTGCTTCATTACCACAGTCTAGCTGCTGGGGGGAGACCAGTATTCTTTGCATTATTTTTTTCCTTAATTAGAGCTGATATTGAACTACGGAGGGGGAGGGAATGGCCAACGACATCTTCCATCTTCCTTATATAAAATGGGAGAGAAATCTGTTCCTGGCCCAGCTGACCTGAAGAGTCATTTCTTCTTTACACTTCAGACACTCCACTTCTTCAATCCCATTGGGACAGTGTTGTAGATGTCTTCCCTGTGACATTTCAAATGAGGGTGCTATTAAACTCCACATTTTTGCAATTGTTTGTCCTCTAAAGAAAGACTGCCTTAAATTGGTGATTGTTTTTTTGAGCTCCTTACTGGTCTGAATAGTTTATGTAGCTGACATTCAGGCAGAGAGGCTGAAGAGAGTTAGTATTTAAAACATTTTGTATGCAAGATGAGCAAAGTATGTTTGTTCATGGCTGCTGACATGCCATAGGAGAAGCCTGGATTTCCCTGCAGGGCACGCTCAGATGCCAGGACTCAAATACCTCTGTCCTGGGCTTTCAGTGCCCTGGTTTTGTGGCATCCACTTGTTTTCTGCATATCCAGCTGCAGTGAAGGCAAGGAGAGGGGGCTTGGAGAGAGGTAGCAAAGGGAATCAGCACAGTTACCCCAACAACAATACCTTCTGAACATGTATCGATGATGCACAACATGTTCGTAAAGCTGGGAACTGCACTTACTGCTACGAGAGGCTGCAGATTGGTACTAAAACATGCTGGCTAGGATGGCCTGGGCAAACAGATACAGTGACTGCCTCCCAGTTCTGCTCAACTTCATTATTAGTTTAAAACGTGCAATTTCTCATGCATCAGCATTGAGCTGAAGTAAAAGAATATACTATCTCAGTCCCTCCTCCCAGCCCCCACTGGCCACAGCCACATGGACTTGTGTTTTGCTTTACAAGCATACTGAATTTACATCTGTACCTTATAGTTTATTGGGTGTTAAGCCCACTCTCATGACCAGAGATTATCTAGTGCTAATCACAACTTTGCTCCTGCTTGACAGCAGTGGTGCTTTGCTGAGCCCAGCTAATGAACACCAGCTGCTAAGGAAGAGGGGGGAAAAAAGGTCTCACAACTGCTACACTCTGTCAGCTTTTCAAACTCCGATGAGCAGTGTTTTTGGCAAAACGTGCATCAAATACATGCTTCCATCCTATTTTCTTACTAGAGCCACTAAAACATTGCTGTACTCTGCACTACTGCAGATCATAGAATCATAGAATCATAGAATTGTTCTGGTTGGAAGAGACCTCCGAGATCATCGGGTCCAACCATTAACCTATCACTACCAAATCCCCCACTAGATCATATCCCTTAGGGCCTCATCTAAACGCCTTTTGAATACCCCCAGAGATGGGGACTCCACCACCTCCCTGGGCAGCCTGTTCCAATGCCTGACAACCCTTTCGGTGAAGAAATTTTTACGAATGCCCAATCTAAACCTCCCCTGGTGCAACTTGAGGCCATTTCTTCTTGTTTTGTTGTCTGTTACTAGGGAGAAGAGTCCGACCCCCATCTCTCTACAACCTCCTTTCAGGTAGTTGTAGAGAGCAATAAGGTCTCCCCTCAGCCTCCTTTTCTTCAGACTAAACATCCCCAGTTCCCTCAGCCGCTCCTCATAGGACTTGTGTTCTAGACCCTTCACCAGCTTTGTTGCCCGTCTCTGGACACGCTCCAGCACCTCAATGTCTTTCTTGGAGTGAGGGGCCCAAAACCGAACACAGTACTCGAGGTGCGGCCTCACCAGGGCCGAGTACAGGGGGACGATCACCTCCCTACTCCTGCTGGCCACACTATTTCTGATACAGGCCAGGATGCCGTTGGCCTTCTTGGCCACCTGGGCACACTGCTGGCTCATATTCAGCCGGCCGTCAACCAACACCCCCAGGTCCTTTTCCGCCGGGCAGCTTTCCAGCCACTCCCCCCCAAGCCTGTAGCGTTGCCTGGGGTTGTTGTGACCCAAGTGCAGGACCCGGCACTTGGCCTTGTTGAACCTCATACAATTGGCCTTGGCCCATCGATCCAGCCTGTCCAGGTCCCGCTGTAGCGCCTGCCTGCCCTCCAGCAGATCAACACTCCCTCCCAATTTGGTGTCATCTGCAAACTTACTGACGGTGCACTCGATCCCCTCGTCCAGATCATTGATAAAGATATTGAACAGGACTGGCCCCAGTACTGAGCCCTGGGGAACACCACTTGTGACCGGCCGCCAACCGGATTTAACTCCATTCACCACAACTCTTTGGGCCCGGCCATCCAGCCAGTTTCCTACCCAGCGCAGAGTACGCCCATCCAAGCCATGGGTAGCCAACTTCTCCAAGAGAATGCTGTGGGAGACGGTGTCAAAGGCTTTACTAAAGTCCAGGTACACAACGTCCACAGCCTTTCCCTCATCCACTAAGCGGGTCACCATGTCGTAGAAGGAGATCAGGTTGGTCAGACAGGACCTGCCTTTCATAAACCCGTGCTGACTGGGCCCGATCACCTGGTTGTCCCGTATGTGCCGCGTGATGGCACTCAAGATGATCTGCTCCATAACCTTCCCGGGCACCGAGGTCAGGCTGACAGGCCTGTAGTTCCCCGGATCCTCCTTCCGGCCCTTCTTGTAGATGGGTGTCACATTTGCCAGCCTGCAGTCAACTGGGACCTCCCCAGTTAGCCAGGACTGCTGATAAATGATGGAGAGTGGCTTGATGAGCACTTCTGCCAGCTCTTTCAGCACCATTGCTGTTGTATAGATACCAGACAACGCCATTGCAGGCTCTCTGGGACGTTTCTGAGAGGAGCAAGCTCACAGTTCCCCAAATTGAGAAAGAACAATAAATTGTTGTTTGATGTCTCTGGATCCACCCAGAGACAGAAAGTTTTGAAGGCAGATCTTAAGGTTCTGCTTTGGATAGCTAGAAAAGGAGAAGAGAGCTATACAAGGGTGCAAGGAATTAGAAAAACTCTTGGAAGTGAAACTGGGACTCTGGGTTTTTTTTGCTATGGCAGAGGTGGACTGAGGGGATGGGGAGGTGTGGGGCTGAGAGAAATGCTTGTTGAGGGAAGTTAGGCGCCTGGAGTTGATTTCCATGTGAATACAGAATGCCTGTGAGATGTTCTTGTTTAGAAATTGAGTCCTGGTAATTTTTTCCATGGAGCAGAGCACAAGGAGATTGGTCTCAAGGGCTAACCCCTTGAGACTTTTTATGGTCTACATGTCATAGACAGGCATTTGTCAGAGCTTGTGACCTGGCTAAATTGTCTGTGCAATAACCCAAAGCAGGAGAAATCTGTCAAGCATTGCATCAGAATAGCTTTATGAGACACATTCACAGTAACCTTAGACTGGGGGGAGTGAAGGGAGTCAGGATTTGGGAAAGTCTGAGACAGAACTTGGCCACTCTGCAGTGCCAAAGGCACACAAAAGATCAGCCAACAACGTTGTGCACTTCAAAAGGCAAAGATGTCGCTAATACACAAAGACTTTGTCAGCTCTTTTGATGCCTTATGCTATCACAGAACAGTGGAGGTTGGCAGGGACCTCTGGACGTCATCTGGTCCAACTCCCCTGCTCAAGCAGGGCCACCTAGAGCCAGGACTGTGTCCAAATGGCTTTTGAATATCTCCAAGGAAGGAGACTCCACAACCTCCCTGGGCAACCTGTGCCAGTGCTTGGTCACCCTCACAGTGAAAACAAATGTTTCCTGGTGTTCAGACAGCACCTCTTGTGTTTCAGTTTGTGCCCGTTGCCTCTGGTCCTGTCACCAGGCACCACTGAGAAAAGCCTGGCTCCATCCCCTTTGCACCCTCCTGTCAGGTATTTATACACATTGGTAAGATCTCCCCTGAGCCTTCTCTTCTCCAGGCTGAACAGTCCCAGCTCTTTCAGCCTCTCCTCATAGGAGAGATGCTCCAGTCCCTTCATCATCTTTGTGGCCCTTTGTTGGACTCTCTCCCATATGCCCATGTCTCTCTTGTACTGAGGAGCCCAGAACTGGACACAGGACTCCAGGTGTGGCCTCATCAGTGCTGAGCAGAGGGGAAGGATCACCTCCCTTGACCTGCTGGCAATGCTTTGTCTAATGCAGCCCAGGATAACATTAGCCTTTTTTTCCCCACAAGGGCATGTTGCTGGCTCACGTCCAACTTGGTGTCCATCAGTACCCCCAGATCCTTTTCTGTCAAGCTGCTCTCCAGCTGACCGGCCCCCAGCATATACTGGTGTATGGGGTTGTTCCTCCCCAGGTGCAGAACTTGGCACTTGTCTTTGTGGAACTTCATGAGATTCCTCTCAGCCCATTTCGCCAGCTTGTCAAGGCCCCTCTGGATGGCAGCACAACCCTCTGGTGCATCAGCCACTCCTCCCAGTTTTGGGTCATCAGCAAATTTGCTGAGGTTACACTCTGCCCATCATCCAGATCATTAATGAATGATGTTGACGAGGACTGGATCCAGTATTGACCCTCTGGGGTATACTGCTAATTACTGGCCTCCAACTAGACTTTGTGCCACTGATCACCAGCCTCTGGGCCTGCCCATTTAGACAGTTTTCAATCCATCTGCTCATCCAGCCCATACTTCAACAACTTCACTGTGAGGATCTTCTGGGAGACAATGTTGAAAGCCTTACTGAAGTCTATATAGACACTATCTACTGCTCCCGCCTTGTCTACCAGGCCAGTCATTTCATTGTAGAAGTTCATCATATTGATCAAGCATGACTTCCCCTTGTGAATCCATGTTGACTACTCCTGATGACTTTCTTGTCCTTTACGTGCCTGGATATGGTTTCCAGGATTAGCTGCTTCATCACCTTCCCAGTGATCAAGGTGAGGCTGACTGGACTATAATTCCCTGAGTCCTCCTTCTTGAACATAGGAGTGACATTTACTTTCCTCCAGTCTTTGGGCACTTCTCCCAGTTGCCATGATCGATCAAAGAAACATTAAAGAAAATAAAGATGGCACTAAATCTTTAGTACTGCTAGGTCAAATTCATCCTTTCAGATATACTTCTATGCTGAATAGTGAGGCAGCATTGTTCTCTCTTGAAGATTTTAACACGTGTCCTAATTGTTAAAACCTGACATGTCTAGTGACAAGTGCACAGAACTGCGAAAGGCAAGGTATAGTGATGGGCAGGTGGGAGAATCAAATCTGAGGCAGTCAAGTGCGCAAGGATCAGGGAGGACGCTGAGGCAAGTGAGCTGTGATGCCTAGTATTCCCCCACTGATGCCTTCCATTTCCCAACACTGTCTTTATATCTGCTCCAAAATCCTTCAGACTGAGGCCAAGTGCTGCACAGTATCTTGAACCAGGGTGAAGTGGAGGGAGGCTGCTAGCACTACTGAAATACAAGGAGAAACAAGATAGAAAAAAGACTCTGAAGAGAAGAGTTAGTTAAGACAAAGGGAAATAAAAGTACCTCCCAAAAATGTGTCACATGTGATGGGTTTCAGAGGCAAAACCCATATCTTTTCACTGCCGCAGAGCCTTTTTTCATTTGTCACGTTACATTAGAAAATGTGATGGAGCCCTTAACTCGCTGGAATTAAACAGTGCAGTGCAAAATGTTGGTAGGTCTTCTAACTGCAGTAGTGTATTTGATTTTCTTTGCTAGTCTGAGGGGAAAGATGAAATGGATAGTGGAGTATCACATAGCTCTATGATCCCTGCGATTGCCCACGTCAATCTATCTCAGCATATACAACTGGCCAAACAAGGGAAGGGTTAATGGTTCTGGTCCAGCCCGAGGGTGAAGGACACCAAGCATTTACACTCAGTTGTTAACTGGGAAAAGGGAAGGAGTCTCTGGAGATGTTCTGGCCCTGGGACATTAGCCACTCCTTCACCTGAAAACAGCAGAGAGAGGTTTTGGGATCAGCTGGAGAATGCCCTGATGGGGAGATTGAAGAAGGCACCAAACTGCCATCAGGGAAGTTGCTCCTCACTTTGACACTGATGTGCAACTGCAGTGTGTCCGTAAACTTAACTTCAAACAAACCGATTCCTGTCAGAGGGGCTGCCTGTCCTCTTTCTTTTACAGCTGAAACCTGGATATTGGGGCAGGGAAGTCCTTGCACTGGGGCAGAGAGTGCTCTAGGAAAGCCAGGGATCACAGTTTGGGTGCTCCAAATTCCCAGTGCAGCCAAACAGGCCAAAGGGGCTTGTTGTTCACGTTGCTCGCAGGCTTAGCTGGAGGTGGGCCAGCTGATGGGGCCGTGAAAAGACCTTCATGGCAGATGGCCAGGGACCTTTCCCTGTAGCTTCTCTGAGGGCCTCCTGAGGATAGCATTTACTTGCAGTTTACATCTCCCTGCGCGCTCCCCCACAGGGCCTCGGTGCAACTGAGCTGCCATGTGCCATCCCACCAGGTGGCTGAGGGCCCCCAAATGCTGCCATCCACCATCCCACCAGGTAACTGAGGTCCTCGTGCACGTGCAGGGGAAGGTGCCCTGGTCCAGGCAGCGTTGCTGTTCCCCGCTGAAGGAGCGGGCTGGCGCCTTTGCAGCCCCCGCTGTTTGAGACCAGGGTCTCCTGCTTGCAAGGCTAGCTTTTAAATCAAAGCCAGTTGATTGCAGGGAGGCAGGAAGACCGTTTCTGTCTTGATTACTGCAACAAAGGAAATTGTGAAGTTTTTTCCAGCGTGCTGAAAAACTGAGATATTCTGCAGGATAAATAGTCCAGCCTGACGTTATAGAAGCTTGCACGTTTAGCAAATGCAATTTGCTTATTTTATTAATTACTCATTAATCATTAGTGTTACTGCCTCCTGAATTCAGGGATGTCAGTGAAGAATCATGTTACTGAATTTACCTTGGTGCTAACGTGCTTTCCCTGTAGTTTGTTGGTTTGAAAATTATTTCTCATCATAAAGGCAAGCAATGAATATTACAGGCTGCATACTTAGAGACGCGTTGATGTGGTCTACTGCACAGGAGAACACTTCCTCTACACTAATGTTATTAACATAAATGGTAATTTTACATGGTCAGGTCTGAGGCTAAGGACTTAGTTTAACCCCCACATATGGTCTGTGCAGTGCTTATGAATCCCAGTGCACTGAAATATGAGCACAATTCTCCTCCGCGCTTGCCTCTAAAAGACTGGCTGTAACTTTTCTGCACGTATGCAAAAAAAGTCCCTGTTCATCTCTAAGTGATCCTTATGTTAACACTACATCTTAGGGAAAACTATATAAAACAAACATATAAAACATGAAATCCTATTTACTACAGGGCCAACTCTTCAAAAAGTCACCTCTGTTTACTCACATACAATAACCTGCATATGAAACTCCTGCATTTCTGGACATAGATGACCATGCACATCAGTTAGACTTACTTCCTTAGCAGTCCTGCTTGTGCTTACAGTAATAGTCACAGTGCACATATATGAGCACATATATATTTAAAAGCTGATTGGAGTCAGGATAAAAAACTGGTTTTATATGTTTGACTCCTTTACAAGGACCACCTATGTTAATCTCCTGCAAACGTGTTGCCAAAGAGGCCATAATACACTGGAGGGGAAAAAAATTGCAAACTGTAACTTCTGAGAGAGGTTAAATATTTTGATCAAAAAGCAATTTCTCCATTTTACAATCATCAGCCTATAAAGTGAAATTTATTCCTGTCAGTCTGCTTCTTTTATCTACTTGTACTGCCATCTGATTTGTTTCCTTTACGGAAATTACAAGGTCATCCAAGCTGAGCAACTGTTGGGCTTGTGATTAACTCCCCACAATCAGCAGACATAAAACATGAAGATTTATGGTTTGATTTTTTCAAGGTGGAAATTTATGAGCTAGTTCTTAATGGAGCTGCCCTAAATTTGTCAGCATTAACCAGCAAAAGAAAAAACCCAAACAAATCACCTTTGTTTTCTTCTTTTAAAGCCAGAATATAATATTTCGAATCAGCTACTTCCTTGCTTGTGTTTGTTTCACCTATTTTTATTAATAGTGGTCATTCTTTTACTCAAAAGAGAGGACTGCGTGGACTCCACGTGGCCTCTTATTTACTGGAGAAGTAAAAGACAATTTCTGTTACTGACATATGTTATTTCATTACTGCCACAAGTTTGCATTCTGTCACCATGAATTATTTTGGCCAGCAGACAAATGTGGCTTCCTCTGAGGTAAGAGCTGACAGCGGTTTGACAACTAAAAGCAACACTGCAATCAGTTTGGGGCAGAAAATGAAGGATACCACACCCCACTGAAACTGCAAAGGAAACTAAGGTAGACTAAATATGTCTCGGCTGTGTTGACCGTTAGACCTCAAATACAGACTGTGTCAGGGGGCTGAAGAGGATGGGAAGCATGAAGGGGAAATGGTAACCCCATAATGTATTCTGCCTCAGCTTCTGCAGAGAAAGGATGGGAGAAACAGATGTTGCAACGACAGCATGGAGTGACTTGCACGGCTTCCATGAGACCAGGCCACGGGAGCAGCGACAGACCCCAGGAATAACAAATACCTTCCCGGGCTGGCGACGTGGCTGATTGAAATGAACTTTTGACATGGAGAAAACACTTTCCATTTCATCAGTGGCCACATGGGTGCCTCTAGGGAGACCTTGCCCTCAAACGCCGCTTCCTGCTGCGTGTTACCTACCATTAAGAGCATTCCTCTCCTCAGCACAATGTTCCTCCTCCTTTATAGTAACATAAATAAATTGTCTCTGCACATTTGGAGCCCCATCTTCTAACATGGAGAGACACATTTCCCCAAGGACAGACTATATCCACTCTGCGAGGCTTTGCTTTCATGCATAGCAAAACATCTGCTGGCCTCGGTTGAGCGAAACTGGTGGTGGCAGGGGTTCATCCCATCCCGAGGTGGAGCTGTCACAGAGGAGAAATCACGTTGCCAGGGCCCATCCAGATCGTAGATTAAGGACACTGTTCATCCCACAAACAAGGGAGCACGTAGAGGTGGTGTGTTTTGCGGTGACATTAACCACTGTCTCCTCCCCTTTCCCTTGATTGCTCCATTGACCTTCTGCCATAGCAAACTACTCAGATGAAGCAAATTCATGCTGTTAGTTGTTGAAATTCATATCAAAACAATAGTAATAGCATCACTCGTGATGTTAGACTTGTCGTCTTCTGTGATGGATGATATGTTAGCTACGAAAATTCCTAATATAAAGAGACAAGTCCAAACCATGCTCAGAAATGAGGATCCTTGTCCTACTGAAACACGGAGTTAGATGTCTGAAGAGATCCTGATATCTGGGTGGTTTTTTGAAAGCACACAAACTTTGCTGTCAATGAGAGTTTGTCAACTAGTGGAATCTTCCAAAGTTCATAGGCAAATATGTACATTTGGAGACCCCAACATACCTTAAATACATATATATGTATATGTGTGCATGTGTTTATTTCAGTGGCTTGCCTGAGGTTGGAAAGCCCGTGGAAGATGCAGCCTTCCCAGAGCGTTTTAACTACAAAGCCACCTTTTCTTTCAGCATAACAGAGCTTGCCAGGACATCAATCACAGAAGAGAAGGCTGACAAGGGCCTTGAGAGCCCACCTCCCATCCGCACAGAACTCAGATCAGTTCTGCTCAGAGTATTCATTCCTGGCGGTTGAGCCCAGATGTGTAATGATAACTCAGTTTCAGCTTGTTGCTCATAGATAATCACCTGCCTTTGTTGCCTTCCTCCTGATGCTAAGGGCAATTTAGATAGCTCCCTTGGGGTTTCTCACAAATGTACAGCTTCCTCACAAAGTTAACTAAAAGGGAAAAAAATGCTGTTTTCCCTAGGTACCATCGTGGCTAAAACCCAGGCTCAGCCCTTTGTGGCTTTTTTCGGTCGCCCCCATTCATGCATCTAGCGCTGTCGCATCGTCCCCTCTAATCCAGGATTTAGATGAGCTTGTTTACCACAATCCCGTTTTCCGTGTGATTTATCCCCAGCACCCGACATGCGAAGAGGCAAGCTCCACACAAACACACGCCTGCGCGCTGCCACTGGGAATGAGCTCTTGCTTTAGGCACTTGCTTTGCTCTCATTAGTGGAAGCTAACAATAAGTGTGAGAATTGCAGACGTCAGAGGTAATTAGGAAGAAATTATTTCACGTTACCCAACAAAATGAGGTCTGTGAATAAAGCCTAATCCTGCTGTCTGCCCATTCTTTTTATCCCTAAATGACTCGGAGATGGGGAGGGCACAAAATGCTCTCCACAGTGCCGGTTGTTCCACAAGGAGATTCAGCCGTGCTTGAAGGGGGCCATCTTGCTGCCATCCTCTGGCTGAATAAACCCTCCCCTCAACGAGACTGCCACACTGTTTAAATAATTAACCATTTCAAAAAGCTGAATCTCCTCATAGTGTAATTTTTTAGTAAATAAAAACAATCACTTTGGACTGTTCAGTCCCTTTAGGCCTCTGAAGGAACTGCCGTGCAAGCCTTGCAGATTGACCCTTCCTCAGCACTGGTAATATCTCTGTTACCTTCATGGTGATGCCGAAGATGCAGTCCTTTTCCCAAATTGTCCAATTCTTCTACTGTTCTTTCTGGTTCACGTCGCTCCTTCTGTTTACAAACATACTCTATTGTGCTTTCTCCCGAGTACTCTCTCTCATGCACAGGGACACACGGACAACTAGCACCTGATGTGAACAAGTCCAAAAACCTCACAGTAGCCTCATGACATTTTAAAAATCAATTTTTTATACTTGTGGGAATTCACCAAGTTCATTTCATCACAGGATTTCTGTTTCTAGGCAGTATTTTTCAGCACAGCTGAGGAAGACGTAGTATTGATCAGGGAATGCGTAGAGCAGATTACCTTTCTGATTGAGGCAGTAGGCGACCATCATCTGTCAAACCTGCTGCTCCATAACAAAGATTTATGACTTTTCATGCTACATTTCTCAGTCACAGACATCTCGGTACTATTTCCAAAGCATCAATGGGACTATAAACACATCTAGCAGGTGTGCATGTCCGTATCTCAAGCGTACTTATTTACAGCCATATGCACACAGACAGCGTCTCTGTGATCTATTTTCATACTTCCTATCCTTTGCCTCGTGATACTTGCAATATATTATTTATATTGCTTTAGATCAAGATTTTCCACTTGCTGGTGTAAGGACAGCACTCCATAAGGTATTGTAGCGAATAAATCTAGGGCTATACAAAAAACAATGTAGAGCACTACTGTATATCTGACAGAGGAGCCTGCCGTTGATTCACTGCTTTAAAGCCAGCAGAACACATACAGTGACACACTCACAGGATTCAGTCGAGCGATGGGATGTCCATCACTCAAAGTCACAAGAGAGGCAAAAGGTAGATACTGCAAGAAGTTACTTTCTTCTTTATTTGTTTCTAATTTAATTATTTTCTATTTAGTTATTAAGTTAATGTACAGAGGGCTGCTCCCCCACCTCATCTCTCTTTGCTTTCACACTGGGCATGGTCTTGGGTTAAACATGACTCCTATTTTTGCTCCTTGCTTCACAGTAGATATCACATTTTGGAGTAGTCCATTCTGGTTTGGTTAGAGGAGAAGGTCTTCTAATTAGTTGCTGTAATTGCTGTGTAAAGACTGCCCAGAAATAGTCTACGGTGCAGTGGCCTATTCATGTGGCTGGAATTCATGTGATGTGAGATCTCCTGCCTTTGCTAGGACATATTTTGCCATCTTGGGCAAAAAGCTCCGTTTTCGCTTGGATCTACATGTGCTGAGCCATGATACAGGTTACACACCAGCAAAGCACTACATTCATGTGCAGTGTTTCTATGACAGGCACAAAGGTGTCAATTTGTCTCATGGCTGAGCTAATATTTAGGTGCGTAGTGGGCCAAGTCCTGCTACAGGATACAGTCTCTGCAGCCTCACCCTTACAACTGGTCTGGTGTAAGTCAAGGCACTAGTCTCCCAGCACGGAAAACAGGCGACATGGTGAAGTCTGCTCTGGAGTCTCTCTACCAGTTGGCAAATGCAATAATAAAGTCATAACAGTTTTCTGGGACTAACTGGAGGTTCAGAGGTTCCAAGCTACGTTTAAATAGGATCTGAACAAACAGTTCTGAGCCAAATTCATTCCTGCTGCAACTCTAATAAGGCTGGAGGAACTACACCTGGGATGATTTTGGTCCCACACAATATGTCAATGGTCAATCTCTCAATATGCCTGGCTATAAGCGTCTTTAAAAATGACGTTCTCTTTATAGTACTAAATTCTGATCTGCCAAAAGTGGCAGCCAATGAGCTCTTCCAAACTAAATACTGTGAGGATTATCCATAAATACTGAAGTATCCTAATCAGCCTCTTGGTGAAAATTAATTGATCCATTACAGACAATAACTATTTGCTGAAGTTTTTATTCTGCATTTTTTACTTCTGTAAGTAGCATATGTGATTTCATTGGCTGGCTATTTTAAACTGTAGGGGACCATTGGTGGAACAGTACAAATCCCTCTTGAAATCCAAAATTGCCAGCTGCAATTATAGTCTGCATCTAGCATCTTCTCTAAGGACTATAAATGCTTCACTACTTTAATTTTGCTTGGCATTTGCATCACTGTGTGACAATTACTGAGCAATGGCAAAGGATGGATTCAGTAATGCAGTCTGGACAGCAAAGAAATACTGTCCAAATTGAAATATTCTCTCTATTTCAATCTAATATTCATCAGCCTGTGCACATGGATACATCACATTTAGACACAAAGCACTGGTAAGACAGGTACCTTCCTTTTTGCTGCTGAAATGTCTGTGACTTTTTGTATATTAGAGATGAGGAAAGCTGTTTTCTCCTCATATTTCTTGATTGTTTTTAACTACTCAAAAGGATGAGACACTAAGTTGTAAACTACTAATTAAAAGGTCAGACTGGCAACTATATCATTCCAGATAAGGCTTGTGAAATTCTACCAATTTCAGTGATGTTGCACTGGTATAAAACGGGAGTGAAACAGCAGTGGCTCAGCTATTTTTTGAGCTCGTATATACACAGTTTTAATTATCTGAACTATTTATGATTGCCCCTAAGTCCTAGCTGTATTAGAAGACAAGATCAAGCATTATACCTCAGACTGAATGAGCAGAGATGCAATCGGGGAAACAAACAGCAACATTGTGAGAATATAGGGCTTACACAGGAAGGGTTCTGGGTATTGCCAAAATTAGTTTCCCTTGTTAAAAAGAGATATGCTGAAGAAACATTCTTTAATGGGGAAAAAGCAGGTTTTGGAGAGGTGAGATATAAAATATTTATAACAAAAAACAGCTGGGGCACAGCGAGCTGTGCAGAGTCAATGTTTGCAAATGACACTATTTACCTTCATCAGACAGAGCTGTAAAACTTCTGAGAGACCTAAGTAATTTAGGCAAATGGGCAACACAGTGGAAATGCTGTTCAATGTCATTGCAAGGTCAAGCAGCGCACAGTAAGATACACTAAGAGACAAAAATTTCAACTCTTCGCATGCTTCAAAAGGGTTCAAAATTAGTCATATAAGCACTGGGACCTTGCTATCATGCGCTGCTCTTTGGGACTCAGAGCCCCATGTGCAGCTGCAGTCTAACAAGATATTAGGCTGAATAAAGACTAGACTGAAAAATCACAGTACCAGCAACAGTGCAGCGCCATTTGCATACTTTGGGCATCACTGCTGAGGCCCTTCAACAAGAATACTGAAGAATTAGACAGGTCTTGGAGTAGGCTAAGCATGATCCAGCACAAAGACTTTCAAAGACAGACTGGAAAGACGTGGTTAGTTTATTCCAAGGAGGCGATAAATGAGGCCATGAAAAAAAAGTAGATAAAATGCTGAAAGAGGTATTTACCAGGAGCTCCTAGTCTTCCTGTCTCCACAACATGGTAGCAGTGTTCCCTCCCTTATCTCCCCCACCAAAAAAACAAAAGGAAAAAAAAAAAAAGAAAACACACAAGAAAATTCCCAACAACCAGCTGGTCTTCTCCTTGTAGCTTTCTCAGAGTCACACTGGAGGGCAACTAACAGCGTTCACCAGCTCTGCATACCACCAAGTTGACAACGTATCAGTATTAAATTGACTACAGAAATCATGGCTGGAGCATAGGAGGTTCTTAGACATTTCTACCTGACCTCAGTTCACTAATTCTTGACAGAAATCTTCCGCGTTTAATGGCCACCCCTCTATACCCCATGCAATACAGAAAACCAGAACAGCTCGTGGGTAACACTGTTATGAAGAAGAAAGAGTCTAGACAGGGTAAATCTGTCCAACGTGACCCAACAAGAGCAGGTACTGAAGGACGTAAGTATTTTGCGTCAGGAAAAGACTCAGCTACTCACAGGAGATGCACTCAGAAGAGAAAGTTATACCTCTGCCCTTTGGCCAAACTAATAGCCTATCAAATGGCACCTGCAGCTACAGTCCAAAATGTTATCAAACTGAACATTTCCCAATGGTGCACTCAAATCCACATAGTTCGTGCTGATACTTAACACAATCAAAGATCACACAGGATATGCCAGGAAAATGAAATGGGGCGTTGTATGGGAAGTTATATTGGAGCAGAAATAATGTGTAAAGTATTTTTTGCCCCCATGGCTTTTCCTCTTGAACACTGTGAACAAACAGATCTCAAATGTTTACAGACTAAGGATAAAAACTGCATTCCATCACATATTTCCAAAAGCAAGAGTTAGAAAAATGTTTGTCTCCTACCTTGTTAACTTTGTCCCAATCTGCTGCCTAAGTTCGAGTCTCTCTTCGTCAGTCTGCATGGGTAGGATGTTCTTTTCCTCCAGCTCTCGCTTGGAAGGCCTGTTGCTTAGTTTGATTGCTAAAGAGTCCTTCCTGCAGACTTTCATTGCCAGGGAGCCTGTGGGAGAGAGGAGAGGCTCTGCCAAAGGAGGTGTCATCATTTCATTACAGCATGCAGCAGGCAAAGAAGTACTAGCCAAGGGGGGATACTAGGCTCTCATTTACACTGGTATGGACTGTGGGAAAAGGGGCGTCAATTAACTTCACATGCTCAATTAACCTCAATTCATATCATAATAAGGAAAAGCTGAATTTGGTAGGATTACAGGAAAAAAGAAATTAAAATATTGCTCCACGGAGGGGAGTGGAGAAGAGGGGCTTATTTCAGAATTGCTAGTAGCATCTGTAGCTTTCTCTAGCACGGTGTTTCTGAACCACATAATGGAATGAATAATTCAACCTCAGAATCTGGGCAGGCAGAAGAGCTACAGCATGTGGAAAGAAAGAGGTATCTTTCTCTCTTGCAAGGTAATATCGAGGCATCCAAGCTAGCACTAGAAGGAATCAAAAGTCAACCAGAAGCAGCACAGATCTCTACGTACATTAACTGACACTGCTTCTCAGGCAGTGGCAGGGGCAAAGACACTGTAAAAACCAGTGGCCTTTCACAGTTCAAGCTTACTTTCCTAGACTTGCATCCAAAGTAGTTTGAGCAGACACAAGCAGACAGAGAGACACAAACCCATGAGAGGTTTTGGGCTTCAGCAGAAGAGTGCAAGATAGTGCCGTTCTGCTCTGTTTCTTAGTTTAAGAGCAAAGACTGCTTAATTTCACTTGCAGGGTAAGGGAGGATTCCAAGGAGATGAAATATGTCTGTTTTAGAATCTTCTTTGTGTGTGTTTTAAAAAGGGGGGTGTTTGATTGTACTGCTCCCAGTTTTCAGAAGAAAAGAAATACGAGGGCCTCAAACTTCAGCTCGACCTGCAGGATGACAAGCAGTTGTCATATGCAAAGTACTGTATCTTGTCTTCATGGGAGAGTCCTATGATGCCACACCAAGGCAGGAGATGGGTTTTCTCAGAGAGGTCAGGAAGGGGCCACAGGTCCCTCTCCAGACTGTAATTGCGATATGGCTATCAATTAACCTCTTCTCTTCTTGTCTGAGCCCAATTCTCTGATTGTGACCCCTTTCAAAGTCTGTGCAGACTTACGATTCTGACATGATTTAATACTTACTATATATAAAAGCTCTCATTCTCTATTGGTGGCACTTATATCATCCTCCTGAAGTAACTCTATTGAGCTGATCTTGACTTAAGCCAAAGGCTGGACTTCTCTACACCACGGACACTTGGGAAAGTGAATCCAAAAGTCATTTTGGAAGTGAACTAATATAAGCCAAAACCAGTCATTTGAATTCTGTCTGAGAGCTACCCAGACAGGGATTCATGTGGATTAGGGAAATCACTATAAATTCACACTACTTGCTATTTTGGATTAATTTACCAAGCATCCCCATGTAGTCAAGCCCCGAGAGACGCAAAGGCCACGGTCAAGGGAGAAAATTCGCAGGCCTTGTGTTTCCCTTGTGTATTGAGAGTTCAGAGTAAAAATTAAATAAATGAGAAAGGAAAAATGGAATGAGTCTTACTTGTAAATAATGAGTTATCCTCATCTTCATCTTCCTCTTCTTCCTCTTCCTGTCTTGTGTAGAGGCAGGAAGAATCTTCATAGTCGGTTTCATGAGGCACATTTTCTTTATTGTCATCGCATTCGATCACAACAGTTGGCACTTGTCTCATGTCTGGAAGGCCCCCAGGTCCTGTTTTTGTAATGCTGTCACCTGTGTGTAAACCAGAGCTGTTGGGAAAGAAAAACAAATACATAAACTAAAGGAAACAGGTCAATGGAAGACTGAGTTGCTTCTCTCACTGTATTTAGGAAGCAGTGGTCGTTCATCCCTTTTTGAGAAGAAACAAGGACAGAAAGATCTTCATGACCAGTAAGACATCTAATGGGCTTAAACTTAGTACCCATTAGATTTAAGGTACAACGCTTGTTAGGGAGAGGTAGGACAGCACGCAGGCAGAAATACTGGCAGCTGGGACTGAGAACTAAAGATCTGCGGTAAATGCAGTTTCAAGGCTTAGTGAGAATTGCACCAGCTACCCAGAGTGATAAGCGTGGCTTCAGCCTGGTGTCTGTGTGACCTCTCCACTGGCGTGCAGGCAGTAAGGAGAAAATGTCTCACCTGAATGCAAAAGGTGGAGTAAGAGAGTGGGAGGAAGGAAAGGTATAGATTGTAGGGGAAGATTGTAGAAAGGCAGAGGGAAACTGCAACTTGCGCTCCTTGGGCAAGATGTTGACTGACCTGAGGGGAAGGCAAGGGCACAACTCTCTGAAGCGCCGGGGGATCGAGCATGTGCTTGGGGGATCGATCGGGCTTGGAGAGAAGAGACTTCGGAAGCTGGTGAGAGTAACAAGGGAGGGAGCTAAAACCTGGGAGGTTTGTTTGGTAATGGCACAGTTATGTGCTGTGGGGGCTGCCGTGGTGATATCCCTTCTCCTGCCCCGGCTCCTCACTCCAGCCAGGTGCTGGAGATCAATCTGAATTGGAGCTAACATCCTATTTCTTTTGTCACATAAGGTGTGACTGATCATTTCCTGCAGCTGACTAGGTTAAGACCTGTGGTCAGTACTGCTACCATCTAGCTCTGTTTATGTGTTGATTTCAAAGCCCTTTACCAAGGAACATATCAATACAAGTAGGGAAACAGGAACACGAGGAGGTGAAGATCAAAGTCAAACAAAAGGTGAAAATAAAAGTCAGGTACAGAACCAGGTTTCCCAGTCCATTTTTATCTAATAGCTCATGTTGCTTTTCCAATGTGAAACGAGAATGAGAGACTGGCAGGCAAAAATGATGGCTGCTCGGGTCTATTTGTGAGTCAGCAGAAACTGCCCTCTCTCTTCAGTCCCAGCTGAGGCAACAGCTGCATGAAAGGTGGGGAACACTTGCCTGTTGGACACCCTCTTTACGTCAAACTCCCATTTTACCTTCCAGAAGAACACAGGTGTGAAACCAGATGTGCTGGCCAAGTTGCACTTGAGGCACACAAATTTGGGTCTGACCTTACCGAGTGCTGAGTAGCCTCAACTCCCTTCAATATTTTAGCCTGCACAGAATACCAGAGGTATTCTGCATCTTGAAAAAATGTTTTATTGTTTTCTTTAAACGATTTTATACTGAGTCAACTTGAAACATTTCTCTTTCTCCTAACGCTAAAGTTATCACCGACTCTTAAATGGCTGTCAGATGACATCCCAGAAAGACTTTTTAAAATGTACTTCTGGGTATATAATGCTAGTCCATAATGTGCTTAGGGATTAAGGAGAAGAAAAGGCTTCAGATCCTGTGAGCAAACCATACCATGCTGTTATCACCATCTTTGGCTTCAAAGAAATAACTTTGTTAACTGCAACATTTACTATTGCAGACTAACCAATAATGAGATGCATAGCTTTACCGGATGCCTGAAACGAGTAACTCCATTTTCTTAGTAATAGTCCATGTTTTATACCACAAAGTAAGAGATTCATGAAGAACTGGCTTGTGAATTTTTGTATTAGACTTCAATAAGTTTGACCCCCAAAAATTTATCCCAGAAGTATTTTTAAAATTCATCAGCTGAATTCTCCTAATGACACATAAATGCACTACAGTCTTTAAAAACTTTCAACTAACTTTTAATTTATTGATATGCTTTCATAATTTTAATTTTATGAACTTCATTTTTTAACTCTGTTTTCTCCGTAACTTATTTTTTGTGTAACTCTTTTTAAGAGGAAAGGCAGGAAATTCAAAAGCCTGGAATTAAATTTCCAAGAGAAGCTAAAATCCTGTGAAATTTTGTTAACATTGCTAAAAAAAAAAAGAAATAAAAAACTTCCAATGGTGAACACAACCACTGGATCATTCAGTTAACTTTTTGAAACAATACATACACAGAGAGTAAGTACAAGTTCACTAAGTCCCTTCTGGAAGTACAAATGAAAGGAGCAAAAAGTAGTTCAGCATCCAGGACCATTTGGTGCTTCCCTGTTCTGTGAAGGATGTATGTAGGTTACAGATGCATCCTTATGGGCATGCACATAGGGTAGTAGATATCAAAGTGGCTCACCAATTTAGGTTACCAAGCAGGTATCAGACGGCAACAAGATTTGCAAATTACCACAGAGGACCTTTATTTGAACTAGTGGTCTAGAAATAGGCGGCTTCTCATCTCATTGTAATTTTTCTGAATCATCTACTTTCTTGATAACACTACGTTCTATTTTAAGCCCCTCATTTTTCCTGGTGTTTTGTGTTCTTCTTGATTAAAATCAGCCTTTTCCACAGCATTTTGACTAAGTCAGCTGTCTAAGCAAAGCACTTATGAAACACATGCAGTACTGCAGTATACTTAAGAAAGACGAATCAAGGTCACTGGATACTTCCATTGTGTATAAATTCCTCTGGGTCATTAGCAAAACCCCACACAGTCAGGTGGTCTACACCACAAAATTTTTTAGCATTATTTACCAAAAAGCACACTATTGTTTCAAACAGTCCATTTTAAATCAGCCTCGTGTTTTGCAACAAAATTAGAGAACAAAGCTACAGCTAAGCAAGTACTTGTTTTAAGAAGATAAATGTATCTTAACACATAGATTTGAATAATTCATAGCTGACTAGTACAAGCACTTGCAATTACTGTGGCATCATCTTTACGTGATCAAAACAGCAAAGAAGTTACACCACTATAGCTTACACTGTTTCTAGTGAGAAAGTATTTTAATGAAAAATCAGAATTTAGGCATAGGAGTGACTCACAGTACAGACAAAATCGAAAACGAAAAAAGTGAAATCCCTCCTGTAAAATCTCATGGGAAAAAACCGCACGCTTCTCATCTGTCATCCCAGGCTCTTTGATTTTGGAATAAAGAGTTACATTTTTATCAGCATGTTTTCAGATCCACAGTACGCTCTTCTGTACTTATCAGTTAAAACAAAAATCTGAAAAAACTTCAAACCATTGTATATACATTTCTACAATACAGGCATATGCGTGAGAGACAGAAAGGTAAGGCAGAGCTATAAATATTAAGTGTTTCTATCCTTAGGCAATGCTAAAGTTTAGACAAAAAGCAATTCTCTTGACAAGTTTTATAGAAGATAAATGTTTTCTGACTCAAATATGTTTTATAAGATTTATAAGACACTGGCAGGAATGTCTAATGCATTTCATTTCATAAATCTATAGTCTGAAGCTGAACTGGATGTCCCAGAGGAACTAGTCTCACACACCGTCTTTTTGGACACAGTGATTTTTCACTGCTCTGCCACAGATGCAATTCCAGCCCGGAGTGAGATATTGCCACTTAACAGCTCTTTAGTACATACGTTGAACAAACTGAGGCCTTGATTCAGCTGCTAGTGTACAAGAGCCCACAGAGTAATTGAAATTAATTGTCGTCTTACCAGACAGACTGAGAACTATATGGGCAAGGCGGAAAATAAGGCTATTTCAGATCAAGAAGCTGCCTCCCTAAGTCAAAATTAAAGATACATTCCAGTGGCACAAGAGGGTTTCTACAGCTTCTTTTGCTGCTGTTCATGATGCATGGCTTTTGGGCATGGTCCTTCTTCTCAAATTCCTTTCAGTTGGGAGGATGAAACCTTCTGCGGGTTTTGGTGGCAGGGGTTATCAGATTTTCACCAACTCTTAAAAGGCATTCTGAAATGGTAAAAAATGATGCCCGAATCTAGAGTTTTACTTACGCTTGACACATACCCTTTGGGCTGAAGGGGAAAGTCGTTTGCAGTAGGGCACAAATTGGCCACAGAGGTTGCAGAAAAAAGGTTACGTGGAAATTGCACTCTTCTCTGTTTCAACTTAATCTCTCATAAAGCTGGTAATTTATCAGGGAAAATAGAGGCAAACTGGCAGCACAAATGACATGTCATAACAGTCATACTATGACAAGGGACAGACTGCCCTTCTGAAAATAGGTTATGAATAGATGTTATGAGTACCAGAAAATGTTTGCAATCAAAAGTGTTAAGTGTGCAAACGAACTTAATGTTCTATAATGTCTGTAATAAAACTGAATAAAAAAATCCAGGAATTAACTGCCATTTTAAGTCATAAGAACAACTGGAACTTGAATAGCTATTACACACTTTTAATGTACCTTAAGACATTAACTTATTAATATGCACTAGATCTAGGTGAGGCAGTAACATGCCACTACTCCTGCAGCGGGGAAAATAGAGGTAGAGAAGCTCAGTAGCTCTCTCAAGGTCAAAGACAGCAAAATAACTTCTGGCTTCTGGGCCGGTACAGAGGGACAGCACATTTTTCTCTGGCAAGCTTCTGGCTCATTGGCAAAGCACTGATTTCAAGTATCAGTCTTCTATCTATCTGAATTCCAGAGGCCTCATCTGTGAAAGCAAAAAATCCAGATTGCTAGAGGAAGGGGATGTTTTAGTCTTTTATTCTTTGTTCCTGTCCACACTCACAGTCCCGGTGGAGAGAAGAGTTGTGAGGTCTAAGAAAAGTTTACTGGGCAAAATGTGGAATTGATACAAACTGGTTATGGATTCAGTGAATATCACAGACTTGAGGAGCTTCCACTGCACTAGGAGCAAAGAAACTAGACACAGGGAAGAAAACAAAAAATTCTCCTAAAGGAATAAAAAGACAAAATTTAGAGCAGAATACTGATCTGCACTTGTCTACATGATCCTCCCCTATTAAAAACAAAATACTACTCTAAATAATCCCTCAAATTACCAGACTTGGCAGCATTACTACTGCAGCATTGTGGCAATTATTCGATAATGTTGTAGGATTCTTTCGTGATAAAGACTGAGATCAGCAAAAATAAATGCTGCCAATGAACTTAGCATTCCCCAGAAGGTGCCTCAGAGACTTGTCAGGCTCTCTCGTCTCCTCAACAGTGACCGAGTAGCATGTTATCCTGGAAGGAACAGTACAGCTCAGGATCTCACTGCATATCCTATGCAGGCAACAGATGTGAGCACACTACCAAATTTTAAATAGAGGAAAGCAGATCTAGGATCTGTGCAGTTTTAAAAAAGCCCTCAAGACTTCTGGGCTGAAGTGTCCAATGACAAATGTTGAAGTATGATTTCCGCTAGGTTTAATCCAGATTTTACACAATTATGGGAAAAGAACTGTCAAAAATACTAGAAAACAGCAGCATTTGGTGCAAATAATCCTCTCCCAAGTTAAAAACATATTTTAAAAATCTGCACAATTTTCAAGAAAAGTTATCAAAATGTGGCATGAAAAAGCAATTTAAGAATTTAATAGCAAGTGTCAGCTCCACAGACCCTTTTACCTGTAAATACTATGAAAATACAATCACTGTTGCAGAGGAAACAGTCATCACCTATTTTCTCTCTTGTGAATGCAAATGTTATTGATTTGTTTTGACGAGGAGAACAACTGAAGTACTCAATACTTTATTTAATGATTGAAATAATAGTTAATCAACACAAAAAGACTATGAAAAATCAACTGTCTGCAATATCATGAACTAGGACTCATTTTCATTTAAAATGTGATGTATCAGTGCTACAACCTTTTCTTATTTTCTTCTACAAAGGGAGGCAATTGCTTTGTATTGGGAAATGAATCCTTGCTTATTCAGTTTTTAACAAGCAGCAGAGCTTCAGCTTCAAATTAATAGTTAAAACCAAACAGCATCACCTTTAAATCAGTTAAACATATTTGTTGACATAAACATGATGGATGCCCGGAAATTGGAGCATTCATTGCTGTGGGGCAACAGATGCCACAATGAAGTCATACTCTGAGAGATGTCACCGGGCTCAGGATAACAAAGTGCCTTCTGCACGCAGCGTGAGCCACAGAGTAAGACATCCGACCTGCGCTGGGGACGGCACAGGCACTGCAGCCCCAAAGGAGCCTTTGGGAGACACCAGCTACCCTCTGCGCTCCGTGCACCAAACTTTGGGGTGATGCAGATGCATCTGACCAGCCCTGCCAGCAATCTGAGAGGTAACTGGGTAGTCACTGGGCACAAAGGGGAATGCGGAGGCTTTTCCAGTCCTACCGCTACAGCCCTTTTACTGATGGGAAGAGGAACCTCCGTCACAGCCCTCACGGTTTTCCCCCAGCAGAGATTTCCCCCACGCTGCAGAAACATCAGCCCCCCCGATACAACCACAGAGGTCTCGCTATCCTGGTACTAAAATAAGCCGGCGGTGTGGGACAGCCTCTGGTCCCTTGACCGTTTTTCATGCAGTAAGGAGAAACTGCCATTCCTAATCAAATTCTTTTTAACTATGCACTATAATGAAGGTAACATTATCACAAAGAGGTATTGGGGCAAATCATTAGACATTTCGTCTGTTAGATCAAATATTTTTACTTGCTGTCTAAGAGAAGGATGATCTGATGCTCCTAGAACAAGTTGGCTACAAAGCTGCCCTTGATACTAAATAGAACATGTCATTCCTTGGACTACCTTCCCTATTCTGAGACTTGCTCAATTTTCCTCTACAAGACAAAATAAATTTTCCAAAGCTTGCTGATCTTGCAGTATATGAGGACAGCTTGCATTTATACAACATGCTTCACTTACTGTGCTGGCTTTTTTTTCTTCACAGTAGCTAGTATGGGGCTATGTTTTGGATTTGTGCTGAAAACAGTATTGATAATGCAGGGATGTTTTCGCTACTGCTGAGCAGGGCTTACACAGAGCCAAGGCCTTTTCTGCTCCTCACCCCACCCCACCAGCGAGGAGGCTGGGGGTGCACAAGAAATTGGGAGGGGACACAGACGGAACAGCTGACCCCAACTGACCAAAGGGATATTCCATCCCATATGACATCATGCTCAGCATATAAAGCTGGGGGAGGAAGAAGGAAGGGGGGATGTTCGGAGCGATGACGTTTGTCTTCCCAACTAACCATTACTGTGATGGAGCCCTGCTTTCCTGGAGATGGCTGAACACCTGCCTGCCGATGCAAAGTAGTGAATTAATTCCTTGTTTTGCTTTGCTTACGTGCACGGCTTTTGCTTTACCTATTAAACTGTCTTTATCTCAACCCACGAGTTTTCTCACTTTTACTCTTCTGATTCTCTCCCCCATCCCACCGGGGGGGCGCGAGCAAGCGGCTGCGTGGTGCTTAGTTGCCGGCTGGGGTTAAACCACGACACTTACTCAGAGTATTTGAAGCAGCATTCAGAGATACCCACAAGCGACAGTAACAGAAAACAGCCCCAAGGTGAGTAAGGCTCTTCTGATCAAATGTACAACTTTCCTCCAGATGCAAATGGCTAAGAAGGTAGCTGCTGTGGAATGGGTTAAATACTTATTTTAAGATCAAATATATAATTTAATTTAAATTAATTGAAATAGTCTATTAAAATCTCTCCGAGTGACTTGTAGGAAGTCCTCATAGGTTGTTTCGAGCTAATTGGTAATACTAATCAGATGCCCTGGTTGAGTGGCACATTTGGTTTTCATTGCTCTTTTTTGAATCTTCCACTTCCTCTCCTTTTTTTTTTTTGGCAATCCTCCACATAACCAGAGCTTTGCAGTTATGTACTCTGCAGTATATATTGCAAGCCAGGCATGTCCTATTAGCATCTTCTCCACTGGCTGTATTATCTAGCTCCTTGAACAGGACAACGGGGTTCAGGAAATTTGGTCTTTTTCTCCTTTCTGCCACAAACTTGTCAAACAAGCCTGGAAAGGCTCCTTCCCCACCTCTGTTTCTCCAGCAATGACTGTCCTGAAGTTGTTAGACCCCGAGAGGAGAGGCCTCGTTCAAGTACTATCAACATAACTCAAGTGGTGACACTGATGCTGAGGTTAGCAGGAAACAGTGCACATCAATATGTAATTTGAAAAGTTGATCCATTACCTTTCCAGCCTTTGCATGGTCATGGCTAGTGTTTTGTTCAGTTCCTCTATCATCCGGCAGCCTGAAGGGTGAATGGGCAATGTGCTGGACCCAGAAGGCAGGTGCTGGCTGTGGCTGCCGTACTGGAGCTGGTGCTGGTGAGCTGCTAACTGGGATGGCAGGACAGTGTGATGGTGCTGGGTCAAAGGCTGCTGGGAGCTCTTCTGCGTGGAATAGGATGAGAGAGAGAGGTCTGGCCCCCCTAAAGGCATGCAAATCATGACTTTCTTTGGAGGTAGTGGAGGTGACAGTTTAACTGGCATACAAGGCAGTTTCACAGGAGCGCCAGGATCTAAAACAGAAGAAAGAGAGGCCCCGGTGTTAATTTTCATGTCAGTAAGACGGAGATCAGAGTATCTGCCTGGGCGAGCAGGTACTGAGGTTGCTAGTCAACACGGGAGTGTGCACCCCTTCCCTGCTGCGACAGACGACTCTGCATAGCGTGCGTTCAGCACGGTCTTTGGAAAAAATACTGTTGTTTTGCAGCACTTCCGAGTCTCTCAAAAAACATCCCAGGGCTGTGCATGACCCTTAATAAACATGTTAAGCAATGCTTAACAAGGCTTGTGGCACACTGACGCTTTAAAGCCCTAATCCTCCAAAACAGCCCTGTGAGGTAAGCGCGATGTCTCCCGCTCAACAGGCACGCAAATAGGGGGAGAGCAATTCGGTGTCTGAAGTTACAGGATGACTCACCACCATCACTGCTGGAGCAAAAGCTCAGAGACTCCTGATCCTTCTCAGCCACTGCAGTGCAATTACTACAAGTCACATTTCTTACAGCTTTGTAATGTGCAAAACATCTGGTGTTAAAAATTACATTACAGGGCAAGAGAGAAAAGAAATAGGGTTTGAATACTAAAAAGGAGTGGTCTGGAAAAACGAAGGGTACGGGAGAAGAAAATTATAAAGGGCAGAAGATCGTTAGGATTAACGTATTCTTTTACAGAAGACTTGGCAGGCACTTTTCTCTGAACTCATGCATTGAATTTTAACCTTATTAACTCTAGGCATGTTCCTTGAATCACACAGTTAACCTGCCAGGCAAAGACTCCCCTGACTTCCATGGGAAATCAATGAAAGGTCCACAAGCAAATATCTTTGCCAGGACTCAACTGCAGGATGGAGATTTCTGGAGTTGCACTGTGAAATGTTTTCAGAAGGGAAAAGAAGTTAATGGGAGGGCTTGTAGTTCCCAGGATGGGTGTGGGAAATGGCCACCATGTATGCTAAGAGCAAAAACGAGAGCAAATATATATGCCAGGAGCTGCAACTGTGAGTTTGTGTTTAGGAGAAAGGCCAGGCCCTTTCCAGCCTGGAATACCACAGGCATTTGGCTCTGCAACGCAGCTCTGCGGGCAAGGCTTGCACGCTCTTCAGCCTCTTGTTGCTTCGGTTCACTCTTCTTGCTGTAACATGGTAAAGGAACTGAAGGGCTAGAATCTTCTTTGGACCTGAGAAAGCTTGGGAGTAAGATGTTGTCCTCCAGGTTTCAAAGGTCATCACTCTCCTGAGCAATAGCAGATTTCTGAAGTCCTTTTCCAGATGGTTCTTTCTAGCATTAACTGTTCTTCTCCTTGCCCCCTTTATTCCTTCCTCCCTCCTGGCCTATTCTGGGTATTGCCTGTAGTAGTATCCGCATCTACTAGCCAGGGTGCGCAGGGCTGATACTAGGACTTCCAAGCGCTAACACTTCTTGAAAATTATTAAGGACAGTAATGTGGAAAAAGACCACGCATGGAGCCAAGCTCAGATATGACATTAGACTTTTTTTAGTGCTTGTCATAGCTTCATTGCATCCACAGTATCCACTTGATACCAGTGTTTTTACTACACTAGGAACACCACACTGACAGCAAGTCTGCCCTTTCTTCAAAGGGCTTATAGGCTAAAGACATAGGAGAGGCAAAGGGTGCACAAAGATGAAATAGAGAAAGTGGTCTTTCCACATTGCAGAGTGGGAGAGTTACAGAGAGTAGAACTCAAGTCTTTTGGCTTTCAATGCAATATCATATCCACTTGACATCTCCTGAAGGCAAAAATTCTTCTGATGGCTCCACCAAGGCTGAAATCTAACTCATGGGATTGCCAAACCACAGGGCACTGCCCTCCCCTCTAAAGCAGATTGCCTTCTGTACAGTAGGAAAAAAATACTTTCAGGATCTTCTGTTCAAGCACGGGAAGGTCTCCGAGTTACTGTGTTTTTCTTACATGCACGTGATCTGTGTATATTTCCTCTTTGTATCCTGCATAAAAGAACACACCATCTTCAATAAAAGGTAAATAACAGAAAGAGTAAAGAGTAAATTGTATAGAGCCCTGAGAATAAGGCTCCTATGGGATTTGTAGTAATAAAGTGTTTTCATACATTTGTGCTCCAGGCATTTGCAATTCTAGAGCTGGTCCTGAATTACAAAGACTACACCGAGATCTGCACTTTCATTTTGAAAAGTGCAGGTTTGACTGTTGGTTTTAGATCCTTTTCTGCTGTACCTCAATTAATGTCTTCATCTGACAGTGCCTGTGCCTGGATGCCCCACCACTCTGTGTATGATGCAGGCGAGTCATTCTTAATGGTGAATTCAAAGAGATCCCAACTGCAGGCATTTCTTGCTTCTGACAAAAGAATAACTGGAAGTATCAACTGGGCTTGCTGCCTTCTGTGATCCTGAAGATTAGAGCAATATTGTATGTTGGGAGTGAGTATAACATGCCAAATGGTTCAGGTATAAAGCAAACAGGAATCTTTCCATCTTTCTTCTAAAATATAGTGAAAATTTATTTTCCTTTTGTATGCAAGCATTCATCTAGTACAGTTGTGACAGAGGCACTGCAGCTTTGGGGCTGCATGGGAGAACAAGTCTAGCTTAATTATCCCGAGTAACCACATACTCCATCACGAATCAGTACATCAGTGCGTACTCTGGTTTCCACTCTTCACAACAGAGTTTCCACTTTAAGTTTCCACTTAAATTTCAAGAAATCCTCCACATCAACATGTTTTCAGTGGTATCAGTGCTGGGTGACTCCACTGGACACCTGACAAAAATCTTGTCTATTATTTTTAACATAAGGCTTTATTCAGGCCAACTGTGTTTCACCCACGTTCTTGAGCCTGCCTGAATATGGCCGTAATACCTAAATAGAGCCTTGAAAATGAACCAGAAGCATTAAATCTATTTGTCTGCTCTTCACCTTTAGGGGAATTCTACTTGTCTGTTAAAAAAAATGGCTAAAAGGAGAATGACTGCAATGGGAGGAGGGTTCGATCCATTCGCTTGGAAACGTATCAGTATATCTTCACCGACATCACTAATGGAGACCTTGTACTGCAAGTTTTACTGCGTGGTCAGATCAGCGAGTGTGCTGAACAAATGGGGCCTTGCTCAAATCCATGGGCTCCAGGCATGCTGCTGGAAACTGCGCTACCATCATCTGGAGTAAATGAGAGAACAACTTGTCCCTGCGTGTAAGAGTGAGATGACTGCGTTGTACAGTTCTTTCCTGTTTGTTTTAATTGCACAATGTATGTGATGTATGAACCAGGGGTGGAAACAGTTATCGTCTCCAGCATGGAATATCCATCAGACATGGACATCTGTAGCTGGACAGTGGAAATACGAACAAGGAACCTGCGATAAGTGTCTTCTCAGTGGAACATTGCCAGAGTCTTAAATCATTGCACAAAGCACTCATGTGACAGAAGAGAAGCAAACTGTGTGAAGCCAGGTGTGCAAGTCTGATTAATCTCTTTTGGCTGAGGTTCTTCATGCTCAAGAGAATAATGAGCAATTTTGCAAGATGTTGGTTCCCAGCAG
Organism: Phoenicopterus ruber ruber; assembly: GCA_009819775.1. Lineage (NCBI taxonomy): Eukaryota > Metazoa > Chordata > Aves > Phoenicopteriformes > Phoenicopteridae > Phoenicopterus > Phoenicopterus ruber. Next base: position 72,573,523 of record CM020216.1, read on the forward strand.
GGTTGTGACCACTCAGCACTGTGCATGGTTAAGTAATAACTGTGCCAGAATTGATGAAAGAGATGTTAGACGTAGAAACTTTCCAACTGCTGTTACAATAAATTACTTAAAAGATAGTTGTGGACACCACAATATTTGCTGCACATCAGACCTATGACAAACAGGTCAGCCCTTACCCCTTCCATATAGATCATTTTGCTAATACCTATAGTTGTTGCATTTCCTCTTGGGTTTTTCAAGAGATAGATAAATATACTTCTATTCACTGCACAGAAGGTCTGCCCACGTATGGTTCTTCTGATGTGTTTGTGGTACACTGAAGCGGTACACTAACTACACCAAATCTGATGCTTCCCAGCCACTGAAGATGGCTGGAGAGCTGGTCAGCGCACGTTGCAGATACACCTGTTGCAGACAGAGTGCTAGGAAGTTCTGGATGTATGGCAGCAAACATTGCTCCAGCAGGGCTGCTAGAAAAGCTCATTAAAATCCTCCCCCAGAGCAACTACTGCATGGAGTAAGAGGGCATGCCTGGGAATTCTGGGCTTGTGGCAGAGCTGGCTATGTTTGCTATCCTGCTAGATGGAGAAAAGCTCTTTTTTGACTTCTTGTGATGCCAAACAGGAGCCAGCATCGTACCTTGACAGCAAGGAAGGCCAACAGCCTCCTGGGTTGTATGAGTAGAAGCACAGTCAGGAGATCAAGGGATTATTTCCCTTCTATTCAGCATTCCTTGGACTGTATCTACATTACTGTGTTAAGTTTTCGGCCCCCTAGTAAAGACATCAAAAACCTAGAATGAGTTGAGCAGAGGGTCACCATGATGGTTGAGGGCTGGAGCACCTGACCTGTGAGGAGAAGCTGAGGGACTGGGGCTTGTTCAGCTTGGAGAAAAGATAGCTTGTGGGGGGGAACCTAACAGCAGCCCTCCAGGACCTATGAGGAGGTTATAAGTAAGGTGGAGCCAGGCTCTTCACAGTTGTGCATGGTGGGAGGAGAAGACAAGAGAGGTTCTGGACTGGACTATAAGGAAAACATTTTCCCTGATGAGAAGAGCCAAATGGTGGAATAGGTTTGCCCAGACAGGTTGTGCAGTTGGCATCCTTTGAGGTTTTCAAGACCCAGCTGGACAAAGCCCTGAGCAACCTGGTCTGATCCCATAGCTGGCCCTGCTTTGAGCAGGAAGTTGGACTAGAGACTTGCTGAGGTTCCTTCCCACCTGAATGACCTTATACTATGACCTTTATTGTACTATATACAACTACAAGTAATAAAACTCATCATAAAGTTAATGAGTTACTCTTTAAATTCCATCCAAGTAATTAATTGTGTAAAGTAATGTGCAAAAAAAAAAGTGCAAAAACCAGCGTGGCCTGTTGCGGGAGCTCCATAGTGGAAATGAGGTGACGTGCCTGATATTTGCTGGTAGCATTTGGACAAGCAGCTTTTACTTTTTCAGGTCTTCTCTCAGGGAATCACTTGTGTCTGAACAGTGGGAGTCTCGTCTCTTCTTTCAATGAGTTTTTTGAGCAGATTCATAAAGACAAGTTAAAAACTGTTCTGAAAGATCTGCCATACATCTCCTGCTGACTACAGCAAGATCTGCAGCCATGTCTTCAGGGAAGATTTGAGACTGAAATTCTTTGCTGTTCTTCTGCACCATGTATGCATCCAAGGTTCATGTTGAATTTGGAGAACACAAGCAAAGCATGCTTAGCCTAAAGGCTGAAAAGTACAGCTCTGTATGAATTCCCGTGCAGAGCCTTGAAGAGGTTCTCATCAAAGATGAGAAGATTTCCTGCTGCCTGTATGTGCTAGGTACTCCCCTCCAGGTAGCAGCAGGCAGAGGAAGTGTGGAGAGCGAAACTGCATCCGGGTCCAGTTTCCCGTGAGAGCCTGGGAGTGCTGGTGATGGAGAGCTGCTTTGCTCTGCTGCTTCTCCCTCAAGCACACAGTGAAAAGAGAATTGTCCATTGCCCCCACATGAATATAACCTGTCTTCATGAATGTAGCCTGCCAGAGCAGGCAGCAGCAGGTCACGTCACAGAGGAGGAAGCTGGTGGATAATGTCTTGGGCTCCTCTACAGAGGAGCCTTCTGAGACACGTGTGACTGTTGCGCTATAAAATACTGTAGAGAATATTTATTGGATAAATTGCAGTTGTAAATACTTTTATAATGCTGTAACTAACAACCAGCTGTGTTGTGGCAATGCAGCAGGACACCAGGCATCCATGTTCTCAAACCTCATCCTTGGCTTGTCTGCATCATCAGAAGTAACTTTTGGGGACTTGTAACATTTCCCACTTCGTTAAATGTTTGCCTCTAATTATGAATTAGTTCTTACTCTACAGAGATGTAACTAGAAAGCACAATCTCAGAACTAAAAATGTGCTATGCCTCTCCTTAAAATCTTGAATGAAGAAAGCAAGAGAATGCAAAAGGTTTTTCAAAGTTTAAATAGAATAGTTGAGTGGACAAATTTGACCAAGGCTACACGCTACTGTAATATTACTCAATATACACTCAGGTGTTGCTGAGATCCCAGCTTAGTGGCATCTATTTTGTTCTCTGATGTTTTAGGGGACTTTATGGGTTACTGGTGATTCAGTTATTTGAATGGAAAATATCTAATTAATTTCAGAAAACATTATCTGTGCTGGTGAGGAGTAACAGCTTAATGAATCAAGATCAAAAGGAGCTTTACACCACTGGGGTACGTTGTCTTGCAAATCAGATATGACCAGTCTTCTTGTCACTTTCGGCCATTGAAGATTTTATGATAATCTGAGGACTTTACCCCAGCAGTCCAATTAAATTTGGTCCCAGGTGATTATTTAAGCTCCTCCTACATTTTCAACAAAGGGGGCTGCAAGTGTTGTCCTAAATGCCTGGGTTCTGCATGTGAATATTGGAGAATTAAAATGATAAAAGAAATTCTGTCCATGAACGTTGTCTAATAATAATCATATCTGAAAACCAGCAGAAGACTCACCAGGAGGTGACTGGCCAACAGCAAATGCAGAGCAGTGAAACAACAGTATCAAAACCAGTTAAGGATCATGTTTTTCTCCTAGGGTTGCCTGTCTTCTAGGGCTGTGTGGGCACTTCCACACCCAGTGCTGTGATAGGGATGTTCCCTGTGGAGGCAGCATCATCAAGAGCATTGAAGATGATGTGAGGCACAGTACGGAGCGTCTTCTGCAGCGGTGGTGGCACCACTCCCAGTGGCTGCTCTGCAGTCTGCTCTTGGCTCTGTCCCCGTCCTGTCCCCACTGTCCCATCCCTGCAGAACCTCAGCCTTGAGAAGAAGCACGCCAAGGTTGTGTGATTTACATTTGCTAGAGGCAATTCTCTCTTCCTCTCACCTTTAAAAGGGATTTTTTCTTTTCATTCTCCCCCAAATCAAATGTGCTCTTACATGTTTATTTTAGGCCTGCTCTTTTATGTGCACTTCTTATCAAGGGAAAGGCCAATCTTTGTATTGGCACAGGCAGATAGATGTTTGAGATGGTTCACAAATGCTTTCAGAGGTGAGGAATGTTTCTTTTCCATTTCTACAACCTGTATTAAGTCCTTTGCCAAACTCTGCAAGTCAGTCTTCATGCCTTTATTGAAGAACTTTGCGATAAGTTCATAGCAAGAAGGTGGTCAGACTCAAAGGAAGCTTTTATTTCCTCATGCTTTGTATTTAAAATATTTCTCCTTTTTTTTTTTTTTTTTGGCTGCTGACCACGCCTGTAGTGATTTTATAATATATGTTTGTATAAAACATGTTTCTGTTAAATAAATATACATATGTACACATACACACATATATATCTTAAGACAGAAGTTAAGAGGTGCTTCTGTATTTTCAGATGTGTACCTGAACCCTTCACAAGATCACATCTCCCCTCACAGTCTTCTTGAACAGAGCTGCCAGACCACTAAACCACTGTCACTCTCCATTACCCAAGCCCAGTATGTCTTAATTTGTACTTCAACCTTCTCACAAAATCTTCAGTAGAAAAATGGGTATGCAACAAGAACAGAAAAGTCTTCACCTCGAACGCCAGAATTCAGATTTTACTTGTTTTCTCACACACAAGCTAAGGATGTCTCTGGAGTAATTAGTAAAAGAATAGCATTAATTCTGCTTCTCACTGATGAGGGTGCTTCATTAGGATTGATTGCTCATTTCCAAAGATTATACATGACTAAAATAATTACCAGTGGAGAACACAAGGCACTGAACAACATGTATATCCTTTAGACCACCAAAGTAAACGGACCCTTAAGAATAAGCTTAATACTTTTATTTATAAGGTATGTATAAATGAGGCTTTCAGTTCCACCAGGAATAACTGTCAGATAAATTAGGGCCCTATGACTAAATCTGAATCTCTGTTCCTTTACCCTGAGGGTTCTGTATATGTACGTACAAGAGCCGGTCTATACGCACATACAAGAGTTTATTTAGGACTGGATGAGAGACCACTAAAGGCCACCACAAAGTGAGAGAAGTCACAGTTCTGTTTCACTTTCATTGGAAAGTTGTCACGATCAAGCAATTGACTTATGCTGATAGCTTGAGCCTGATTCTACTTCACACAAAATTTCCAGCTGCAAAAAAACCCACGCCAGAAGCCCTCATCCTTTGATTCTCCTGCTATCTCTTACAAAAGAAAGGCTTATGAATGAAGGACATTTAGTACCTGAGTTTCTTCCTATGCTATTCCTATTTTTTTATTTCTTCCATGTTGGCCTCATTTCTGAGCAGCTTCTTGTAACTGGGACAAAGTGTTATGGGAGATCATAGGAAGCTGGTTTTGTCCTCACCTGAAGCCATTAATACTGCTGCCTGGCTTTGCAGGCTCCAGAACTGCCCACTCAGTTTGCAGTATAAGGCAAAATATTAACCATTACGCGTAGATTTTGGCAGGCAGGAAAGTAAAGAGATTTCACATAAAATGAACAGAACTATACAGAACAAAAATGTGTGGTCATCCAAACAGAAACACGAAGAGACTATGCAGAGATAGGAGAATAAACCAGAACATGCTCTTTCCTAATGAGCTCTTTCCTGATATATATCTTAACCTGAATAAAACGGGTATTAACTGTCAGGAAAAAAAAATACACCTAGAATGTATTAACATGGGCTGAGCATTTCTCACATCAGCCCTGAAAAGATCAGGGCAGCATTAACCCAAGGAGATCGACCCAGTGAGAAGACCGGTAGCTGCCCCAGTACAGAGATGCACCACACCTCGTCCTGAACTCAGGATTTTGAGGTGCTCCCTCCTGGGCAGCAGCTGCTATTACGAGCAGACTGTTGAAAAGGTGCAGGCAAGCATTTAGGGAACCTTTTTTGGTCTGTGTAAACGTAGCCATCCTTTGCTTCAGTGGCCTAAATGAGAGACTGGAGAGAGGAGATCCACCAATCCTCCTTCCACAGGTACCTACAGCTTTGAATCCCAAACAGTCTGGACACTTGTGAAAATGTCTGGCACACAAAAAAGGAGTCTGTATTGTCTCCTGTTGCTAGCTGCCATGCAGTGAGAGAGAAACTGCAGCATGAACTGCAGGACACTAAAATCCTGGCCGTTGGGAACTGGAGCCGTCCATCATCAGCAGGACTCACCAGCGGGAGGGGAGTAGGCAGAGCAGGGGTGGAAAGGGGGAGCAGTTAGGCAGGCAGTGTGAGCAGGGAAGCAAAATGGCAAGAAGCCATGGGACAGAACGGCCTGTGTACGGATCAGGGGGCCAAGTAAAAGACAAACGCATGGAAAGATACAGGGTGTGTGCAGGGGGACCTGCCCAGATGGCAGTTGAGGGGAGAAGCAACAAAGGGCAAAAGGAGAAAGCAAAACTCTCCCTTTCCCCTCAACTCTCACCGATTTAATTAAAGGCATTTAAAGATATCCTAGTATTTTCCTGATATTTCCTTTCCCATCAAGGCACATCCTGCAATTTCTGTGGTGATGGTAAGCCTTGATGAGTAAGAGTGAGGAGGGTTAGGAAACGCAGCGGCGGTCTTAGGTAATTACAGCTGAGAGGGGAAGTGACCTGAAGCAACCTCGATGAAGTTATATCCTGAAAAAGCTTTGTGATCCCTGCCCTAGGTACAACACAGATACATTACCAGTACACACCACAACATGTGCAAACAGCGTTACAGGAGGAGGAAGGACACCGAGAACCTTGCTGTAAGGGCAGGTTTTTCCTATAAGGGACACGGTGGTGCTGAGGGTCCAGGAACACCTACTTACCAGTTAAGTGGCTGGCAATCCTGGCAATAGGTTTAGGAGGCAGGGCGGGGGGCTGTTTGAGGAGGGACAACTGTTTCACTGGGGTGTCCTCATGGTCTCCAGGGAAAGCAGCAGATTTTTTGGGGGGAAGTAGCAGGACTGGCTTAGCTGTAGGATCTTGGGACAGGAGGACGCCGGATTCATTGGATGTGGGGCTCTCTTCAGACACTGGAGGACACAACCACATCACAGACGCAACAACGTTACGAGCAAAGCAGCAGCGGGTACAGCCGCAGTAAGACAAGAAAAGCAGCACAGCAATGCAGATTAAGAACGACTAATAGATTTCACTCAAACATCATATAACATAGAAAGGAGGAGAGAAACAGAGAAAAAGAGAAAGAGAAGGAGTAACACACATCTACACAACAGCCGAATTTCCCATTACCTCTGACAGAAGCCAGCTCCTTATGCCAGGCTGGGACGTATTCCCACATCTTGAATCAAATCAAGAGCCTTAAAATGTCACATCTCAGATGGTCTGTCACCACAGCTTGCTCAGGACCAGATATGTTAGCAGGTGGTCTCTAAACTTACCCTATAAATGTAAAACCACCTCACGGGGCCTACTCCATTTCAAAGAGGCTGCATAGCTGTGCAGGATCCTGGATGAACACTTCTACCAGTCACATCTCCTCACTCGACCTTCATCCACAACTCTCGGCATCAAGTGATGCAGAAAGAGGAGCTAGATGTAGAGCGTTGCTGTCTCTCTGCATGGGCTGGGGAAGAAGTGCAGAGAGCCTCACCTTGGGTAGGGCAGCTGGCTGTGTTAGCTACTGAAAGATGCATGGTGTGAACGTCACCCAACACCACATGGCAGCTAAAGGGCATGACGTTGTACCCTAGGGTTTAAAAATGTCAGCTCTCTGCTCTGGAGCTCATTGGCACAGCTGAGATGTAGCCGGATAGTTAGAAATCTACTCTTAAATGTTCACAAAGTGTAGGGACTTTGCCTTACTCACAAAGAGGTTACTTGTGTAGAAGTAGAGGTTACTTCTATGCCAAGTCAGCCAAAATTTCTCACGGAGCATCCAGTGACAATCTGTATGCTGGTCACCTCCTTCGCCACCAGAAGACCTTTGTCTTTGGCAAGGATTTCTCAGGGCTAGACACCACATGTCAGAAGTCAAACACTTGTTTGAAACAGCTTAGAGTACCTACATCATAAGGTAAACAAGATGTTACCTGTGCCATCCATGATCTCTGTGGTTGGGAGCACCTCGTATGAGCAGGGTTCCCCAGATGCTGGACCTGACTCCAGTTCTGCTAGGGCTGGCAGGGATACCTGGCTGGAGCTCAGCACTTGCCCGGAGCCCAGAGGCTGCCCATTCTCCAAAGCTCCTTCTTCATTTGGTATGGAAAGTTCCCCATCTGTTCATAGTTGGAGGAAAGCAGAATGACAACAGAAGACACATAAATAAGATGCAGAAAGAATTTTAAATGAAATCTGCTATCTCCATTAGCTTGCTTGCAAATGAGGAACCTGACCTGAGATCTTGTTTGTATACAGAAGACACAGGGATAAGGATCAAAACGATATGGTCTGTATCTCAAAAATACAACTTGTGCAGAGCAATTTTTGGAGATGTTTGACTGTGATGTTCTGTCCACAACAGTTTCACAGAAGTCTGACAGCATTCCGCTTGCCTTTAAGGGGTTATTAAGATTTGGAAAAGATCTGTCAAATATCTGTGTTGATCCTTTGCTTATCCTAGGATGGTCATTATGATCCATGGTCTAAGCTGGGTGGTTCTTGACCATCCTCCACCCATGGGGTCATGCGGTCCCATCCAGGGCCACAAAATCTGTTTTCCCTCTGTCTCTGTTGATGCTGGGAAGTCAGGAATGAGAATGAGCTGGAACTGAAGCTATGGTGCTTTCTTAAGGAATACTAATATGCACAGTATATAATTTATATTGTAATAACAAGAATTATTCTCTTCCTTTACACCAATTTTTATGCTATAAGGGACACAAGCAAAACCACAGAAGTATGTCCCTATTTCACACATAAATAAAAACATTACAGCTCCCAGCATCAAGATTTTAAGTAAGGGAGAGAATAATTTTTATAGTCTCCTGGTGTAAGGTCTTGATGCTGGGATATAGCAGATTCCATTTAGAAAGCCTGTTTTTAAAGTTATTAATAATATCTCCTATATCTGAGCAAAATTTCTGTAACAGCAGCTGGCAGTTTCTTTCCTATCAAACGCCACTTCACATTAGAAATAATAAAGAACAGAAGCGAGGGATCAGATCATTCTCTATGGTGTCAACCCGCATGATTTTTATCTCAGAACTTGTTATGCACAGCACTCTGGTACCTGGAGGCAATGACTACATGGATATCTCAATTACAATTTTATAAAGGAAAGTGTTCAGCCCCTATGGTTACAAGTGGAAGCCTGAAAATATAACCTGTAAGGCTAAAAACCAGTAGGCAAATAGATAGAGCCTAATTTTCCTATGCATTTAAATTATTTTTTTAAGTCAAACTCAGGATTTCAGGATCTGGTTCTTGATCTTTGGGCACCTCTGATTAGCCATATTACTGCTCAATGTACTGAGCAGAGATGTACATCATTCAAGTGAGTGCACATTTTCCCCTCACAGGGCTATGATGTGCAAAACACTTTGGAAAATAATACTGAAAAGAGAAAAAAATCTAAGTCTCACTTAAGCGTCAGGACACAGTAATTAACAGGTCTGAAAGTCCATTAGCTGATAAGTATTCAGAATTATGTTTCCGCCTTTTAAATCTTCTCTACAGCGAGTGAAGATGGTCTCCTGCTTATTTTGGAATTATTAGAAATACCGAGGTCTTGACTTTCTTGTTTTTGTTGGAGGGTTTTTGAAGACCTAGAGAGCTATTACGCTACACAGCCACATCGTACTAGACTGAAACCTGACCCACGGCTTTCAGAGCAATCAACTGAGCTGGCTAAAAGGTGGCAACATTAATCAAAACTGAAGGTTTTGGCCAATTGTTCGCAGCACAGTCTCCTTCTAACTGCTGTGGTCATTCAATACTAACCCATTTATTTCCCTAGGCAGCAAAAATCAAACAACAGTTCAGCCAGTATTTAAGCTGAATGTTTTCCGACTTAGCCGTTTGGGTGGAAATGCTATGTATTCTGTGCTTGCTCTGTCTCCCTTTTATAAACACACACCTTCAGACGTGTTTGGGATAGGGGCTGCTGTTGTCTCAGTTACCTGGTTTCATGAAAGAGCGTAACTGTTTCTTATGCAGGGCAACTATTTATTGAATGATAGGCAGTGATTGTGTCCAGCAATATTCATTCATTTAGTGCAGGACTAAATTTGACCGTAACTGTGAGCAGACAAAAAGTATGCACGATAAAACCAGTAACATTTATTTTTTGGAGGGATGTCTACACATTTTTAATGAAGTGGGATGCCTATTGTAACACGCTGAGCACCTTGAAATCTTACTGCATTAAGTGCACTTTGCACTTCTCAAGTTATATTCAGCATGATTTAAGAAGATAGCATTCAAATGACCCGTTGAAGGTTTACGATTGCAAAAAAGTAGAACGTGAGATAAAATTTTGGCTGTTACTTTTTGTCATAATAACAAGCATGACAGCTCTCTGTACTGCCAGCATAACCTCTTTTAATCTTACCTCTGAATATCTCCAATCTTCATTTAGACTCTAAAACTTGTCCTTGGATTTGACTGAAATCATCAGACATGACACGGAACCATGACTGAAATATACACCCTAAATCAGATCTCGCTTAAAGAAGAGCTACATGGGGAGCTGCTTAAGTACAGCAAACAGATCAAAGATAAAATAATTTGTAGAGTGAAGAATATCTTACTGTGAATTAATCCTGGATCAGAGACATGCTTGACAATCAGATATAAAAGGGAAATTACTTATTATTTTTAAGGTACTAAAAGCTATTCTGGTTAGCTGACATAAAAATGAAAAGAATGCTGGTAATGCAATTATTACATATACATGGATGAATCGATTAGTTGTCAGGAATTGGCTATCAGTTTAAGGTTAATTTTTCACAGTGATAACGTATGTGATCTTTTGTTCTCACACTTGCTAAATCCTTTGCTGTGTTTTCACAGAGCCTGCCGCTACTTAGTGGAGAATGACTTTCCCTAAATGCATGAGCTTTGATAACGCCGTTAAGTGTGAATCAGCTGGATCTGGACAGGACCAGAGAGAGTAGGTTGACCTCTGCAGCAACAGGAGGTACCTGTGGCTACCTTAGCACAAGTGGCTAGGATCCTCCTTGACTTCAGTCTCTAAGCAGATCCCCAATTTTGTGGGATCCTGTGGAGTTTGAGACAGGCTGACATACGGATGTCCTCCCTGCTTCTGGAGGAGTTCAAATCCTTTTGACGTACTGAAACTGCAGCACAACTGGCTCTCCGGTGGCTGCCATGCCTTCCTCCTTGCTGCATTACCAAAGCCACTTCTTCAAACTTATGCTCACATACTGCCACAAAACCTGCCTTAGCACATAAGTGCACCACTTCCAAATCCCGTCAGGATTTAGGTAACCTGAAATTTGGGTCTAAACCCATCATTTTGATTAGATAGAGAGTACAAAAATACAAAAGTATAAAAGATGAAGACTGCCCATGCTTCCTTGCAGAACCATTGCACCACCGCCTCTGAAGCAAGCCATCAGTACACACTCATATTCAGACATTTCTCACTACAAGCAATCTCATCTATGTTCAGATAAAAAGAAGAGGTATCAAAATACTACAAGTAGATTTAATTCTTTGACTGACACCATAGAACAGTGGGCAATTCTAAAGACAGATGCTTTGGGGATGGTTACACCTTCAAAGCTGTTTATCTATGTGTGGGAGCAGTGGTATAGCAAAAATGTGAGTTCTTCTAAATGCTGTGGTATGTTCTGAGTTGCAGGTGGAAGCTGTATTTTTAACCTCTCGGCACTGCCTGCCCACAAACCATTAGAACAGCAGGTGCCTCATCAGATACTTCTTCAACTTACTATTTTTCCAAAAGTGCACAGTATTTGAAGAAATTACAACCTTTGCCTGCATTTTCAGAAGACTCAAGTCACAGAACCCTGGAAATGGAAGATGACAGAAACTGATTTGGTCGTGAGTCTGGCCCTTGCCAAGAAAAGAGCTCTCTGCAGTTCAGTCTGGAGTGGTTTCACTTGACTAGTTTAAGCATGGGGGTCACTGAAGTGATAACAGCATTTCTTGTTTCCCAAATATAGCGGCTGGACTGCAGTGACTCTTCCATGGGTGAACACTGTGACTTACTGCACTCTGCTAACTTTCACCTGCTGAATGACACAAAGTCCTCTGAAAAGCCAGCAAATCCTGAAGCAAACAGGTCAGAGTATCATTTTATATAGCAGCTAAACAAACTTGCTAATTCCGTTTTTCTTCAACACAGAAGGTATAACACCAATAGAAAGCTCCAGAATTTTTGTTCTTGGGTCAGCCTATCCATATTAAGTTTCCTTTGATCTGTACAGATTTTTTTAAGAAAGAAAAAGGCAAAATTACTCACTCACAGGCTGATTCTGTCTGCTTTGTCCTCCCCTTAGGAAAGGGAGACAAAGAGATTTAACATTATGGCTACACCTATCGTCTGTGCAAGATGCCTCTTGGCATGGAAGATGCTACTATCATCAAATAAAGCTGCCTGCTATGAAGTGCTAAAGTCTGCTGTGTTTTCTGGAAGGATTAGAGATTACCTAACAGGAATTACAAGGAAAATGTTACTTCCACTTAAGGTTCACAGTGAGATACAATATCCTTTATTAGAACTACTCTTAGATTATTACACCACTGAAGGAAATATTGCTTTTACTCTACAAATCTTGCCTTACACATATCCTTACATCATCAAAGCTACTTGATTGCTGCTACTATACTCGCGTATTACCACTTTCTTCTCTGCCCTACCTCTTTCATTCAAGGAGGGATACTGGTTCTTAGCTTCTGGTGTTTGCAACCACCAGGAAATAATGTAGGACATTTTAGTGGCACCTGACAGTGAAAAAGTCTGATGTCTCTGCTTTTTGCACTGGAAATAGGAAGAAGCAGCATGTGTTTCATAGCAGTTTTTTCTGATATGAAGAGGTGAAAAATGACTGTAAAGAGGAATTAATTTCTTTTTTCAGACGAGGACCTCCAGACAGCTTAGCATCTGCTTCACAAGATGACATAGAAGATCACAAACTACAGCATTATTTGACGAACGGAGAAAGCTGTAGCGCTTCGGTAGCGAAGCAGGGGGAATCTCCCCAGGTTTCAACGTGGAAGGCAGGGTCAGGCTGCACAGAAAAGATTTTTCCTGAGGATGCCTTTAGGTGTACGTAGGGGCGGGTCAGAAAGCAGCTACCTGTGGGATGTGAGGCACGAAGGAGGGCACACCCTGGATGGAAGTGTGGCTGAAGGCTGACTTCTGAGCTGGGCAGGGCACTGAACGGGGAGCTACGCCCTGGCCTCCCCTGGGCTGCCACACACGCGCTGTGACAGCCTGGACTGTGCCTCGCTGGCTGCGGGGACGCCTGCCCCGTGGCTGCCTATCCCGTCTGAGCCACACTCCAAAACGCGGAGAACCCAAGGCAGCGAGAAGGGCAAACCTTTCGCCAGGTGTTGTTTCTACCCTGAAGCCGCGTCTAGGACGACCTCCAAGGCAGCGGGCCATAGTGAGAGCACTGGCAGTGTTAGACCTAAAGGACTAACAGCATCCAAAATATGTCACGGGTAACAACTGTAGAATTTAATGGCAAGCAGCATATTTCTTTGGTTTTGCAATGTGTTTTTTTTATTTTTTTCACCTAAAAAAATAAACAGTTCGGGTTAGTAAATTTCTAAACTCCCAGTTAAGTTAGACTAAAAAAGTAGGTAGCAGATTTAAATGCTCCAGACATTATGAGGTAGACCCTACTTCTAATACCTGTGAAAGTTTATAACTTCTATTGACTTCTAACAGGTTTTATACTGATATTGTTAAAGACTTTTAGGCTTTGAATTAATGAGGCTTTAAAGCACACGCATAAATTCTATTGAAATTAAGAGGCAAATTTGGCATGTTGTTGTATAATTTGGTGAATTAATTGCCTTAGTTATTGACAAGGGAAGCAGCAAAATAAATAAAAGCTGCGGTTAAAGATTGACACATACGTAACAGATGTCAAATACGTGTTGCATTACCAGTATAAAACAATGGTGTTTGTAAAACAATGGCGTTTTGCATAAATAATACATTACCAACTCAACAAATTAATTATCCTGAACAAGGAATTATTATTATTATGTCTTCTGAGCTGCTTCAAGGGAATGTGCACTGTTCTGTGCTTGCCAGTATCCAAAACCTTTAAACGTTTCCCTTTTCCACAACAGTTAATCCCAGAGTGACTCAACCAGACAATGATAACACATGCAGGCACGGACCCACTCCATCTCCGCGCAGTCTGGATGCCTCGCTGTTTTGCGGCAAATGACTCCTGCATGCTGCTGTGATATATATTTCTACTGCTTTACATTTCTGATTAGCTTTCAGTTTTATTTGCTAGATAACTATCACATGTATCCAACGGGGAGGGCCAGCCCATGGCGAAATCAAAAGAGATGTTTGGAGACCTTATTCTGCACAGTCCTGCAATTCAGTTCTTAATGTTACAATAATGTAATATCTGGCCATAAATCTACATGGGATGTCAATTTAATGTTGCGAAAAGAAGAACACTTACCTTTATCAAAAATTTCTTTCAGCACTCCTCGTTTTATAAGCTCCTCTCTGCTTTGCCTCATTGATATTTTTCTTTCCAAAGCTGTAAGCAAAGGAGAAGGGTCAATATAAACAGAAAAGAAGGGAAATGGTTGTTTTAAAAGGCTCTATGCCTTTCAAGGCATTTAAAAAATGCTTTTTCTCCTCTTCAAGTCAGTGGCAAATTAGCATCTCAAAATAAAGGTTACTGGCAGCCCAGAGAATCTGCCTGCTGCTGTAGCGTGCTGTTATTGACAGAAATGGTTATAGACTGACCCATTTGAGGGCATGCCTGCACTCCCATTGCTTAATTTTGACACGACTGAAGCTTTGCTGTGAAGAATTAGAGACAGCAAAGGGAGAAAAAGGCAATTAGTGCAGAAACCGGAGGGGGAAGGCAAGAAAGGAGGGAACGCGATGCATCACACCAATGAAAAACGTGGCCATGGACTGTCCCCAGGCCCCGAAGAGGACTGGCACCTCCGCTGCCCTGACGCCAAGGCTTGATTCCCACTAACTCCAGTGAGAGCAGAGCAAGGCGTTTGGGACAGTGCAAAAAAAGAGCTGTTAAATGGAGCCTTCTCCTCCCTGGAGGGGTGTTTTCCCCGCAAAAGGTGTAAATGAGGGGAACTCCATGAGAGCCACTGCAATTTAGAACAGCCCGAGTCCTGCATTGCCTGCTTGGAGACCGTGGTCACTGGGGCGGCAAAACGACAGATAGAAATTTCATGTTTGTTTAGTTCAGCAGCAATTAAAACAATGTCCAACTAACCAAAACACCACAAAGGACATGCATTCAGGCAAAGAGCTGAAAGCCAGCAAGCAAGGGGCGCAAGAAGCGATGTGCAGGACTGGCTGCGACTGCGCGCTCTGTGAGAAACAAGCCTGTGCCTGCCAAAAAAGAGGCACAGTCAAGGGCGAATCGCTTCTGCCATATGCTCCCCTATCAGACCCAGCGCAGATGCACGCACACACAAATGAACTGGGACTTAGCATCTCCAGCCCGCCCAAGGCAGATTTAAAGCAAAAGAGGCTCCGAAACCCTCTCTCCATCCCTGAAAACGTGAGGGTGTAACCTTTTCTGGCACTGCTGCATGTTGGCAGTTCCCGCAGGGGCACAGTGTACTTGGTGAATTAGCTATGCTTTTACTGACACGCTGCACTCATTGCACTTTATTTGCTGTCAGATACGTACGGCTTAGTATGAACAAGGCCAGCTCTGCTTCACTCTTTTCCATAGGATAAATTTAGGTTTGCCCATTTTAAAAATCAATATTTTGAACATGTGTTCTTCAGGACAAAGAAGGTCAGTGGGTACAGGCAGCAGCTACTAAAAACCCTGGTCTCCCCTAAACACACCCTCTGAACTTCAGCATCAATCAGAATTAACAGCAGGCCCCTTTGCTGAGGCACAAGACCCCATACCCGTTAGCCAGCCACGCGGTACAGTTTTATTTTTGAGGCTGTTAACATAACAGCCACACCATTTTCCAGAGTGCCTTAGCCCCATTTGAAGAAGCGCGTTAGGCACCTCACTGACTTTCAATGAAACTTCGATTTCTAAGTTCCTAATATGCTTTTGAAGAGAAATACCCAACAATCAGCCTGTGGAGCCACGTTGCAGACCGCTCCCCAACTTGCCTTTTCCCTGCACTGAAGGGGCCTCCTTAAGAACAGCTGCTCTCAGCCCCTCCAAAACAAGCCGAAACAAGCTACAGACAACACCCGAGCTTTCTCTTACCAAAGAAATTGTTAAAACCCTGACTGACTTTAAAGAGCAATTTGGTGGCACCCATCACCTTTTCCAATAGGCCTGGGACAGTGTAATTTTCTGTCAGTGTAAGCAGCAAACAGCAGCCAGTCTGTCTGAGCTGCTTCTTCAGTGGGAAATCAAGTCGGGTGAAACAGCAGCAAAGCAGCAGTTTCTCCAGATAGACAGCAGCACGGCTCACAAAACAAAGACACGGGCAAATACCGCTATTTCTGTACTCTACCTCAAATAGCTAAGTAATATATCCACATTTTACACACAAATTCACGGACACTTACCCGGGTTCACCGTCTCACCCTCCTGCCTATTCAACAGCTGGCTATGCAAGGTAGCAGCATTACTACCGACTTCATGGCTGGGAAGTCCCATCACGTTATTAAAGTAGTGGTACGAAACACAGTAATTTTGTGGACTGGAGTCAAGGCTTTTGGGGGACCGACTGCTATAGAGGGCTAGCAGGACATTTTGAAGAAGCGCAGGAGTGCATTTCCCAAAACAATTGCTGAGCAAGACACTCAAGTATTGACCAAGACTTCTCAAAGTCACGGACTATTTTTGCAGTCTAGCAGAATTTCGAAGATAGAATATATTTTTGGAAGACATAGGTTTTTTAGATACTCCCTTTTAGGTGCAATCCACTTCTGCTCAAGAATGAAAAAAAAACCCCTCCAGTTTGAAGCTCAGACTAAAACAATTTTTTCAGTTTCCAAATCCTTTCTAAGTAGGTACAGGACTTAAAGTATTAATTATTTTCCTGCTAAGCCAGTTTAATTAATAAGATATTTAGAGGAAGGGCATGCTGGGCTAAGAGCAGCACTGAATGATAATAACAGATGTTATACTAAAACTATGGAACATGCTGCCTTCCTTTAACACAAATCTTCCTCCCAAACAAGTCTCGTACATTTAAGTGCATAAACTGCTATGCTACTGCTGGCTCAGGTGGAAAAAAAATCACAAGCGTCTAGATGCAGAACTCATTAGGATCTAACAGCCCGAACAATGAAATGTTTCACTCGGTCTGGATTTCTCTGGCAAAGATTGCCTGTTCTTTTACGAAGGATTTTCTTTTCAGGCAGAAAGCTGATACAGAATAAATTCATTCACTCTCCACTGAGAAGGGATCCATTCACAGCAGAGGATAAATAAAAACCTCCGAATTAATCCTTGATTCACAAGAACCTTGTAAATTCTGTGATGGGGAAAAATTAAATATAATTAATGTTTAACAAAAGATGTATTACTTCATTGGTGATTTTCCTTAGCGATTAACCTCATTTTTTTCATTTGTACAATCTTCCAGGAGATTAGAAATAAGCATTAAGCCCTCTTTATGGGGTCTACTTATGCCAGAAACTGTTTTTCTTAACAAATTCATCCATTCTCCAAGAAACTCTCGGTTACTAGTTTATAGAAATGAGCATATGTGTATTTTATGGTATAAGCATACAGATTTTGCCAGTGTGCTCTGCAGTACGCTGTTTCTTTTAAGCTCTGATGAAGAAACAGTGGGAAATATTTTTATTAATGCTTCTGGGCCGGTGTTTTTGAACTGGTCCCTCAGGAGCAGCACCCCTCCGCTGTTCAAGCAGAACTTTTCTCTGTGGCAGACCCATTAAGATCAGTAAAGCCTTGACAGGGTCAGGAGGATTTTCTGCCCCTCCATTCTGGAAATCAAGTACAGTTTTGTCTTTATTCCTTTAATAAGCCGTTGCACTCCATGACGGCAGTGACTGTGGGCTGCTCCTCCAGCTGAGAAGGTGAAGCTCGCCGCTGCCCCTGTGCCAAGCGCTTCTGCTGCTCCATTAGCCAGCCAAAGAGGCGTTTATGTAGTCAGGACGTGTAACCTTTCTGTCCCTCCCATCCTTCTCTGCAAGACCGAAACATCTCAGATGAACTCTTCCAACCTGCATCTATAATAGAATAGACCCGTCTCCTTTGCATAACTTGTCATGTTGCTGCTTAAACCGATGGGCAGGCTAAATAAACAAGTCCTGCCCTTTCTTCTCATCTGACAATGGAAACTAAACCCCAGTCTGGGCAAGCCAGTTGAATCCTAACCTCACTTTTTTTCTGAGGTTGCCCTTGGCCTTCGTCTCAAAAAGCACTGGGGGCTGCCTTGCATGAATTCTTCCTTTCAAAGGCCACTATAATTTTCATGATGATTTTAGGAAGCAAAGGTCGTTATAGGAATGGAGCTTAGAGCAGGAGCTTTCTGATGTATAAATTATATTTGGATTCAATAGGCAGAAAATTGCTTTGCTAATAATTCCGATCTGAATAATTAAAAACAAGTAAACCAATTGCTTTGCACAGTGTTAAGATAAACAACATCAACATTTCCTTTAGACTTGTAAGGCAGGAGAGATTTTCAGATGTGATGGATTATGTATCAAAACATGTTACATCATCTTGAAATTCGTCCAACTATGTAGACTTTCTTGATAATCCAATGGAACAGGATTCATCTGAACCAAATTTTTACAGTGTGGGCTTCTGCCTCTGAGTTGGCCTCCGTATATATAAAGAGCAGTTCTTGGGCATGATTGACCTCAGCCTGATGTAAGCATCTAAAACAGTCTGAACTGCACCTTGGAAGTGCTAGTCTGTTAGTCTTTACTGACTGTAAAGGAAGCTAAGGGTGAGTAGCTGAGATAAAGATGCATAAAATTAGGGCTGAATCCACTCCTGAAATCAAAATTGACTGAAGAGGATAGTTTTAAGAAAAGAAATGCTGCTGTAAATGAATATCTCAGAGCTGAGGAAAATGTAGATGTGTCCGCTCACACAGAGCTCCATTAATTTTGAGATTGTCTCAATAGCTGTGGCATGACAGCCAGCATTGCTGCTGTGAGCTTGGGGTTTGACCAACGCCAAAACATAGCTTGGTTGAAATAACTGTTTTGCTTTGCTCAGTGCTAAATATGAATTTTGCCTGGCTTCAAACATTCATTAGTCTCTTGAAGCCTGAGGGAAGAAAAAACAGGTTTTTTGAATCTTTGAGATTGAAAGTTCCTTACAGAAGTTTTGGGTGTCTCTAATCTCAGCCTGGGTTTTCCTGTAACAGTACCATCTACAAAATCTGACTCAGGCAGGTTACTACCTAGAAAGGATTAGGAGCCCCTTTTTGTCTGTGATGTCCACACATGACGTCTTGTTCCGACTGTAGCCTAGCACTCCCATTCCACGAGATTACAAAATAAGTGAACATCAGCAGGGAAAAGATGTGTGGGTAGTAAAAGTTAAGCTTGATTTTAAAAAAAATACTGCAAATACCTCAACAAATCAGGTGCTGCTACAGTAGTTGACCAAATAAATCCCTTTCAGTACATGAATCATTTGGAAAACTTCTGTGGCATGTGCTACAGGACAAACTAATAAAACAGTTGAAATATCCAGCATTCATGTCACGCTAGAGGAGTAACTCAAAGCACTCTAGGAGCAAACTAGTATCGTTACAGAGGTGGAAAAGTGAGCTACAGACAAGTTGAAACAGCTTGGCTCCTCACCTCCCACATCAGTAGCAAAGCATTAACAGCAGCTGTTCTGCGGCCAGTGGCCAACAGGCTAGGCTAAGAAATGATCCTTCTGGACTTAAAATTTGTTAATCTATAATTAAGACAAAATAATAGGAAAAAGAGGCCAAAATAAAAAACAACCTCTATTAATTTTATTTCCAGTCTTGTAAGTACAACTAGATTTATTCTGGATTATGACTACTTAAAACACAGAGAAGACGATATTAGGGCATCTTGCTTCCAGTCAAATCCAGATCAACTCAGGACACCAGTCCATCTCCAGTTAGAAGCACTGGACTAGGAGTATGGTAAATCTTCATTTGTGACAGGCAAGCCTTTGAAGTCACACAGTAAAAATAGACAC
The DNA here is from genome assembly GCA_009819775.1 of Phoenicopterus ruber ruber. Classification (NCBI taxonomy): domain Eukaryota; kingdom Metazoa; phylum Chordata; class Aves; order Phoenicopteriformes; family Phoenicopteridae; genus Phoenicopterus; species Phoenicopterus ruber. Next base: position 72,593,222 of record CM020216.1, read on the forward strand.
ATTCCTTTGAGAATGCAGGATCAAACCTCAAATCCCTAGTTACTAATCAGAAGAGTTAGTATGTAAGAGGCATAACAGTTGCCACACCTCATAACTACGGATAAAAATTGAATTCTCTCTTCCCTATTGATGGTGAAAAAAAGTAAAACCGGGGAAGAAATTGAAATCAGCCTTAAGAAAACTCTAGATATATACTGATCATTACTACGTGTAAACTGCCAGAGGAGAGACTCAGGAGGAAAATGGATGCAAAGTGAAATCTGCTAACACAGAATTGCAGGAGCTAATCAAAATACTGCAACTAGCATTAGGCAAAGAAGATCACAATACAGTAACAAAACTCAGAAATGCAGCATACAACCAAGAATTCAGCAAACACAAGGAAAGGCAGCGAAGTAAAATCTGAACAACTCTACCATAATTAACAGAAGGAACTGAACTGAAGAAATGAGAAATCTAATCCAAGAGCAGATGGACTGTAATTTTTTCATATAGAAGGACTGAAAAAATCAATCAAAGAAGCTGCCTTCCTAGGGAAAGAACTGTATTTCAAGTTAGATCCAAAGAAACCCAACATAATGGATTTCACAGGCCAAGCAGAGCAAGCCTGGCAGAAGATGAATACATGAAAACAGGAGATAAAACAAGAAATCTGGACAAATATAACAAAAGGTGCGTGTTCGAAAAAAATCTAAGAAAATGGAAGTGAAAAGAAAATGAGGCTGTAGACACGCTTAAGAAAAATGTTACCACCCTCAACTGCCCAGCTAATAAACAGCAAAACAAAACTCCACCGTGTCAATGAACTGTGATAGTCCATCAATAGTATTTTGGAAAGACTCACACTTTCATCCCCTTTCTACATAATTGCTTTTCTTGTCACACTTGAGAAGTATTGTACAGCAGGTTAGGGAGAAATTCAGAAAGCTGACCAGAATATTGAAAAAATGAAGAAAATACATTCCTCCTGTTCTTCCCTCTGAACTGCAGCACAGCATTTTCACGAGTTCCTAGGTAATAGTACGTCAAGAACTGGAAAGCTGAGCCACCAACAGGTATTGCTTTCCACCATTTAATGAAAAATGAGGCTCTGCAGCTTAATTAAAGAACTTTGCAACAAGGTAACATAGCATATCTTAGAGTACACCTGCTCTGCAATTACACTGTGACTGCAGCACAGAAAGCCGTACCCTGGGCATTCTGAATATATATAATTTAGGCATCAAAAACAATAATGAGGGGGTGGTACTGACTTATTTGAAGGCTTTCATCCAAGTAAGAAATCTGGCAGGCTTGAACAGCCCATGCTGAAGTCCATACTGCTACCAGCACCCTAAGTAGCTACAGCCAGATTAAAGATAAATTGAGCATAGCTATTACCACCACAGTTCTTACTGCAATGAAGCTATGTCCTAAGTGCCGGCAGAAGGCAGCTGACGCAATCCTTATGACAGGAGCTCCATTCATGTTTTCACATGGACCACTAGTGGATGAAATGATGGTTTCTCCTACAGGCCTCTGTGTTACAACATGCAGAAGTTGTAGCAACCAGTTCAAGCCTTTGCAACCAGGCAAGATCGTGATGCCATCTGAAATGTCTATAACGAAAGAAATACGTAGGAACATCAGCAGCAGCTGTACATCCCAAAGAACGGCTGCTTTTTGTAAGTGGCTTGACTTGCTTTAGGCACCTTGCCGTCTCAGATTTCTGTATGTACAACAAAAACCAACTATGCTAAAAGCAAATTAGTGAAGAGCTGGGTGAGATATCTGCAGTGTGTTTCCCTTACCCTGAGAAGATGGTACCCAGGCAGACGATACTGCAGTAGGGATATGCAGTGTCGTCTGTAATGGCAGAAATGTCTATTTGCCATATTCTGCTGCATAATAGTTCAAGGGACCTTCCTCAATGCAAAAACCAAAGCATCCGCATCTAGCGTCGCTAGAATAAGATGACGACTCCTGTGACTCTCTGCAGCTGAACAGAATTCTCTCCAGAACAGAGTTTACACATGGGATATAAATAACCAGGCAAGCTGCTGCTTTTGGATTTGCTCCCCATCAGACAACACATCCAGATGGCAAAATAGAGAGCACAGTTTACAGAAACAAGTCTAGCAGATGTCAGGAAACTGGATTCTCCAGTGTAACTTTTAGAGGGTGAAGGAGTCAGTTTTCCTGGGACAGAAAAAGGGGGCAAAATATCAAGATAAAACCAAAACAACGGCAGGCTGATGATAAGGCAGGAGGAATGTTTGGACAGACCACCAGGAGATGACAACCAAACTACTGGCCAGTATTTGGTCCCCTTGTTTGCCAGCTGGGAGGATCACCCTGCTCACAGAAAAGAGCTGTAGTGAGTGAGACAAGGAGCACGACTCTTTCTATAGTAACAGCAAACTGCTGTGTAGATCGTTTTACGGCTTGAGTTTACCCTACAGCTGTAACTTTTCAAACATGTATTGCCTGGTACCCACAGCCAGAGAGATGTGTAAAAGCAGTGCATTACTGCCTAACGAAATCTTACTTTGGCTACAGTGAAGAAAGCTCGATCTGCTGCATGCTTCTATTTCACCAGACAGGGATTTGGGATACCTTAAAAAATACCTGCCCATTACCCAAAGTGTGTATTTACACATACAACACTGTTGTAGTAAATTACAGTTTAGGAAACAGTTTTTCCACTTATACTGGAATAATTAGTACACAGCAGCCTCCCAAACAGACACGCAAAGCAGATGGATAGCTGCGTATCTGTGTCCACATGTACACCTCTTTAAAATAAATGTTACAAAGCATAGCTTGCAACTAAGAAATACCTACTTAAATTCGAAGTTGGCTTAGCACCTTTTTGAGAGAGAAGCTATTAAGATTTCAAATACTTCTTGGAAACCATCGCTACTTTTGTACACCCAGAAAACCTCAACTAAGCAGACGCAAATTAAAAATGCATTTGTTATTAGAATGAACTGGCATCAACCCTTCAACACAGACCTCTGTTAGGAGCCAAACGGGAAATCATTCATTTAATACTTGATTATAGAGATGACTGAATCACAAAGCAACAGACACTTCCTCCAAAATAAGAAGATTCCTGAATTGCAGCTGTCACATCATCCAGCAATTATCTTTGGATGATATTTCCAGCTTGTGCAATGGCGCTAGCTGGTTGGTACATAATAGACTTAGTGCTGAAAAAACTCAAAAGTGTCTTTAACACCATTGTCTTATCACCCAAAATAGTACCATCTACTTTCTGGTTTGGAAGTTGATAATAGCTCAAGCTACAGTAAAGCCACACGGGCAATTTCAGTATGTTTTATGCATTTAGAGTCTTGGTCTGATTTTTTGCTTTTTTTGGCTGAAAAGATAACTTTCCCAGATGGAGGAAAACTTTTCACTATGCATGGCAGTCCTCTGGAATCAAAAAGACCACAAAAGGATGAGACTGGGATTTCAGTTATAGTAACATCAATGCACAATAGCTTCATGAGAACTTGGCATGCACCATCCTGCCTCGCAGTATGAATTCTTCCATTATTTCACTAGGAGATATTTTTAAAAAATTGACCAAGGACAAAATGGTTTTATCCTCCTCCCTGGCAAATATGGTGCTGAAGTTATCTGAGAAAATAAAACATTTTCACCCTTAGCATTATATAGGTTTTTTTAGTGCTTTTTTGTGTGCAGAAACATAGTTATGATTCTCGTCTGGGACGGGGAGGCAGAGTTGAAGACACCAAACACCTTTAGACAATAACAGTTTTGAACTGAAGTACTGATATAAGAAGCAAATTTGGAAAAGGATAGGCAGGAAGGACAGTGAAGTGAAGGAGATATAACAGCCTAGACACATTTCTTACAGTGTATTCACATTATAAATGTAGTTAATATTGTAGAAGACAAAGGTATAATGGCGGTCTGATATCCCAGCATTCCACTGTAAGTGCCTCTACTGTCCAGAACTGAATAAAGTTTATCTGTTAAATGCCTAGAAAACCAAACAGACAATTGGTAGATTCATAGGTGATCTAAGGTTAAAAGCAATGGTCCAGAAGGATAAAGGCCATGGTAAACAAGCCAAGTATTTTTCACTGCAGGGCTAATCCTGAAGAGCTTCAGCAGAATCACAGAGTGAAACTCTTCGTTACAAGGAGCTCTGGAAGTCTTTCTAAGTGAAGTGTCACTTGGAGAACTTTTTAAAGAAATCAATAAAATGAAGAGTAGTAAACTGCCAAGATCAGGCAGTTTTCTTCCCAGTGTTCCTCAGGAAATCATGTATGAACTACTAAGTGTGGTATATAACCTAGATAAGATAGAAAAGTGGGAGGTGACAAATAGAAAGTTGATATTTTTAAGAGTCCAGAAGTCACCTGGGAATTACAGACCAGTAAGCCTGGTTTGCATACCACCAGTCTAGGAAAAGCTATATAGAATAGAGTTAGAAATAGGAGACCTAGAACAGAAGAGAGCTGGGAGAAGAATCATCCTGGATTTCAGGTGGGAAGTTCATAGAAGTCAGTGAATGAAAATGCTCTGTTCCATGTTAGTGCCTTTAGAGTTTCAAACCCCCTTTGTTACTTAGAAGAGAAGAGAAGAGAAGAGAAGAGAAGAGACGAGACGAGACGAGACGAGACGAGACGAGACTATTTCAGTTGGAAGGGACCTACAACGATCGTCTAGTCCAACTGCCTGACCAATTCAGGGCTGACCAAGTTAAAGCATATTTTTAAGGGCATTGTCCAAATGCCTCTTAAACACGGCCAGGCTCGGGGCATCGATCACCTCTCCAGGAAGCCTGTTCCAGTGTTTGACCACCTTGCTAAGGTCATTGAAACAATTAAAATTGCATCAGATAAGAGCGAGCATTCTCTAGTGGATTAATAACGTGTAGAAAAGCAAGGAGGAATGCCCCATACATAAAACAGAGGGATGAGGTAGGATCTGCTCTCTTCTTCACAAAAACACATTCTAGAAAATCTGGCAACAGGAAGATAACAAAAATTGCTGACTGCAGTCAAAACTAAGGCTGGCTGCAAAGAGCTACACAAGATCTTATGATACTAAATAACATGTGACAAAATTCAACACTGATACGAGCAAAAAAAAACATTTGGGAAAAGGCAGCCCTAACTATACACACAGAATAACAGCTAAATTAGTCATTCCCACTCAGGAGACAGCACTTGGAAACCACAGAGAATTCTCTGAAAACATCATCTTAATGCTTGGGGCGGTAAAAAAGGAAACAGAATTTAGGAATTATTAGGAAATAAATATAGCACCTCTGTGCTAGTGTACTAGTCTACAGCTAACACAACTCTGGTTATCCATCTGCAAAAAGATACAGCAGAACTAAAATAATTATGGGAAAAAAGGAAGAAGAATTATTAAAAGGATGGGGTATCTTGTACAGGAGTAAAGAGCAATGGTGAAGCTGTACTTCTTTGTCATCTTTTATATCAAGGTCCTGGTCTCCTGACATTCACAAAAGTACATGGGAACTGTCACCTAGGCTGTGCTCTGCATGAACCAGACAGTTCTCTTGAAGGAACATCGGGGCACAAAACAGGATAGCCAACATCAGTACATATATTCTACCTACGCTCTGGTGGGAGCTGCGCCAGACAGGGCTCCCTTGGCCTGGCATAGCCCTTCAAAGCATCCCCACAGCCCCTGCACTCCTCCGGACCCAGAGATGAGGCAAAACGCATGCCAGAAGGGCTTTCGCCTTTGGAATGCACGGGGTGGTCTTTGGCAGCAGCGTGAGCTCCTGCTCTCATGCTGCACGGTCACAACCCATTGCTCCAGATCTGGGGCCGTAGCAAGAGACAGAGACACGAGTCAGTCTGCATAACCCGCTCTCGGGTCCACGGGCCACGCTAGAGCAAACACCGTTACAGCAAGCTACAAAACAGGTCTTCACTCTGGGAAACCGACAGCCGATGGGGAATACAACAGAGGTCTGTAACAGCACCAATAGTCATGCACTCATTTATAGAATGCAAAAAATAAAAGGCACCTGACAAAATGATCAGGGTGCATCTCAAAAAAAAGGTGCTTTTGTGTACAATGTCCTTTATCATTGTGGAATTAACTGCAAGAGATATCCACTAAGGCCAAAAGTGTAACTGGGTTCAAATGACACAAAGTGATGGAGGATAAATCCACATGTGGCTCCCTAATTTGGATGCAGCTTTTGGCATATGAATTTCTGAGTGCTGGAATCTGATTTGTTACGTGAGGGGACAGATAAATACATACTTACCCTGCTTCTTGCATATTCTTTTACTAAACGTAACTGTTGACTGCAAGAAAAGATACTGGGCTACATGGACATCAGTTTGATCTACTATGTCTGTCCTTGAGTGTATTTATCTTTAAAGGATGTGTCTAATGAATCAGGAGAAAACACCCTCCATGCCAACACACAGAGCTCTACACTGTAGTCAGTTATCTAATCGTTGGGAAATATGCAAAGGTATCTAATTTGCCTTGAAAGGAACTTGAATTTTATCTCCGTATGATGCATGTCAGGGGATTTTTCTTGCGTGATTAAATCAGACCTGTTAACTGATAGAGTTCAACATATTGGCATCTAGAATTACAAAAATGGGTTCAGGTTTCACGGCCTGTGTAGTGCTGGTTGCAAAAGTAGCTTACCAGCTAGTGTGGCATCCAGGCTTAGAACCATTTTTCATCATGGGCTTCAGGATTTTTCATTCATTAATTCCAGAGAAAGCTAAGACTTTGTTTTGTTTTGTTTTTACTTTTTTTTTCTTTCAGATCTAGGAAGTACAAGAGCGTGTGCCGTATTTCACGTTGGACAAATCTGAATTTTTATTGATTGCTTTCTGACAGTGCAGTATGTGAAGTGCCAATGGAACGAGAACCTGAAATCTGAAATTCTGCCCAGTGTTGCCCTGACTGTAGATGGTTTTTTAACACAGAGAATAAAGTCGAGCTGTTCTGCAGATTTTTACTAATGTTTCACAGAACCACCATGGAGAGGCTGCAAATCACTGCTCCATGGACAATTAGAAGTTTGATGAAAGTTGACACTACCTTGAAATATTTTTCTGAAGATTCTCAAAATGCCATTATGTTGTTATAAATACATTAATTAAAATATTCATGAAGCAGTAAGTGAAGAAATAATATGATTTAATGATTGACTCTACCTAAATATTCTTCTGCTCCAACTTTATCCTGGTCTTTTTTTACATCAGTAAGATTTGAATGATTTATTTTTGTGAAAGTTCACTTATTTCTGTTGCATAATAGCAATAGATGTCAGTCTATTTCTGCTGTCATAATTAGGTCCTGTGGAGATGGCTGAAATACCATGGATTATTATAATTGCAAATGAGGAATAAGCAGCAGGAAAAGATGACATTGATAACCTGCAAATATTGCAAGGTTCCTTGAAACTAGTTAACTACAAGATACTTGAATTTGCCATAGTAAAGAGCAGGCTCACAGAATATGGGGGTGGTGTACATTTCAGATGAATACACTGTGAAGAAACACAACGGTTACATGCGATGGCATTTTAAATTTAGCTTAATGTTAAAGCAAAATTATCATACAACCCATGCATCTTATGATTTTGTTACGTATAATTTTGCTTAAGGCCTATAGAAAAGCCACTATGGTATTCACCTTTATTACTACGAGGTAAAAAACCCATAGCACTAGTACATAAAATCAGTAGGTATTATCCTGAACTAATATACTTTGGCAGATAAATGAAGGAGAAACAGGTGTTCAAGTGTCTGCATGAAAAGTGGCTAGAATTATCCCCTTGACATAGTTCTTTAAAAGGCAAGAATCAAACCGCATCTTTCACTGGAGACTAATGAACCTCTCGGAGGGAGGAAGGACAAAGCAGACAAAAATAAAATTCCTGATGTACTATTTTACAACAGAACTCCTTTGCATTATGTCGTTTTTTGCTTTAGGGCTGGCTGGCATTCCGATCTGCACCTCAACTGCGTAACGACAACTGCATAACTGGTTGTGCGTAATGATGCCGCCTTTATAGAGCCAGCGTGCACTTCCAAAATGACAGCATTATCAAATCTTTGCCTTTTCTGCCTCAGTAGCATGAAGCAATTGGCCTGCATTAAAAAATAAGGTTCCCCAAATTATGCTTTTATGAAGAAACAAACTTTTTAAAGCTTTGCTGAGCTAAATACTGAGCTAAATACTCTCTTATGTATGGCTGTTTAGAGCTAAGTTGCTGCATTCTGAAACGTGAAGGGAAAGTGAGAAGCAGTTGTTTGTAAAACAAGATTTCTTCCCCTCTCTGAGCACAGCTGAGTGACTGATACCAGAATTATATTCCCAAGATATCCATGCCATTATTTGCAGAGCTTTTTAAACACCGACCAATTATCCTGGCATCTTATTAAGACGATAAAGGTAATTTAGGTGGACTGACCAATGGATGGTAGAGCCTCAGAGTATTGGTGGATTTATACGGATTGAGCAACCAAATACTGAGTGTTTTTAGTATCAACAAACCTTCTGAGTTCAAAGATACTTGAATGGAAAGATCTCTTCTTTGTGTGAAGATGAACGAGCACATCCCATTCTGACCCACCCCAATGTTCAGAGAGGAGTTCACATCAGCCACTTAACAAGGCAAAACCCAAAATACGCTCACCTGCTGTCCTATCCATTTATTATACCTTTTCAAGTCACTGTTGCTTATGTGGTAGCCTGATAATTAGGCTAATTGGATGTGAACCCTCTTGCTTTTAAACTGATTTGTTTGTATGTATTAAAGAGCTTTGCTTAGCAGGCAATTAAACAAATATAAAACTGAAAATGCACCTGGTTTGAAGATTTTCTTCTCTCTGTTGGTCAAACTAGAGACTGCACATCTCCCATCCTCTCATAAAGGCTGGGCAGGATGTGCAGTGTCCACCTTTTACTTCTGCATGCTAAATAAATCCATGATGCACAGCTGCATACTACAGCATCACACATCAATACGGGTCTGAGGGATGCTCTAATAACACTGAGAAAAAATCAAGTTTTACCAAGAACTTTTTATGCCTCCAAATCATTACAAATTATAGGCCTTGTACTGTTACATACCAATAGAGAAATACTAGTACATTCTGTGTCCAGTCTGGGGCTCCCTGGCACCAGAAAAACACTGACTAACTGGAGCAAGTCCAGCAGTGACCCACCAGGATGGCTGAACACGATGTGCAAGAGGGGCCCAAGGGAGCTGGGTCTACTCAGCCTTGATTAGTGAAGGCTGAGGAAGAAGCTGATGGCCATCTGTCACAACCTAATGCGTAAGTACAGCAGAGGCATAGCCAGTCTCTTCCTGAAGCTACATGGAGAAAGGACAAGAGGCAATGGACAAGTTGCAGCAAGGGAAAATCTGGTCAGATACAAGCAAAGTAAGTCGTCATGGTAAGTGTAGTCAAATGTTGGAATTGGTTTCACAGAGTCTCCGTCCCTTGTAATATTTAAAAGTTGACTGGGAAACCTGCAGTAACTCCAGAGATGGCCCTGCTTTGAGCAAAGGTTGGACCAGATATCCTCCAGATATCTTCCAGTCTATATTAGTCCATGATTTCTGTTTAACAAAAATTGAAAGTGCTGGAGCACACAGGGACACGCCACACTGATGGATCATGCTGATACCACTAACTGCTGTTGTATACATTACGACACCCAACAGGTTCCACTGCTTTTGCACTAAAATGGTAAAAGCATTAAAAGTCACACTGCTAACCTTATGTTTCTTTGTTGACAAGCAAAAGCACACCACTTCATCCCAACTGAAATCAACTGAAGATATGTTTCTTTTCAAGTTTGAGGCTTTCCTTGCACTGTAGCGATACTGTACCATACCATACGCATCCTGAAGGCATCATACCACACATCACTCTTGTCCTTTCAGCAGCCCTGTTGAACGCAGTAGTGACAATCCAGTGGCACTCCGTTTTATAAAAAGTCCAAGGATAATAATCTTTAGAGCAGAATATGCATAATGTTTAGAAATGAAAATATCTTTAATCTCAGTCATTGCAAATTTTAATTAAGCCAGGTTTAAGCCCAGTTCACTAGTGTGAGACTTAAGCTACTACTTTAACAATAAATGAAGTCATGCAGAATAAGCAATTTGATGAGGAAGTTATGAAATCATCAGTGAAAGCTTTCAGATCAGCATTGACCTACACACACCCCAAATACTTAGTATGGCTTGGGATAGGAAACAACTCCTTTAAGGTTCTTTAAGTTATCAGCTGGCTCCTGAAAATGGATACCACTACTCATTGAGCTGATCTGAGGTGATACCGAGGTGTAATTTCCACGGACTCAGGTAGCAGTTTCCTGAATGTCTTTCTGCAGCAATGAAGGAGTAACGCCTCCTGCACCGAAATCTCCTAGAATGGGTGAGACTTGGTATGGCCCTGATACTGTAAATAGTTAATTGGGATCATGTCACTTAATTCTTATGTGTGAGCTATTTCTTTGCCATAAGAGAGATCCTTCCTTTAACAGCTGTAGGGACTTCTGCAGTCAGTTCTCCCCACACTGACTTATCCATTGCACTGCAGTTTTCCACTGGATTTCATTTTGCCTATTGGTATACACTTTCTTCAGTTTTTCTTTTGAACTAATTTGTGGTATTATTTACCCCAGCAATTCTCACAGCTGCTACCATATGAAAACATATTTGCATTACGCAGCTGTACAGTGCAGCTGCATTTTGACATTAAGTCTGAAAATGGTGGTCACCACCAATCTGAAGACCAATTCCTTGAGAATCAATGGTCTAGATACTTCTAGGTCAATGGAGGTGACCATCTATTTTGCAAGTCGTGAACTCAGAAGCTTAGGCAATTCCTCTCCCAATTACAGATACAGTAGTTAACACAGCTGATAACTGACTGAGGTTAGAACATAAAAAGGAGAAGATTTCCGTCCCTCCTAAGATTTCAGGCAGCCTTGTGTGACTAGACAAGGAAATGGGACCAGGCAGCACACAGACTTTCCAAACAGAAAACAACCAAAGACATACATTATTTCACCTTCTTTAAATGAAATGCAACGGTTTGTTGGGCTTTAAGTTTAGGGAAAGGTTCAGGAAGTCCTTGTTTTATTAGAAAGAGTATACCTGTTCACATTGTAAGCCATGTGGATTAACGGGAACTTGCTATGAACGTGGGTCTCAGTCCTGGTATACTTCTTCAGATGCCTCTCCCATTGACTTCTATCGCAGCTTTGAAAGCCCAGAGATCTGTAAGTGCAGCTCCCTAGACTGAGTAAACTAACTCTTTTTTCTGTTCCCCGAAACCCTTCGGCTATAATTGCAGTCTTTAAGAAATAAACTAAGAAAAGCTCAAGAGCATCAGACTTTTAGGGAGTCTCTCTTGCCTTTGGGATGGGATTTATTCGCTGAACTGTAGCAGGTAGTTGCCTTTCTTTTTCCTGTTTTGTTGTTTATTTAATAGGTACTGCCTGAAAATAAATGAGATGTCAATGCCGTAGTATTTCTAAGCCTCAAAGGTCCAGATATTCCCATGAATATGGGCAGGATTTCCAGACTGCTTTGTGGTATCTGACATAATAATAACTATGCATAATAACATGCATAATAATAACTATGCAAACTGACACCAACCACAGAAATACATGATTATCCACGAAGTCAAGAAATAAAACAATGCGGAATGAAAAGTTACCAAAAAAATTCCAAAACAAAAGATCCAGGGAAAAGTAGAAAATCAAAAAAAGATTTTTTTTTTCCTGGGATTCAGATGACATACTAGGGTTTTGAAGGCTGTATCTGAGAAAAGCCAAGGGCTAAACATGGTGGAGGAGATGAATGTATGAAAACCATAGAGCAGTTACTGGGTGGGTTCTTCTTGCAAGCATCTTTGTGTAATGCTTAAGAAGTAAAACCCTCCAGGACTTAAAATCTGCTTAGCATTATCTTGAATATTTTGGAGCTCAAATAGCCTTTTATCTTGTCTTTTAGACATCAAGGGGGAGTCAGGCAGGTGTGACTGTTAAGTATCACTGCAAGAAAATATTCAGTCAGTATTATATATGGAGTGGAATGAAGCGTTTTCACAACAGGCTTACTGCCTTGGCAAAGAACAGAAGATAATTAAATAACTATGATTTGATATTTGCAGAAAATTATTTAATGACACTGTATTTATTTAGTCAATGGATAGATATGGACATGCCAGCTGGCTTCCCTCCATCTCAACATATTATAGTGAGTTCTGACTTTTTTTCAAGAGTAAAAATAAAGGCCCAATTTAAGTAACTAATTACTACAATCACAGAACCAAATCCCGCTCTCATTATACCTTTTTAAATCTTAGATGAAATTTCACTAGAGTTCATGAACGTGCTTATTGCGGATATAAATTGATCCAGCAGGGTGCACATATTTTTGCATTACTTGAATTACTCTAAACAATGGTGTAAGTTGACAGTTCAAAAAATAATTTAAAGGGGGAGAATCTCTTTTTTTAAAAACAATTACTGTTGCTTGCCCTATTTGATTTTTTTTCCTTGGTACATAAAAAGGCCTGAAAAGAGAGAGACGTGATCAGTATTTCCATACTGTTGTTCTAATTTCATCTCAGAAATATCAGGTAAAGAAATGCTTGGTTATCTCTGGGTTTGTTAATGAACTTTTTGAGGGATTGAAATGATATTTGTTGTGTAACGCTATTGGACTTTGTAAAACCGTTCTCTTTCCCCGAAGAGTTAATCAGACATGTTTAATTTATGCTACAAAGAACAAACTTCTGAACAGATTTGGTAAACTTTTTTTGCCACTCTGTTCTTGAGAGGACATAAGTTGAACTACTCAGGGTAAGTGTCTTCCAGGGCAGATAAAATCTGCATTTTTAATACAGGAGAAAATGCAAATATAAAGGCATAATAATCTCCATCTTCCTTGTAAATGTAAGAAAATGGAAACAGCAGTCCTCCTCCCATTGTAGGTCACATTTACCAAAGATCAGACACCAGAGCTCAAAGGAAAATCTATGATGCATTTGATTTCCCACATTCTTTATAAAGAAGAGGTAATTTTTTTTTAAGTGACTTTTGGATTGTGTTTTGCTCTACCTCTTCATTTTTGGCCTGGTGTGCTGTATGAACAGCAATCACAGTAACATAAGCATTAGGCACAGGCTCTGACAACCAAATCAAACTTAAAAAAAAAAATCAATTGTCATATTAAAATTGCTTTTGGTATTACATCTTTTATCAGAAAGGCGGTAATACATCCTGACCCTACATAAACAGATTACTCAACCACCCCTGAAGTGCAGCCAGTACTGGGGTGGGAAGCAATAATCGCGGTGTGCTAACAACACAGCACAGCGACTCTTGAGGGAATGCAAAAAACCCGTCATCAGTTGAAATTGCACAGGCAAAGTATGAAAGGTGAAGGCTGAAATAATTGCCCAAGGTGGAACTTGATCCAAAGGCTAAGTTAGTGTCCTTGTTCTTGTCAAAATGACTAAGGTATCTTCACTGACTGCAGGCAGTGGTTAATGCCTGCCTTCCTCTGAAACGTAATCCTGAGCGGTATGACTTCCCGTAGTGATGTAGTAAAGCTATAGTTTAAATTTAAAGATTACAGTAGATCCTGTAGCCAATTAGTAACACGTTACACAGCTCTGCTGGTTTCCCTAGAAAGGATGTAAACCACAAGGGACAAACAAATATGAAGAACCTAACCTTCTCTATGCAATAAGAGCAAACCCCAGATGTTCCTTCAGAGAAGCACAGACCCTGCATCATAATATTGCTGTGTTCGAAGCAGGTGACCACGCTCCTCTTCCCTACGGTTTGGCCCTGAACAAAACTGCTCTAGGACTGGGCACGTACCTTGACTGCAGTTGCAGGGGAAATTTTCATAGCAGCTCTGATGATGTGCAAAGGTAAGCACACAGAACAGATACCAGAAGTTGGGAAAAAAAGACCTATTCTGGCTTAGATATTTTTAAGAGCTTTCTAAAATTAAAGCTGTATATGAATTTTCATGGAGAAAAGAGATGAGCTAAGCCTGTTTGGTGAAATCTTAATTATTTATGAATTTGCCCTTGATGGAATTCATTAGCTCACTATGTTTGCAAAGCAAAGAGCTGGATAATGCAAGAAAGTTCTCCTAGCTTTTCCCAAAGTGTTTGTGTATGAAAATATGATAGAATTCAGCTTCCTAGAAACTATGACGAAATAAATATATAAATACGGGTATTTTCCTCTGGCCAATTTTGCTAATAGTAGTATTTCACTTTTTGCACTGCTACAGTCCCCTAAACATATCCTCATATTCACATGGAACTGTGTGCTGCAGCGTTACTCAAAGTAATGAATGAAGAGCACCGCCATCAGCGAGCGTTCGTTGACTGTGGACTACCGGTGACTCTCAAGATTTTTTATAAAAGAGAAACAGGAGTCTGCTTATTTCACAGAAGTGACAAGGGGTGCAAAAAGAGTATGAAAGAGTTGTTTGCATCACATTAACTTAACCAGAAAGGTATGGTGCAGGGCCAGCCTTCCTTATACCACCAACACTGGCAGCCTTTTAACAGCGCTTCCTAGAGTGGAGAGGCGATGTTTTCCCTAGTATCACAATAGTTTTGTGGTTTTTAAAAAGATACAATTCTTTCAATGTTTTGCTGAAAAATACTTCCTCAAGCCAGTTTTTATGAATGCAATAAAATACTTCCTTTAAATTGTAAAATCCTGCAGCTTGGAACCTGACAAGGGGATGAGTCTGGCTCAAAGGCTAATTGTACCCAAACAAAACTATCAAATCCCAGGCGAGCTAGCATCTTCTTACCAGGAGAGACATCCATACCCGAGAAGAATCATTGTTTCTTCTCTCTTTGCTGAATTTGTACTTTTTTTTTTTTCAGGAAGATTTTCTTTTCTCATTCTTTGATTCTTTTCCTCTCCTTCAGTCCCTGGAAACATGCAATAACTACACAGAGGGCGACTGGAGAAGAGGGGAGGCAATTGCTTTGCCAGGCTGATAAAGTAGGTGCTTAATTGCCTTGCTAAATCTGGGCTTGCACATTCACTTTTCTCCCAGGCTCCTCAGTTTTTGTAAAGTTTCATGAGGTTGTTTTGCTGGACTCATAAATTACAGCACAACCCAATTCTCTTACCCCGTGAGGTGCTGTGTTGTAATTAATAAATCATTTGCATTTCAACAGCAGCTTCTGTCAAAGAAGATCAAAGAGCTCAAATATTAGAGCAGTGTCTTATCATCCTCTCTCTCAGGTACTATTCCTATTGGAAATCTAAGGCAAAATCCACATCTGTGCTTGGTGCTTGATCTGTGAGTAAGGCTCCCTTCACCATTCTCAGGCAGCTAATACGGGAGGATGGAGCACTGCTGCCCCTCTGCCCCATAGATCTTGTAGGATGGAGCATCACTGCCCTTCTGCCCCACAGTTCTTGCAGCAATATGCAACAGAGTCACTGTGCAATGCGTTTGCCCCCCCCCCCCTGCACTCCATTGCTTAGAAAGTGGGAATACAACTCACATTTTTACTACTACTCCCAGCTGATAATTTAACTTTAGTTGTGGCTCCCATGATTTCCTGTGGATGAAGGAACTCATTGTACTGGTTGAGTGGTTACCATCATTATCTGGTTAACTTTGCTGGCTGTATCCATAAAGCTGGCCAATAATTAAAAAAGCAATCACACCCGCATCTCTGACAAAACTAGTTCCATGCACATCTCAGAAACTTAGGGATTGCAAGATTAACTCTTTTGAAATGAAAGTGTTGTTTCCTTTGAAATTAATCCAACTGCAGTCAGTAAAAATATCAGAATCACTCTGAAAACATTACAAATGCCAAATCTAAACGTACAAGTAAAACACAAAGCTTGCTGGGAAAACTGAAACATGATGTTTTTCACATGAATACTCATTTAAAGGAGGAAAATAAGCCTGTAACCTTAAGAACTTCTGTTTCAGCTAGCTGAAAACTACCATCTTTCCTACACACTCTAACATTTGTGATGCCTCTGCTTTCTCCAGTAGAATTTAAATGAGGAACAAATGGTTTCAACATAAATAAATAAAAAGTTTAAAATGTCTAAGAAGCCTTTACGATCAAAGACAGTTGATTTAAAAATACCTTAGCAAGTCTCTTTCTAATTAGAAACATTAACCTTTCTGCCTGGAAATAAGCCTGCATATCATAGTGATTCCCTCAGATAGGTTTGTAATGAGAGGTTCAGTTAAGAGGAACCCAGTTAAAATGAGATAAGAGATAAGGTAGAATATCGTCCTAATACAAATTGCTTTCCCTTAAGATCACATTGCCTTCATATAACATTTTTATTTAAAAAGACCATGTCACGTATCTCTGTCTAAGTATGAATGCTCAGGGTAAATGCTCCCATAATGTAATTTACTACTGAATTTAAGGAACTGAATAATGACAGATTTTATTAGTCCAGCAGAACAACCTTTAGACAGGTTTAGTTATCTGAACTCTCTTCATCAAGGACATTTTGTAAAGTGGTAGAAGGTCAAACTCCTTAAAGGCAACCTCCTTTCACTGGGAAGAAAGCATTGATTATTTCCTTGTCTGTAGGTGTATTACTGGGGTGGTTAACTGAAATACTCTGTAGCATTATGATCAAGCTCAACTGGACCAAGTACACGAAGACAAAAATAATCAAGCCCAGCTTTCAGCTGACTTCACCTACGATTTTGTTCACTTAGAAACAGCAGAACTTGCTGATTATTAGCTGTAGCCCCTAGCCTTACTTTAGTACCTATTAGTAAAAATATCTTAAACTTATTATCAACTTAAAAGCCATTCTATCTTGAATTACTTTATTATTATCCTTCCTGATGGAGTGGAGTCACACAGTTCACATCAACTGTTGCAATCCCTCTATTTTGTTGAAATAAAGGAATTCAGGAAAACATAATGTTTTCAAATTCCAGACAGAACATTTCCCAAAATCTTAACAAAACATCTCTGGGACAGAGGCATTTAAGGGCTCAGGAGCTTAGTTTCACATTTTAATTATAAATGGCATCTTTTAGTTAAACACCATAGTGTTTATCTTCTGGATTGAGCTGTGTGGGTCAGAACTAAATTTTGGAAAACAGGGAGCAGGCACTGAAGAGAGCAAGAAGCACTTGAAACTTTGTTAGCCAGGTTGAGTCTGTCCTAAGCAGCAAAGTTTGAAGACTACCTTTATACGGAGATGCTCCTTTTGCCTTTTCCCTGCTAGCTGGTGACTGCTAAAGCACATCTGTCCAGCTGTGTCCTCTTCTCTAGACATTTATGCTTTATGGGCGAGGAGGAACGAAACAGCGTGTGCACCGCCTGCAGGAGGGAGGTCACGGACCTGATTTCTCTCCAGGGCTTTGTTGCGGTACATACTCGGAGAGGAAAGAAGTGGCTAAATCTTGCACAGGTGTGCTGGTGAAGCAAAGAAACCCTAATAATCGTCTCCACAGGCCACGTCAGGAACCTGCTGCTAAGAAAGTGGAGATGAGCTGCGTCCCATACTCTCGAGGGTCTCAGGGAAGTAGATGAAAGGTGAACAGTGCCGATGACAACAAAGCTCAGTAAAATACTCTTGACTCCGTTACTGGATCATGATGGCCTGGTACCCGGTGCAGACAGGGGAGCTGTAACTTTGAGTCTCCAATGCTTGCACTGGGAATTTCAAGTCTGCAGCCCTGCAAAGGCTAATAAATTGGCTTATTAGCAACCTAACATCATATACTGACTAGGAATGCATTTCAACATAAAGCACACTGTACTGGTGATCCCACCCATTGGGGTGACTGATCACGGATTTGATGACTTACTAGAAACACTCTTAGACTTACTCTTTTTCAAATGTTTTCCATGAGTCTTGAGGAGAACAGGATTAAATAGGGATGAAAGGGAGGTAGCTACTGACAAAGCAACTTTAGAGGCAATCTGGTCTTTTATGAGACTGTGCATACATGTGAGACCCACTCCCCCATCTTGGTATGCCTTCGTGAAACAATCTGTCTTTAAAATGTGATAAACAGCTAAGCAAGCATTACATAAAAAGATTTTGGCAGATTGCTTCTTTTACCCCCTGTAAACTTTTGCCTTACAATATTAAATACAATTATAAAGCATTCTCCAGATTAAATGTTAAAGAGGTCTAATGCTCCATCTCTTACTCCTGGCAATGAAGATTTTAATCTAATTAAAGCCACGAGCTGAATGTGTCTGCTGGTTCTAATCCTCAGCAGTTTTATTGTTAGGTTATGCAATCCTAATTAAAGATAATTTTAGACAACAGGAAAGGTTTCATTTTAATGAGAGAAAAACATATACAATGCCCTTGTGGATTTATTTAAGAACTATTTTTAAAGTTTATTTTTAGCTAATAGTTTTCCATATATAAGCTACAACTAAGCGTTCCCTCAGAGAAATCTCTCATTTTAATATTTGCTATTGTAGTACTGTCACTGTGTGCTTGCACTTTGAATGCTACCACCTAAAATCAAGGCTCACTTCAGTGCTGTTCAGTACATGAAAAGACAGCGATGTAACATGTAGCCTGTGCTTCTTGGTTCTAGTGTTCAACTTAAAAGGTCTTAACTTCCAGAAAAGTACTAAATATCTACACAGAGTCTTATAAAGGTCTCTGATTAGCCATCTCACAAAATATGAGTGCTCAAAAACATTACTTTAAAAAACCTAAACCGTAACACTCCAGAGAAAATACGTTTGAGTTTTATTTTTAGGAAGTGAAGAAAAATGTCATGGAATTAACATCCAAAGCCACCTCTCAACACCATGATCTCCCTGTGGGGTGCTGCAGAAACAGTAATTTTGGTAAGAGTGACGGAATTATTATAACTGTCAGGGAAACACTTTAGTCCCTTACAGATGTCTCGGGGCACTCAGGAAGACCTAGCTCTTCTGCTGCGATGGTCTAAGACCAAGGCCAGAACAGAACCAGCGAGAATGAAGCAGGCGATGTATCATTTCTCCTTCGCTATACCAGTTTTTAATTATAAACTAAACATGAGTTAAAAAAAGGTACAGAGGAAACTTGAACTGGATGTTATTATTTTGTGAATTATAGTCACAGTTGGAGATACGGATCTACCAAAAGAGGTTCAGGATGGCTGCAGTGGGGAGTAAGGGGGGATATTGCCCTATTTTTATTGTGCATTGCGACGAGTGCATTACCGCCCAGAAAAGTAGCTGCGGGGGCTGCGTGCAGCCCTTTGAATTAAAAATATAAGAGTTACTGGCCTTAAGGGGAAAAAGTACTGTATGAGCACAAAATTGTCATCTTGAATTCATTTCGCCCTTCTATAGACGCAGGGCAAAAACTGTCTGCTAAGAGCACGTCTAAAGCAGTCAAGTTTCCTGCTCTCTAAACTTACTCACACGGAGCAAGTTTATTCTTATATTCTTATTAACCTACACTTCTGGGGATTCGGGGCTCAGCTGTGAGATTTGCCAATTTGGGACGGGCCTCCGAGGCACAGGCACAAGAAGGATGACCCAGCTGGACGCCCTGATCCGGGCTGGCACTGCCCTGCTGCTGCTGCTGCTGCTGGTGGTGGTGGTTTAATGCTTTCTGTGGCGTAGGAGAGGGGAGGGTTGCAGGCATTTCCGCGGCCTCAAGTGAGCGTCGGGAGGGAAAGAGGGCTCATCTCGCAGAGCAGCTGAGGAAAAACAAGCGGCAAAAGAAAGAGGACACGGTGGTATGTCTGAGGACAAAGGAGGAAAGGGAGAAACTGCTTGAGGAAGCGGGCGCAGGAGGGAACGGAGAGGAGGAAGCAAGCAAGAGCAAGAGCCAAAGGGAAATTCATGGCCCAGTTTGAAACGGTGAGGCAATGCGCAGTTAACTCACTCGCTGGCACAACACCCTGCCCAACACACTATTCTGCTCTAAGCTTAGACAGAGGCGCCACAGGAAACCTCTAAGCTTTCCCAGGCTTTTAATGTAATTTTTTAAGCCCAGCCAGGTTAAGTATGAAATGAATAAGAGCTTTTCCCAGGTTAGTTTCAGTAACATGAACAGAGTTTTTTGTATACAAATTTCTACTATTAATATGCCTGCATTTTACATTAAGGAAGAGCACACATCGCTGCCGTGCCATTGATTTCCTAAAGAAGTGACGAATAAAGCAACAGAAATCGGTGAGGTGCCTAAGGAAAATCACTCACATGCCTTCCTAGTTCTCCAGTCCGGCAGCTAAGGAATCTGAGCCATTATAGTGGATGAAGTAAGGTGTTTCGAAACATTTTTTTTATCACGTATTTCTAGAAGTCATATCCTTATAGGTGTTCTGGTCCCTGCTGTCACAATCAGTGCCTACAATATTAATGTTATTTTTAGAGAAAGGAAAGCCTCAAGCTATAGTGAACACAACTTCAATACTTTTTTTTTTTAAAAAAAAAGTTCCAATTTCTTTCTGTGCTTTTACTCTTCCACCTGGTCATTTTCTTTATGGCTATCTCTTGTTGCCAACCTCAAGATGGGGGAGGCAATTGCCTGGCTTGAATTTGAAGTCAAAATAGAATTGGAGTCTGATTCTCGTCAGATGCTAGACAAGAATAGAGTCTGAAAATCTGAATTTGAAAGTCAAGTCTATTTTATGTGAAGAACATATTGAACAGTGGGCTTTATTTCATCACAATGTTTAATTTATCTTTTGTGACTACCTGAGAACGCTCTGTTAGTTTATTTTGCTGTTAGGGGATCACAGCAAATAAAGGTCCTCTCTTTGTAAGACTTCGCAGGCATACAAAAAGATGGAAGTGGGTGGCAGATAACTGTCTGCATTTAATTGCATTAAAACTACTTTAACGACAGAGAATAGACCCCTTAGAATTAAGTGGTATAACTAGGCTGTTACAGGACATCTGCTTGACCTTTCATGTGCCTTACTAGTAAAATGGGGCTGGGGGAAGTTCACTGAGGTTTTTGCTGACAAGGGTGCCAGAGCCTGCATGCTTCTCCTCTTTTTCTGTCTGGGGCTCAAGCACTGAATATCATCATGCCAAATATTTTAGTCTTAACTCATTTTATACTCATATTTTGACATAAATTTTCAGTTCAAAAAAATCTCTATTTAAATTAGTTACAAATGGGACCAAGTAGGAATAACTTTTGATTTAATGGGCATGTTCTTCACATTTTCTATAGCCAGCTGCCTATAGCTAGTTTCTTTACCAAAAATAATTCCAGTATGGAGAAGCCCTTGGGCCTTCAGAGGGCTGCTCAGTGACTGAGCAACTTGACCAGAACTTCACCAGCTTAACCAGAGCCTGACCAGGTTTTGCAGTTTTGACAGGGGAGGTTACCCGGCTGTTTCCACTTGTAGGGCAGGTTGAAATCACAGGGTGAAGGCTTACATTAATGTTGATGGCAGCAAGGCTGAGGAGCAAGGTACACTTAACAAGTCCCGAAAGGTCACAAAGGATGAGGTGAAGGCTGGAGATGAGGAATTTGCTTTGCAGAGAGGCACGGCGATCTGCAACCAGATATAGTACACGACGCTGGAAGCAGTAAGTGTGCAGTCCCAGGATGATAGCCCACTGACAATCAATACGGTAAAGCCGCTGCCAAGCCAGGCAGGCCGCGTATGCGGAGAACTGCAGAAAGGAAGAGGCCCTCTGCATTGCACAGCAGATTGGCAGCAGAGCTCAGAGCGTAACGGGGTTTTCTGATTCCCAGCCCAGCTGCTTAGTCATCACTCCAACTTTAATCAACTTCAAAGTACAATGGTGCAAAAAATTCAGAAATAAGTCCCACCCCTTGCTGCAATTTCTGCCAAAACGGAACTTCAGCTACAAATCTAAGTAGCTGTGTAACTGTGAGAAAAAGCCTGCGGGGCAGACAGTGAAAACCCTGCACGAAGAGAGGGAAATGACAGGTGAAAGAGCCTTCTTACTGCTTTGTGTGGGTATGGGTGGTGTCTGCTGACCAGAGCCCAGCCTGGGGGCAAACAAATACACTTTAGATCACCATCTTTTCCTTATGCATGAGAATAACTGAGCTCAGCCTAAGAAGAAGGAGAGCTTTCAGACAACACAGGAGGCGGCGTGCGGTATCCTGACCACGCTCGGTTTGCCACTAGCAGGGTCCCAGCTCTGGCTTTGCCTGCTATTCTCGTCTACTGCTCTCCTGGGCTCCCTTATGAACTAGCAATATTAATGACTAGCGTAGCCACCTGAGGGAGATTTCCTTCCTGAATTTCATCTGGTTAAGATGAATCGTTTCTCAAGAGCTATATTCTGTGCTGAGCACTTCGTAAACACAGAAAGCTGTACACTTATCATGTACTACCTAGCTAAAACCTGCAGAAGAAAATGTATCTGGAAAACGGCAATAAAAATATCTCCAGTGATTTAGAAAGTCTTGCTTGTCACTGTTAGGAGTTATTTCTACAACTTACACATATTTCCTATATATTCAAATATAGCAAACAAAATATGCACACTTCTTTTTAATAAATTTACAGAAGCAGTCTAACATCCTTGAACTGGTGTGACTGGAGCTCAATCAACCTTCCCCCTTCCACCACTGTCTTCATCCTCTATTCAGGTGAATCACGGAGGAGCTGACCCAGAGCAGTGCATACGCGTGTTGGACAGTCTGTGCTGGTGCAGCTGTGGTTGGTCCCACCAGCCAAATGCTGCCGAGTCATACAATCATTAGCAAAGGGGCCATTACAAAAATGAGGCTGAGCTATGAATTATGTTGGTAATATACCGTTAAGACTTAATTTTGCTTCAAATGGCCTGCATTTTATTAGATGAGGATCAGATCTTTGTTCAACCAGGCTAAGGCTCTGGTGACAAGATTTAGTAAACCCTGTCCATTTATGTTGCTTCAAACATCTCTCCGGCCTCCTCAGAGGAATCAGAATGGAGGCACCTGAAAGTGAGTTTTCCAGTGCTTCTATATAGCAGAATATAATGATACAGATGGGCAGAGTCAGGGAGCCCAGCCAGCTGTGCTGAGGAAGTAGCAGAGCAGAGGCAGAAGTTTTGGAAACAACACTAAAGAGCAGCAAGCATTTTCTGAAGTACTTGCTTTAAATTCACCTTACCACTACTGGATTTACTGTGTCCACTAAAATGACTGCAGATACAAAATTTATTCCAAAAATACATAGGAGATTACATATTCTGATATGGCCAGCCACGTGCTCTCTGACAAATAACAATATGATTATTAAAGCTAAAATAAAACACTAAAAGCAAATCCCTCTTTTACACAGAGGCTGACAGTGTTTGCTCAACTGAGGCACCTACCGTACAGATGGGATGTAACAAACCTGGCAAAACCAGGGAGGATCTTGTGTTAGAACCTCTGAAGCCTCTTCATCCCCATACTGGTATTAGTCCTGCCTATCTTACAGGGTACAACTTAGTACATAAACATCATCTCAGGTTTTTTCCTCCAGGTTGCAATAACATTGTGCAAATAGACTGGGAAATGGCAGCCAACTGATAGCATGTTATGCGCAAAACTCCTCTCTTTGAAGTTTACAGCCTACCTTATCTGTAACCGTTATCATAAACTTAGTGTCAAGTAAGTTCCTATGCCATTTGTAACACCAAAATAATATCAAACCCCATTGATAAGATTGGATTAAAAGTCTTTCCTCACCGCAGAAACGCTTCTCCCTCACTCTCCAGCTTTGTTCCATTTATGTCTCTGAGCTCTCCTAGTAGCTTTGCTCTGAAGTGTCTCATTTGAGAAATGTCTAATATTACGCAGTATATACTTTGTACCTACAAAAATATTATATGGAAAAGATAACCCATATACAAACAGAGAACGTATTTAACACCTATCTTTATGGCTTCAACCATAGCAGCTGTGTGCAGGACAGCTGCTACTGAATGTGGTTTTGCCAAGGTCCCACCAAGAGTCTGAAAAAAACAGTGACTTGAGCCAACCTTCTGGTGAGTTGACCCTGGCTGGACACCAGGTGCCCACCAAAGCCGCCCTATCACTCCCCTCCTCAGCTCGACAGGGGAGAGAAAATATAATGAAAGGCTCGTGGGTCGAGATAAGGACAGGGAGAGATCACTCATCAATTACCATCGCAAGCAAAACAGACTCAACTCAGGGAAATTAATTTAATTTATTACCAATCAGATCAGAGTAGGATAATGAGAAATAAAAACTAAATCTTAAAACACCTTCCCCGCACCCCTCCCTTCTTCCCAGGCTCAACTTCACTCCTGATTTCTCTACCTCCCCCCGAGTAGCGCATGGGGACAGGGAATGGGGGTTGCGGTCAGTTCATCACACGTCGTCTCTGCCGCTCCTTCCTCCTCAGGAGGAGGACTCCTCACACTCTTCCCCTGCTCCAGCGTGGGGTGCCTCTCACGGGAGACAGTGGGACTCCACGAACTTTTCTAATGTGAGTCCTTCCCACGGGCTGCAGTTCTTCACGAACTGCTGCAGCGTGGGTCCCCCGCGGGGTCACAAGTCCTGCGAGCAAACCTGCTCCAGTGCGGGCCTCCCACGAGGTCACAGCCTCCTTCAGGCATCCACCTGCCCCACTGTGGGGTCCTCCATGGGCAGCAGGTGGATATCTGCTCCACCGTGGACTTCCGTGGGCTGCAGGGGGACAGCCTGCCTCACCATGGTCTTCACCAGGGGCTGCAGGGGAATCTCTGCTCCGGTGCCTGGAGCACCTCCTCCCCCTCCTTCTTCACTGACCTTGGTGTCTGCAGAGTTGTTGCTCTCACATATTCTCACTCCTCTCTCCACTGCTATAATCCCGCAGCAGTTTTTTTTTCCTCTTCTTAAATACGTTATCCCAGAGGCGCTACCACCATCGCTGATGGGCTCGGCCTTGGCCAGCGGCGGGTCCATCTTGGAGCCGGCTGGCATTGGCTCTATCAGACATGAGGGAAGCTTCTAGCAGCTTCTCACAGAAGCCACCTCTGTAGCCCCCCTGCTACCAAAAGCTTGCTACGCAAACCCAGCACCAACTAATATGGAGAAAAGACATCTGAAGCATAAGACTTCTTTAATGAAAAGTCCCCAGAGATGATTTTCACTTAAAAATGAACAGCAAGAGGGACCAGTGTCCGCTGATTGTAACAGTTCTCCCAGTTAATTTATTCTTTGAGAAAGGCAAGTTCTGCAAGGCTGGTGCTCCTGGCTCCAAATTTCATGGAGGTTTCTCCACACAAGACTCAGAGCAGTTTTAATATGCAAATGCACATCAGCTTCCAGAAGCTTAGATGAAGATACTACAAAGTCCAATCCTGGTACTGCTGCTATGTTTTCAGTCCCCAGATTATAATGCTTTTACCTGAAAATATGCTTAGATGGATAATGCTCAGTATATGAATTTATGACTATTTGTTTTTCTGGTTTGTTCAATATCACTTCTGCACTGTCATGAGTTACACACTTACAGAAAACGATAGGACTACAATTTTCTTTGCAATATCAGCATTATCCTGACTATACATCAAAAGAAATGAACGATGAGCATAGTTGTAACACAAGCACCAGAAGTTCCAATAATATTCAATCAGGTATGAAAACTTCATGGTAACTGAATATCCAGCATTTTTGTACATTCCAGACCTAGTTGAAATATTGTACATATTTCATTGTTCTGAATTTAGATGTGAACTTCACCAGAGTTCAAGGAATATTTGTACCCAAACATATGATCTAGGCACATTTGTAGCTAAGAGCATTATTGAAAATTAATCTTTATAAATACATAATCGTATTTCTGTGGCATGGAAACTTAAGTGGTTTGTGATCTCCTGCTGTTCTTCATAAAATGCTGCAATAATATATTTTGTCCTTTTCTCAAACAACCCTACTGCTGCTGTGCTGTGGAATACTATTGACTAATATTAAAATAACACAGTTAGTTAAAAGGCAAGAGTTGTGAGGTGTGTGTATACACAGGTAGAGAGAGAGAGGTGGAGAGAACCATGTGTCCCAGGTAAGAAGAGTGTTGGGCTTTTTCCTTATAGAGAACTGTGGCTTATGTCTTTCTGATGCCAGCCTGTTTTGTTACGAGCAGTTATTTGCCTGCCCTGATGCAAGCCTTCTGTATATCCCCCAAGCTGAAGAAGAATCACAGATTCTGTTAAGAGGACTTTTCTAATTTAAGTAGAAAATTGCAATTATTTTGCCAAATCCTCTAATTAGCAGATGGTATTACAGCCATTGTCGGTCAGATACTGCTCTCAGTACACCAAAGCAATCCCTTTATTCTCAAGCGGGACACGCAGATGTAAGCAAAGACGCTATTTCTACTCTACTCTCCTGTAATTAAGCGGAACAGAGTAGGGAAAGGACATGACAAATATAAGATCACTGTTAAAATGTTTGAAACCCTGAAAGTGTTTTGCTAGCATTATGATAAACCCAACTCAGAAAAATCATGATGAATTTTTTGATGGAGCATTAAATTTACCTATTCTCATCTTCATACATTTGACTGAGGTTCGGGTACACCTGGTACATGTATAACTTTGACCAGAACTGTCACAGGTGAAGCTCTCCAAGAACTTCAAAAGCGCTTCATTAACACCAAAGTGATCTAATTCATAGAATCATAGAATAATTTAGGTTGGAAACGACCTTTAAGATCATCAAGTCCAACCGTTAACCTAACACTGCCAAGTCCACCACTAAACCATGTCCCTAAGTGCCACATCTACATGTCTTTTGAATTCCTCCAGGGATGGTGACTCAACCACTTCCCTGGGCAGCCTGTTCCAATGCTTGACAACCCTTTCAGTGAAGAAATGTTTCCTAATATCCAATCTAAACCTCCCCTGGCGCAACTTGAGGCCATTTCCTCTTGTCCTATCACCTGTTACTTGGGAGAAGAGACCAACATCCACCTCTCTACAACCTCCTTTCAGGGAGTTGTAGAGAGCGATAAGGTCTCCCCCCAGCCTCCTTTTCTCCAGGCTAAACATCCCCAGTTCCCTCAGCCGCTCCTCATAGGACTTGTGTTCTAGACCCTTCACCAGCTTCGTTGCCCTTCTCTGGACACACTCCAGCACCTCAATGTCTTTCTTGGAGTGAGGGGCCCAGAACTGGATACAGTACTCGAGGTGCGGCCTCACCAGGGCCGAGTACAGGGGGACGATCACCTCCCTGCTCCTGCTGGCCACACCATTTCTGATACAGGCCAGGATGCCGTTGGCCTTCTTGGCCACCTGGGCACACTGCTGGCTCATATTCAGCCGGCTGTTGACCAACAGCCCCAGGTCCTTTTCCGCCGGGCAGCTTTCCAGCCACTCCCCCCCAAGCCTGTAGCGTTGCCTGGGGTTGTTGTGACCCAAGTGCAGGACCCGGCACTTGGCCTTGTTGAACCCCATATAGTTGGCCTCAGCCCATTGATCCAGCCTGTCCAGATCCCTCTGTAGCACCTTCCTACCCTCAAGCAGATCAACACTCCCACCCAATTATACCTATATTATATACCTCTAAAAACTGATGCCACAAAACCACAGCTAGGGGTGTATTTTTAAAGATCTGCTATTCTCAAACAAGAAGACAGTCCGAATGTTAAAATCGCCAAAGGGATGGCAGCTCCTGAAAAACTGTCTACCTTTGTGCTCGCTGAGGCTATGGCAGACTGTTAATTTATTCCCCTCCTTGGAGTCATCAGGAACAGGTTTAAATAGCCACAGCTTCACTACAAACAGAATTTCCTCAAATTGCCCCACTGCTGTAAGAAGCACACAATAGCCAGCAGAAGTGGGACATGTAAACACACACACACATCATCAAAACATCTGAGACATACTAGAATAGGTTTATCAGGATTTCCATTCCCCAGGAAGCCACCATTCAGCACGAGAGTTTCTTTTCTGCCTCTAACAGATTGGTGCTGGCAGCACTGACAATGGTGCCTGCCTGGTTTTTTATACTGACTCTTTTCCATGGATGTCCTCCATTTCCACCATGCCGCCCCACGGTATGAAGCCTCCTTAAGCTTATGGCAGCGTGCAAGTCTGACAGGCTATTCTGTCAGATCCAGTTCGTGCGGTTTCACCTGCCTGAATGTTCCCATGAAGGGCTGAAGTCATTCACAACCCAATTCATCTGCATTGCTCTGGCATTTCACTCGGTAACGCTCGAAAATGTCTATGCGTGTCCTGGGCACCTCTGAATGCTGCAGTGTGAAGCAACATCCAGGTAACGCAAAATACCAGGAATTGTGGTGAAAATTTTCACTTCTCCTTAGCTTCCTGGCCACAAAGCATTTCAGTTGCAATTAATTCCAATAGGAACTGTGCATCTGAAGCTCTTGATGGGCTTTGACAATATCCTAGAGAGGAGGAAAGAGCATATGCCTGTGCACATTAATACACAGCTGGACGCGGAATCGCTGCTCAACCACATACTGAAATATGATGAGACTGGAAGAATTAGGCGCTTTCTTACAAGGGCCCAGATACTACACAACCACTTTACATCTTGTTATTGCTATTAGTAAATTCCATATCACTAGGAGCCCTATAAATCTAGCAAAACATTTTACTTGTTGGAGACTTCTCATTGTCTATATTTTTGGGAAGCAATAATCAATGAGAAAAAAGACTCTAAATTACTCATTTGAAAGCTAGAAGCTGAAAACAGAAACCTACTACAATTATGCGCTCCATTGCCTTTACTTCTACTCAGTGGCATCCAATCCATAAATTCAATTTAAAAGTAATATAAAATATAGAATCATAGAATCGTTTTGGTTGGAGGAGACCTTTAAGATCATTGAGTCCATATGCATATGTTTACATAACCAAGGCTAAAACTGTTCTACAAATGGCCAAGAACAGGAATAGCTTTTAAATTATATAGCAAAAATAACAAATTGAAATAAAACATGGATAGTAAGAACTAGAACATACACCATTTTATGCCTGTCCAACTTGTTCCAGCTTACTAAGCTATGCAGTATCTTTTTTATATATATACGTATATATCACGCCCTTCAATAAGCTGCTCTGGATGGTTCACTCCCTAAGTTGAGTGATTAAATGTTTCTTAATACACTTAACCTCATAGAGTAATTGCTCACATCAATCCACACCTAGCACGTGCCGCCAAAATACAATTTATGGGCTACAAATCTTCAGTACGTGGATTTTGATTAGGTTTTTAAAACTAGAACGAGGAAAGTAAGAATGAGTGCATGTGAGCAATAATCACACAAATACACATTACATACCTATTCATGCCTTGTTTGTCTTCCTGCTGTCTTCATTTAGCCACTACCTTTGTTACTCATTTATAAGTAGTATATAGTCTGCCTCATGCTTCTTACCTTCAAGCACTGAGCACAGGTTCACTTCAATTTAGGAGTTAGCTTGACAATTAAAAGACATGTAACTGAACAGACTAAAAGGGATTGGAAGAACAATGTCGTTTGGGGCAAAATTTATGCTTTTCTTTACAATGCCAGTGTTACCCAACTGGATGGATTTAACAGGAAATACCTAGACATAACTGCAAGCAAAATTTGACGCGAGATATTTGGAATAAAGGTGTAAAGCAAAATACAACTTGATCTTATGTAAGCAAAAGTCAATTGTTATTTGCTGCTTTGTGTTATCCAGATGGCATTGGTGCTAACTATTTAAAAAACAAAAAGGGAAAGATCACACATAACTCTCATAAAGGACACCGCAAAATAAAATGAAGTGAAATCTTAGCCTAGCGCTGCTCTGTGGCTAGCATGACTTTAAGGCAATCTGTGCCTTCTTTATCCTCTCCTAGCCTGCCCACTGGGCTGCAGAACAGAAGACAAGCTGGGAAAACACGGTGAGCCAAGGCCCTGGCCTGGCTGCCTGCCTGAGATACCCAAAGGCAAGTGCTTGCAAGCACAGCTTTGGACGAGGCTCTGCTGGTTGTCTCTTACAGTTTCTTCACCATGGGAGTTATTCTCTGGGCAGATCCAGGACTTCCGTAGGCATTTCTCCTGATGTAAAAGGGCTAAACTGCAAGTGATGAACCACCCCATGTCTCTTGTACACGCTCTGTTCCTGCTGTGGGTAAGGTCTTCTGCTGTCTATTCCTGCAGTGAACACGATACCATTGACATCTGTCTGGGGCATCTCTGGCAGGAAGAACTGGAGACCCAAGTTGCATTGTGTTGAGGAAGCTGCTATCTGACTTAAAGATTTTCCCATGATATGGAGTATGGAAAAATGAAACAAAATCCTCCAGGGGTACACTTTGAGCAATCTCAAAGCAGACAGTATTGAAAGAGTGGAAAAGAGCCCTGCTTTTAGTAAAATACAGTGGATCACTGGCTGGAAAGGATATCCTAAGGCATGAAAATGATCTCAGGCAGATGGCAAGAAGACACAGGTCAGTGTGCTCACGTCAGTCCGGGATTGGTTCCAGTTTTTTAACATCTTGTCGACTGCTTAATTTATATTTCCTAGGCCTAATACTTAGTGAAATTTAATTAAAGTGGTGTTTGGATTTAAGCATTCCACCATAGTATTAGCTACCCACTCAGTACAGCGCTGCTCTCGTCAGAGACGTACTGATTGTGGTTTACGCAGCACTTTCTGCTTCTCCACAGAGGGCTGATTGGTCCTGTGATGCTCATACTCTTCCAGATTTTCAGCTGTTACATTTCATTAAGAGACAGCTAAAATTGCCTCAGTGGTTTCCTCATATTACTTTTCCACATAAGCAGTTGGTTCGATTACCAGGGGGATGCCACAGTGTCAGGAACAGGATGAGAGGTGGCTCTTGAGACTCTCTTCCTACACAGAGGTAGTCCCACTTCAAAAGACTTTGGGAAACACTCACATGAGCAAC
Organism: Phoenicopterus ruber ruber; assembly: GCA_009819775.1. Taxonomy (NCBI): domain Eukaryota; kingdom Metazoa; phylum Chordata; class Aves; order Phoenicopteriformes; family Phoenicopteridae; genus Phoenicopterus; species Phoenicopterus ruber. The sequence goes on from CM020216.1 coordinate 72,624,068, forward strand.
TAACAAATGGAAATGACTAAACATCTGCAGACTAATGGGACCAATGCATTTTCATTATTCAAGCAAAGGGAAAGAGGAAAAATTAAGCAAATGATAACCCAGAAATCAGCGTTTTGTAAACAATTTTCCCTTTTATTATTCAACAACATAATTTTGTTCCACGGTTCTCTCCTCTAATAAATGTGTGTGCATTTTTTGTGTTCTTCTTTCCTTGAGAGCATTACTTAAAATGGTCTTCTCACTAACTGGAGTGCCCTAGATATGCAGCAGAAAGCCTCCTGCCTTCACCACATTTTTACATAGGGTCAGGCCTGTTGTCACTGAAGGCGATGAGATTTTGCCACTGAGTTTAACAGACAAAAAGCGCCCTACATCATCTGCTGTGAGGAGGCAATGTAGTGAGGGACAGCGCTCAAACACATCTATAGATTCTAGGGAAAAAAGTAGGACATAAGCATATATACATAAAAGGTTGTACAGAACTAGCAGGTGTTACATGAATAGGGAGATTCTACCCTACTGGCTACAAATCAACTATAATAGGGATCTAGGACTCCTGAATATTAGCCCTCTTTTTATCCAGCTTCTCCACATCACAAGAGACATCATTAGACCAGCAGCAGAAGCACTTCACTTAGCCCATACCTTGCCACATGCGCTTGGAATAGCTATTGCTTTGTTCATCTTAACCTACAGGGAGTTTCAGACCAAGGATGCACACCAATTTATTCATAATATGCATACTGGTACTATGTTTGCTCTAACACTGGCTAAGAGAGAGCTCCGCTCTTCTGCAGATACTGCTGGGTTTTATTAGATAGTGCAATCCTCAAAGCCCGTCTTCTGTTTCTCCCGTTTATCTGTGCAGTGAACTATGATTTGGCATACTTTCAATTAGCACAGAAGGGGAGCATCTCTGCTCTCTTCCCCCGTGGCTTTGCTATCCCGTGTACGCGCAATGTTCACTTTTATGGTCTCCCCTTCTAGGAATGCAAGGAAAGAAAATAGACCAATATAACTCATACTGAAGCACGGGGTATCAAGGGTGCTCAAATACACACAGTATTTCCTGGATGATACCGTGTTACTGAGACAACAGATACCACACGCAAAAGCCACTCTCTCCCTCAGGGCACATAATTCCAGAGATAAATCCTGAAGATCCTGGTCAAATACAACTTCTTTTCCTCAGTGGTCATTTTGATGATCAGAACCCCAGGAGGAAGATGTCATGACTACCCTGAAGAGCTCAAAGCCAGCTCAATTCAGGAAATGAACCAGTGCCAGAAGACAAGGAATAAATTGTAAAATTGCTACCTCTTCACTGGCATCAGGGGCTCAGGTTCTCTGGAAACCCAGGTTCAGGTGTCATCACATGGGATAGCCCATGGGATGCTGTCAGTGGTTCCCGACTGATGGGAGGTAGTGGCGGGGGGCTGGCTCATGACTTTCTGCAAGAGGAGCTCAGCTAACTCCCTCTCAACAGATGCAAGAATCCTAACTAAAAACATCCTGACCAAAATGTGAATTAGCATGAAATTTGTTAATTCAGTGGCACCAATTCAAGCCTCAGCTGCATGAGTTCAGAAGGTGCGACACCATGAATGACACAGCTGAGACTTGGCTTGATCTAAGTGCAGTCACTCAAACTAGGGCAGTCGAGTTAAGCCAGTCTCACAACCCTTGCAGTGAAATCAGAAAATGGACTAATCTGCTAGACTAACAAATGGGGGGATTTTGATTGGTTTTGTCAGCTACTTGCAGTGCATTTTAGCCTGCAGGAATGTTGTCTGCACATTAATGCCAGAAATACCACAGCGTCACTGGCCTCTCATTTCAGCACAATGCCTTTGCAGACTCAGATGCAGAAAGTCAACATCAATATTTAGAGGTAGCCATTCCAAACTACAAGCTTTCTGGGGCGTAAACATGACATCTAAATAAAAGATAGTGTACGGACTTGTTTACTACAAGGGATGAGTACGTGGGCTAGAGCTCCTGCATCAGTGCTGCCAACATGATAGAGTCCCGTGTTATGGAGATCAACAATGGACGCCTGCCTGACTGTAGGGCCAGTTTAGATCCGTCGCTAATTAAGAAGAGTAGCTGTCGCTGATTTCATTCTTTTAATTTATAAACCAATATACATGAACTTTCTGTAATAATCTTCACTTTTGCCCTGAACAAGGTTCTGTGAATTACCAAGACGCATGCTGTATACCGCATGTGCATACATACACCAAGAAATACTGTAAGCACATGTCGTAGGGGCTCCGATCCTACCCTGTCTCTGCAGAGAGATAGATGCAACAGGGACCAGGTCCTGGCAGAGGCCAGTGCATACTGCAATGAATTATTCCGTTATGGCAGAAGGAAACCTTTCTCCATAGCACTGAGCTCCCCTTCTAGGATGGACTGAGGCCATTACAGTACACTCATTCCTGGCAATGGCAGTGGTCTAAGAGCTCTTCATACATGAATTACTCCCAGTCAGAGGAAAAAAGCAGCTGTAGCAAAAGCTGAATGAGATTATAGAGATAGAGAATTATAATTATCCTCTAGTTAATAAGTAAATAAAAGCCAGAAAAGATTTACAGAGTCCTTCAATTATTGGATCATCATCAGAGAACACAACATCTGTGCAGTTGTAGGGGTTTACAAATGGCAGGGGTTATGGTGGGCATTCATCTGTCTTGTGAAAAACAAGTAGACCAGTTATTTATTCTACAATCAAGATACCCCTTGCCTTCGATGTTGTTCATTTCAAGTTAATTAGGGCACCCATAGTATTTCCAATACTATTAATTCAAGGGCTGAATAAGAGATGATCCAAAGAGTAATTACTGAGGTTTGTGACCTACTAGGATGAAATATTGCAAAATGTCATCTATTTATAGAATTCAGAATCTTAGATCTTTACTGATTTTGTGTTCTTCCTAGCTAATGGGACAGGCTGTAAATTCTTGGGAAAAAAGCATAGAACCATAAAAATAAACATTTTCCAAGATACTGTCCCAGGTAACCTGGATGAGGATGGCCAAAGCCTGGCCCCTTACGAAAGCTACTGGGAAGACTGTGGAAACATATTTGCACTTATCAGTAAGCAAGGGGTATCACACAAACAGTTCCAAATGCTGTTGCACAGCCTCTGTACACACCTCAAGATCAACTGAAAAAATCAGAAGAAATGAGTAAGTTGTCGTGCCTCTGTTCCACCCTGCCCAACACCTGCCCTCTTGCCGTGCTTCATGGGGAACGCACGAAACTCCCACAACAGTTCTGCATTCGTTTGTCTGCAGAGAAACCTCCTTCCCTCTCTCAGGGGCCTGATCCAAACCCCACAAATGCCTGCAGAGTGCCATTCACGCCCTGGCTAACACCAAGGGGCTTGGGAAACTATGTCCCAACTCGTTTACGACGCGAGTGGGGCAAAGGGGTGGTACAGAGCTCCATCATGCTGCAAGGAAATGCGCAGCAGGACAGTGCTAATGCACTCAGGTTTGCCCCTGCACCTCCAGAAGTGGCTGCCATGACTCTGCCTTTTCTTTCCCCGCCTTGTTTTGACTTGTTGCCCTCCCCTACACCCACTGTAGCATGGGGTTCTCTTTGGAGGGCAGATAACGAAGATTTTCCAATTTTAAGAAAGGGAGGAAAAGCTTCTTGCATTCTCAGCTGTTCTCGTGAAAAGACTGCCACTATGATACAATTAGTTACAGGCAAGTATAACCTTTGTTAAATTTTGCTAATATCTAAGTCCTGTACGCCAAATAATGCCATGTTAATAATACCTTCTCCCTCCTATCTCCCTGTTTTCAAAGCAAATGGAAGAGTAACGACACACAAGGATTCTCCACTGAGAATCCCAAATTATTTCCATAAACAATTTCTCAGTTCCCTGTCCTGATCCTTGCCTTCCTTACAGAAGTACATTTGATGGGAGGTGTTCTGCGCATTTTGGAGTCCAGACTGACGTTGTAAAAGGATGCCAGGTGCGTTGTCACTCTTCCAAACTCATCGCCCAGCCTAAAACCAGAACAGCCAAGGTATACTTTTCTGTACCAGCCAGCCAATGCCTGTTTTCTCCCATCCCTTCCTGCGTATTTCTAGCAGCAGTAGTGGCTTTCTTGTCTTTCTCTGCCCTAGTTAACAACTTCACTACCTGTTTCCAACTTCGGCCAACTTTGGTAGCAGGACAAAAGACCATAAATTTGTTATGTTTCTAAAGTTCAGAGAAACTGGGAGGCTGGTTAGAGAAAATTGATCCAAATTGCCATTCCTAGGCTCATGATTAAACAGCAAAAGATCCAGGCAGGAGCAACCCATACAAAATTGTGTTTCATAAGTTCTGTTGCTCATGGAATTATTGAGTTGTTTTTCCCCACAACTATAAAGTAAAATCCTCCACAGGAGATGATGAACAAGAAGCCATTAGCTGGTGAGAAAAAACACCACCACTCAGGCATATCTAAACTTTAGTCCAAATGCCATCTGAATATTTCACTAACAGCCAACTACATCGTTTTTAACTGATGTTTAATCTACCTATAGTATATTTTCTCATTAGATATGAAATTGGGAGGAATGCTGCTATGACCACTTAATACAAGCTTGATCCTACGCCCATGAAAACCAGAGAGAATCCAACGATCATTTTATGGGGTTTTTGATCAGGTCCATAAAGCACACAGGCTATTAGAGGTACGTGTACAGTTTTGAAAATATAAGTGCCAGCACAGAAGTGTAAATGTGGTATTGATTCTTGATGATGCTGATGATAGAAAATTCAGGGGCTTCAAAGTGTCTTGAGGCAGAACTTAAATATAAAAGGCTGCAAGGGTGCGTTTTGAGTACATGTGCACATCCTGGAAACATTTTGGCCTGCAGACATATTACTTACTATGGCAAAGAGCTGAGGACCCACTGAGTCCCATGGTCTTCCTTTGGGAACAAAGCACCTCAGAAGGGAGATTGCGCAGCTGGCAGAAGCCTTTGTGGCCCGTCCATATGAGCAAAGGCTTTTGGTATTCAGCAGCTGCCTGCCAGGCACTCTGAGCCCAGTGAAGACAGGGGGAGAATTCATCAGCTTCAGTAGGAAGCCCATTATCAACCATTTTCAGCACAAATACATGTCATCGCCTTCAGGCAGAAGCACATCTGGGCACTCTTTGGACCTTCCTCAGAGTACGGCTTATCTACGCACATTCAGCTGTCAGCCCCATGCTACTTTTAACTAAGGAATTAATGAAGAGCACATGGAGACCACGAGCTTCCTGCAAAACACAGGGAGGTGAGGGATTGGTGTCTTCAGACTCAAGCGGTAGCTGGTGGCAAACATAAAAGAGAAGTTATTAGGGCATTTAAGATGGGCAAATAATGCTGTTGGTTAAGTTGAAAAAGTATGTTTTACCACAGCAAAAGGATGATTTTTACTGCCTGTTTTGATAAACAGGATTGTTTGTGATTGCCTCATTAACTTGGAGAGATGCATACAGAGCTCTCAAGATACAAAGGACCAAGAGTGTTAACTATTAAATTAAAACCCTTTTAAGAGGAACTAAGGTCTGTTCCTTCAAAAATCTACATGCACATATTCAGCTGTGAAATAAGAGACCGAGATACTCCATTTTTCAGCCTACAAACATATACCTGCTACTCCATCAAGAACAAAAGGAATAGTGAGTGATGTTGAGCATCATGGATCTATTCTACCACTACTTTTATCTAAAAGTGTGGGACATCCTCTAGATAATAAACAACTCGGATGCAGTTAACAACAGATAGTATTATATCTTCGGACTATACAAATAAATGGAAACCAAAATAAGTCTTACTTTTAACTACTCCAATCTTCTTTATACAAACACTATACTATGGAACTGAAACATTCCTCTGAAAATGCAATTGGTATCAATAAAGGAAATTATAAATATTCAGAAAATCCATAAGTTTCTTCAAAATAGTGAGTTTAATTTCTAACAAGAATTTGACTTTTTTTCCCCATGATTTTGGTTTCCAAGACTTTCTTCTACAGTCACATTGGGTTTTTAATAATCCTTTTTATTACTGAAATCCAAGATGTAGCTCCTGTGGCTACTTACATGGGCGCTCAGGAAAAGCAATCTGAATTAAGTAATTCAAGGAGGATCACCAATGCCACATTAAACACTTGCGTGGCCATTTTAATTCAGAACTGAATTGGCCTTAATGAATTAAAATAAAATGAATTGAGTTTATGAACTGAATAAACATCCACCCAAGGGTTTATGGTGATATAACTAATCTGTTTCATATTTACGGTTTAAATAATTCAAGTTACAATGTATAAACAAGCCCTAGTATAAACAAGACTTAGACCAAGGTTTCTAAAAAACTGTTCTTCATCAAGCTGTCTTTGATTCCTAATTCATAGTCTGATTTTTCCTATTAAACCTCTGTACACAGGGCAATTCAGCTTTTCTTTCTAGCAACTATTTATTATTCCTCAATATATTAGCCCCAGCAGCCCTAGAAAGAGCTCATGAAGCTAATGGTTTTGTCTGGGTGACTGCCATTCGTGTTTCAGATCCCTGTGCACCTGGGATTCTCATCCCTGCTGCCAATACCCTATACATCTAGCTGTATGTGCCTTTTTACTGCGGTTCACAGACGTGGAAATAAAGGGCAGCTACTGTGATTAAAAAAACCCATCAGATCAGAGTCACTGGGCTGCATGTTCACATTACTGTATCAACCCATTTCCCAGTCACAACACGGGTCAGATGTCAATCAGGTCACTGCCAGGGTAGGGCTCACTCGAGGTACTGCCATGCTGGCCTCGGGGATTCCTGCTTCATTTCCCTCCCGCGGGAAACACCGAGCGAGAGCAAGACAGTATTCTAGGAATAAAACTTCCTCAACAGCGCTCCCGAGCGAAGACATCTAACAAATTTCCCTTTCAGAAACGACCTGGCAGCAGACTCTGAAAGGCAGGGGAGGTTTTCCTCTCTGTTGTTCTGGGAGCGAGAGGACCACGCTCAGCTCTGACCAAAGCGTGGGGGAACCGGTGGAGTCACCAAGCAGATTTCCCCAGCTGAAGCACCCGGCCTCTGCGGTGCCACCGACGGGCTCCGCCGAGTCTCAAGACACGCACCTGCACAACATAGATTACTGACCGATGACAAATTTGCATGGCGATATTCAATGGCTGCTGCTTTGATGGAGTAACAAAAATGACCTGGGGCATGAGCTGCTTAAAAGCAGGATCCTGCGACCAGCCAGCATCCTGCCAGAAAGGACCCGCAGCTCTTTTGGATCACTGGGATAACCTGGCACTGCAGCTGCCCACTATCGCTCAAGTCTTTGTTCTCATCGCAGACCAGATGCCTCATGGCTCCATGTCACTGTGAAATGTTGCTTTTTTTCTCTGGCATCTTTAAAAAGGGCAGCAAAAAGCTGAAGAACAAAAGCCAACAGTCTGAGAAATACTAATTAATTTCCATGCTTCAAATGCAATCTAAAAATAAAAAGCAGCTTCAACGCATTTTGTTGTTAAATGGAAGCATTCTAAAATAATCTGTAAGGACCCAGTCTGATGAAGACTGTACGTTCATGAGTCACGGCAACAGCAGCTGAGGATATACAACAATTTTTTACACAAGAATGAGCTTCTTCCAAACACACTCGCTCTCTCTCCCCCCAACCAGATATTCCATTATTGCTGATTCGTTGGAAAAACGCTTCTTAAAACACCTCCAACGAATGTCATTCTCTAATCCATATACCATGCAGAAGCTTATGCTATTAACAGCATCTATTTTTCAATCCTCAAAATTGGCTGTAAATTCTCTAATGGATTAATTGTATTATTACATTATTTTAACAGGAATGCATTGTTGTAGAATTATGTCGCAGTATTACAGTTTGGGCGGCCTCGTATAATCTTCACAGCAGCTGGAAATGTAATTAGCATAAAACCCAAACAGCCTCATTAAACATCCCTTTCCTGTAAGAAGGGACACATTTAAGGGCCTCGTCTCACACGTTCCATTAGAGCTGGCACGGGGCTAGAACAATCCCAAAACGCATTTTTCAGTCCAGCTAAGCAAAGTCCCCTTCTTAAACCCTGGAAACGTTCTGCAGCAGATCTCAGGAAGACACGACGACGCTGCTCTGTAGGGGAACACATGCTCCCGGGGGAGGGATTATACCCCCCATTTTGGAACCAGGAGCTTCCATTTGGCAGTTCAAGGATAAAAATAGTCAACTGCTATAACTGCCTTCTGTGTACAAACCAGATCTGCAACTTCTGAACGCATTTGAATTCTTTTAATCATCTCCTTAAAATGACAAATCTAAACCCACTGATAATTTATAATTCCGGCAATAAAGAAGCAAGCCTCACCCACTGCTGTCACTTGCTATGCAGTGCCTTCTGCCACCATGAGCTTTGGGCTGTTTATCTAATTGAATGGTTGAAAATGACCACTGGGTTTAAAAATCTGTGTCGATCTTTGGTTCCACAGCAGTAAGCAGATACACAGGCTAGTTTTGCTCCTCTCTAGAAAGGCAAAAGGTCAAATTTTTAAAAGTTACCCATAGGTCTGCATGAATTCTGGCACAACTTCTGGCCAGCTTCTCAAAAGACACTAGGAAAATGCTAGTGCACGCAAAGAGAAGTTATGGACAACCTGCATTTAGACCTATTTTTATTATTTTATTTCAAAAATTAAGAACACAAGGTGTGAGATTTTGGATCAATGCAAAAAATAAAACTGATAATGGATTTTATTTTTTTATTCAGTCCTTGAGCTCAAGCAGTGTAATATTTCAGCAGACTTAAAATACAAATGCTTTCCTGTCTGTCGGGTCATTTTATATTTGGAATTCAAATTTTTAGCTATACTTATTAATATATAGTTCAAATTTGAATGGAAACATAAATTCAAATAAAAACCTCTTCTAAGATTCATCTAGAAAATACTGAAATATAATGTGCTTATTTTCTGGAATTTCCTTCAGATAAAAATATTTGCTTAAGTCAATGTGCATTCGTGAATAGCCCAAGTTCCTGCAAAACAGCACTTTTCTTCAATTGCACAGAATGACAATTTGCACCTCCCTCAAAAAAATACACAAAACAGTGAACAAAGAAGCACTTAGTAACTCTGAAGAATGGTTGTACTGCTGGGTTTTCACAAAACCAGAGCTTGTTTTTGGAAGTCTGGACTAAGTTTTAAATCAGGGCCATTTCTCCCTCTTCTCCCCAAATCTTGGAAACGATCGGTGATTTTCAGCAATGCGTTAATGCTCTGTGAGCTGCTCCAGCACAGCAAACACACCTGGCTGGGACCAGCATTCGTATCGCCTGCTCACTGTCTCACATCGAAAGGGCCACTGGGGGTTTTACACGGTCTTATTAATAGGCTTCGTCATGGATGACCTTGGGGTATTTCGGGCTTCAGGGCAACTTCAGACCCAGCTACACTGCAGGCGAGACTCCGCTCTCTTTCTCAACGCTGATTCAGAATTACCTTTCCAAGTTATCAGAGTAAGAGGGGGGAGGAAGAAAAACCATAATTACCTCAGTTCTTCATACCTAAACCCAGAGATAGTCTGGCCCGAATGTATAAGAGGAATTGTAACTGAAATATTAATACCTTTCACATGGGATCACAGCAGTTATTAAATAAAATTCAGGAGAACAGAATGGGACCATAAAGTGCTTTAAAACACAGTTATCCTTGTTAGCCAACGATCCAAACAAAACCACTGCTTTCAAAGTACAGCCTGAAAATAGGACCTTTGCAGATAGATTTTAATAACCTGGTAGGCACTTGGAAAAAATACCCCAAATCTCTCCCCTCTAGACCACCTCCCCAAAATTACAGGCAGAGGCGAGGGCAGGCAGGTCTGCAGGCTGCGCTTCTCCTTGGCTTGCCCAGGCGAAGGTCTCACCCGAATAGCACGACTAGTTTAACAGCCCAAGAGTTTTACATGAGATAACACGAGAGGCAATCATTGGCAAAGCAGAAGGGAGTAGGAAGGTTTAAGAGCAGCACTGGCAACACATTACTGAATTTCTACCAATTGGAATATTCTGGAAAGTAAAGTTCAAAATATTTACCTATTGGAGTTAGAAATAATCAGCAGTAGGAATGAAATGATCGGGGGATGGTTTATGAATAGCAGTTCCTCTAATTGCACAGATTTACCACATTTTGTTTTCTTCTTGTTATTCATCAGAAACCTTGAAAGTCCTTGCCTGTATGTGTTGCCAAATTTAAACAATCCCTCTTCTAACTGGGAGACTTAACTTATATAAACACATTGACATACGAATTTTTATAGAGCACTTTTTGAAAAACTCTGGCTGGAAAAACCAAGCACTGAGGCTTAGCAAGTGAAAAAAATAGCATTTGAACACAAAACGAATGGCTGTTTTAATGCAGATTCTGGAAGCGGGGCCGCTAAAGGTTGCATGAGTGGATTTACGTTCGGCACACTTAATTTTCTTTAAGCAGTTTGAGCGTGAATCAAAGTAAATGGAAGAGCATGCATGCCCTCCCTAAAAAGCAAACTGAAAAAATCCAGATGTTCCATTTTGTGGCACTGTCTACACTATTGGACTTTAATCTTTAGATCCTCAGGGCAGACCTCAGCCAATCCAGTTTAACAGAGTAACTGCTGGCAAGAGAAGATTGTCATCCTCCGTACAGACAACTATGAAGAGAGTCCTAAGGTCTTTGGGCACCAGATCAACCCACAAACCTGCCCTGAAAGACCTAGTCCCCCAATCCAGCCTTCCCCAACTCAACTGATGATGCCTGGCTCACACCAATTTGCCTGTTGACTCTTCTGATAGCCTGGTCTACTTTGTTCAGCCCCAGTCTTTATCCCTACAAAGTCCCCAGTCCTACACCTTGAGATGGGCTCCTGAACACCAACCTCTCTGATTTTACACTAAGCAAACAAAGCTTTAAATGAAGTAGGAGTGGGACTTCCCTCTCCTCAGGAGGGCACCCTAAGCACAAGGGTAGGAAGTCACTGTCACATCTTTCTTTGGCCACAGAACATGGATTTGGGGGATGGGAGCTGTGGCACCAGAGGACTCATCCATCCTCACTGCCCTGTAGAAGAAGTTTTAAGTATTTCTAGGAGGGGGATCTGGTACATGAATGAAGGGAGGTCTCAAAGTACCTAGGAGGAGCGGAAAGGCTGAGTTTAACAGATTTCCTTTTCTCTCTTTAGTATGACTGACTGTCTCAGACAACCCTCTATTTAGCAACAAAGCTGCTGTGGAGATTTCTTCTGACACTGGACTTTCTCTGCTCATTGTACAGGGTGTCTGTGTACCTAACCCAAACATTGCTGAATCCTTTGCATCTCCTACTTACAACTGAGTTTTCTCCACACCCCTTAACTTCTCAGCATCTCCTGCTTTCCTCTTCTCAGTCCAACCAGTTTCTTCCAAGTACGAGTTATGTGCTTCCTCCTCCTCTCTGCCTGAGCACTGCAACTCAGGGAGCAAGGATGGGGGAAGACAGACACACCAGTTCTTTAAAATGAAGGTCACCAGAAATGTGAAATGGCAAAACAAGACATTTTTCCCCTATTCAGGCTCCTGCAAGCAGCTGAAATACTTTTTTTCTGAAAGGTTGCAAGCAGTTGGCTCTTGATAAATAGTGATAAAAAACTTCAATTATATTTCAAGTAAGCTCAGAACCTATCTTCCTTCAGGCTTCTTTATTTCAGAAGCACCTCTTTCTCCAAAACATTGCCAGGAAATGACATTTCACCAGCACGTGTACGGCACTGCAATAAAACAACAGCACACCCAGGAACTGTTTTCAAATTCACATCAAGGCGAGCAGAACAAGACCAAGGTATTAAAAACAATGACAAAGGTCTGGCCAAGGAGACAGTCAGCTTTCTCTTTTGCTATCTGCTTTGCTGATTCCCAGGGAGCCCAGTGTGGCTTTAAAATCCTTGTGCAGCCTGCTGGAGCCATCCCAGCTGCATCCAGCCAAGGAGATGTGCTTGGGCAAAGAAGATTCACTGTTTCTTCCTGATTTCTTCTGCCATAAATGAGACTGCTCCTTATCAGTTATAAGAAACCGTCCCATCAACTGATATAATCTTGCCATTTAGAAGTTCGCCTGTGCTCCCAAAGCTAGAGTTGTCAGCTTTATCATACTGCTCAGTGCTGTGAGGGGCCCTCAGCCCTCCATGGTAATAAAGGTTTCCACACTTTCTGTGCAAGATGAAATTTTAGGTGAGTTAAAAAAAAATACACCACACTTTTGGCTATAGTATGAATAACATTGTGGCTGAGTTTAATTTCTTTGTCTAACTCCCAGTATATATAACTTCACTGTCAGGAGTGTTTATATGGCGCTGTGGGAGTTTCAGCGTCCATCAAAGAACTTTCATTAGGACCTTCTGTGGTAAAATGTCTTGCAATCCCGACACTGAAAAATGCGCTGTGCTGGGGGGAGCTTCACTTCTGTCCAGGAGGAGGATTACTGTGAGAATTAACTTGTTTCTCGCCCCGCTGTGGTACACTGGTGTCCCTCACCCAGTATAATCTCCCTTCCCGTTTGCTCTGAGAGTGAGCCTGTCCACAGATGGAGCCCATCTGTCACTCACGGTGCATGTCCTGAACAACCTCCTTATTACTCCACCATCTAGCAGAAGAGGTCGCTCAAATCAAACCCCAGATGCGGGCTCATCTGGCGCTTACCATCTGCAACAACAGACCACCCCATAGCGTCATCTTTTCTACCTGTTCTGGTCACTCTACAAAATCCCTAACGATGATGTTCACCGACAGACCAACTGCAAGGCGAAGGCATTAGATGTCTGCATCAAAACCCATGACTTTCACTTTCATGACTGAGTCAGCACCAAGGCAACGTCAGACTTAAAACCTTTCTGCATAGTCACTACAGGGATATCAAAACCAACGTAACCTATAAACAGATAAAGTATATGAAACGCAGGCATCCTTTTAACCTTCTGCTTGCCAGTGACAATACAATAATGAAAATGGAGGATGGGGGACTTGTTATGCTCAAACATCATGATATGAGTACTGATGTGCTGAAAGGAACCATATATAATACGTGTAACATTAAGGTCCTCCATCAATCGAATTACAGATTTTCTATCTCATCTTGTGAATTATCAGGTGTCAGAAAATAACTTTTCCTATTACCTAAAAGGTTTTTTTGCCCACTGAGCACAGAACTATATTTTAAAGCATTCATCTCTGAATAAATAATCAGAGCTTTTAGTCTGATAAAGATATGGATACAAAATGTTAGCACTTGGAAATCTCAAGAAAAAGGCAACCTTTCAACCTTAAATATCAGCCTGACGCTCTCTTTCTTCCAGACTCTCCCAGAAAAAACCTCCCATTAATTTAAAAGGAAGTTTCAACAGATAAGGTCATGTGTTTTGACCCTTATCGCTTTCGACATTTAAAATAATTGAATCTATTGTTGCAGCAAATAAGAGCCTAATGAAATACTTGTATTAGTATTTATTTTTTGATAATTACTGATGTTCTATGCAGGTGGGAAAGCATTGGGTGCATGCCTGTAGGACACTAATAGGAATTTTTTTTTTCCAAGAGTCACATTTATCAGTACACTAGAAGAAAATAAGCCTGTATTAAGAAGTTTCATGCTGGCTCTCATTATGCCATCTCATAAGCTTGTCCTTTGATTTATTATAAAACTTAAATATATTTTCTCAGTGAGATCAGAGGTATTAGATGAGAGGCCATGGAAATGCTGGCAGAAAAATGCTAGTTTTCTGGGTGTAAAATCTTTTGTATTACACATCCTAGGTTCAACCAATGCTGCTGAATTGTGTGCTGGTTTTGACTGGGATAGAGTTAATTTTCTTCACAGCAGCTAGTATGGGGCTATGTTTTGGATTTGTGCTGAAAACAGTGTAGATAATACAGGGATGTTTTCGTTATTGCTGAGCAGGGCTTACACAGAGCCAAGGACTCTTCTGCTCCTCACACCACCCCGCCAGCGAGGAGGCTGGGGGTGCACAAGGAGTTGGGAGGGGACACAGCCGGGACAGCTGACCCCAATTGCCCAAAGGGATATTCCACACCATATGGCGTCATGCTCAGCATATAAAGCTGGGGGAAGAAGAAGGAAGGGGGGATATTCGGAGTGATGGCATTTGTCTTCCCAAGGAACTCTCCCGCGTGATGGAGCCCTGCTTTCCTGGAGATGGCTGCACACCTGCCTGCCCATGGGAAGCAGTGAATGAATTCCTTGTTTTGCTTTGCTTGTGCGCATGACTTTTGCTTTACCTATTAAACTGTCTTTATCTCAACACACGAGTTTTCTTGCTTTTGCCCTTCGGATTCTCTCCCCCACTCCACCGGAGGGGGAGTGAGCAAGCGGCTGCGCAAGGCTTAGCTGCTGGCTGCGGTTAAACCATGACAATTGCCGGGGGGTCTGGTAGGATCCTGGTGGATTCCCGTTCCTTGGGGTCAGGGATGATGGAAACTGTGGGGTCCCCAGCTCTGGTACAGTCCAGAAGTAAATCTCTCCCAGTGCCTTCTGCAGGGTGCTTAGCAAATTTGACATCCGTGTCAATTTTGCTGCAGTTAGTAGCAGGGGAGCTGACAGGAATACCAATTTTGCAGAGCAGCTGCAGGATACTGTTAGCTTACTAGAAACGAAATTTTTTTTTTAAAAAAGAAAGGTTTTGGATTCAACTGAGATCAAACCCAGTACCGCAATCAACAAACATTCCTGCAACCTGGAGACCCAGCTTTTAAATTAGTTTTTCAGACACTGAAGTCCCTCTCACTAGGGGAGGAGATCTGCTGGCATGTCTGGTAAAGCTTCCTTCTGCTCTGAGAAAAGGAAATACATGTTTTTACTCCGGTTTTAATCACTGTGTACTTTCCAAATGTTTTGGTAAATGGGGCAAATCTATGTAACACTTCTTGTAATGCCTAGAGCAGACTATGTAGGCGTATTCAAACCAGCTTCAAACTAATCAGTGTAACCATAGCAGTATACAGCTCAGCCCCACGTCCCAGAGCTGGATAAACCATACAAATAAATACTAGGCAGGCTTTGGCAGGCAACCCATGGTACCTCCTGAACTGCCGTGGTTATCCTCCTAGTTGTAACCAACTAACCCAGCATGCTGGAACTAGCTTCAAAGTAGTTGTCACCACAGAGTCCACGTATCCCTAAGAGCTATACAGTTTTCACGGAAATCCTGCTACACTGCACTATGGTTATGACTGATACAGAACATGAAAGACAAGACTTTTGTTTTGCAGAAACATGTCATTTTTGGTGACAATAGCTTTTCAGCTGTCAAGTCAAAAAATACGATCACCACTCAGAGTAATACAGCCATCTATTCCAGTTCATTAGTCTTTGCCTGATGAATCAGAGAGCAGCTTAAACAGCACACAGTAAAGAGCACCTACAGGTATGAACCCTGAAAACTCTTATTCTGCATTTAACCTCATGCAAGAATTTGCACTTAGCTAAATGAGACTTCTCGCACAATTACAGGCCATTTTCAGGAGTACAGGCTTCGAGGTGCCAGAAGGTACAGTCAAGTCTTGCCTGAAAGCTTCCACTGTGCAATAAACAGGTCAGAGAGCAACTGGGCTGTAACTCAAGCCTCTTCTGGCACTTAAAGGAGCAAGATCCTCACTGCTTTCTTTCTAGTTCTAGTGAGAACAATAAGAAATCAGAAGAAAATTCGTGTTTTCTCTCAGACAATCCAGGCTCAAGACTTGCAAAACCACATGCAGTAATTATTAGTCATCATGGAAGAACAAAAGAAAGAAACCTTCTAAACAGATCACAAAGCTTGAAAACAAACACGCCAGGTACAAACTTCCACCACGTGCGTCAGTGCCTGGATCTGGGATTCTTGCTCAGACCAATTTACAACACAAAAACACGTTTTGCAGTTTTCCATACTTATTTTTTAATTAAAAAGAATGTTAAACCACGAGTGTTAGAAAGCGATGGCAGAAGGAGGGGTGTGGCAGGAAGAGAGATTCCTTTTTCTCAGAAAAGAAGTGACACATCTTTCCTACCCAATGGAACAAATAATTTATGGTTACGCAAGTTACTCAACACAATGTCAGCTCCTTTGTCATGTATTTTTCTCGCTCCTCTATTAGCACTTACAGGAGTTTGAATGTGGCTAAATCCTCCGCTAGCATTGTTTTTTCATACTGCCATTTCCTTTACCCATAATCTGCTGAATCAATGTAACAAGACTTCTTCTGGGTTACCCTTTAGCTCTAGTAGCAGCACCTGGATATACAGCTTTGGTGAGCTGCTGCTTTAATTGTAGTTCACCCAAAGCATTGTTTGGAGTTTTTTTAAGGAAAAAGCTGGTAACAAAGTTAAAGATCTCTTAGAATCTGAGAAATCTCTCCAAGCCAAGCTTCAACCACCTTAAAATCATGTATAAATTGGGGCTGCATTACAAATTTTTAGCCTTGTTGAGCAAACAGTTCCAGATTAACAAACCAACCCGACCGCGACTATTACCTGCTGAAGTGTGCTTAAATTTTTCACTCTTCTTCTTCCTCCATTTCCATGGCTTAAAAAGCCTTCCGAGAGTGGCAAATTTGCTTCTTCTTCTAATTGGAGGTGTGTGAGTCCCAGGTACTAGAGAATCTGAACGCATTGCAGCCAGTCTTTCCACTTCCTCAGCTGTAGTTTCAGCAAGAAAAGGAGAAAAAAAAAAAAAAAAGGGGGCGAAGTGAAATAAATGCTTTAATAAATTATCAGAGAACCACACAGATGGTCAAAATTTTCCATGGTTACAGAGAACAGTAAAAAAGGGAAAAATTGTAGTCTTTATTATTTTAACATTATTTTCTTTCCTTTCAGTGGAATCCATAATCTACCGTAAAGATCAGTATTAACAATCAGATTGAACAGGAGTATGGATTATTACAATAGCAAAGTTATAATCTTTAACAAATTGTTCTGCATTGCTCTAGACAGCTGGCAGTCCATCTGCCAGCCATTCCTGGGGAAGCGTGACAGAGACCGGGGAAGAAAAAGCTCAAAAAACCCTATGTAATACTGCTCAAAAGAAATATTGCAAGTCTTTTTTTTGCAATGGAAAGAGATATTTCCATGGAATAATATTTATCAGGAGCAAGGACCCTGATAAATAATGACCCTCTGGTAGCAGTACCGTCTCCAATAAAACTGCCTGGGTTACAAAAGGGGCTGCATTAGGAATTTTCTAGTGACAGAAAGGGTGCTAAAAATTCAGAAGGTTCCTTCTAGTCCCACTTTTCTGCCCACTCATTCCCCTCCAATTCTTGTACTTATCTTTTAACACAGGGACTTGGAAAATGTTAATAGAGTCCACAATTAGGTCTGAATTCCCTAGGAGGGGTTACAGGTTTTCACTGAGCTTCTGTTAAAAAATTCAGCTTTCTGCAACCTTTACACTGTAATACATCATGATAGTCTCAATACTTAAAAAAAAAAATCTGAAGAATTTAAATTACCCTTCCTCCTCGATGAGAGGAAGAGAAGCCTGGGAGTGGTCACTTGGTGCAGTTACTTGGTGCATGGTCCCCCCCTCGCATTTGCAGGGAAAATATGCTGATAAGTTTTGAGAAATAATGTCCCTGTGATTAGAGGCACAGAGAGAGGAAAGCCCGGACCACAAAGGAAAACACCAACAGGGGGAATGTACCGGTAGCCCAGGAGAGAGGGTTTCTCCACGCACAGCTGCCAGGGCTGCCATAAGCTCTCCCAGCCCTGGGCTGAAGCACACACTCTCTCTCCCTAAAAAAAGCATCTGCACAATTCAGTCAGCATACAGGAGGGGTTTTTGCGGAATTTTTTTTAAGTTGTTGGTGTTGGATTTTGGGTTTTTTTTTTAGGGATATCATTTCCCAGGCTTGTGTTGTAATGCGACACTGCCAGTAAAACTGATTTGAGTGGTTTGCACACGCACAGTCTGGATTCATAAAGGCAGGACCCAGATCGTCACCTCTCCCGCTCCGAAGAAAGCAGCCCAGTGTTCCTATTTCGCCTGTAGTATATTAAATATTAACCTCAGCCATGAGCACAGGCTCGGGAACCTCAGCAAGAACATCGCTATGAAGGGATGAGCACACCTACTCCACACTGTCAGAATCATCAGAGATTTTGGCTGGCAAATTCTTTTGTGTCTCAAAGGAAATTTTTCTGAGGCTTTAAGCGTGCCAAATTTAGGTGGGTTTTCATGGGAATAGCCAGACACGCACCTCTAACACAAAGGAAGTTCCATTCTCAGAACTCCAAACTGAAATACTATTTAAGCCCCTCAGATTTTTGCAAGCAGGTTGGTTTTGTTGTTATTGCTCTTTTGTTTGTTTTTAACATTGGCAACACAATCCTTCTTCCTATAAAATATCACTGCCAGATACAGCTGCCTGTAACTTTCTGGAGGAAAAAAAAGCTAGCCAGCAAGATACAGAGAGCCCAACTGCTTCAGTGGAAATGGTTAAAAAGAACTATTCTTTGGGTTAATAGAGAGAAAGAGACATTTCTGAGAACATAATCTTTCCATTTAAAGCAGAGGAAAAAAAGGTAGTTCGGTCAAAGCACTTCATTCTGTTCTCTTTGTGCCCAATCGCCTAGAGAAATACCTTCTTATAGAGAGAATCCATTACACGGCTCTGTCCTGTACAGGGGCTGGGACGTGCTGCATCAAGGCTGGAAATTGCCTGGTTATGCTGAACAAACCATGAGGGTAAAAAGAAGAGGAAATCAGAAATTCCCTTGCACTTTCCGATTTCACTGGAACCCGCTGGGCTTTGAAGACCAGCATGGGGTACAGACCACCTCACTCTATATGCAGATCCAAAGGGACCATGCCTTTTCCCCCTCCTCCATTTTTCAGATGCCTCTAGTTAAAGCATGCAAGATCACGCTGTGTTCCACTGCTGTGATATTTTAGAGATGCTGCTAAAAGTAATAGGCTGCTATTGTCTTTGCTGCCTTACTTGGGGGGATACAGGGCGTAGAAGCAGCCCATTGAGCAAACTGGGAATGAGACACTACTGCTGCTGAATTAGGCTTCCTGCTGCATAAACCCACAGCTGAAACATAATGAAATTCCTCTTGCTGCTCACCCTCTCTCCTTTTCCCCATCACCAAGCCAGGATTTCTGCTACTCAGGTGCCTTAGTTACTAAACCTCAGAGTTTCAGCAACTCCTCTTTGAGAGCTGGTCCTAAATGGTACTGCTGAGGCCATTCCCTGGAGAACTGACATCCCTTAAAAATCCGCTCCCTTTTGCGATGCACATCTCCTCCGTCTCACACCAGCTGTGCTCTCACTGCTCCCGGGAAGCTTTTCCCATTCAGGGTAAACGAGTATGGATTCACAGTCAGGCAAAACTAACACTGGAGTCAAAAGGAATTTACCCAAAGGGCGGGTTCATTAAAAGCCAAACACAGCGTCAAAACCATTTCCATATTTTGACTGCTCTTCTCTGAATTTCAGCATAATCTCTCACACGGATCTGTGCTCCAGGAGTCCTGCTGTGCTTTCCATCAGCCATGAACATGGCCTTTCTCCTTCATCCTCTCCAAACGCATGGCTCCGAGCTAATGCAAGTAACAGCTCTTTTCCCTCTCGCTCCTATTTCTCAGGAGGGCTACCTCATTTTTTTTCATGAAAAACACTCTCAAGAGCACTGCTAATTCAAAGCATAATAATTACTGGCTAGGAATGAACCCCATTAGCATAAATCCATGACAGTTTTAATACAGCAAGAATAAAAGCAGACCACGATGCGAGAAGTAAATGCCAGATTTCTGTGCTCTTCTTTGCTGCTGCATCTTTCGCTCGAGTTGGCCGGGTTTCTCTGCCTTTTTGGCTCCTAATGACTATTGACTGGCTGTGGGCTGCGACACCCACTGCTGACAGCAGGCTCCGTAGGCTGCTTTCACACCCTTGCTGTTCCCCAAAAAGGTGGTACTTGCACGAATGGAAACCAACCCAGGCCTTCCACTTTTTTTTTTTTGCCTTCAGAGATGAAAGCAGTCCCAGCTCGATCACTCTGCTGAACTGGGAGAAGGAACTGCCATGTGCATTAGTGCCTGTAGTCACAGTGCTGAGGTCTCATCTTGAGGCCGGTGCCACAAATGTGATGTTTACAGGTCACGGTTGCTGCTGATACTCAGTGCTTTTGGGAACTTGTTCTGATTTTTTTCCGGGATCTGAGAGAGTCTTGCCAAGACAGAGAGAGACACTGGGACCCGCGCTTATGGCAAGAGGGTGATGCACTCCCCTCCCACTTTCTTCTGTCCAAGCTGTCATCCCAGAATAGCAATGGGGAAACTAAACCTGAGAGCTTTTCACAGGCTGGTTGGCTGTGAGACAGCTTTCAACATTCTACTGTAGTCCTTAAGACATTTGAAGTTCATATAGACTGAAGGGCTTAAGCAAGACTTGTGGTTTTAATGAGAAAAAGCACCACAAATGAAAATATTTTGCATCCAAGTGATGTAAAAGAAATTTTACAAACATGATTGAAATATACTACAAAGACCTAAAACACTAGAAGGTCTGAAAGCTAACTTCTTCTCTTACCCTCCCCTCCCCTCTCCCCCCTTTTTTTTTCATTTTGAAGCTAACCCTGGGTTTGAGGGGTTTTTTTTGGTTAAAGTCACTTTGAGGTTTGTGGGCTGTAATGTACTGCATGGACACCAGACATGGACAAAATCAGCAAGTTGAGGAAGAGCACTTTGAAAAGGAGTTCCTCAAAACAGTCAATTTACCTGTCCAAGAAAAAAGAGGCTGGGCCATCTCAGACCTGTGCTGTATGTTCTTACGAGTTTCCCACATCTTTCAGTAGGGTGTTGATTTCCAGAAGGTCCAGTAAGAAACAACATAGGGGTCACCTACTTTTTGGATTTGAGAATTGTAGCAGGCAGATCAAAGGCCCTCCCAAAGACAACATAACTTACTAAGTTTTCCTGGAGAACAACAACCAGTTTTGTCATTCCCATGTCTGTCTGGGAATCATGGCATCTATTAATGTTGCCGATAGGTAATATACCCAACTTCCATTTTAGAAAACAAAAACACTGTTACTGTGTTTGGGTACACAGCACAATTTCATAGCTGAAGACTGAAGCCCACCCATCCCATCCATGATCTTTAATATTACCTTCCTCGCTGGTAACCGCACTAGGTTTTCTCTCAGACCATTTCTTAACACTCATCGTTCATAATCAGACACCTGATTATCTTAACAAACAGTTTACTTCACAAAGTTAGATTTTAAGCCTCCCTAGGAAACATCAATGACTACATTGTGCTTTCTGTTATATTTGTGCAAATCTTTAGTAACAGGCTGAAAATGATCTTGGTCCTAAAGAAGCAATTGACTAAATGTGCCATTTTGTTTAATGACAATAACTTTGTATAAGTAAAAAAACCCCGACAACATAATACTCCTTATTCCCAATGCACATCCAACCAGTCTTTATTCTGCAGATCAGTTTCCAACAAACTCCTGTTGCAAGGTTTCTTTTGAACTCTGCACCCTGAATATCCTTCACTTCAGACTGCACAGACCTTATTCTAGCAGCTTTGTTCAATACAAGATGTAGACGCATCATGTGTCTTCTTGAAATGACAGGAAACCTGAACAACTACACTAATTGCTGAGCACTTATGTCTTCTCTTTACCTGAATGGGAACACTTTCAATTAAAAAAGCACCTTGTTTTTCCTTCAGGAAAATGGTTCATTTTCTGCTCTTCTATTATCATCTGTTCTGTTATTTCCCTTTAATTTCCCTTTGCACCTGGAATTAATTTTCATCAGCCCTCCCTTTACTATTTGAATTGCCCATTTAAACTTTTCCTAACTTCTCCAAGGTCTGTTTTCCAATGAAAGACAAGGCAGGGCACGCGGCAGTCTAAACGCAGCCTTGCCAAACGGGGATGATGATTACCTCTTCAGTTGACAACAGCTCCCACTGGACGTATGCATTTGCAATGGCACCGACGGGGTTGGCGTAGTGGGTTTATGAGCCATGAAGAGGCTGTCAGTAGCTTTCCTTTGCATGCTAAGCAGCACTCACATTTTCCAAACCCCTGCCAATTATTCCCGCTCCCCAGGTGCGTAGCACTTTGCATCGTACCCATAAACTGCATCTCTCACCCTTTACACTTGCCTGTTTCAGCACAGGTATCAGACCGTGGTACGGCTCTGCTCTCTGCTGCGACCTTTCTTTCTCAGTGTATTTATTTCTCTTGTTGGAAGAGAAGTGCAAAGAATAGCTTTGGAAGTCCAATCCCTTTAGGAACCTGCTTTCGACTTCCCCACATTTTGACGTAAAATGTTAATTATTCATGCTGATTGCAATCTGAAAGCCATTTTTTAACCTCTGCAAACTATACTGCACTACATGCATCACTCTAAACATGTCTTTATTGACATGAAATCTCTCAAAACACCAAGTATTTTCTGTTTTTTAACACAGAACACAAGATTTTTACTTGCAACAAAAGCACTTTATCAGGTTATGCCATCGATAGCTACATAATCTCTTCCTTTAAACCCTGCAATTATACAAAATAAGGATTGATAGATTTCACTGATATTAGCTATTTTGTCTATCCCTTATTGCTGTTATTACTCATTGTGTTTTCCATCTCTTAAAGTGTTTATTACATATAGATTTGGGGCTAAATCCAATAAGCAGTACTGCAGCTCCTCACTTTTATGTGCCCATGCACTGAAGCAGAACCCACAGGTCTGTCCTGGGCATCACACACACTATGTGGAGACTCAGCAACTCCAAAATGGGACTCAGAGCAGCCACTGCAAGTGGAGCACAACCAAAAGCCAACCAAGAGAGAAACAGGGCCAGCAGAAGCAAACCAGATATCCTACTTTTCTTGGGGCTACAGGAAGACAATTCCACAAGTACCAGGAATTGCTCCGGTAAGAAACTTCAGCTTGTAAGAAAGCAGAGGAAGTAGGATGAGATGCACTGACTTTTCTGTTAGAGCAGCTGGAGCACTTATTTGGGAGACAGGAGAATAACAGGGTCACTTTCATCCTCCTCTTGAGAAAGTTCAAGCCCACATCTCCCTTTTTCCTTGGGAACACTACCGCACTTCGTACTGTGATGGATGGGAGAGCAGTCCTCATCTCTCCTACTAAAACTGTTATTATAAAGAAGAATTCAAGACCTAGTGGGTCTTAAAGAAAGCACGAGTGGAAGCACGGCTCCTGATAGTTAGTGCACTCATCTGTCAGCACAAAGACCCTTTTCCAAGGCTATGCTTGGGCTTTACCCTGGATTAAATAACCCAAATCTCCTTCTGCTTCACTCGTGGATTGAAAGAAACGGCTGGTCATAGCTGTGATTTGTTGAGAGCCTGATCCTGTCCAGCTATGCACAAAGGAGAATAAAGGGGAGTGAAGATACTGCCTGTCCCTGTCACTTCTGGTAGGAGATCTATCATCTGTGGCATGAGGCGAGAGAAGAGAGGTGCTGACTCCTAGATCCTCTCCCCAGAAAGCAGGAGAGGATGGATGGGTAGATAGATCCCCGTTACCAGAACTAGCCAGGCACCCAGTGAGAGGGATCCGTGTTTCAGCCTGTGAAGAACTGCCATAAAACACTCCTGTTCTGGTGTACACAGCAGCTACAAGCAGAATTTCCCATCTAGGGCATTGCCTCCAAGGCATCCTCCTCATACTGTCATCACATTGCCACACTAAAAACTTGTTTGCTGAACAAACCTGGCCCTTTCTAAGTACCCATGGCAGAAACAGGCTCTTGGAAAGCCCCAGCCCATTTTGTGTGACCTGGAGCAGAACAGCCTCTAAGCGCAAACACGTTGGGAGTTGGATGAACCCACATTCAACCCATTCAACTTCTGAGACTGAAAACAAACTATCCAGAAGATGGAATTGACCTGCATACTCACACCTAGCTGTGTCCCCTAGCACACAGCATTACAAAAATACAACTCTTTAAACCTCCTTAAAAGATATTTTGCAGAGCCTACAAGAAGGAGATTAAATCTCACAACACCAAAAAATTCAGAGGAGAAAGCTGAGCACACATCATACCCACAGGACTATTTGCAATTCAAGGCTCTAACATTATGTGCAACAAATGAAATGCTACCAGGCAGAACAGTTGCAGTGGTGTTTGTGACCATCGCCTTAGAAGTGGGCACCAACCACTGGCAACACCAATAATGGATCAAAAACACGTGAACAGGACTAAGCACCACGGCTCAGAAGTCCTGACTGTATGAGTGCAGACACTTGGGTTGTTAAGCAATCCTAACTGTCTTTGAGTCATCCTCAAAGTCATCAAGCCTAGAGTTAAGTCTCATCCATCACAGCTCAAGTTCCTTCTGAAAGCCAAAGCTATGGACGACAAAGCTGTCTTCCAGTGCTAAAGGCTGGCTGTTTATTTTGAGAAAGCCCAGAAAAAACATTTTAAACGCTTCTAATTTCTTAGGAGACTTTCGATGGACTGAGCAATTTCTGATCTGAAGTTCTCCTAAGTAGGAATATCCAATATTTTTAGTTTATTTTACTAAAAATGTGCACTTCAGAAGGCATATCTTTAGACTCTTCAGAAACCTGAGAGGGGCATGTCCTCTTATTAGAAGTAATCCCATTCAGGAAACGGCATTACAAACATTAAACTTTCTAAACACAATGGCACCATCTCACCACTATCATCTTAAAGATGAAAGATTATGTTTTTAATTACTTTAATGGCCAGGGGAAAAGGAACAAAGTACCTCATTTAAGAGCTAGAAAGTTCAAACCATTCCCTTGTAAAGTCTGTATTGCTTCTCTTGGGAAAAAGGAACTTCTATTTTTGTTCTTTAAAGAAGTTGATAGGAAGTTGGCCAAGAGGAAAAGAGTAATTATACCAAATGGCACATTTATACTGAGCATAAATACGAGTTAAAAAAAAATCAGTAACAGCCTAGCAAAAAAAATATGCCTCACTGGACTCTGAAAAGAGACAGTCTGTATCCATGTTCAGGAATTCAAAATAAGGACCAAAAACTTCTGCTTTGAGTACCTAAGCGCAGCTACATATGGTCTTCGCTGATTGTCATTATAATGGGAATTCTTTGATTGATTCAAATGATGGTTAGTTTAGACCCTTGGCTGTCGTGAAATATCTGTTCAGGCCCTTATGGTAAAGGCTTGAGTTTCAGAGATGAATACTCGAAGGGGAGAAAGATACCCACAACTCCTTCAAAGTCATGAATAAAGCATGGCGGGTTGCTGGCTAAAATACACGGAGTATTTCTGTGTGGTTTTCGTAACTGTGATTTCACTTTTTTTCACCCTCTTTTTTTAGCATTAAGTTCTAGGGTGTCTCATGGTTCCTGAGCTCTGCAGGCTATTCCTCTTGCTCAGTAGACTTAGAGGAAAGCCTCTGATTTTAAAAACTGCTGCCTTTAAAAAAAGATGGAGCCCATCAGGTAATCAAATTGCTGTATCTACCTAAGAAATGTTACAGTCAAAGGAAGGATCTATGCACGTAGCTTTAAGTTCATGAATAATTCCAAGTCCAGCAACCAGAAATAGCTCAGAAAACAAGAAAGAGTTTAGATCAGAGCTAAGGGGAAAAAAAAATACTACAGGGAGCCAAGAAAACAGAATCATTGAAAAAGCTACTGAAATAGTTCCAGCAGCTTTATGCAAGGAAATAACGTTAGCAGAGAGTAACTAATGAAATCCTGACCATACCAAAGTGAACAGCAAAGGTCACAAGGAGTAGGATTACCTTACCAAGCCATCTAGTGACTGGACAACCATTTTGGGAATTAGGGATATATTTTGTCCTCGGGGCTATCAAAACTTTGCAAATGAAGGTAAAATACGGCCCTGTGCTCTTTGCTCGTGACTAATGAGATGAGCAGGAGGAGTGAGGGAAGATGAACTGCATTATGTGTGGTCCTTCTCACATGGGGTTAAGACATGCTGGTCGCATACTAAAACGTGCCTCCTTACTGATGTCAGAGGACTTTATTGGCCGAAGCTGTAAAACGGACCTTTCCAGCATGCTAAAATTCACCTACAGCAAAAGAAATTGACAGAGAAGACTTACAGCAAGTGGTCTTAATGACTGCTTTCCTCTGTATTGATGGGAATGACCCCTTTCTGCGGTGTTTGAGAGAGGAACCAGTGGCACGTTGTGAGCTGCGAATGCGAGTGGAGCGCCCCAGCAGCGCGATGAGGTGTGCCTATATGGAGCCACTTGACCATGAAATTGGCAGCGAAGTTCATTTCACACATTGTGAAGGTAACTGTGATAGGCATCTGCATGAGATTTTATTTCAATACAGAAGTAGGACAAAACCCAACCAAAACCTGACATTTCTTACAATTAAAACAAAGTAATCTTTTTTCACCTCTTCACTGCTGGCACTGGACAAGGCAACAAATTGATGAAATCTGACTTCCCTAAATGCCGAAAGTTTCCTCTCAAAGTTATCAAGACTCTGCTACCAAGCAGATTAAAAAACCCAAACCACAACAACTGCAACATAAGCCTTTCTGACCATTTTTGACAATATAAATTGCCTCTGTCCCTATAACCTATGGGGAACAGTGTTCTCAATTTTAAGTACCGATCTCTTTTGGGCAAAGTATCTGTACAACATCCTACAAGTGTCACAGACCCCCTTATGTCAAATCAAATGTCAGGTCACGGTGACAGCTCACCAAACTTTCACATCCACTCGTTCAACTGAACTGGAGTCTTTGCCACGCAAACCTGATTTTCAAAAATCTCTTTACTTAAACAGCATTTGGTTTCAATTCACAGTCAGAGGCCAGCCTGAACCACGACATCTGGCTGAGTACCTCAAGCTTTACAAGGCTTGTGATGGTGCTCCGAATGACAAATCTCCCAAGCATTTTGTACAAAGGAGGAAACAAGAGACAAAACAGATATGCTTGCAGGTACTTACACACAAACATATTCAAATGGAGCCTGATATGCAACAACTGCAATAATAACAACGCAAAAATGTGAAGTAATGAACAACCATAGCATGTAAAGAACACCACCTTCATTTATCTGCTAAACACAGGGAATATCTGTATTAGCTCAGAGCAGCTGATTCCTAAAATTACCACCCATCTTCATATAGGCCGGCAATTTTTGTTTGGTATTTATCACGCAGGGCCCAATGTCCAAAGAAGGCTGAGGGAAAGAAAAACAAATGGAAACAACGCCAAAGAAAAATACTGCCAAAAAGTATCTTTCTTGAGCCTCTATGCAATGCCAGAAAATGTATTAGTGAACTGACGCTTCTCTTGCTGCTTAGTGAACTGGCTGTTCTGCCAACTTGAGACGAATAGGAGAAAGAAGGATCAGTTCACTGGAACTACAGGATCTCCCTATTTTCTTTTAGGCTCATGGGTTTCCATGCACAGCACAAGCATATTGAGTTCACAAGGAAAACGGTGTTTGACTCAAGATGACAGAAATGCATAGAAGGCCAAATCCACATTAGAAACTTGAGTACTTTCTTAGAGTCAAACAATGCAGACCAAATGCTGGCCTTATTTTGATGAGACACACAAGAAAGAAAAAAAGGAAATACCTCCTGAATTCTAGCTTGTTTGTACATGCCACTTGGGGGAGGGGACAACTTTGAAGGAAGGGAAGCTACATAACGGAGCCTCACGAGGCCCTCCTTACTTTGCCATTGAGGTATCATGTCTAATTCTCTCCAACGGCTGCTAGAGGAGCCGAAGACGGGCAGCCATAGAGGGTAGACAGTCAGAAATTGCTCTTGTCAATTCAGATGCTGGAGCAGGCAGCAAATCCCATCTTAAGTGCCACAGCAGACTGCTAGAAGACAACCCCTCACCCGTATGGCTATAAACCAGCAATCAATTACTTTGGGGCTGTAAATATTAATGAAAGCTTTAGTCATCTCACTCTTCTATTTCCCAACAGGGTACAATTCAGATTCAAACAGCCTAAGTTCCACACCAGTCTCTGCACCTGGCTTTTCCTTCAGGTCGCACCCAAATTTCAAAGCTATTTATCCAATAAAACCTCTGTGCTAGCATAAGGGGGGCGTCCTGTTTTGCTGGTGCATGGAAGAGGCCTTTCAATACCAGTTCAACTTCTGGTTGAAATAGTTTCCACTGTCCGTCCATCCATCCATCCATCCACCCACATGTCTCTGCATTTGCACTACTGACTGTTCAGTCTGAGCATCTGAATTTTTAGCAGTGTTGACATTTTAAGCAGATTGGAAAGTAAAATGAGAAAGACAAGACGCTATAAAGCCCTATAGCAGCATGACACACATACTCTTTATATCAGTTCAATTTCAGCTGATGTAGAAGAAATAACATTTCTACTGATTTTATTTATTTATTTACTTTACCAAAAGCAAGGTTGACAAAGTCTCCATGTTAAAAAACAACACTGGAGCTGCACACATGCTGCATCAGATAGTATCTGAATATTGGAAATGTCAAAGCAGCTGTGAATGCGTAAAGAGAGATAATGCCAGAGCCATAATCCTTAAGACATGGACTACTGACATTAGGGACCATGGATATGGTCCATGTGGATGTGAATATATGGATCACCAATACTTCGGAGAAGCCTGCTAATACATGGGCTGTGGATGCAGTAGACCACAGTGACATTTCCAGGCCTGGCTCATTTGTCAGGATGTAGTTAATGATTATTCTAATTATTTACCTTAAGATCCCAAATGCATTTGAATCTGCTCATCAACATTTCCATCTGTTGATTCTTGAATCTGTGTTAAAAGGATAACTAACACTCAGGACAATGGTATTTGTGTTGCAGCTGTACACCCCTCAGCCTACTGCTGAATATAAAGAATATTGTGATCAACTATTTCTAACGAAACTTAGACACTCCTTTCTTGAAATGACCTGATATTCTCAGTGTTACCATCATTACACTTCTGTGCTCTCAGACCTTTACAAGGAAAGACTTAAAATACCATTACTCTCTCCTTTTTTTCAAACAGATAATCAACTTCTCTTAGGAGGCAAGGTGAAATAAAAATCATTCTCTGCTACCAAAATCTCCCAAGATAAATTAAATAATTGGATCCATTTTATTTTTATTCCCTGCACTCCTATTGAACAAAGCCATTAGACTAATGGCCTGAAAAACGTCATACAAAAGATGACAGAGGGCAAGATCTTTCTCTTAAGTAGTGATAGGGGAGGGGCATCTGCTGAACTGCAGCACTAAACCTGTCATCCTAGTCTTGGGCTGCACGGCTCAGGGCAGGAGGAAGAAAAGAGAAGACTTGAAGTACACCTTACACCCTTTCAAAAATGTCCCAAGTAACGGATATACTGGGCCCTCCCCGCACAAAAGGATGTACATTTTAAATTGCAACCCTTGGGCTTCAGAGACCCAGCAAGTAGCTGAAATAGAACACCTCTCCTAGCTATGGGCAAAGAAATGGGGATAGTAATCTCAGTTACACAACGCAAGGTTTTGGAGCCTGCGTGTCTCTCACCCCTGGTCCATGTCCTGACTAGCACACCATAAAGCATACATATGCAGAAACCTGCCTTCCTCTTCTCTTTGGACATTTTTGACACAATTTTACTTTTCTGGGGTGGGGGAAAAAAGCTGGGGAAATTTTGGCTTTTACTCCCAAGTCATATTTTCAAACCTTCAAAATTTCTACTACCTATGCAGAAAAAAATTTGCAGAGACTGTCAGTCAGGTCTGGTCATCTCTTATTTGTGGTTTTTCCTACTTGGGATCAGGAGCTTTCTCTCAGGGAAGAACAGTGCTTGTCCATGAGATCTCTCTCAACAGCACATCTTCATGGTGGCTGATGGGCACTATGATTCATTCTAGGGGTATCTTTTAGACAGGGTGGCCTGGGCATAACTAAGCCAGCACGATACGTCTAGTGGTTCCAAAGAAGCTACAGCAGGTGGTTTCAAAATCACTGATTTTATCTTTGATTTAAATTATACTGTGTGTTCATTGTTTTTCAGAGCAACAATAATAATTCATCTTCTTTTGAATGTAAGAGTCTCATCTAAAGGCAGAGGCTCTTCTAGATCTGTCTCACCTTCAGTAAGCCGGACCCAAAGCCAGGAAAGTCGGGGAGAGGTGACAGTGACAAGATCAGACATTACCTTATTCCTCTCTGCCCAATCCTTCCTGAGACAAGGAGACTGAAAGCAACAGACCGGTGAAGATTCATGTCACTTCACAAGAGCCAAAAACCAGCAAGAGGACAGTTTTCCAGCTCACAGGGATGGCAAGAACATCATCATTTTCCGAGAAGTGTGCAAATCAAAGTCACAAAGAAAAAACGGGGCCTCCAACTATGTCCCAACTTCACCTCTTTGCAGCTTTGCTGCATCCATCTAAATAATGGCAAACATTACACTACCCTCCAGTTTCTTAAGAAAGCAATTGCAACATCCAGCCAAAGCTGGCTTAACCACTGTACGCTCTGGTGCTGCCCTTCAAGCAACTGCACTGCCCACCAGTGCCCTGATGCTGGGTTTTGGCTAATGGATCTGGGAAGATGTGCGAGACCTGGCATGATGGATTTAACAGACTACAAACATATCCAATTAATCTTAGATATCCTGGCAGACTCTTAGCTAGGTGGTACCACAAACACTTATACTATGCTCCTGAAATTACGTTCTGACTAATTGGGGGCTGAATAAGGTGACAACAACAGGAAGCCAAATTCAGTATTGTCTGATTACAAACAAGACAATCTTAAGAGATACAAAGGGATAGCTATGTATTTACTACCAGCCACTGAAATGGATCAAGAAATAAATTCTTACAACACAAAAATTAATGTAGAATGTCTACCTCTCTTGCTAAGGTAGCAGCAATGAATGATAATGTTACATATATAACAGTATACTCAAAAGGATAGGTTTTGCTCATCAGTCAAGAAGCCCATAAATGAACTCTGATGCTTTTAACGACACAGTATTAGCTCTTGTTTCTAAACAGAGGCAAAAGGTATTGTAATAGCACAAACTGATATAAGTAGTACTGGTTACGAACTAAAAGAAAGAAAAGGTGAAACAAAAAGAGATGAAGAGATGTCACACAGCAGAATACTGAATCAGGTTATTTCTTCTGATCTCTTCCCTACATACCCAGTATTTCTCTGCTGTTTAGCTCTGACTGGCAGTGATGATATTAATGAATAAAATTGCAATAATTGATGTAAAGTGAAGTACTTCCATATATGTCATTTTCTTCTAAAGAATCTCAAGCTTTAAAAAAGAAACAGGCCAACTACACCAGCCATCCTCTAAGAGAAACATCTCTAAGCAAGAGAGGGAAGTACCTAGAAAAGACAAAACACAGAAATGGAAACTATCTGCTCACCTAGGCAGGGATCAAAGCTTAAAACAGGACATAAGGATGATGCAAAAAGGCACAGAAAGGCAGGCTTGTTCAGCCAGGTCTGTATCAGATGATTTGAAGTGCTCTGGTAATAGCAGAGTGAGAAGAGCACCTGCTCTTCCTTGATCTATGCCATCATCCTCATCTCGCTCCTTTCTTACACACTGCCTTCCCCCTTTACACATGGAAAACCTGTGGGTTTTCATGGTTTATCAAATAGTTCTGTATTGTATATCTCACATACCTAGCTCGATACAGAAGAATCAAAACTAGGCATACTACTCAAGATTACAACAAACGCTTAGAGCAGGGCATTATTGTTACATACAGGAAATACACGGTATCGCTTTCATCATACTTGATGGCATTTTGTCTGCTTTTTTGAACTCCCCACAAGGAACTGATTTTTCATCACGCGTTCAGTGTTGCCCCAATCTATGTATTTAAGAGGTTTACATACCCCAAGACTTAAAACTTGGTTCTCAGAATGTAGAGCAGCATGGTACAATGCTATCAAAAGATGACTGAGTTACAGCATTGAAAAGGAGCGAAATCAACGAGAAGAGACAGGAGTGAAACAGGCTGGCGGGCTGCTCTCTAAAGACCCAGAGAACTGAGGTGTTCTCTTATCAGTGTCCTTATGTCAACACTATGTAATAAAAATGAGAGGGGGCCTGAGCCATTGTGACTAATTCCATAATTTTTTGTTGTTTTTTTCCCCTAAAACTCCTCAAATCAATGACATGGATATATAGAATTCCTGGAAAGGTGGCTAACGTTTCTCCAGTAGGGACATAGGAGTTTTCACTGGAAAACAAGGGATTTAGACATCTGCTTGCATAAGCTTGACCCAGTCTTGTGTACACCTTTTTCCCCCCATACTATTTAATTTACCGAAGTGAAGACCTCGCTTACTACCTATATTTTTCCTGCAGTTTCAGTCAATAACGTAAATTATATTGCAATTTTGGACAAGGCATCTTCCAGGGCTCTTCAAACTAACCCTGGAGCTCTGCTGGGTGACAGCCCGTGCAAGCTTGGCTGTGCACTTCCCATTGCCAGCACAGCCTCGTCTGCAATAGTACACAACTGGCTTATTTTGTGGCTAGCAGTTTTGCTACAGGCAGTTCAATCGGATACGAGCTAGTCACTACAGAGACGCACATGAGCAGTTAATGACTTGCCCCAGCCTTGGTGGTGTTTCTTCAGCTTTATTTTGGGACATAAAGGTAGAAGATGTAATCCCCCCTCTCTTTCCCCATCCCTTTCCTTTCCTTTCCTTTTACTGCCAACTAGCCAACTGAAATAACTGCTAGTGTTTAAGTAAAGCCTCACATATCTCTGGTCAGCCATTCGCATTTGCTAGCCTTAGCATGTAAGCCAGAGGTACGCCCTCTTATAGCCCAAATTGATCGTTTTCTTCCTCTTCTATTCCTCCCTCCTCTCCTCCCTGCCTGCAGGCCGTGCCCAGCCACACCAGCGCAGCACAGCTCTGTTAGCCTCTGATCTCAGGACAAAACCACAGGTAACTGATGAGTTTCTGTTAGTCCCTAACATGCAAGACACACCGACAGGAGCGGGGCGCTGGGACTCTACCCTCCCCACTCCCTGGTAAAGGAAAGGTAAACGGTCATGTCCTGTCTGCCTTGGGATTTTGCCATCTGGAAGTCACCATGAGTAGGAATCACACCTTCCTCCTAGAAGGGCACGTTTATTCTCAGCCTGCAAAACGCTGAGGGCTCGTATCTCCCCGAGCAGAAAGCGATGCTGGTGGGAGCAAAGTGTCCTGCCCAGCTCCCCAGCAGCCTGTTGGGATGTGGAATATCTTTGCTCATCAACTTGCTCTGGCATAGCACCCTATGCACCCAAATCAAACAATACAGAGTCCAACTGACAAAAATAAACCAATTTTATTTTATGATCTGTGCTGTCAGGGATACATATTTCACTCTGCAATGAAAGCCCATGCCTTTCCCCTCCTGCCTCTTTCTTTAAGGTGACTATCCCTCAGAGACTAAAGACACACACTGCATAATTATATCAGCTGTTGAAACCTCAAACATGTTTTTCAGCTTCCCACACTTCACAGCAGGACCAGGTATGCTGTTTTTTTGCCTACTTTTCCATTCTGTGTAGTTTAATGTTTTTCCTCCAGAATATTTTAGGATTTTTAACAGGTACAATTGTAAATGACTGCAATGCCTCATAGCCACATACTGCGCTCACTCTAGAGATGGTAATGGAAGAGCAGTTACTGTTTGAAATAATGTGAGAATTAGTGGAGGAAAACTTATTTTTATACACAGCTATTGCAGGGCTTACAGCTTGTCTAGAAGATAACTATTTCATTTAATAATTGCTTTTGTGGGAAGCAAAATAATCACCTCGGAGACAATCTCTTAAGTGATGATAAAGTAAATGTTCTCAAAGTTCCTAGCTGAAAAAAATAAGAGTCTTCAATTCCAGGTGGGAATCACACCCCCACACCCCACACACAACCCTCCCAGATCCCCCTTTCCGTTTGGAAAAGATAATTATCTGGAAGCTCTAGAAGAAGGACGGCAGCAGAAAAACAAGTGTTAGAATTCCTACAGCAACAGTATCTCAGTCCACGTTGATTTTCATGCATATATAAGATAACGAATCATTTCTGCTTAAACAGCAAAACCCCGAAGTATAGGAGCATACAATAAACAGACTGGGTTTGAGCTCTGAATGAAACCTTTCAGATATGTTCATTCTTAATATTATTTATATTTCCACTACACTTGTACCTAAAGACCCCCAAAACCTGGAGCCCCACAGTCCTTGGCACTGGGAATGCAAATGGCAAGAGACAGCCCTCCCCCTGCCAAAGGACTCATAGTCTATTTACAGACCAGCAGGCAGGTGAAAGGAAACCCCACTATCTCCATTTTTGCAGACAAGGAACCTAGGTATGGAGCGATACACAGACGGACATGTCCAAAGCCGCCCAGAGATCCTCTGCAGAGGTGGGAACTGAGCTGAGAACCCTCATCTGTCACTGTTAAGAACCTGCTTTTCTCTGCGCAGTCCCTCTCTTCCAATGGACTGTTAGGTAATTGCTTTCCACTTAAGTTTTCTTGTCAGATCCTCTGCATAAAAATCAAAAGTATCCCGCTTCAGTTGTTCCACTCGCTCTTTCTGTTAGGTCATTTCTGGGTACCTCTGAAACCGCTACAGTTCTTTCTAGCCACACTAAAGTAGAGACGCATCTAAACCATGCTCCAGATCCAGGCTCAGACTTCTGCAGGAGACTGAGATTTGCAGTCAGCTTTCAGTGTATGAACACCTTAAATAAAACCCAGTCAAGTCTCTTCTCCCTGTATTTGTTCCTCTAACTACTGTTCCCTTGCTCATCAGTCATGTCATCTGCTATGACCCAGCACTGCCAGAACCATCCCAGAGGCCACTGAAATCAGTACATTGAGAAGTGCTCTGTACATGCCAGGAGATGTTTAGCATCCCGCAGTCCCAGTGCACCTCGATCTCTTGTAGTTCTAGCTCCTTCTTCTCTACAAGCTTATCATCAGTCACGTTCCTGCATTTATGTTCAGAAAGTATTTTCATTCCCCTTCATGCTTCTGGCACTTTCAAAATACCTCCACTTGTGTTTTCTCCTCACTTCTTGTCTGTCTTTTCTCTGGACTTCTGCAACTCTTCACCATCGTGCTTCTCCCAGCATCTCCCTCGCAGCCCTCCTCTGGCAGCATTCAGAGCTCAGCCCTGATTGCTCTTTTATTCCTGGAGGTGACTCATATCTTTCTACACTTGACCTGTCCCTCTCAGTTCAGTCTGCTGTGTCTGATTGCCTCTCTGGCATCCTGTCCTGGATGTCCCGTGGCCACTCAAACTTCACAGGATGAAACCACACACCTCATTCTTCCCTCATATACAGTTTCACTACTTCTCCATTTCCAACACCATTTCTGCTATTATCTCACCCAAACTTGCAGTATTGGTGGTTTATACATTCCTCTCTCTGATTTCTATTTTCCAACTAAATTAGCTTTAAATACATGCATTCCTTTCAATCCAATGGCTAAAGCATCTCCTACTTCCATCTGCATTACTGTAACCTCCTGCTTCTCATTGAGCTTCTCACTTTTTATTTTTTACCTCATCAAAATGCTGCATCCACATCAACTCCCTTTAGCCTTACTTCAGTGAGCCCATCTGCATGTCCAAATTCCTTCACCGACTTCTCTCTGAATTACATGACCTCCCTTCCAAGATATCATACAACTCAGCACCTGCCTCCATCTTTTCCTTCGGTTTCATGGCTATATCTCCTCTGCTATTCTCCTAGTCATGACTTTTGCTAGATTAGTTAGTGGTCTTTGAAGGATTTCTCTCTGTTTCAGCATGATTTTTCCTTCTCCAGTTTTGCCAGTGCAGTAGTACAATGAGAATGCAAAGTAAGACAGTGACTAGAATCCAGGACTCATAACTGGATTTGGAGGGTATTTCAGCATTAACTCAATGTACCCCACTGGCTTGCCTATGCTATAAGGACTGAGTCCTGATCTTTGTACACACTTTCAACAAATATAATAGTTACACGGGTCACAGAACCCACACAGTACTTTTGGGTCCACTAGTGCAGTTTCAGGCCTGCAAGACCGTGTATAAACTATATATAGGTTTGAATAGGAGGGTGAGGGTGTCCCCATTGCAAAGTTATGTGCATTTCCCTTATAAAAAGTACTAAGTGGTCCCCCTTCTGGGTGCTCTTTAGGCTATGCAACTGGGAGGATGCACGGACATCCTGAGATCCCTACAGGTTTCTCCATACCTGGGCTGGTCACAGGTTTTTACCTGCTCTGTCCTGTTGATATTACGATCACATCATAATTTCAGTTCATTATATCATCCTTTCCCTCCAAATCCCCAAATGTCTCGAACAGGTATTAACCAGGGAAAAACTGGCATTTTTCAGTCCTGAAAAATGTGTGAGAGTCAAGCCAGTGAGCGTGCTCAGCCAGCATAGCTGCGACTAGTTTCTTTACTTTCTGAAAGAAACTCATAGCTGTGCATGCTGGTGGGAAAGAAAGGATTAAGGCTGTACCAGTATTACATACTTTTTAAATGATGTCCATAAAAGTTATTTGCATGGAGTGGAATGAAATCTTGCCCCACAGAAGGAGGGGGTGAACATGGACCGATGAGATGCTCTGGAAGCCTGCTGGCTGGAAGTCTCTCTGCTCTATTCTTTGCCTCTCTAGGGTTACGAGATTATCTCCTGTCAAGACGCATACCCTCCCCTCGGAGTATCTAACAGTTTGAAGCTAAATAATCAAACATAAAAAAGGAAGTAAAGTCCTTAAATACATATCTGTTAGTCTGTTAAGAGGTACAAGTAACTGGAGTTATACATTCATAAGCATCCATACATACATGTGTGCGCTAAAAGGGAGGAAAGCAATGCTCTTTTCTTACCGTGCTGAGATTGCAAGTACAAGGTTGCAAAAAAAATCCCAGCAAAAGATGTTGATGCAATTGAGTTTTACGTCAATTCAATTAATTTAGAAAAGCATATTTTTACAAATGGCTTCATTTGCTTTTAAGGACAAATAAACCATGCTAATAGTATAAAGTACCTGCTGCATCTGCACATAGCAGATTTAATATCTGTGGGGCTTGCTGTCATCAGCAGCACATAAGAGGAAAGAAAACACTCAACATTTTGCATAGCATTCATCCAATTCTTCCCTCTGCTGTAGTGGCATAAGCAGTAAGAGTGCTTAACCCACTGTGGGTTTCCAGGCTTCTCAGCCTATCTTCTCCCTTTCCACTGAAAGCAATTCCGTTCAGCTTTAGCTGCTTTTTAATCAAAGGAAACTATAATCACACTAGCAGGATGCTAATTCTGAAGAGACATTAGCAAAATCACAGTTACTTCATTAAACTGCAGACCTGTGGTTGACAAAGGACCATCAGATCCCAGAGAATATTTTGTTCTTTTGCATAGAGCAAACGAAAGCAGCTTTGGTTAATTACAATAAATAAATAAATAAATAAAAATCAGCCTCGGCGACAAAAGCTGAAAAATGAAGTGCCAACAACTACTGAGAACCTCGGCTCAGAAAACACTAACAATTTTGTATTCACATTTATCACAAAAAAAGCGCCTTTCCCTGACCTTCAGAAAATGAGATTTGTCTACCACATCAGTTAATAGGGAGTCTTAAGTCGAGTGCCTTCAGTCCTAAGTAACATGTAAAACCACAGAGCAAAACAAAGTAATACAACATTGAACAAGAATGCGGGGTAACATCTGTGAGGCTGTTTTTTGCCTGAATTCTTTTATGCTCCTTTTAGTTCTCAGCTGCTCCTAATTGCTGACTTTGGCAAAATCCAAACAATTTGTCATTGTTGCCTTCAAGTATTTGCATTCCCAGAAACATAAAAAGCATATACTTACCTGTAGCAACACCTGTGATTGATTACACCGTCACTCTCTGAATACCCTCTGGAGGTTTTGCTCAGTCCCAAAAGGAGAGGGGGAAGGGATGAGAACAGTTGTCTGATGAAGAGCACTATATTAATTCCAATAAAAATACAATTTCCCCCATGCATTTGACAGCATGGTGAAAATCACACTAGCCGGATTCCAGGTAAACCAGTCCTTCCAAATACTGAGTTGAGTCAAGCAAACTCTACTGCAGCACGACGAGGAAAAAGTTGATCTAACAAGGCAGAAAACCCTGATCTAAAATTCACAGGAATGGTAACAAAACACAATCGATACACACAGCAATTTCTATAGCAACTGGGGGGAAAAAAAAAAAAAAAGAGTTGGTTCCTTAACTGTTAGCACAAAGCTTCTGTGGCAAATGAGGGGACCTGTCCCTCTTGGCATCTCTCTGATCGACAGGCTGAATCGATGCCCAGTGCATTCCTCCCGCGCTCCCTTTCCTCCTTCCCTGGGATCTGTGGAGGGGCAAGCCGAGCATCCCAGCCTCCGACAGGAGCGCACACATGTACACACACCCCCCATGCAAGCAAACGCGCTCCCCTGCCTCTCTCCTACACCCACAGGATCTCAGCACTCACCGTCACGGGCTTCCTCCCCGCGACTGCAGTTGCTGCAAATGTGTTTGATCTCCTTGCCTATGTGACAGTGTATCACGAAAGAGACATTGTTGTTAGTGGCGGTGGGCTCCTTCAGTGGCTTCATCCTCACTAGATAGAAAGCTTTCTTTTTAGGTTTCTCTCCACTCATGTCTGAAACCGAGCCCTGCCTGCAGCCAGAAGACGAAAAAGCAAGCATCCCAGGCTGCCTGGCGTGCGTGCAATCCGCCATCCGCTCCCTCTCGCCTCGGTGTTTAGCTGCCACACACACAACAGGGATGAAGGGGAGGGCTGGGGGAGAGAGGGGGGGAGGCGGGAGGCAGAGCAGGCAGAAGCGCTGCCTGAGCCTTGCTGCCCTCCGCGACCCGGCTCCTTAACCAACCCACTTGGGCTCGGCTGGAGGGTGCTCAGCGTGGCCCCGCTCCGGCCGTGCCCGTGACGAGCTTCGCCCTCAGCCGCGGGCGCTAGGCATGTGTGGCGGCAAAGAGGAGCCTGGTACAATTTTGGCTACCTTGCCGGCTACATGCATCCCAGGAGCGCAGAGCCTCCCTTCGCTTCCCGCCCGCCCCCCGTCCCCCCCCCCCCCCATGCCTCCCCCCTGTTCTGGCAAGCCCCCACATCTGCGGGCGCCCTGCGTCGGGCCGTAGCCCTCCGGGATGGCGGGCACGGCCGCGCTGTGATTCTCTAGCCCGGTGAACACGGCAACCTCGCCTTCGCGCTTGGGCGGCGTGGCAGCCCGTCCCGCTGTAATTAATATTTTACACCCAAAGGACAGCCTGCCAGCAGGCTGACAGAGGGTCCTCGCCCTCCCCCGCCTCCGCAGGCAGTTTCAGCTCTGGGGGCACTGGGCCTCTCTGCTTCGGGTGCCCCAGGAAAACCAACTCCCCTCCTGCAAAC
Source organism: Phoenicopterus ruber ruber (assembly GCA_009819775.1). NCBI lineage: Eukaryota > Metazoa > Chordata > Aves > Phoenicopteriformes > Phoenicopteridae > Phoenicopterus > Phoenicopterus ruber. The sequence continues at coordinate 72,663,498 of CM020216.1, forward strand.
CCCTCCTGCTTTTCCTTCTTGCTTTTTCTCCTCATTTCTTTTGAAAGACAGAGGAGGTGTCTGTCCTGTCCTGGCCTGTGCAGGGCTCACAATGCCAGCCTTTGACGGTGGCTGGCACCGCCTGGTGACTTCAGCCCAAGCCCCCCTGCACCGGGACTGCTCCTCCTAGGCTAAGGCTGACCAGAGGCTCCCAGAGAAGTGCAGACAGTTTGAATTAATTTTGACTGCTTATCTGGAGGATGAATGCCCCCTCCTTTGTCTCCCTTGCCTCCTACCCAAAATGCAGCTGCTCCGGAGAGCAGCCCTATCATCCCCGTGCGCCTGCAGCCTGGGCAGCACGCTTCCAAACCTCCCCCAGCCTGCAGGAGGTTATAATCTCTGGCCAGACGCTCTGTCAATCCCTTGCTGCACAGCTGCCCCCAAAACGTGCCCTCTGTTTTCACAGCACGGTAAACAGCCCAAGGTACCCAACCTGCTGAAGCAGCGGCTCAGGACAGTGCCTGTGATACAGAGAAAGGGGGGAGGCAGGGGCGAGGATGCTCGCTTCTTGCAGGCTTTGGGAAGGAAAGCCTGAAGAAGAGAAGATAGCCTCAGCTATTCTGGTAGCTATTATAGGAGTGTGAGTGTTGCTCCTTTAAATCTTCAGCAAGCTATCAGTTTGGCAGGCACTAAGCAGAGAGAGAGTGCAATTGGGGCAGACGAAACATGGCAAAGAATAACACCATTCTCCTTATTTTTAGCCAAAGCCCTTGCTCTCTGCTACAAGAAATCCACTCATTCTGCAATTCTTCACCGTTTCCACATGTTGTTTCCACATGTTTTACTGTAATGAGAGGCCAAAACGGCCCCGATTCTCTTCAACTGCACATGAAACTGAGAATTTTGCCTAAAGAAAGACGGAGCAGAAACTTAAGGATTCAGTGCCATGGTTTTCCATTTTCTCAAATGCATGCACGCACGCACACACGCGCACAGACACACAGAAGATGCATGCGATGAAACTGCTGACCTACTTGTTCTGCGTCATTCTGATGCAGGTCTGACTTCTCACCTGGCGCTCCCGGGAGTTGAAACCTTGAGATGTCACATACAGCAAAATTTGCAAGGCTTTACTTTTCTCAGCAGCGTTCACAAATCAGACTTGGTGCTATCAGATCTCACAGAAATATGGGCTGAAGCATGCTCTCAGTAGAATCATGCCGTTCACTAAGCCACGCAAAGCATCCTGCGCACTGAGCTATGTATATAGGTTTATGTTGAATAGTCGGTCACCTCAGGTTAAGTATTGCCCCAAAGGACTTGATTTTGCATGTGTTGCTCATCTAAAATTCTCACACGTTTCATATAAGTGGTAGGAGAACAGGGAATGCAGTTATTCAGGAACAAGCAGGTGAGTTCCCCAAATGTGTGTATCATGTAGTTACAAGTTAATGCACTGAAAAGCCACCCCTCTGAATGCCTGATGCTGAGACACCGCTTGCTACGTTACACATTTGGAAAGCGAAAGCTGAGAAGAGTTTGATCCCTAACAGTTGCACAGCAGTTCAGACACAATGCATTTCCCTCTAACTTATTCTCTGCCTTTGAGAACACCTTCAGTTCAGTTGTGATTCAGAAAATAATTAGGCAAGCGGAAGACATGACCATAATTCACCTTCTGAACTTGCTTAGAGTTCACAGCTGTCTGTCCCTGGTACCCAGCACTGCTGCATTATAGAAGTGGGTCAGGAAAGCAAAGCACATCCAAATGTGAACTTCCTCGAATTTGGGAAATATGAGTGTTTGTGAAATGTGGGGTGAACTCAAAACTGGAATACCATATCGGCTGTCTCAGGGAAGTATTGGGGTGTTGTGCCTCACCTGTTTTAGGAATGGAAACTAGAGTGATATATTCAGTAGAGCTGAACACCAGCAGAGCTGGTCTTGTAAGGCAAATGGTCTTGTAGTTCAGGAATCAGATAGGACTTAGGACATGAAAAACTGGGTCAGGTCATCAGTCTTTTGCAGTCTCCCTCTGTGACCTTGGACTAATTACTTACAATGTCTTGGTATCTCAGCTCCTTGGCTAAAGAACAGTGTTGTAGATGTTTCTGTTTTTCAGACAAATTTTATGAAGTCGTATTTCAAGGTGCTCTGAAGGTGTTTGTGTATGACAGAGAGGGAACACTTACACAGACTGTTCAAATACAGAGATCTACTATTTATAGCAAAACGAGAGGGGAAACAGGAAAAACATGTTCCATCAGGTTTAGTCCAAACAGTTCACTCATTCCAAACTTAAGGTTTTTTGTTTCACTGAATTTTGTTTCAACAGTGTTTATCCCTCCTCTTCCAACTCTTTTTATTCTAAAACCGTGAAACTCAACTGAGATTTGAAAATAGACTTGGTATCCAAAACCCTGCATTTTTAGTGACTGTTATTATCTCCCAACCCCAAACAACTTTTAGAGAGGGACAGGAGCAACGCCTTTCTCAGGCAGAGACTGGAAGGAGACTACCTGTGTAACTATTCCTACAGGTCAGGTCAAAAGCTCTTTAGTGACTCTGTCCAGCTTCACATGTACTCCGTACTATGAAAGAACCACCAAACATTACGGCAACACAGGCAGTTTTTGCAAGCAGATCCCAGGAGACTGCAGAAGCCCAGCTCCTCTGACACAACTGAGGACATTTGGGAATTAAGTAACTGGTCCAGTGCATAACACTGACTCCATGTGGATAAGAACCCCAAATTATCATGGAGAAGGCCCAGCACATTTTTGCTTGCAGGTGCTATGTATTTTGAATGCAAACAAGCCCTGAAGCCATCTCCTAGTATGTCTCTTGTAACAGGCACTTCACTATAACATGCAAATTGCCTTCATTCCTATGAGCCGCCTTATAGAGAATCTGAATTTGCCACAGCTCATAAAACAAAAATATGTTTAATTATGATATGTGTAATTACGGTGAAAGCTGCCGCTGCTAATCAGTTCCAGGACAAATAATATAAAATGAAGATACTACAGTATTCCCACAGAAAATGACTTGCTTTGCCTTGTTTTTAAAGATAAGTAAAAAAAAAAGGCGTAATAACTCTTTCACTGCCTCAATATGTGGCTACAAACCTTGGCGTAATTTTATTGCACAGTAGACAACAAAATCAATGAAGAGGATGTCAGACAGTTGGTTATTTGACAGTGAATCAACAAACTTGCATCCTATTCCCAGCCCACATTCACTTCTTGTGTAAGCTTGGGAAACCATTTGTACCTTCAGTTCCGCCCCCACAGCCTTTGCCATTAAGGAGAGTGCCACTTCCATTGTCCATAACAAGATGAAAGCAGCATCCCCTTTAAACAGATGACTACTGAGATATGGACTCATATCTGCCTCAAAATCTTTGAGGCTCCACCCTATCTTTCAATTTTTTTCCCTGGACCATGTCTCCCCCTGTCACAGATCACCTGGCTGAGAGTCTTTTTTGGGATACTGTGCCCTCAAACAATCTCTGTGAAAGCAAAAAGTGATGCTGGAACCAATCAGCCAAAAGCAGGCAAGCTTTTGGCTGCACCTTCCACATCACAGAAAAGAAGATTCCTTCTTACTTCTTTCTCTAACCTGTGGCACTGTGCAAATGCCCAATGCCAGTCAGGACACTTCTGAAGTCTGCCCTAAGCCCCTCAGCTGAACAACAGGGAGGTTTCTGTGCGGGCAGGACGGGCTCCCTCCTGCTTCCAGCACAAATAGGTGGACATCAGAAATCGCGTGGAAGCCTCTCAGCCACATTTCTTCAATACAAAGGTTGTCTTGGAGAGCTGTAGTGTTTCGCTGAAGAAGCTGTGGCTAACAGAATGGCACTGTCCAGGTGAAAACGCTAGACAAATGCAAGTCTAACAAGGCAGCATCACTTCTTCTCAGCAGTTTAGTCTTTCTAACCGAAACACCATGATTCATTTGTTTTACAGTCTATTTAGGCAGTGATGTTTTTGCAGAGATGCCCCTGTACTTGGCAATTTTTTTCTAAATATTTTCCTTTCCTTCTTATTTCCTCTGCCCACTGTACTATGAATCCCAGTGAGAATAAAAAAGAGATAAAAGATAAATTAACTAATTACCAGCTGCTCTGGTGATTAATGCATACATTGATGTTGTATTACACATACTCAAACAAGCTGATCAAGTTGGAGTGGAGAGGAAAATATGTACAATTTGATCCACTGACTACAACAGAGGAATCAGCCACTAACACAGTAGCCCCTTTGGTAGCATCTTCTATTAACAGCCAAAAAATGCCCCAAAAGCCACCTCAAGACAGCTGACATTTGCCAAAGGAGTTTGCTGCCAGGTGGAGCATCCTTCTACTTGCAAGCCACAACTCAAACCCAGACACCCAAGTACTTTCTGTTTGCCAGGCAATTAGTGCAGCAGGACTCTGGACCACGGCAGGGGCTCCAGGGTGCTAGGCTGACAGTATTTCTGTGTATTTCTGCTTACTGCATGGCACATCAGTAAAACTGGGAGGGCAAGGAGGAGGGAGAATCAGCCTGAGACTCCTGCAGGCCAAAATAGAAGATGACCTTTTTAGTTCTGCAGCTATAAACACATTCTTAAGCAACAATCCCAGCTACTCCTCGCAGTCACGAGCCCAAGAGAGCCAGGTGATGAGTGCCGCACAATCAAAAGCAAACTGAAGGGAGAAGAAAGGAAAGAAAATGCCCTTTCCTGGCCTTCCTACGTGCAGCAACACTGCTGAAGCATCACACAGCTCATTCTTGTTCTACTTGCAGGGCTCTCCATATCCCATACACACGCTTTGCCATGATGGAGTTCTCTCCTTGTTTAGGAGAAGCCCTGCTTTATTTCAGTGATACCATATGGTGTGATAAAAATGAACAGAAAAGGTTACACATAAAAACCACATAAGCTTAGAAACACCTGTTTGCTGCAAGTGCGAAGAACTGCTGATGGTAAAGGACTTCTAAGGATAAAAAGGAAGATGTCATCCTACCCAGCGGGACTGACGGAAAGTTGCTGAGCTGCCACTTGATTGCCCAAACACGTATGTGTAATTAATGAATGAAGGCCTGATGAAGCTAAGGGTAAACACCAGCCATGAACCAATGTGGAGTCTGGATTTGTAAAACAGTTGAGCAAGCAACCATTAGCATTAGATGACGCTCAAAGGAAGAAACTATCTTTATGCTGAAATTGTAGGTGAAGTTCCAGCTCTAGCGAAGTCATTGCAAGTCCTAGCACCAGAGCCATTAGTCACTACAGTCCTAGCAAGGTCATTAGCTCCCATCTTAGAAAATCCACTCTGAATTTTTGTACCTGATGTAGATGTGGCATGCCCTGGAGTTTTAGTGATCTGTTTGGAGCACTTTGCAGGTCCTGCATAACTGGCTTTCCAGAGGAATGGAAGCCTACACCATTTTACCTTGCTAATAGACACAGGATAGAGCAGAGGCATGAATTGGGACTCAGTAGCACTCCTGCACCCTCAGTTTAGATATAGCTGCAATCTTGAAGTTAACAAAAAGTACTTCCAAAAACCTTGGTGCAATTACAAGACTGAAACCAAGGAGGAATCTGAATTAAGTTCTGCCAATTTAGCAATTCACATGGCTGCACATCTCAACATTTGCCAAAACACAATAGCACTGGTGACTTGAAGACTCACAACATGCAGCAGCTTCCTCACTAGTTACTCCCTGCTTGACATAGAGAATAAAGTCCAATACACACTGGATTTTCACCCCCCACACCCCCAAATACCTTTTTCCTTCTGCTCATAAAGAAAGAAACAGCTCTGCACCTTCTGCTTTCCTCCCACCAAAACCAGAGCTGTCATATATAGGTGCAGAAAAATATTAAAAAAAACCCCAAACAAACAAAACACCTCACAAAACCAAACCTACAGTCAGGTATCCGGCTGCATCTAGAATTCCTCACAAGGTTATGCTCCCCCACAGCATGCTAAAAAAAAGCTCAGTGAGGGGAGAAGGCAGAGTGTGCCTGTGTGTGCCTGTGTCTAGCAAGCCCCTGGGGAAAAAGCTGAATGTCATTTATTCTTGTTAGAAATGCTCCTAGCCATGAAACAGGGAGGAAGAAGGTCCAGAGGACGAGTCCAACCCTTTGGAGTAAAGAAAGTCAAGTACTGGCCACCTCTGGGTGGCAGACAGGCTCCCACATCATGGGTTAGTTTTATACCTCTTCCTATGGATATAGAAACTAGGCACTTGTGGGTTTGCTGGCTCCAAGTAAAGCTACATGTCTGAAAAACAAAGCAAGCAAGGCAATTGGAAGATTTCAACAATATGCATTACAACTGTTCCATAACAAGAACATTAATTTGAACAAAATCAAATGTTTGACTTAAAATAACATGGAAAATACAGCAGAAGCCCTGACTTTGCAACATGCAATGGAGAAACTTGAAACTCTGTGGAACCGATCAAGCTTTCTGTGTGTGACAAACCGACGACTTGGAACAGCCTTTTCTGGAGACTCTTGCATGCAAAGAAAGCTCAGTAAAGCAGGTCACGGTCATCATCTTTCAGGATGTCACTATGGTTTTCTTGCTACTTTCTCAAGAATTGCACATGTCTCAAGATGGGAATAAAAGAAACACTGCTGGGAAAAAAAATCTACTTGTAATTGCTAGTGCCTGAAAATCTTGGCTGATGAACTTGAGACACCTGAGAAAAACTCAGTCTTTCTAGATCTGCCACTTGGGATATCGTGAAACTCTATCCCTTTTACAGTGCGTGGGATATAGACATGAGTATCACGAAATCCCAGAGGTCTAAGACTTTCCATTCCCTGTCACAGGCACTCAAGGACTGAGCCATACACAGTGCTCTGTCTGCCCTGTCTCCAGAAAGGTCTGAGTCATCTGGCTTTAAGAAAAATTTAAGAAAATAGGTCAAACTGAACTTTCCATCACAGGCAATTGCAATGAAGTCAATCAGCTTGCACAAGCATTGCTCTCAGCACAAATTGCCCCCGCACTTCTGTCTACATGACTAATCAAATTAATTCCTGATGATATCAAGTAGCATGGCTTCCCTAAGAATATACACAGACTAACCTTTCCTGCTGGTAATCTGCTTACTTTTATTGTTGCTTCTCAAGCTGAAATTATGGAGAAGGATCAGACTGTAGGAATCTTTGGTGAAGTAATACATCCAAAATAAGTAAGAGCATGGCTTGAAATTGCTAGACCAAAAGATTTATTTCAAAGCAATTAAATGCATAGTTATTTCCTCAGAAACTCTCTACTGGCTACTGAGATTACCAGCCTACAGTGGACAAAGTTACGACCAGCACATAATAGTGATGACTGGATTTTTTGCCTTTATAAATGACTCATATTAAGTCTGTTGCTTGTAGTTCAGAACAGTTTACTTGAAGGTCAGGGATATGACTGTGCATGAAGCACACTCGTTTAGGGAACACTTTCACACACACAAAAAAAGGCAAATGAAGAATAAGTTTTGCAGACTTGGCCCCAAAGAGCTCATTTGCAGTAACACGGTTTTACACTCTTACCCAAACTTTCCAGGCCAATGGCCCGGGACTTGCCATGTCTCTTGTGGGCCACGGAGTCAGCCACACAGGATTGAGTTTTCATTTCAGTTTAACGGCTCGCTACGGTTCCTGTGGTTTGCAGTGCCGTTGTGATTGAGGCAATCTGAGAAAGTCATAAAATGTAAAAGCTCTGGAAGATGGATGTATGGGGAAAGCCAGACGGCAAGTCCAGTGAAGTCAAACCTTGACCGAGCTCAGACGGAGGATGAGAGGATGAGCAGAAGGAGCAAGCTAAATGTTTGCGGGGTTTAATAGAGGTACATATGAGTCGGCAGGCAGGCAGGCAGGCAGAGATTCAGGAGGGAATATGAGGTGAAGGGAAGTAAAGTTCAGTAGGAAGAGAAAGCAGATAAAGGGAAGGAGGAGGAAAAGAGAGAAGATTAGGAAAGCTGTGAATAGACATTCAAACTTTCAGGGTGCCTTTGAACTGACAGACCCTCCTGATCTTCAGAGGCTTCCTCACTGCTGAAAAGCACTTTGTAATTATACACGAACAGTGCAGGAACCAGGAGGAGCGGGGCAGCTGCAAAGGACGATTAAGGTACGTACGCTGGCAAAGCTGTAGGGGGAAGCTTTCATAAGCATCTGCCTCCACTGGGCCTGACAGCAGCACACACTGTCAATCTCCTCACTTCAATAACCACTCACATTTTTCTCAAATTAGAAAAAAAAGACAACACAAATCCCTAGGAATAGCATGCAGTTTCTATACATATCTCCCAGTGAGCTAGCAGCTCGCAGTACTGAAATGAAGCAAGAAGCTTCTGACAATATAATGAGCATCTTTTTCAGTCTTTTCCTCCTTCAGCATAAACACAGGCTCCTCTGAACAGCACAGAAATCTGCATGGAGGAGCCTTTCACTTTCTCCAAAGAAAAGCAGCAAAAAAGGATTCTTCCTCCTTTTAGCCCCTATTATCTCTACTGCAGCCCAGTCATTTTTCATCGTCAGGCTCCTATCTCTTAGTCGCTGCTTGTACTTTCACCGTGAACTGGTATGATGCACAAAGCATAAGGAGAAAAGTTTGGCTCTGCATCAGTCTCGCGTCATCGTTCCCCTGCCATCCCCAGAGTTTAGCATAACCAGGCTAGTCTCTACAACACCAACAGACAATACACGTGCCATCAACAGATCTTGCTGACAAAAGGCCATATTAAGCATTGTTTGCCTCTTTAAAACCTTGAATAGCAGTCAACCGAAGAAGCTGCAGTGTGCTAAAAGATGTGAAGAAATAGCTCCATAATCAGTTTTTGCTGAAATCCTGGAACATATTTGAATGTGAAATTTGCCGAGCTCTTTAACATCTGCCCATTGGATAACTATAAAGCCTCCAGATCCAGACTAGATTTTAGTAATTTTTCAGGGCCTTTTATAAAAGGAGGATATATTAACAGCTAAAATCTAATGCAGCTTTCTCAATTATGCATTGTCATAATGTATAAATACACGCCTATACTACTCTTTGAAATCTTGGCCATCATGTATGTAAAATTATTCATAAGAAATAAGAACTTACTCATATTTGTTATTTTTCGAGGTTTTACAGATCCAGCTGCTCCACCTGCATGATCTATAATGCCTATCTGCCAAAACCTAAGTCTCCAGAGGTCAAAGGTAGAGGCAGCACAAAAAGCAAGATTTTGCTTTTACCACAGGTTTGAACCAGAGAAGAATGTGTGATCGAAGGCTGAAGTAGAAAGTCTGCAGTACAATATGCATTTCATTCACAGTGGAGGAAATGCAGCAAAATAGTGGTAAAACCCACTGCAGATCTTTTTTATTACTTTGTATTACAGAAATTCCAAGGGGCCCCAGCAGAGCTCAGGACTGCAGTATACAATGCACTCTGACATTTCAACAGACTTTTTGTCCTAATGAACTTCTTCAAGTTTTCTCTAGTGCAGTAATCCTCCGAGCTTAAAGCATCCTAGCTTCAAGACTTTGGTGCTTCATGACTTTGGTAAGGCTCTAAGTGCATCATGAGGCCAATAGCAGATGGAAGTTTTCAATCACTTTATGGGTTATGACGGGAAATCTATCAACGAAATGTATACTAAGAGGCCAAACACATCTATGTTCCTTACATCACCATGAACAACTAAGAACTTACTGTTCATAAGCAGTACTTAGAGACTATGCTGAGAGAAGATTCAGGAGAGAACATAGTTTGCATTCTCTGGTGATGTGCTTGCACTGAAGCAAATGCTCCTGCATAAAAAGGTATTTTCCCCTCCCCACAACACGTTAAGGCTTAAAGGTGAGACTACTAATTACTTACAACCAAGCATAAGACCAAGTTGCCCAGGGAGGCTGTAAAATCACCAACTCTGTGGGTTTTCAAGGCTGGAACGGATAAGTGCCCAAGCAATCTGATGTAACTAGACCTGCTTTGAGCTCCGGAGGTCCCATCCAACATAAATTATTCTATGATTCTAAAATATTCAATCAATATCATCTTCCTCAGATTGTACATCTTTGTGTTAACAACCAAGGGCAGTCTAGGGCCAAAGACTAGTTCACAGGGGTGTGTGAGTGCATTTCTGCACTCTGCAACTGCAAAGTGACCAAGCTCGCTTGTCAGGGTAACAGCTTTCAATGACTCAGATGAGATATTTGAGTGGGATGTGACCACGCTACAGCCCTTCGGTAAGAAGCTGGTGAGTTGTGCTCATAGGAATATACACAGCTTTTCTGTTTTCTCCAGGGAAGCCTTTTGTCTTTCTTTCTCATGGGACCTGCAGCTTCTCTTCTTGAGAGATCTCATGCACTGTAAGCTGCCAGTAAGCTTTTCATATCAAGGCACTGCTTTTTTTTTTTTTTTCCCCTGGCCATATTTCGCCCTTTTTCTAGCTGCTTTGAGAAATCCTGAGCTATGCACATTTTGCAATTACGCCTTGTAACCTTTCCTGATACAGGTTCCTCCGTCACTTCCTAACCACCTCCATGTGAAGGAATGTCACCTCCACACTCTGGTTGCCAGAAGACAAATACCCTGGGAAGCACAACAAGTATCACAGGACAAAGGGCTGCTCTGGCTGCCTGAGGCACCACTCTGTTGATGTCTGCACAGAAACACACAGAGGGGGAAAGAGAAAGGCTTCCAGCCCCCAACAATACAGGGCACTAACTGCGGCTGCATGTTGGAGAGGAGCAGGAATTTTGTGAGGCCAGTCTGGCCTCCGAGCGGAAGCGCAGGGACCAGTAATGGGGAACAAGTGTTTGCTTTGCTCTTTCTCTTGTTCTTCTGACCAAAGCAGGACTTGAAAGCAAAGAAGGTGAGAAAACAAAGAATATGGGTTGTAGAGAATGAAGCAGCTTATTATAAAGCTATTATGAATAGTTGGCTTGCTGCTTAGCTAGGGGATAACGAAGTTAGCAATTAGAGATGATGAATGGTTGAAGGGGTTTTATAATGATATGGAAAGATTTTCATCTTTATATCAGACAGGTTGAATTCAGGTCAAGTCAGTACCAACTGAACGTGAATGCCATCTGATTTATTTCATCAGGCTGTATGGAATGAGCTTGGTCTCTTGTAAGCTCTTTGGAACAAAGGCTTATTCATAAGTAATTATCTGTAATAAGCACCTCAACTTGCATGAGGAGGTGCTTTATACAAGGTACTGTTCGAACAGCCCAGCCTTGAAAAGGTTAGGATTCAACTAGATACAACTGTAAAAGTATAATTTAAATATGACAAAGACAGCATAGCTTGTCCAATGCCTTACAGAAAGTATGTGCCAGAGCTTCATTTGAATCTATGTTCAGTTACAAGCCAGTTCTTCCTGCCTGGGCATTTAGAAATTGCACAGTGCCTGTTGGGCAAAACTGCAGTCTATATAAAGAAGCAAAGAACATAAGGTGCCCTTTACTAGCCACCATGTTCATCAGCATCTCTCAAGAGTCTGCTTCTGCTCTCACAAACCCCCCCAGTGAGAAAGAGAAGGCGTGTTAGTACCAAGGAACAGCGTCAGCTTCTGGCTTGCTAGCAAGAGCTATAAACAACATTATCTTCACACAGTGGACAACTGCTTCTTCTACTGGGTTCCTGTCAGAGAAGCACTGGTATTTGCAAGCCACAACTTCTAGTTCAGCTCCTTACCAGAAATTTTCAGCAACTCAGAATTACGAATCCTCCATTTTTACATTTTGGGAATAGTAAATGAGATACACGAGAAATGAAGAGGTTAGAGGTAGTGGAGAACGGAGACTTAGTTAAGGGGCCAAAAAGAGGTAGGAAAGCTGGAGGGGGAATTAAGTTGAGCCTGCGAGAAGAAAAGAAATAAAACAAGGACAGGAGACAGGGAGCTAATACACAGAGATCCCAGAGAAACTGCAGTGACCTGACCCATCAGTGGGGTTATACTGATGCAGTCCATTGTCATTGTGAATGACCTGGAAAGCAGCTCAGTGGAGAAGGACCTGGGAGTCCTGGTAGACAACACATTCACCATGAGCCAGCAATGTACCCTTGCGGCCAGGAAGGCCAATGGCAGCCTGGGGTGCATGAAGAAGAGTGCGGCCAGCAGGTTGAGGGAGGTTCTCCTCGCCCTCTACTCTGCCCTAGTCAGGCCCCATCTAGAGTACTGTGTCCAGTTCTGGGCTCCCCAGTTTAAGAAAGATGAGGAACTACTGGAGAGAGTCCAGCGGAGGGCTACAAAGATGGTTACGGGACTGGAGCATCTCTCCTCTGGGGAAAGGCTGAGGGAGCTGGGGCTGTTTAGCTTGAGGAAGAGAAGACTGAGAGGGGACCTCATCAACGCTTATCAATATCTCAAGGGTGGGTGTCAAGAGGATGGGGCCAGACTCTTTTCAGTGGTGCCCAGTGACAGGACAAGGGGCAACGGGCACAAACTGGAGCACAGGAAGTTCCGCCTGAACATGAGGAAAAACTTCTTCACTGTGAGGGTGGCAGAGCCCTGGCACAGGCTGCCCAGGGAGGGTGTGGAGTCTCCTTCTGTGGAGATATTCAGAACGTGCCTGGACGCAGTCCTGTGCAGCCTGCTCTGGGTGACCCTGCTCTGGCAGGGGGTTGGACTAGATGATCTCTCCAGAGGTCCCTTCCAACCCCTACCATTCTGTGATTCTGTGACCTAGCACGGATTTAAAATACCATGCACCATAGTGCTTCATCTCGCACACTAAGCAACGCTACTCTGCTGCACGTTCTACTTTGAGTCTGTGCAATGGGACCACATTAGGCATTTGTAGCAGTATAATCACATTGAGTAACTGGACTTTGCGAACTTTTTAAACATGGATTACCTTGGGTCCCTAGAATGACTACCACAAAACCAACGGTGTGGAGGACAGCGGATGGGAGGTTAACCAGTCTTCAGTTCCCCATTCTAGGCCGCACAGTCCATACAATCAAATTTTGTATTTTGACAATTCTCCCAAAGTTAAAATAGTTACAATTATAAGAAGTTTGAAGCATGGACTTTAGGAGTAGGTCTTCAGGACTTGTGAAAGCCTTTAAGGCAGGAATGGGCTAATTCAGGTACAACCAAGTAATATTAATCAGATCATCTGAGGGAGGAGGTTGAAGGAAATGTCCCCATAGCTAGAAAGAAAGAAGCACAGATTTGTAAGGAAAGACACAAATGGAATCTAGCTTTGGACGGCACAGGAGAAGGTGGTCTTCTCTTTTCCTTCATTTCTTTCTGCATCTTCCCCCCATCCTCCGAGGAGAACAGAGAGAAGTGGACATTTTGGACAACAAAGGAAGGGGGAAGGACTGGAGCTTGGTTCGGGAGAAAAAATTAGGAGCTAGCTGAGGTGCTAGAGCAGTCAAGGAACTTCTTTACTCTCACATATACTACTGTGTTCTGTTACCTTATCTTTCTGATGTTTTCTTCTGTGTTGTTAAAAGCCCATGTATTGAATAAATCTATTATCTTTACATTCTGCCTCCTGACACATTTGACTCTGAGCATGTAACAAAGCATTTTTGGTGCACAGTAATGATGACATCAGGACCCTTCTACAAACATCAAGATTTCTAATGCATAGCCCCAGGATATTCAAAGGCTTACAGCCGTCTAGTTTCACAGCTGGTGATGCTAGGTTTGACAAGATGACATATCATCCAGGGACAACCAATTACCAAGAGAACGCTAGCTTTTGGGAAAACAGCAAGGAAGACTCATGGTCCTGAGGATCCTGAGGCGTGAAGGACAATGTCCATGACCTTTGTTTTTGTTCACAGGTTTTGAAATTGAGTGTGATCATTCAGATACAGAACGCAGAGCTCAACTGCTTCACAGAAGCAACTCAGAAAATACACTTTGCCTGTGCATAATAGATACTTGTAAAGTTTAGGGTGGTTCTTCCATGCGTCAGTAGATACAGGAGGTGCTGCAAGCCTGACTCATTTGCCTCTGTTGACAGGAAGCACGGCACTGTTTGAGATGAGAGACACTGTAATATCAGTATCTTTTAGTCCTAAGGGTCTAAAACTGTTTGCCAAAATTCTGTAAATGAATAACTTCCAACTGTCTACTGGTCAGGAGGATGGGCAGTAAAAAAAGCATGTAGGGTCAACACAAACAAAATATTGTTTAACTATCATTTTAGTGATGATTACAGAGGGTTTTTTGGTAATTTTTCAATTGTTTCAGGCATTGCCTTCTGATATCTTTGGCTACAGAAGGTGCCTGGATGACAGGTCAGATAAGACACAGGCCTTTTAAAAATGTGAAAACATTCTTCAAACACAGTTGTCCTAATAAAGATTTTTGATAATGCAAGCCTTGCAAAAATAGGTTTTCAGGAAACAATGGATCTACACACTTGGGATGACTTAGTTAAAACCAAAACGGAATAGGGAAAAGTCACAATGCAAAGCTTTGTGTTTGGATGCTTGGCATACCTTTATAATTTTAATCTCTGTAGATTAAATGCTCTCTGTAGATCACTGTGCTCACAAAATGAAACACATTGAAATTCAAACGAAAGATCCTGAGACAAACCCAACTAGAGGCATTAACAATGCTCCACTGAGTACGCTGGCACACTTTCATATTCCAGGTCAATGAAGCTTATTCTAAGCAAAACATCTGGAGCACTCTAAATCCAGCTTTCTTTAAAAACTAAATCTACGCTGAGCTTCTCTTCATTTCTTTAAGATGCCATTTAATTACAGTGCTGATCAATGCCATTTTGCAAAACCATCTCCTGCACTATTTCCCCCATTAACCATTAAAATTATTATTTTTTTATCTCATTCTACTCAAGGTAGTTTCTCAGAGCAGAGCATTAAAATCTTAGTTTCTGGGCACTAGCACTGATTTTTGATCCAAATGTAGAATTTAAATGTTGGTATATGGTCAGAAAGTTTTAGAATTTATTCATACCTTCCTCTGCTTTTTTCTTCTCAGAGCTGGACTGAAACAAACACTTAGAGTATTTAAGGCTAGATTCAGATTTGGGCTAAGGAAATGAATCTTCATTGCTTCTTGGGCTTTTTAAAGGGAATCACTGGTATCAGAATTGAAATGGAAATGGGAGGAGTACTTCCAACCCACTAAGCTGGTAAAGAATTATTTAAAAAAGCATTCAACAGATTTTGTCTTTTAGATGCACTCAACTAAGTCAAACTGGGCATCTTTGAGGAATACACTTTCTTGGCAAAAACCTAGTATTACAAAATTCTGGCCATAAGATACTACACAAGCAACCCCCCCCCCCCCAACTTCCTCTCATGGAAAAAACGCAACGAAAGAACATTTCTCCTGTGCCCAACAGGCCCCGTCTGCCGCTGCGTTCTCAACCTCAAGGTTTGAGAACGTCAATGGCTGTGAGGCTATGCCGTAAGTTCGTTCACCCTGAAAAGCAAACAAGCCAGGCACACTCCATTCCTCAAAAATGTGTTCCTTTACCACAATACTCTGAGGCCTTTCTGAAAACATATGCCCCAGACTGATTTCTGTTTGATAACTCTCCTCCTGTATACACTGAAATTTCATTTTGGCCTAGTCTTATGGGAAGAACGCCCTACTAAATCTGTGTCAACTCTTCAGCAGCTTTGCCTTCCCCCATAAAGCTATGAAATAACTACTATAAAGTTAATGCCCAGATTAATGCGGAATTAAACTCCCCTGCCATGTTAAGCTGGATGCAAATACGTGCAAATATTGCTGTATAATGTCTTTTGCATTGCTTAGTATGAGGCAAGTGAACCCATGACTACAGATGTAATTTTCAAAGAAAAAACCACAATCTCTCTGGCCACACTATGGGAAGTTCAATTCAAACAAAATGGTTGATTTCCTTGAAGTTTATATTGTGTAAAGAAGGCCTCCTATATGTCTTGCTTTAGATATTAATGTTATTTTATGGATGCAGAGTGAGGAAAATATACTACTCAGTTCTAGCAAGGATAGCTGAATTCAGTCCTTAAGTAGCATGAGGCCATTACAGTGGTGATTATTAGGGCATCACTGAAATGGCAAAAGCTCTCAAGATACACCTATACCTAAAGTGTGGCTAAACTGCATAAACAAACACAGAGCCCCCGAAGAAAATGTTACTATTTATAATGCTACCACAATATGTCCTGGAAGCCTCAGACAAGATATGAGGGCTAGTCACTATACTGAAGACTCAGAAGCAGTCCCTGTCCCATTACAGACAGACAAACAGGTACTGATTTTGTGGATAAATAACTGAGATACAGAAATGGTTTGCACAAATTGATGGGATGTCTGAGATAGATAGAGCTGTAAGACAGACATCAGAAGACAGTAGCTTGCTTTTTATGGTGGCTCCAGTCAGTCCTTGTGGACACATTCACTTAAGTCTCCCAATATCTTTGCAAGAAGTGGCTGCAAGTTGGTACTACTCCAAGGCCTGGGACCTAAATTTGCTTTAAGAGAGACATATCCACAGAGAGCAATGCATTGCTGCACAGGGATGCATGGAGCATAGCATATTATCTGGAAGAAGTACTGTGCTAACATGTTGTGCCACGCAGACATACTGTTAACTGGCTGTGAGAAGCAGAAGATGAAGGAGCCGACGTTTGCCAGCTTCCCCAGGATTTGTGGTAATGGCTAGCAACTGCGCTGCCTATTGAAAAGAAATACCGAATGTGCGTGGGTTGTGGCAGGCTGTGTACAGGCTTTTATGCCAAGATGCAGAAGCAGGCATCTCAGAAGTGGCTTTCCAGGATATTTGTTTTCTTTATTTCTTTCCTTTTCTAAAAAAGAACAACAGAACCATATTCTGGCACTTAAAAGAAGCCTCCCAAAGATGATGTTTCCAGTGGTATATAGACTTTTTTGCTGTTGCACAGGCCTTTGTTATTCATAGCTTTATAGTAGCCTCCATGCATTGCATATAAAAATGAATACATTGTTTGCCTAGAGTGTCCCTAAGGGAGCAGAGTTGCTGAGGTCTGAAATATCTTCATCCCATTTGCTGCCCCAGGGCTGATTGCTAGCTTGCATCTGCCATTCACGGGAACTGAAAGTTAGCTGGCCAGAAATAAAAGCTCCTGCAAAGAAAACACGTTTTACAGAAAAAATATGAAAAGGAAAATCTGTAATTATCCAGTCACATTAGTGACAGTGAGATCCTCCCAGCTTTCCAGCCAGGTACAATTAGTAATTGTTTTAAACAATCAATGAGTTAATTACAGCAGTAACTTTCCATTACATTTCACAGGGAATGTATTATGTGGTGGGGGACATTAGAAACTGTAAAGCAGTACTTTCATTTAAAAGACAAGCAGAAACAATACCAGAGTAAGCAGCCTGTGCCCGAGTCCTGCACGACTTCCCAGCAGCACTCCTCCCTGCAGTGCCAGTGGCTGCCGAGCCCCTCCGGAGCAGGCTCTTTCCCCTTTGTGGGTACACTTTTTCTCACAAAAAAAGACCTGAAGCCCCAATCAGGCTCAAAACATATCTCTTCCCGCACGTGGAATCGCACCTAACCAGCCCAAAAGCATGCTCTGCGGTACAGCAGATGCAATTGAGCAATGCAGCTGCCATCCACCGCGCTCTTACTCTAGGTAACACATTTTGAAGTGGCTTAAATAAGGCAGGACTCCTGTCAGTAACCACTTTTCACTTTGAACACTGGATTGTTTCCTTAGCTTTTTTGTCTCTTTTTTTAAAGCTTCTTACTAGCAAAGATTAATGACTTCACTGTCCCTGTGAAATGGGGAAAAATGCGGGGGGAGCATTGCTAAGCATAACTATGATTTATCTATCTATACATGAATCTTACTGTTTAGCTTTGATTTGCTGCGGAAACACAATTTTAGCATGGTATGAGATACTCATTTATATCAAGACAATTGATCAATTGATGCCTACCATAAGAGCTGGCATCATAATCTAGTACCTCAAGCTTTTGTGGTTCATTATCATCTCAAGAGTGCTCAGGTCTGCATTCAATTATATGTTGCCAGTATGCAATTTCAGTTTCAAGTAATGATTGTAGACTTCTAGATCCTGCCCAGTAAAGCCAACAAAAATACTCCTGTTGAGTTTTAACTGGTGCCGAGTGCCTTCTTCCTCTGGCAACTGGGCATTTCATAGAATCATAGAATCGTTTAGGTTGGAAGAGACCTTTAAGATCATTGAGTCTAACCGTTAACCTAGCACTGCCAAGTCCACCACTAAACCATGTCCCTAAGTGCCACATCTACACATCTTTTAAATGCCTCCAGGGATGGTGACTCAACCACTTCCCTGGGCAGCCTCTTCCAGTGCCTGACAACCCTTTCACTGAAGAAATGTTTCCGAATATCCAATCTAAACCTTCCCTGGCGCAACTTGAGGCCGTTTCCTCTTGTCCTATCACTTGTTACTTGGGAGAAGAGACGGACACCCACCTTGCTACAACCTCCTTTCAGGTAGTTGTAGAGAGCAATAAGGTCTCCCCTCAGCCTCCTTTTCTCCAGGCTAAACATCCCCAGTTCCCTCAGCCGCTCCTCATAGGACTTGTGCTCTAGACCCTTCACCAGCTTCGTTGCCCTTCTTTAGACACGCAAAATTACAAGTGGCAGAGATCTGCGTTGCTGGGACACATGCAGAAGCGTCAACCTACAGCTGTTAGAAAAACACTGCTGCTTTGATAAAAATGCAACAGCTTACATGCGTTCCGGACTCTACTCTTCCAGGCTGGTTGGAGCGAGGGCCTTCACCAAGGGAACAGCCACCCCATTCAGTTGCAGGGAATGCGCCCTATTTTGGCACCCCAAATGGGAAGCGCGTTGCTCAGAGAGCATATATGCTCTCAATCTCTCAAAAAAAGACAAGCTGGCATATGAAAAAGAACAGGTATGTATTAGGAAAGCTGCAAATACAGCGTTTCTCACTTCCTAGCCCTAAACAAGGCTGAGTAACAGCATGTTATCACTCTCCTTTGGAGATGGCTGTCAGGTACGCTACTACCTGCTTGGGGGAATGAGATGAAAGCAAGCCAGCAGCAACCTGTCCCCTCCCTTCAAACACTGAGCACCAGCAACACTCACTACATCCCTGCCAAAGTTCAGTGCCAAACTCCATGCAGAACTCAACGTCCCGCTCCCCTGAGCTACTGTTTCAGTTTCCAACACTAGTTCTAATGAGTTACCTTCCCCAGTGCTTTGCCAATTACACCCTACAGATGCTGAGAGCCCAAGGAAGGCGCCATACCTACGTTCTTATGCAAACATGGACATTCACACAACGCAGAAAGTTGGCCTGAGAAACAAAGACACACACCTTTTGTCTACTGATGCAATACCCCTTTCTAGATAATTTGCATCTGTTTTAAGAGGAATAAAGTATATTGCAAACCAGTTCACAGCACAAACTTAGTATTTTGTTGCATTCTTTACATGGATATTGTTTTTCACTGTCTTATCACATTTAATCTCTGAGCTTTTGACACAATGAAAGTTTCCCTGTAATAATTTTATGGAGACTTCACAAATAATTTTGTTTCCCTAATGGAATGTCACCAGATTATGATTAATTTGCCTCTCCCTTGAGGTCTCAAAGAAAGATGATTTAAAAAAGAAAACAAGTAAAAAAGGCTAATTCAAAGGTCCAAGTTTTCAAATATGACTAGTGACTATGGGGGCCTAGCTTGAAATGCACTAAAGATTTTCAAAAGCAAGGGATGAGAATTTCCTAAAAGGCAGCCCCCTTTAAGATGTGTCACATTAGCAAACAAACAAAACAGCAATTGTTTGAAAAAAGTAAGCCTAAACCTCACCGATTTTAATCCCATATTTAAATACAATTTCTGAAATGACACCATGGACTTTACAACCAGACAGCAGAGAAACAGCTCTGTTTCAGCAAAGCGTGACTCCTGGAGACACAGTGTCACAGAAGCGACAGAAGCGGGGTTGCAAGTGCAGCAATTATAACAGCACTTCTTCAGGGAAAAGCAGCTTGTAAGCAAGAAAGCTCAGATACAAAACAGGTCAAAACCACTCGAAAATGACTCAGAGGTCTCAAAGACTTGAAAACAACAGGCCAATTTTAATAGCTATAAAAACCCCCAACACTGTTCTCCTGAAAAGTTATCAGAAATAAAAAGATGATCAGGCAGGGCTGATTGATTGCCAGTTAATCACTTCTACAAAACAAGTTCCTGGGCAACCTACACGAGGGAAGGACACAATCCTGATCTAACTAGGAAAGAGTCTGGCATACAGCACAGTCTGTGCCCCATCTGAGCGTGAATTTGCCGCCCCCAGTTTGCGTCCATCCCTTAGGGCAGCCTGGGTCTGTCTGTGGACTCGGTAGGTAGTTTCAGTGCCTACAGTGAAGGCTAGCAGAGACTCAAAACATGGTTCCTTCAAACTGGTTTGGTCCCTCCAGGGACTCCAGTTCTCCAAGGCCAGACATCTTAGGGCCCACTCTAGATTGGTGGTGGTGGGTTCATTTTCTTAATTTCTTTTTCCTTAAGCGAAAACCCCAACAAATCACCGTTCATCACCACGGCATCCAGGCTGAACGCCTCTCATTGCTTTTGCTATTTAAGGCATCTGTAAATAACTGACAAGGATGCCAGCACTTACTTATCTCTGCAGATGGCTTATTGTTTTAGCAGAAGGGGGAAAACTACCACCTCAGGCCTAAAGGAGGTTTCTTAAGCGGAGGTTAGTCACTCCTGCTGCTCATGACTATATGCTTAGGCCTTGGAGCTACTGCATCTACACGGCTTGTGAATGGGACAAAGCTTCTTTCACACTGAGATAAATATGCAGAACACCACACTAATTAGCTTGATACACTGCTAGTGTAAGATAGCATAAGTCTATCGAGTTTAACATGGCTAAATCATTTACTCTCACTTGAGATCTGTCTTAAAAATAGGAGTAATAGTCACCTGGATGCTAAGCCTGTCTCTCCCCTCAAAGAACCACACTCACTTTGCATCCTAAGCACAAATGTGTCTGTACAGATAAAATCTCCCCGGGTCATTTTCTCACTGTGGGGTGAGCAGTTGTATTATGTCCACAAAAAACTAGAGCAAAACAGGTAAATTTAAAGTATGGGTGGTCATGGCTTGGGCGCAGTGGCAGAAAGTGGACTGGCCTCTCAGTGCCAATGATCCCACCAGCCTTCCTTCAATGCTCATTTCATTTAACGGAAGTTTTCCCCGGGAGGTCTAACTCTCATCTGGGTCAGGTCTCCAGTGAGTAGATTAGCTTGGTCTTTGGGAAATAGAAAAAGCACATTTGGCTAGTTACATCATTTGGATCTTTTCACTCTACTCTGTATAACTGCTTATGATAGCAGAAATGAAAGCAGAAAAGCCATTGCTTCTTTATTTTCTTCCTTCCCTAAAAATGTGATCCTTCCCCCCCTCCACTCCCCATCCTTATTCTCAGTCATTTTTTATTTTGGATATTTAACAAAGATGCAACACTACTTTCAAGTTCTGTTTGTCTTTCATTAATTAAAACTAAGATGCCTCAGAAGCCTCATATGCTTAAACACAGACCTGTCTTTCCTATTCCCTTGTTTCAGATACAGATAATAGATTCAACAGAGAAGTCATCTACTGTTCCCTGTGCCCCCCCCCCCAAAAAAAAAAAAAAAAAAAAGGAGAAAAGCCAGTAAGGCGTAGTTGAGCATAAAATAATACCAAACCTCTTGGCTGTCTGGATCAGCAGCATGCAGGCAGTAAAACTGAAAGAAATCTCATTAGCATGACATAACAGTCAATTATAGTAAGCAAGATTTAATGTTAAGTACCGCAGCCTGATTAATCTGCAGATATTTCTGTTAGTGGGAATGGTGCTCTACAAGTTTCAAGTTTTAGTTCATTGCACCACACTAAGGAAAAGGTGGGAAAGGTACAAGAGGAGACAGATTCATCCCCTGTGTAACTGCGCTGACTCCAAAAGCAGATCCCTTTCATTCTTGGAAAGGCTCTGACTTGATGTCAAATCCATGCAGACTCTGAGGGCTTCTCCTGATCATCATTTTCCAGCAGGATATTGAAGGGGTTTTGTTTTTTTGTTTTTAAGTGTTTTCCCAATACATATCTAAGTGTATATAAACTATCAAAATGAAAAAGACAAATGCTCCATGCTCAAAAACATTTTGGGTTGGATTCACCCTTGAACAGTCAGACTTGAGTGCCTGAGGGCAAAACACGCCACGGAAAGTACAGCTTGCAGTCCAGCCTGCCATTACATCCGGAAAAGGTGGAGTATTTTGGAAAATACATCATTTCTCTAGGAATGCCTGGTCTTGCAGAGCTCAGCAAAATTGAGCTTCCCACTGTGTAAGTTAAAAAAAACCCCCAAAACCAAAAAACCAAAGCTTTTGCATAAAGTCCTTTTTCACAAGGAATCTCCCAAATCTCTCCTATAGCTTTAAAGACTCACAATCTAAATTTTCCAAAGAGTTAAGTCTTGCCTACTTTTACACTGAACTGCTCCAGAATGGAGCACCATTTTAACATCAAACCATTAAACTGAGTGACGTGACATCCTGAAGTCCCTTCTGACCTAAATTATTCTGTGATCCTAAGTAGTGTTGGTTTACTCAAAACTTAAATTTTCTAAGTTGGAAAATAATTTTGGGAAAAGTTGTCTAACTCAAATCGAAGATGCCTAAAAAAATAGATTTAGCACATCAGCATGAAAAATTGAGAGTAATGCTCCAATTTGTTTTGGTACTGAGTAAAGTCTGGGCAATCACATGGGACTTTTCTCCTATTTCACTGTTCTGAAACAACTCAAAATGCGACAAAAATTATTTTCAAGCAAGAATATTACTTATTCCATAGCGTGGGCTTCTGCTTATCTTTCTTGTTCTTTGCATCTGTTGTGAGGGAGGGGAAACAACTATTAAACATCACTCATCTCTCAAAAAATGCTCTCTTCCTTCAGAGATTTTTCACTACCGCTGCACTCAAAAAAGGTTCCTAGCATTCTCTTAAATTGTCAACATTGTGAACCTATGGGGATCTGACAACTGGTTAAGAGAACTAGAAAACCAGGCACATTTTGCCATTTCTTACAGACATTTTACGTAGCTCTGGAAGAGCAAGACTGGGTGAAACGAGCATTACTCAGAGGCAGAAATACTGCAATGCTAGTCAGAGTCACAGCTACAGCTACAGTTTGCCCTGCGCTTTACCTGTAAGTGGATTCTGTGATTCCCCTACTCTTTTTTTTGGGGTGGGGTGGGGGTGGGGGTGTTACCCTCTCAGGTTAATACTAAACCACAGACTTCTCATCAGGCACATTTGCTCCTTTACCAGCTTGACAGGCTGTTGAAAATGCTGGACACCTTCTGTTCCACTCTCTAATAGTGGTAGGATTAGAAAGTTTGAGGAATCTGGACTTTACTCACATACCTATTGCAGTCTGTTGCTTGAAAATCAAGGCAAAAATGAGTAAATTCTAGTTTGTTTCTCAAACTGATTTATCAGATCCTAGCTTCTCTGTTGAGCCAGAATTTTTCTTCCAATCAGCGTAAGAAAGATTGTGTTGGACCATTTTCTTCCTTTGTCACGTATCACATCCAGCTTCCTTAGAAAAGTTCTCATTTGCAGCTCATTTATCCAATAAAGCATGATGGTTAACAGTCTAATCTTAAATTAGAATGACTATCCTTTATGAAAATCAACAGGTCTGTGCTTTCCTAGCTATCCACTCCTAACTCTTACTGCCCTCAGTGGAGGTAATGCATGGAAATAAGTGTGACTACGCTGAAATAAGTTTCAGATCATTCAACTTTTGATCTCCTGGGAGTGGGGAGCATGGAGAAAGATGTTGTAAAGAGACAATCAGATTATATTTTTTTTCTTCTTCAATATCTTTGAAAGATACTGTAGTGAAATGCTGTTAGCTACCTATAGGACTATCTAGGGAGCTTTCTTGATAGCCGTGAACATATTTGACTACGCAGAGGCACCCTGTAATTTCACTGAACAGTGGCATTACACAAGAGATGAATACATCCTTAAGTGTCTACCTGGGGAGACTGTCCTGCAGAGTGATGCCATTCAGTGGTCTAGGTCACAGGAGAAGAGACGTTCTCCAGTAGCTGCACCCCAAGAATCATAGAATCATAGAATCATAGAATCATAGAATCATAGAATTGTTCTGGTTGGAAGAGACCTCCAAGATCATCGGGTCCAACCATTAACCTAGCATTACCAAATCCCCCACTAGATCATATCCCTTAGGGCCTCGTCTAAACATCTTTTGAATACCTCCAGGGATGGGGACTCCACCACCTCCCTGGGCAGCCTGTTCCAATGCCTGACAACCCTTTCAGTGAAGAAATTTTTCCTAATATCCAATCTAAACCTCCCCTGGCGCAACTTGAGGCCATTTCCTCTTGTCCTATCACCTGTTACTTGGGAGAAGAGACCGACCCCCACCTCTCTACAACCTCCTTTCAGGCAGTTGTAGAGAGCAATAAGGTCTCCCCTCAGCCTCCTTTTCTCCAGGCTAAATATCCCCAGTTCCCTCAGCCGCTCCTCATAGGACTTGTGTTCCAGACCCTTCACCAGCCTCGTTGCCCTTCTCTGGACACGCTCCAGCACCTCAATGTCTGTCTTGTAGTGAGGGGCCCAAAACTGAACACAGCACTCGAGGTGCGGCCTCACCAGGGCCGAGTACAGGGGGACGATCACCTCCCTACTCCTGCTGGCCACACTATTTCTGATACAGGCCAGGATGCCGTTGGCCTTCTTGGCCACCTGGGCACACTGCTGGCTCATATTCAGCCGGCTGTCGACCAACACTCCCAGGTCCTTTTCCACCAGGCAGCTTTCTAGCCACTGCCCCCCAAGCCTGTAGCGTTGCCTGGGGTTGTTGTGACCCAAGTGCAGGACCCGGCACTTGGCCTTGTTGAACCTCATACAATTGGCCTTGGCCCATTGATCCAGCCTGTCCAGGTCCCTCTGTAGCACCTGCCTGCCCTCCAGCAGATCAACACTCCCTCCCAATTTGGTGTCATCTGCAAACTTACTGAGGGTGCACTCAATCCCCTCATCCAGATCATTGATAAAGATATTGAACAGGACTGGCCCCAGTACTGAGCCCTGGGGAACACCACTTGTGTGAAGAAGACAAAAGACAAGATCAACTGCTTCTCAGTTTCAACTGACCAGGGTTGGTCAGTTTGGGAGCTGAATGAACAAGGTTGCAGTCTCAATAAAAGAGATGAGTTTACAAAGGCCCAGCTCTGCTTCTTAGGAAGGCCAGTGCAGTAAGTGTAGCTCTGCTAACACATGAGCAAGGGCAGCAGAGTTAGGTCACAGCATCACTACATCTGTTGTGTGATGCCAGTGACAACTACAGATATGAAGGATGCCTTCT
Source organism: Phoenicopterus ruber ruber (assembly GCA_009819775.1). NCBI lineage: Eukaryota > Metazoa > Chordata > Aves > Phoenicopteriformes > Phoenicopteridae > Phoenicopterus > Phoenicopterus ruber. The sequence goes on from CM020216.1 coordinate 72,688,867, forward strand.
ACTTATCAAAGTTTTACCTGAAGCTTTTTTACTGTGAATATCTCCACTGAGAAATAAATTCAGGAAAGAGATTTGGCAAATATTGTTAACACTGAAAAACCTCCAAACACGCAGCACAGTTAGCAATATCACTATTAGGGAGGACTAACAATTATGTACCACATTTTATTTTGTGTTCCCCTGTTTATTTACGAACTAGCTTATAAAATCTAGTTCAGAGATGACACCACCTGCCACCAAAATCTTCCCTTCTCTGATGTAGGTTTACACACAGCAACTCCATAAAATAAATACTAGAACCAACTCTTAAAACTAGAGACTAGAATAGCAGAGAAGGACAGTGCAACTATCCAAGCTAACATAACGTCAGGTCATGCCCTGCCAGGAAAAAAAGAAACAATTAAAAGAGAAAACTGTTATTTTGCTTTACTGGGATGGGTTAGTGGATAAAACACTGCGGGATTTGGTTTGCATTTCCATTTCTTTTCCAAACTTCTTCAACATTGGCTAAGTTGTTTAGTCTTTGTAGGCTCCAAATGTTACTATTTTCCTACTTAGATGTCTAGCATGGTTATGGATGGCTGAGTTTCAACATCTGTTTTTGTTCACGATGAAAGATGGCAGAGAAGTACACAGAGCAGAATACCCATTTTGCTCCATACCATGAACACGTGTCTGTTTACCTGACTGTCATGCAGGTCTATAATCACGGCATCCTGTGCCAGCAACCAACCTCTCCATTCCTGGCCACATTTTAGAACAGCTTGACCAGAAGCCCACAGGGCACTTTCCCATACCTCAGTTTCTTCGTGTGAAGTAAACTAGGCAAATATCCCTGCTGATCAATGGAAGACTAATTCCATGCTTAAAATCCATGCTGAAAGGTACTAGAGAGATGACCACTCTCTGTTATGAATGCACTGCCTTCTTCACCTACAGCAGAAGATTGCTTCTGCACTTTTTCTTTCCAGTCTCAGATCTCGGTTCGTCCCTAGCTCCTCTTTGCAGTCTGACAGCTGCTGTAGTTCTGCATAATCACAAAGCACAGAATAAGCATAAAACTGACTTGAAATCTAAACTCCATTTCCAAGTGCATCCTCTGCTGTCTTTCTGAAGGAGCCTTTTCTCCTCTCTCTGCCTGTGTTCTCCCCCTCTCCCCCTTGGTTACGGGCTTGCCCAGTGTGCATGCAGATGTAAAGAGACTGGTTTTGGTAGCCACCAGGTACTGGTAAAATACAGCTGCATTTTCCATTATCTTGCAGTAAGTTCAAAATCACGTCAACAACAGGGTTAAAAAAAAAAAAATCAGCAGCAGAACATAATTTCCCCGTACCTCAGCATTTTCTCACCCTTTCCTAAGCTTCTTTGCAAGCGAGGGCTGAGAAAAGTACCACTAGGCCATTTCAGGTCTTCCAGATAACTTTCTACACCGCCTCCATCGCGTGTGCTGTTATTCAGCAGTTACTGCAGATCTCAATTTCAGTAGGATTTGCAAGTCAATCCTCTATCTGTAAATCCCAGATGGCTCAGTGATTTTTAGCACAGCTATTGATCTCCTCATTCATACATACCAGCTTCTGGGCAAACACACCCAGCTGCTCTCATCAACCCCGTCTGACTGCCACGAGCAGAAAAGAGGACTTTGTGAACCTAAACGCTACCCGCTAATAATACTGCCACTTTGAGAAATAAAATTAGGCAGGAATAAGCATATGGTTTGCACGTTTGCCTACCTGATAGAGATTACAAGGCTGCTGCCAGGCTCCCTCCCTCGCTCTGCAACAGCTGTGCTCTCGGCAACTGAGCGACAGCCTTCCTAAGTGTTGCGCTCTGAAAACGCACACGCTCGACACACACCCATCCAGCCTTGCCGTGCCAGACAGCCCCTTCTCCTCCACCGTCAGCCAGCCGAAAAACAAGTTGCAATTCAATGACCAGCTCCCATGTGAAAGGAAGATTCAGAGGTTGGAACAATCAATGCAATTAAACATCCTGAAAACAGCACAAGGCTTTTTGTAAAATGTGAACAATTGGGTTTTATCTGCCCCTTCTCCCCCTCCCATATATTACCTATAAATGAAGAAGGTCTTTAGCAGATCCCTGCATATTTTATGCCAGCTGCTCTCTCTTTCTGTCTTACACCACTGCAGAACAGCAAGAATAGATTTAGGCTACCTGGCGGTGGGGAAGGCGACTGCCTTTTACCTCCACAAGGCAGGGATTCCTACCTCCTCGCTGAGACCTCCGAGGAACCATTAGTTCTGATAAATGATAGATGAAACTGATTTTGGAGACAGAAGGTTGTCGAAGGGGAGAGGAAACAAGCCAAAGGTCCAGCTAGCCTTCCTTCCCCGCCCACGCTCTTCCCCTCAGATCACTAAGCTTGCTACCATCAATCAAGCTTCCACGCGGCTGCGGCAGTAGTAGGAGATTTCAGGCAAAGTGACATGGGTATTGTATACTACTGCCACTCGTTCATGTTTTAAACACTATTTGTTGAGCTTTTTAACATGCAGTTTGTCTCCTTCTGCAGGGAATTACTCAGCCAGGCAGTCACACGGCTGCAGCAGCACAATTAGAGGAGTCAAACTGTACTAAGGCTCTTCAGGGTTTTGATCTGGAAATCATATGGGGAGGGGGGGAGAGATAAATAAAACCAAATGATGACAAGGAACCACTATCTTGTGCAATTAGCACCTTGTAACTCCACCAGCCTGCATTCACCCAGGGCTTGCTGTCACAGAAAAACTCAAGAGTTATGTAGCAGTATAAACCTCACCTAAGGTAGAAAGGAACCGATTAGTACATATAGTTGAAAATAAGCAGGCAAACAGGCTGCAACACATCCTCAATAAGGGAATGGCTCCCCGGGAGAAGAGGATAGGTATGAATGTGAGTTTATTGGATTTGGGGGGTTGGAGGTTTCAACAGTATACAATTAGTTGAAACTTTTAAATTGCAATTCAAGTCCCATACAAGCCTTTGCCAAGGTTCAAAGTTGTTCACAATTAGGAGAACATTTCAGGGTTTCATAAAGCCTAAAGCAATCTGATAAAAATATGTGGAGGTTTTTGGTTAGGCCAGCTCCATCATAATGCTCTGGAAAGTCTTTACTGCGCAGAACACAATAAAATTAGCATGGAGTTGTTTATAAATGCAAGCATAGCAGAGACCTCTTGGCCTTTGTCACAGTGGGATCAACCATGGAGTCTATGTCTGATTTAAAACCTAGTCCAAGCCATTTCTTCCTCCTCTCTCACCAAACATAAGGAGCGTTTGGATTCATTGCTGTGGTGCATCTGAGTGTAATGACAGACTCCTGCAGCTATGGGTTGGACGTCCCATCAGCATGGCCAGGCATGGTGTTAGGATGTGAGCCCCAATAAAAAGATCTCAGTCTCTGGTGGATGCTGTCATGCTCTCCCTGTCCACATGTGGTTAGGCATACTCCTTAGGTTCCCCCCACCCCCTCCAGGACCACGCAATGCTTCGTTTGCTTCAGTTGATAGACTGCTTCTAGCTGACTTTGAACTTCTTTCACAAATTGCTTGTAATATTTCTTCCCTGATCACAGTTTTGCTTATTAATTGTTTTCTTTCTATTTAAGTTGTGTAATGAGGTAGACAGTTTCACTTTTACCGATTCACTGATTTTACAGATTACTTCATGTAATTGTTCACTCTCTTTTCCCAGGATGTCCCTTCCCCCATTGCCACACCAAGGCTGCTACTAGCAGCCTTGTCTCTGCATTCAAGTCCCCACGCAACACAGCTCTTGCTTATAATTCTGTTTATGGTCAGGGGTATTATTGATGCTGCCAAATGCATCCAAGAGCCAGCCAAAGACCAGAATCCTGCTGGAGGAGGCGCTAATGGAGGTGCACAAACCCACAGTGGGAATGAGCGGCTCCTCAGCACCTTGCCCCTCCGGTCAGTGATGCCCATCCCTATGAAACTTTCCTTCTGATCCGCTCCAGCCCAGAGCACTTTCAAATACAAATCTTTCAGCCTTTCCAAATCCTTTTCCCTGATCACTATGTACTGCCATCCTCCAGTGAGGAGGGAGCTGAGTGACGGCTGACGGTCATGACCACAGAAGTCAGTGCTCTGGAAAATGAGCACAGGAAAAAGGCGTTACTGGAGGGAAAGGTGCATACCTGATCCTGCCATTTACGTGACCTTTTCGCTCATTCTGAGCTGGTGACGTTTGTGGTCAGACTGATACAAATATGGGTTGGTCTCCCAGCAGACAGCACATGAACCCAGGGTCTAGATGTCTCTTGGGATTCCTGCATCTTCTTCCTCTCCAAAAACCTTTCTGCTTTAGGTATGACACCACCCTGACACTCTGGTCTCTTCAGCAAGCTGCCCTTTCCTTACCCATTCCACTTATGCCACGCAAAATAAACCCAGGGAAACCTACAGGAAATTAACCAAATTTCCAAAAATGGAAAAAAGAAAATACCATCTAAGTCCACTTGGGTTGCTGGAAATGTGGGTGTGGGAGTCCCCAAACTCAGGGGGGGACTCAGTGATGGGGTGGATTTGGTGTTGGACTCTAATCTAAATGAAAACTGGCATGCATGAAAAGGCTTAAAGCAGAAAGCTGACAGAATATACTGATTTCTGTGATTTTCTTTCCTAAAACTGTTGACCTCTGGAAGGCACACATAGCACTTGTTTAAATTTGTATCTTGCTTTGGCGTAGAAACCTTTAAAATAAAGAGAAAAGGGGAGCTTAAAAGCACAGTCGAGTCCACACAATGGGAATCTGAATCAAAATCTATTACCTATCTTGTGAAAAAGACAGCAGAGTGTACCACAGTTGGCCCCTGTAAATTACTAGCTGAACAAGAAGCAGCAAGTCAAATGGACTAGTGCTACCGAGTACTTTCTGAACAGTCAGGAAAGCAACATCTGACAGTCATCTCATGAACATCTTTGGTGTCCTGGCACACAGCATTGCCCAGTTTCATCTCGAGAGGCCTGTGCTTGTCTGCTCCAGTTAAGAGGACAGCAGGTTCTCACAGATGAGAAGTTCTCCCCACAACCCAATTTTTCAGTCTCCATCTACGTTGTAACTCAGGTTAGTACCTTATAACAACTGCTTAGAAATGCAAGGCGTACTCTCATTAAGGGGATCAACATTTACTGAAGAATCAGAGGTTTCCTCTTGCCAGTTTCATCATGTGCAGTCTAAAAAAACCCCAGATCTTAAATCTTAATATTTTAAAAACAGTAATAAATATAGAAGAGCATTCTGTGTGACTGCACTTTGATTCACTATGTGTGGTTGGTCTATTTTTTTTTACTTTCTGTGCTTTAAAAATAAACCTCATCAAATAGCTGTGATTCTGGCATGTTCACATGACTCCGGGAGCTGGGGTTCCATGAGAAACCGCAGCATGGAGTGAAGTCGTGTGCTGTGCTCCACACAGCAAGGCTGAACATTTTGGGCAGCCATCATCCTTGGTGCAGCTCCACTGGGTTCACTGAACTCAGTACAGTGTGTCCAAACCAACTGTCTTTTGTTTCTGCATGGTAGAGATAAACATGAAAAAATAAACCCCATTTCATCAAAACTGTAAAAAAACTTCAAGACAGATCAAAGTGGAAAATGGGCAAAAAAATCTAGTGTCAAGCAGAACTTGCATGTGAAACAGAGAAAGCAATACTTTATCCTAGTTTTGCTAGACCGACTTATTTTTAATGCTGTATCTCTGTGAAGCAAGCCCATTGAATTATTTTTCCTTTCCTCAGTATAACATGTTTAAAAAAAAATAAATCCAAAACCTTGTCTACTTCAAACTCCCTACAAATAATGTGAAAGTAATGCCTAGCAGAATTTTAATGACACAGAGAGATTTACTGCAGATTAAATTTGATTAAGTATCGCTAAGTAATGAGGCATTTCAGGGGACTATAAGATAGTGAGAGAGTTTCTGAATTCAGTCTTTTGTCTGTAATACTTTGAGTAATTTACTAATAAAGTTCATATTATGTAGTGTGTCACACAGGCAACTTAAATGCATGTTGTTTTTGTTTGTTTGTTTGTTTGTTTTTTTAAGTCCATAATATAAATATTCCTAGCATAAAAATGCCGTATTTCAGAGAAAATTCACCAAAAAAAAATGCTTTGGAAACAATAGTAATACTTATACAGCTTCTTTCATTTCCCAAAACATTCAGCAGAAAGAGTAACCAATTAATCCTTATGAAAGCACTCCTTTGAAATTCAGAGATTACTAATTCTTCTTTTACAGATAAGCAGACTGAGGTAGGATAGTAAAATTATTTGGCTAAAGCCATAGGGAAAGCTAAAGCTAAAAATCAAAGGACTATTGACAGCTAACGTGTTTCCAGACCCACATCTTAAATCATTCTTCATGAATAACCCATCATTTTACAAAAGTGCGCACTGAAGTCCTGTTACAGGTCTAGTGACTGGAACGGGTTTTGGTGGTGGTCCCTTCTCGCTGGTTCTCCGTGCAGCACCTACCACACTGCAGCCCCATTCCCACCTGGCTGTCAAACAGGACTTTACTACAACTAACTTAGCAAAGACCTTCATGCTATGGGTAGTATCAATGAACACGAATGAAACTTTCCACAGTCTTGCACCGTACACGGTTTTGGCTATCCAATGAGACATGATACTGTACAGAAGGCATTTGGATGCCATGCCGCATCGTGAAGCATAAATTCTGTATAGCGCACACATGTTCCACAAGCAGTCTTATTTTCAGAATAGTTACTTTTAATTATCACATATTCCACTAGTTCTTAAAAAGGCAAGCTTGGTCCAAATCCTTCCTAATGAGGAGGGCAGTAGCTCTCTCTATATTGAAGGGCCATATGATTCTGGGAGAAGAGAAATAACTATGTGGCTCTGTGAGGAATAAGTACATAGTTCAACCATAAATGTGCATGACATCCTATTTAATACACAGCTATGCTAGGGCAAAAGTACAGGCAGAGTTGCTTGGCTTGACAATGTATGAGTTTCCCCCATCCAGTTAATCTGGATGCTGGAGCCAGAGCCATAACAAAAGCAGGAGAATGAAAATTGCTGGTCCTCAGCATCCTTTGAGAGGGGCATCAAATGTGACCAATAGCTCTGTCAACAGCTGTAAAAAGATAGGTTGTAGACTCCGAGCAAGTGGCATTCAGAAAGAACAGGAAGAAGAAGCAAACATGATGAGACTTGGCTTCAAGGTCAAATCTAAAAGCAATGGTAGAAAAGCAGTTCAAGCCACAGGGAGAATTCATTATTCTGTGGGTATCTCCATACCTTGGCTAGGAATTCTGGCCAGCACCTGGGAGCCAAATTTAACCCTTTGTAGATGTACTGACTTGCACGGTGTCTTTACTCAATAAATTTCTTAAAAAGCTCTGGCATGCTTACCTAAAGCTCTTTGTAATGAGAGAAAGTTCAAGAAAATCCACATTACCCTAACAGTGAATCTAAATAGCAACTGGACTAATTTGTTCTCCTCTCATTGAAGGTCTGGAACTGCCTATGCAAAAAACCCGGATTAAATTCTCTCACCTTAGCTTGCAAGTAGTTCCACTGAATTTTGGGCTGTCAAGGTAGTGAGTGAGTGAGAGAGAGAGAGAATGGCAAAGCAGGGTTACCACGACAAAGCTATTATCTGGCTTTGACATGGAAGTGGATGCAGGGGTCATCTGAAGCATCTCAAATGCCAGTACTGGTGGTTTTCACAAACAGCCATATCTCTCACATCTTTCAAGATATGTGTATTTTTAGAACTTGCTGCATGTTAAACAAGGGAGGTTTTAAATGGGATCAAGGGTAAAGCAAAGGAGCTGAAGAGAGCTGCTCACACTTTTGGATGGTGGCAATGCAACCCAGGTGAAAATGGTCTACTTCAGAACACAAAGAGCTGGGGAACAGGTGAGAATGGGAAACGAAATGGCCAATAGAGAGTAGAGAAAATACCATGCAGGGCCCACGTTTTGCCTAATACAGCTCCCCTGAAGTCAAATAGGGCAACTTCTACACCAGATCAGGGAGATGAGCTGCACAAAAACACGTCTGTGAAGCGCACAGCCCTGTACGTTAGAGAATGAGCTTGTTCCTGAGGGCTCGGGAAACTGCAGAGACAAATAAATCTCCAAATGCAGGTTTTAAGTTCTGTGCTTGGTATGGCATGCAGGCAAACCCTTAATATTCAGTGCCTGCATATATCTCATGCCCCTGGGGAGAAATAAGTGTTTGTGAATTGTGGCCTGAGTGACCTGACAAACAGCTGTGAGCATTCAGAAGGTCAGTATTTCACAGAACTGGAATCAGGTGGGTGCAGCAGCAAAATGGCTTAGAAATTATTATTCTTTTGGGTTTTTAAGGACTGAAAGAGACCAAAGGAATAATCTTTTCTGACCCTCCATTTAAGAAGACTGTCAGAAGACGTCTGCAGAAGATGCCTCACTCCAACCACTCTGAGCTTTTTAAACAAGGAGAGTATGCAGGGACATCCAGATTGTTGGTGAGAAATGTTTATGCAAAGAATTTTTTTTTTCTTCATTCTAGCAAAGTCATGAACAGAAGCTTCTTTTTTTTTTTTTTTTTTCCTAGTACCAAAAGCCAGCAACCATTAACTGGACAAAACCAGGCATCTGAGCACTACAAAAAGGAGACTTTGGAAAGCCAGTCTGTGGGAGTGTCCTGCTTTTGGAATAGATGTAACCAGTGGAAATGCAACTGAGCGCTGCACTGCCTGAGTTTGTTGTCACAAACCAACCCAAAGGGATGGATGTGAACTCCAGTTTCAGGAGGTGTGGATTTGTCTCATAACGCTAATTCCAAGCCTGCGTCTGATCCCAGGTACGCAGAAGGGGAAGGGATGTAGGTGGGGTTTTGAAGTAAGCCTGCAGGCTCCTCTGCCACCTTGCTCAGTTGGCTTCAACTCCTTCAAGCAAAATCTACCTCCTAGTACACTTCTTGCTATTTTCAGTTTATGCATCTCTTAAACTGTAGGGATCATGCCTACGAAAACGCAATAAAATGCTCATAAGTAATCTCCCCTACATTCAGTGTAACATCAAGCAGATACTTTTCATCATAACACTCTCCAATGGGCCATCTAAAAGACTCATCTATGAAATGAATAATCACACTGCCACTTAGAATAATTTATCATATGAGCAAAGAAGAAAAAGTAGGGAACTATTAAGACTTCCTTAAAGTATGGTAAGGACATCAAAACTAATAATCATTCAAAAAACCCTTTCAGCTATGTGCCATAGGTTGTGAAAAAGATGGAAAAAATGTTGAAGAAGAGAGTAAACCTTGAGACAACAGGTGGAAGAGGCTGAACCAGCAACTGCCAGTAGTGAGAGAAAATGAAACTTTAGATCTTTTAGAACCAAGATCCAAACTGAATTCCTACTACGGCATTTTTAATACATCTCTGCTTTCTAACTTTTCAGAGAAATGCTTTTATTCTCTTATTTAACATTTGAGAGAGCACAGACTGCAGTACTTGCACAGAGTTAATGAAAAAAACCATTCGTACGCTTCAAAAGTAATGTTCAAAAGAACCCACACATTTTCCCCCAGTAAACAGAAATCCCTGACACAATACCAAGAGCTCACTTAAGATTAATGCAGTGTAGATGATGCAATCCATGCTGGAGTTACCAACTTTAAAAAGAAGTTATCTTCCTCCCATGTATTTGTGGACCACCTCGAGGACATGGAGTACTGTTTTTGGGAACCCCACTGAACTAATGGGAGATGAGGTTCCTCTTTTGTCCTGCTCTAACATATTCTCCTTTGGTCTGTAGCCCTTTGAGATGTGCAGCCACACTCTTAAGTTGCATGAACCTCCGGTATCAATACAGACTCGGGTATGTAGGGATTGAGAGCAGCCCTGCTGAGAAGGACTTGGGCGTACTGGTGGATGAAAAGCTGGACATGAGCCAGCAAAGTGTGCTTGCAGCCCAGAAAGACAACCGTATCCTGGGCTGCATCAAAGGCAGCGTGGCCAGCAGGTCGAGGGAGGTGATGCTGTCCCTCTGCTCTGGTGAGACCCCACCTGGAGTCCTGCGTCCAGCTCTGGGCCCCCAACACAAGGACATGTACCTGTTGGAGCGGGTCCAGAGGAGGGCCAGAAGATGATCAGAGGGATGGAGCACCTCTCCTATGAAGACAGGCTGAGAGAATTGGGGTTGTTCAGCCTGGAGAAGAGAAGGCTCCAGGGAGACCTTCTAGCAGCCTTTCAGTACCTAAAGGGGGCTTATAAGAAAGATGGGGACAAACTTTTTAATAGGCCCTGTTGTGATAGGACAAGGGGTAATGGTTTTAAACTAAAAGAGGGTAGATTCAGACTAGATTTAAGGAAGAAATTTCTTATGGTAAGAGTGATGACACACTGGAACAGGTTGCCCAGAGAGGTGGTAGATGCCCCATCCCTGGAAACATTCAAGGTCAGGCTGGATGGGGCTCTGGGCAACCTGATCTAGTTAAGGATGCCCCTGCTCATTGCAGGGGGGTTGGACTAGATGACCTTTAAAGGTCCCTTCTAACCCAAACCATTCTACGATTTGATGATTCTGTGGACCCTTGTTCATGTGGTGAAAGCTACCCAACTTCCCTTATCTGCTATGTACAATCAGACAGAGCACAATCCACAGCCTACTGCTATGACTCTTTTGAAATACTCTGTCAAAGAGCATTTACTGCTCCAGCATGAGTGGGCTTGTGATCATGACATCAAGGATCACCCTCACCATTAGCACACCACTTGGGAAAATGTCAAAGCTCATTAACTTGACCAATAGTCAGACTTCACCAATTTGTCCATAAAGCTACCTTTGCCTTGCAATGAGACCATCTTGTCTTCTGTAGCCTAGCAATTAGCAGCCTTTTTGCTTCTCTAATCTCAAATTTAAAGAAATAATGTTCCCACTCCAAAAAAAGAAAGTGTTCTCGTATTGGTACAACAAAGGTTTTTGATTTTGGAGGTCTCTTCCAACCAGAACAATTCTATGATTCTATGATTTCTTAAATTTAGTCAAAGAAATCAAACAAAAAATCCAAACCTAAATTGAACTCGCATAAAAAAAAGCCACTCAGCTAAATTCAGCTGCAGAGCTGATGTCTAATATGCCACAAATCAATGACAACACATATGAATAATTCTCAAATTGTCAGTGAAAAAAGGTCACACCTCAACAGGAGGTGCAAGAAGATGCTGTAGGAACCTCCCTGCAGGGATCTCCATAGGATTTGATTCTACTCTGAATGGGGTTTTCACATGATGCAGAACTGTGTGCTGTACCAAGAGCTGCTACAGAACAGATCAAAGCTCCTTGTGCACCAGCCCTCCCAGGTTAAATCCCAGTCTGTGACCAAAGAAAGAAGCCACAATTATTAACGGCAAGAGGGAAGTCAAAACATACCAACCAACCAATCAACACAAACAAAACAAGAATTTGAGCTGTGCAGAATTCCTGTTTTAACACACAGTAACATCTCTGACCATGAAGATAAGGACTTTAGCCTTTGAGGTCTTCTCTTAGAGAAGGATCTTGCCTGGAAACCTTGACATGCATTCACACATCCAACCACAACAGGAAAATGGACTCTCAAATCCTTTAGAGAAGCCCCTCAGGAACACTTGAAAGTCAAAGAAGAGGAGCGAGTTATTTGTGCTTTTGGCAAAACATGAATCAGTTTATGCCCCCTGCTTCCAACCTCCATCCTCTTCTATGCATTCACTGCAGGGGACCTGGAGCTCTGTACTTGATGAGGTTGCTTCTGCAGCCATGCCAACCCAAAGAATCACCTCTCTTCCCTCACAGCAAAACTTCAGCCTTATGGATTCCTGTACTCATCTTACTGCCAGAAGATCACTTTGTTACTAATAAAACAGTTGGGTTTTTTTAATAGCAGAAGTGATGCATATTCCAAGGTGGTTGCCAAAACTGTGAAATAGAAAATTATCCTATCACAGTACCTGGGGGAGGAAAAACATATATATATATATATATAAAATATGCCTTTTCATTCAGAGAGAAATAAAATTAAGAGACTACAAAGAAAACCACATCAAAAAGATTTCAGGATCCGCACTGTGCCTCAAAGAGGCACAGGGTAGATTGTCCAGTTAAGAAAGAAGGGAGGTTAAAGTACCTCCATAGCAGGGGATGGAGAGCGCACAGCAGCAGAAACCTGATTTCTTTTATCTTGAAATCTCTGCAGCACTGCAAGCTGTAGCCTTGGTCTCAGCAAGCCTTTGTGGTCTTTTGGTCAGGACTTCTGACAGGCTCACTAGGACATAATGCTTTATAGCCATGCTCCACAGTCCCTGTATTTCAGGAAAGCCTCCTTCCACAGCCAGCGTGAAACATCTGGGCCTTACCCTGGAGCCTTTGGGTTCTTTGGAAGTCTCCACTGTTCTGTGGCTGACAGCAAATCCCAGACGTTCCCAGTGCTGAGCATCTTTCACACTGAAAGTCTTCCCCCCAGCCAACACTTACCAGAATTGCATCAGTTTGAAGAATACTGGGGTATCATCTCTCCTCTTTCTAACATGTAAATATATTACTGAGTGGAGCCCTGAGGGGAAGGGGGTGAAAAAGCTAATTTCAACTTGTGGAAGTTTCTATGTATGCTTTTGTTGTGCCATTGAAGAAAAAAAACCTCAGTATTTCATTCTCCCAAACTCCAATTCTCCACAAAAAAGCAGCATTAAAAATGTTCTGCATTAGTGAATGCAGGTGACTCAGAAAAAAAGGATCATGGGCCAGAGGTTTGCTGGGCACATCTGTATCTCCTTTTCTACAGACAGGTTCATAGGCAAGTGACACCCCCCTTCCCCTAGTCAGGCAGGCCAGGAGGTCCACTCCTCTCCTGTGTGCTCTTCATCCCTGCCCTAAGCTGAGAGGATAACCCATTGCCTGAGCAGGCGATACCAGCAGAGGAGGTGCCTGCCTGGGAGCTGGGGAACCAGCGCTGCCAGCGCTCCACACGCTCAGCTCCTTTAAAAGGCAGACCACAGGATACTGAGAAACCGGCAAAGGAAACCGGAGAGATTTCCAGCACAAGTTCGCTTGCTTTCTTGTCTGTTTTGAATTCTTTCCAAAGAACACTGTAATTCTGATGAATCGGCATTTGCAGGTAGAAAAAAAGAAACCATTTTGCTGGACAGCTTCTCGCTATTCTACCATGAAGTCATGAACCTGGGATGCTTTCACTTTGTATTTCTTTTAACAAAAGTCAGTAAAACATTGAGCCCACAGGCATACCATCATGTACTGGATATTTCACATATACAGAAAACTGACAGTGGCTTAAAAGTTTTGGCGGGGAGGGGGAAAATTACTCATCCTATTTTATATACTAGGTAGAGAATTGTCTGATACAATTTTAGAAGCACCTAAAAGTGACCCAGTATAGCTTTCCCATATATATGACTCCTGCAGTTTTCAGATCTGATACCTTAAGTCCTTCCAGGGGTAGAAGCAGTCACTATAAATTTTACTGCTGGTGAATCCTGAGACTTAGATCAGAAGGAGTGTGAGACAGCAAACCTTAAATCTGTCACTGGCTAGAAAACCTCCACCTAGTTCTGAGGGCACCAAGAAGTACATTTTTAGTTCTATTATAAATGAGTTGGATGACTTTGAGCAAGTCACTTTACCTTCCCCTCATCAAGCACTTCCCTTCATCTCCTTGGCCATCTTGTCTACTTAGATTGCAAACTTTTTAAGGCAAGGACTGTGCTTGCACTAGGGCTACTTAAAGAGGGTCCAGTTTGCCAGAACTTCTACATTTTATCATAATTATTACCACTGCAATTAATAAAGACTGAAGGCTGATAACCATACCTCAATTCCAAAGTACTTAGGCATGGTGATGCCATCTATCAGGTAAAGAAAAACAGTTGTCTCTTGTGCAAACTCTCTAAAACTAATTTGCTATTTAGAATTAAGTTATAAATATGAAGAAAAACAAACTTTTTAAAACCATAAGATCTCATGCTTCAAAATTTCATGGCAGTCATTGTTTAACAAGGAGAGACTTCCCCAAAAGACTTGTCCTGAAATCCACTACACAAACCTTTTGTGAAAAAGGTCAGATTAAGTGATTTTTAAGATTAACTCCATGCTCATTAAAAGAGTATGCATTTTGCCCGTGCAGTTTCAGAGGAGAATATCAAAACTGACCTCAAATGCCCAATACATTTTCTTGAATCTGTGAACAGCACAACAGAGGCATGACATGTCCTGATCATTTCAATAAGAGGTTACTTCCAGGACTCCGGAGCTGCCCCAAGGGATGCCACACAGGAGGGCTGAAGAACAAGTACACACCTAACGAAGGAAGCCAGCAGGTCTGCAGGAGCTCTGGGCTACTTTCCCCCCACTTGCAGTCGAATCCTGGACACAGAAGCTGCTCCAGATCCTCTTAGCCTCTGTAGGGTGCGTGGTGGAAAACCTCTAACAGAGTCCCTGTGTCCAGATAAGAATCCGATTTTGCCCCACTGGCTTTATAGCATCAGCAAAGCTCAAACCTGCTTAACACAGCAAAGAATATGTCTCAAACCAGCTTCTTTGGCTGCAAGCATGCTGCTTTTCCACATAGAAGGTCAAGAAAGCTGTAATTTATGTATTTTCCTTTGCATCTAATAAAAAATCACAACACAGCAAGAGCCTTTATCCTTCTTTTTTCTTCCTTTTAAATTGATCAAAGCTTATTTAGTATAACTGTAAGAGGTTAAGACGTCATTATTTTGCTTTGATAATTGCTCAGTGAATGAAGTTACAAAAATGTAAACCAAACATTTCAGTTGTCTGATTCAAAAATTTATTAGGAAAATGAAATTAATTGTTATGGGTATATTTCCTTTTTTTTTTTTGCTCACTGTCCCATCATGTATGCCTTTTGGGGCTTCTCATCATAGGCATAAATGGAATGAACTCTGGCTGCTTTGCAGATGAACCATATCCCAATTAAAATTTTAGCTCAGAAATGTCTAATTGCTCTTTCTTCATGTAAGATGAGTTTAAGTCTAAGGTTTGACTTTGAGAATAATCATTTAGTTTTAAAGCGTGGTGATGTCAATTAAAGAGATTTGCTTCACACTGAATCTAGAGCTCAAAAGTCTCATAAACTACTAATGATAAAAAGATCTGAAACAGCCTTCCTAAAAGTGGAACGAATGTAACAGTTTAAACATGCACAGTGCTTGATTAAATTTGATGGTTTAAAACTAATTAAACCACTCATCACACTCCCCAGGGCCCGTATCCTGTAAAGAATTCAATTGGACTACTCGGGTAAGTAAAAGAACTCACTTGCTTATGTATGTGCTTGTTTTGCCTTTTATAAAATTCATGCTTTGCTAAATGCACCCACACTTGTATGTTTGTTTTAAAAGGATATGGTGGTGATAGATGTTTTTTAATAAAAGAAACTGAATTATTTCTACCATTTCTCTCTTGAATTATTTCCATGGTGAATTTCTTTCTTTCTTGCAAATCCAGTTTAGTGCTCATAAAATATATGTTTCCGGTGGGTATACTAACCATCTGCCAGCACGTAAGAATGTCCTAGAACAAATACGTGAATCTGTGTTCCCAAATTTCATAAGTGATCAAATATTATACAAGCAATGCTACCTAATGACTTCAAACAAATTTCTCATCTATGAGTTGCTCCTAAGTGAAATGCACTGGAGTTCAGCACGAGTAGGAAGGTAATACAACATACTGTAGCTGCTACAATCACAGAACGGTAGGGGCTGGAAGGGACCTCTGGAGATCATCTAGTCCAACCCCCCTGCCAGAGCAGGGTCACCCGGAGCAGGCTGCACAGGGCTGCGTCCAGGCGGGGTTTGAATATCTCTAGAGAAGGAGACTCCACACCCTCCCTGGGCAGCCTGTGCCAGGGCTCTGCCACCCTCACAGTGAAGAAGTTTTTCCTCGTATTTAGACGGAACTTCCCGTGCTCCAGCTTGTGCCCGTTGCCCCTTGTCCTGTCTCTGGGCACCACTGAAAGAGTCTGGCCCCATCCTCTTGACACCCGCCCTTGAGATATTGATAAGCATTGATGAGGTCCCCTCTCAGTCTTCTCTTCCTCAGGCTGAACAGCCCCAGCTCCCTCAGCCTTTCCATGGCATAAGAATAGCCTTATTCTTAATTCCCGAATATAAGAATAGGCTTGGCATAAGATAACAGTGAAAGATGCTAATAAAGATAGAAAATGAAGTACATTACCTAACATGCATTTGTGGCACCCTACTATGTATAAAGTTGATGAATTGTGAAGAGACTTGCAGCCTTTTTTATTTCTTTGATCTTGAATTTGTGATCAGACCTACACTTGTGTTAAACCTGGGTACAAATCCTCTGTCTCTCTACAGCTTGGTCAATAAACACGAAACAACTTGCACGGAACAGGTGTTTTCTGGTGTCCTACTTTAATCATAAGAACCATTTACAAGGAATGCTTTTACGCCTTCAAATGACTACAAGAGGCAGTGCAAAGAGACTAAATTTCTGCAAGA
Organism: Phoenicopterus ruber ruber; assembly: GCA_009819775.1. NCBI lineage: Eukaryota > Metazoa > Chordata > Aves > Phoenicopteriformes > Phoenicopteridae > Phoenicopterus > Phoenicopterus ruber. Next base: position 72,705,401 of record CM020216.1, read on the forward strand.
GACTTAGCTATTTAGTCACTAGGCTTCACCAAGCAGCAGCAGTACAGCAGTGTTTACTGCAATGCCTGTTGCATGGAAACTACGTTTGTGCAGAATTTGACTAACCTGTGCGGCCCGTTTGCACGACGAAGTTAAACACTTGTCTGTGCATATATCTACCAGATGAATACTTGTCTATGTGAACCTATAAGCTAGCATCATCTCATCTAAACACAATCAGGATCTCAATCAGGTTCTTTCACTTTCTATGAATCTCAGTGTTATTTATTATTTACCTCCTACAAGCACAGAAATTCTGTATGTAATTATATGCGTCCTCCTCCCTGTATCACTGTTACAGAGCTTAGCATTAGTCACACAGCAGAGGATGATATTATTTAACAGATGTTGCCCCCTAGCAGATATCAAAGAATTACAAGCTCTGCCTGTGGAAATAGCTTTTGCCTTACGAAAATCTAGCAAGTTCACAGAGAGTTTAAGCCATCACTTATTCAGACTAATAATAAGAAACATTATCCTGTGAATAATTTCTCCAAAGATCTTAATGCATACGCTCAAGAAAAGGGAGATGCTATTAAGAGTCACTAATGTTTCATGTGAGGGCCATACGTGATGTGACCGTCTCTCAGGATCCCAGGTTCTGGTTAAACACGAGTTACAGACACGGAGAGGGTTTGGCTGTACGGAGACTAGTGTGGCTCCAGGCGCTGGGTGCAGCAAGCCGCAGCTCTCCTGTGACTCTCCCAGGAGCTGGCAGCTCTCTGGAGGTCCCAGCTCCTGGAACCAGGTGAGTGCATCAGGACCGGATTTTACTGAGGGGGAAAAAAAAAAGGAAAATACAGAAAACAAACCCTTAACCCTCGGAACTGTACAGATAGTCCTGAAAACGTGAGCCCTCACATCTCAAACTCCAGGATGCAAATAGAAAGTACTGCAAATTTAATTTAAAAATACCTCAGGAAGTTTTAGTGTCTTTTGGGGGGGTGTCCCATGATTTTAAGCTCTTGGCTTTGGCACTGCTGTTGGAATCATCTGAGTGCTCTGATGACAGCCAGCTGCAAGCCTGAGACTCTCACCAGAGGCAACGTGGCAGAAAAGAGGAGTGGGAAAAACAAGGGCAGGAAAGAAAGATGATGAACCCCTTAAGATTTTTGAATCCTAACTAGAAGAGGGAGGGAGCAGAAGAGAATTCTCCCTTGCAACATTTCCAAAAGTTGTATTGGTGAGTGTTTAATAATTTTATTAGGACACAGATAACATTTTCTTCTTGAAAATTACTGTGGAAATATGACAGAGCTGAAAGGAATATAATGCCTTGAATTTGCATCTTCATCTTTATTTTTGTTTCCCCCCCCCTCAACTTTAATTACCACTTAACAGCTGCTACTTGTTTTTTATTATCATCAGCTTTTAATTATTACTTAATATTTATCCTGTGGCAACATTAATAAGCCCAAAATCTTCCATGATTGTTCAGTTTTCCAATATACTGCATTTATTGGAAAATACACGAAAACACAATGAACGAGAAGAGTGTGCAGATTGTTACAGCCCCGTTTGCCGGGCTGCAACTTGGCGTTTATATTGCCTCTTGCCACCAGATGTCAGTGGTACATAAACTATATGGTACACCAGCACATAGTGGCACTCTCAAACCACACTGAGCTGGGCAATAAACCATCTAGGCTTGAAATCTCACCATCAACGCAAAAAATAGCCATGGATCACACTGCAAGCAAATCTTTCATTTATTGTGGACATGGTGCTATGGTTGCCCATGTTTTATGGGTTTCGCTGAGTTTAGCTCACTTTGCTCCTTTGAATTTTCAGTTCAGCGTTGGTATAAAATAATATTAATCCAAGGAAATTTGCTTATCTTTTTAACACTTACTGCTTTTATATATTTTAGGTAAGAGAAATAAAACATAAGCAAAATGAAGCTGATGAAAGCTTATGGAAGGCGGTTCCCTTCTTATAGAAAAAAAGAAATTCTATGAAGTGCTTCATTTCCAGCCACTAGCCCTGGAGGTGGGAATTACAGAAACCATCCTTTCTTCAAACAGTTTTGTAATCTGGTCCCAAATACCTGTCTCCTGTGATCAAAGCCATTTGTGGGACCCCCAAAATAACCAGCTGACTTGACTGAAGATGAGGGGCAGAGGCAGCAGCGCACTCCAAGCACTGCCCTTTGGTGGGGAAGCACTCTGAATACCCAACTAACAGAACTGGCAGCCACAGAACTATCACACTGATCACAAAAGATGATCAGTTCCCGAATGCTGAGCTTATTTTTCATCCTGCGCCCAGAGCATCCAGGCAGGTCTCGTTCCTGCTCCCCGTCAGGAGGAACGAGCCGACCACCACTCTAACACTGAGGGACTTGTGACAGCAGCATCCTTGCGAGGAAACGCAGTAAAACATCTGAACCCTCAAACAACTTGCCCGGGGTGACACCGGCAGAGTTGCTGCCTACATTTCATGGCTCAGCAGAGGACGCCGCCTCTCCCCTCATCCCGGCCTTCAGCGCTGGGGAAGGATGGAGCCGGCCCCCGGTGAAGCCCCTTTCTGCAGCCGGGATTAGCACTAGCTGACTTGCAGCAGCGGGACCCCGGAGGTGACAGTGCGGTCGCCCTGATGGGCAGCAAGACCCACCGGCACAGCTCTCTCTCGCACCCAGCTAAGCCCCCGGCTCCAACTCTTCTGGCCCTGCTCAAAGCTCAGAGCATCTGCTCTCTGGAGAGAGAGGAAATCTAACCCACAGGCCTGATCTGAGACCATTTAAGTGTAGGTACTTTCACGCACCTATATTTTTGTGATACACATTTCTGATGCGTGGAAGAATGGCTGTTTTCCTCTGCACCAAGCTTTTCAGCAATTTTTCTTCCAAATACAGTGTTTGCTTCCATGGAGAAGCTCTTTTCTACGCTCAATGAATATTGAGACATCATATATTACAGGCCTCTCAATCTTTGGCAATAAAATGTATTGTTAACAAGTTTAATAATGCTATTAATAATGCCTGTATTCACAGGGATGAATACAGTACATAAAATATATTACTGGGAGAAATTAGTGTGCTAATTTGTGAACACACTAGACCAACCCAAAATCATTCTGGACGTGCACACAGCTGAATAACTTTGAAAATCTAACTATCCCTGATTGTAAGCAAGGCAAGCTACTGCTGAACTCATGAAGTGGGTTTTTTGTTTATATTTAAATTACTACAAAATTATGAAGCTCTTTCTTAACTGATAATCATGCCTCTAATCTACTAATTATTCCAACTCCACAATAGACAGAGTACTTTATAGTCTGATATTCCAAAATTGCTTTCATGTTCAATTACTTATAATTATACAAACAAGTCTAAAATTGATGATCCGTGCATATAATTATAGATTCTGCAACTCAGCATAAGCAAATAAAGGAAACTACCCTTATTATGACAACACAGTTTCTAATAGTCAGGCACTGCAAATTTAATTGCAGTAAAGGGTGGATGGTACTATTATGTAATTAGTAACAAAACTGTTATTTCAGGATAATTAAACGATAATGTGGGCACTGGAGCTCACTTTTAGAGCAATCTTTTTGTAAGTTATGGTGAAGGAGCTCTACCAAATTCAAAAGCTGAGCATCTTAAAAATCGAACAATGTTTTCTTCCTTAAGGATGGTTAAAAATACTGTGACAAAATTATGTGCGGAACAGTACTGATAAAGTGACTACTGGTGGCATCTGCACTACACATCACAATTTTCAGCAACCCATTTCAGATTCTTTCCTCTTGTTTTGTCCATTTTACCAAACTCACAGAGAAAGGCCAGGGTTGCACTAACAAAGATCCAAAGAATGAACCAAATACTCTGTTGTCTTTCTCAGAAATACAGCTGCCTCTTATAAAGGAGACAATTTCCTCAAATTTGTGATAAAATAAGACATGACTAAAGGGACTTAAAACCATTGCAAGTGAAAGAACAGAACAGGTACTGCAGAAGGCATATGCAGATGGTACTAGAAGGATAAATTCACAGACCACTATGAGGAGATAAATCCAAGTTCAATACAACCCCTCATAGGCATCTTCATACTGATTGTTTCTTTAACAGAATTTATTTTCTAGGATATCAACTGAGTTACTGGGCTATGACTTGCAATCTTCCAGAAAGAAAACAGTCGTAACAGAAAGGTTTAACAATTGTGACTTGATTAATGAGACTTGGTATGAGTAATTGAGTTGTCCACAATTTTAATATCCTTTTAGAAGGCATCCTTTCACATTTAAGTTTTAACTCACACATCTTTAAGTCAATAACAAAATTGCCATTGACTTTAATGGTGCAGGATCAGAGCTCATGGACAAGATAAATTGACCTGATTAAATCTTGTTTTCTGGATCATTAAAGCGTCAGGAAACTAATTGATCCTTTCTTTTCCTACATTATTAAGCCTTCTGATGAAAAAAAAATAGTTTTTAAAATTGAGTCACAAATTACTGACTACACCATCTTACTATAGGGAGAGGCACACTTTTCTTTTATCCAAACAGAATGGTAGCAGAAATTAGATTCCCATTAACGCTAACTCATCTGCTAATGGAAAAAATAATACCTCTTCATAGCTTTTCATGGCTGCCATGTAGGTAATTCTTTAAAATGAAGGCCCTCTAGTCACAAAGTATATTTAATTTTTAACTTTTTTTCCTGCATTATTGAAAAGCAATTTTCTAACCCATACATCAGTCATGAAATATTGAAGGACATGGCTAGATGTTCCCAAGTGAGGGAAAGTGAGTTTCCCTCTGCCTTCAGAATCCCTCAGAGGGCTCACTGGCTTCTAAGGAAGTGGCGAGCTGTGCTGGAGGAAAACAAACACTGGACAGTGGCGACCCAAGGAGAGATGCTATGATAACAGAGATCTCATTTAACAGCTGAACTAATACAATAGCTCTTTGCTGCCAAAAGGCATCCATCTCCCTCCTCCTCCTTCTCCCTGCGAGTAGCTCACTCGTGCTGCTTCCCTTGCGTGGCTCATTAATCTGGAAAAAATTAGTGCTACAATAACAAAAATGAATAGCTTATGAATAGCCAAGGAAGAGGGCAGGGCCTCGTGCCTGAGAGCTGGCAATCAGGAAGAGTGGGAAGGCTGCTTGGGTGGGAAAAAGTCATTAGGTGGTTAGCACTGCTGCACCACGAAGCCTCCCTCTGCTGTGGGACGGTCTGCCCCACTTTAACCGCAAAAAAAGAACAGCTTTGCTGCAGGACACTGTATCACACTGGGATAAGCTTTTGGCTAAAAAAAACCCCACACAGCCACCCCTAAAAAAAGAAGGGAAAACCCCAAACCCAACAACACCCATTTACAATAGATACAGTTACACCATAATACAAGCTGCGTGGTGAGAAGGCCTGAAAAATTGGGGCTGAAGAACTGTCCAAGACAGCGAGCAATCCATCTCGCATGCAATGTCTAGTCTGACCGCAAGATGGAGGTGAAGTTTAAAAATTAAACTAAAATCTGACCAGAGTGGATTTGTACCAACCTGCAGTTGTTGCTAATGCCATCTAATTGACAAGCGAGGGTTATTATCAGCACGGGGATTTCTTAGCTCCTCGCTCTCTGCTCGGCAGCCTGGGATGCAATCAGTACAAAGTAAATATTGTACTGACATGTCGGAGTGGGATTTCATTTGGGGTGGAATAAAGGACTACAGCGCTGTGTCAGGAGCAGCCTTTGATTCTTGCCGTGGATTCTGGACCGATACAGCACAACAAGCTGTGATCGGTTATGTTTCTTCCCTCCTGGCTCTGGGAGATGACTATTCTTGAAATAATTAATTGGTAGACAAGAAAAGCAAAGGTCTCCTTATTCCTGAATGTTTTAAATCTGTGCACTAGAAATGTCAAACTGCTTCAGGAGTAATTAGTCAACAAATTGCCCCGCACAGAATTGGAGTTGAACACAATGAAGATCATTACTGTGCACAACCCCGCAGAGCTGTGGATGCTGATGCACCTTTAACGAACAGAAAAGATCTGCAGGGGGAATAGGTTTCCCCTTTTTTGTGCCTTTTTTGTGTAAGGTGAAAGCTTAATGTTAGAGCAAGAACAGCCCACAGTGCTGTGGGTCGTTATTTCACAAACATTGCAAGATTTTCTTCTTAGATGGAGATATAAGGACTCCACAATCTCAGTAGTGAGTTTCCCTCACACGTAGGAAAGAAGTGTTAGTGCACATACTGAACAGGCAGGGAAACTGAGGTATAGAAAGATTAAGACCTAGGTCCTCTAATGCATTGGGGTAATTTCCCAAGGACGTACAGGATGTGTCTAAAACCACACAACCCGTGAGTGCTTCCTTGGTGTCAGGTTTGCACCTGCACATATCCCAATTCCATAGTGGGATGAGACATCCCTTGGTTCCCTGTATTTCCATGAGAGGGAAATCCAGGCTTGCAGGCTCTGGTAATATTCAGCCACGTCCTGCATGGAAGAACCTAGAGCCTGGTATATGCTGTGCGTGATGGGGTCCTACCACGCAGTCTAGTGCCAGCAGCAGAGACAAAGAACTAAGAATCGATGATTTCAAGGCCTTTCCTAGGCATTGACCTACTCTTTGAGCACTTGGAGATTACAAGTACTAATGTGATACCCTGAATCTGAAAAAAAATCTCTATTTGTTACTATAGCACTGCTTTACATTCAGCCCAGAGGTCAGGATGAGTCATATGCATTATATGCAGTAAATGCTGAAGATACACAGGACAAAATCGTACCAGGTAACATGGGCAGAAATGGGGAGAAAGATGAGAAGTATTAAACTGCCCTAAGTTGTTTCCTGGATGTTTAGACAGAGTAAAAATCTAATTGCATGTTTTTGCAGATAGAGGACCACATACCGAACCACTGCATGCCTGACAGGTAAGCCCAAACTACTTTTCAGAGGTATCCTTCTAGGTATATCATTTACATGTTAACATGTTTACTTCCTGCTTAACTGTCATTCAGATGTACAAGAACTAGGATAGTGGAGTGGAAATGCGGACTCAGTAATGGAGAATGGTCTGAAACCAAGTGGATGATTCCTGTAGACTAGGGAATTTCATGAGGACAGGGGAAGTCCTTTTCTAGTATAGAGATGCAGGAAACACAGTGGAAACTCCCCCTGCACAGTACATAAAGGGTGTCTTTCACTGGTAAACATTTACAATCACATTTTAAGTCCAAGATTATTCTGGTTCACCATGTATAAATATAGAAGGCTGGACACAAGGCAGGGCAGGGATCCATAAGAAGCCTGCTGCTCATGCTTTAAAATTTCTATACGTGATAACTTGGTTACATTTAACAAAACTCAGGCAAAAATTGCAATATGCTTTGGAAACTGGGCAGAAAATTGTTTTCCTCATTGTAGGTGAAACTGAGCAGCACAACAATCAGATAAAGTTGCTTTTAGACACACATAGTTTTTCCTCTTGGGACAGCTGAGTTGTAATTCTAAATATTTCTCTAAGCTGGCAGGTGATATAGATGCTAGCAGAAAGTTGGTAAATCATTTCCTCATATAATTTCATTCCTACTGTAGCTGGAAATAAACATAAAGAGCAAATAGCTGTCAAGTCATAAAGGAGGACAATTCTTTCTCATATTAAATACTTAGTCTGCATTTTTTCCCCAATAAACATGGGCTGAGATAGCTACCAGCACAAGAAACACAGCATAACCAGAATGCTCTGAAATAATTTTAGTTCCTGGGGGCAGAGAGGGGCTGTCATTTTACAGCACCACTGCTCAAGTATGCAAGGCCTGGGTAGTTCTAGAAAAGAAATAGGGCTCCCAAAATTGGAAACCAGATACCAAACCCTCAGGTGGCTTAGACACACACACACACACTACTATACCTCAGAGAGCAAAGGGTGCTCATTTTTTCTGGTGAGAGATGACAACAGCTCCCTGGTTATTTCCATTACAGATGGGTCTTGGCTCAGTTTTGAGGATCAATTTTGAACTCAGATCAACTGGCCCTGGTATCCTCCCTCCGCACTCTGTGCTGCCTCACCTCCAGCCAGGGATGCTGACTCTTCTGCAAGCCTTCGGCAAGCACAACCCTACTGCCGGCCACATGCAGAGCTACACTCAAATTGTTTGCAAGCTTATTTGTGTCTTACAGCCTTCTGTATGAGAAGAGGTACACCATAGCACTGCCACCAGCTGAAGTTCTTGCTAAAGGAGTCTGTTGGCTGCTATATGAAACCACCTAAACCACTAACGCATACTCCCTTTTTCAGAAAGAAAAATGACTTTAAAAGCTCAGGCAGCTGCATCATCCTGTTAAAATCATGTTTATTGTGACAACGCAGGCTCTCCTTTGCTATTTAAAGCTAAATACATGTTTTTGCATATAGGTGCAGATAATAACACAGACCAAGACACATCAATCATACTTCACAATAACCACCTTACTTGACACGCCTGAATCAGCCATCAGTCACCGTGGGGGAAAAAAAAAATTTACATCTTCCCCCCCCCCCAACCTAATGCCTAATTAATGTATTTCAGTCACTTGAAAACATACCTATGCCTTGACAGAAGGCTTTAAGTTTGAAGGTGTTTCAGGTAAGAAAGGGCAAAACTCTAAAATGCTCCATGTTCAGCAAGCGTCTCAAAGTCTGAGCCTACTCTCTGAATCCTCTGAACCTCCAGTGTGCAAAAAAAGAAAAAGGACTACAGGCTGTTTCCTTCTTTCTTTCTTTTTTATTTTCTCCTTTCTTTTTTTTAACAAAAATCACAATTAAAAAGTGACTTTTAAAAGATTCAGTTCAAATCTTGGCTAAAGCTTTGAGTTGAGTCTTCTATAATTCGTTTTCCCATTCATTATGCAGGAACTAAAAGTTGATCATCATTATAGCTATACTAATTGTAACTTACAATCTTTAATCTCCGAGCCCTTCAAAGGATGTTTGATGTACTGCATTTAAGAGCCAGGTGCGAAGACAGACAAAAGGCGAAGGGGGGGAGACGGGGGCGGAGGAGAGAAGGGAAGCAGAAGAGAAATGTAACCTTTTTTAACCAAAAGCATGAGTCTGAAAACTATGACTACAAAAATCATGCTGGATTTGATCTACAAGTTTTATGGAGAACCAAAATCATCAGAAGTATGTTTGCATTCAGCCTATTCCCCTGCCAGGGCGCAGCTCATGTTTTTCATAGAAGTTGTGTTTCTCCATGAGTGATGAGGCCAGCTCGCACTCATGCAACAGGCAATGGAGATTTTTTGTTACGGATGAAAGGGATGGGGAACTGAGCCATTATTGAACTGAAAGACTAAGGAAAAAAGCACGTCAACAACAGGCATCATTCAGGCAAGCCAGACATATGTCCAATTTATAAAATTATGTTAGCATCAAGACTTCTATGGATTTTTTAAAAATTTATTTATTTTTACAAGTCACGGCAGGATGATGGATACTGTAAATACAGTGGCCCGGGTTTTACAAAAAACCATAAAAGTATAGAAATTTCTCACTACTAAAAAGTACTGTATATCTGCAAAATTAATATGAGATCTAATTTGGTGGGCAAGGAGTCTGAGCTAGAAAGTTCCCATTTAGCTATGAATGTCTTCAAATTTCAAGAATTTTCAAATCTGGTTTCTCACTTTGATTCTTAGAAATACAGTTTTAATTTCAAAGGATATATCATTGCAAGGAAAAAAAAACAACATGGAAAAATACTGAATGCAAAGTTAATCTGATCAAAATGTACTGTATACTTCTAAATATGCAAATCAAAGTCCTGTATAGTGGAAGTTAATGCTCCTTTTATTTATTGTAATCCTCCCAGAAATATTTATGGTAACTCAATAACAGGATGAACAGTGTGACTTGATATGACCTCTCAGTGACTGCATATGTGTACTAATGAAATGCATATAAAGCTATTTAGACTTGACTCTCGCTTTCCATTTCTTCCAATATATAACAAATACAGAGTGCTTATTAGATACAGATGTCATAGCTCATTATATTTAAGCTTAGTGTCCTGGGTCTAGTTGTTGGTAGGTTGCCTACCCCTGAAGCTCCAATTTCAGTCCTGGTATAAGACCTTGTGTCAGGAGGGGCTGATATTTTTCTTTTGTGAGGATACCTGAAGCGCTAGAGATAAAATTTATATAGGGAAGGTTCAACCCTGAATCTATCTGTTTTGACAGACTCTTTTACCTGTTTTACCTGGTTTTATTTCCCAGTAAAACACAATGCTGGGAATTGCGGTACACTGCATTCAAAATAAAAATAAAGCTGTCCTCAAAGCCAATATTAAATATTAACAAGCTAAGGAGGATTCAAGCACCAAGAATACACTAGCTTGATCACCTGAAATTCCTGGTTCATTTCACTTGGTTAAGAACACGTTCTAATTGATGTAGTTATTATTTATCCCCTTCTCCCATGAAATGGGTCACATCCTGTGAAAGCACCAGAATTATGGCGGTTTAAAATTGCATGAGGGGGAAAATCTGGCTTTGCGTGGGACTTTAGAGAGAAGCCCAAAACACCAAAGTTTCATCTACTTTAAGAACTGATTGCTTTTATACAGACTAACGAAGAATAACGAACTCAGTCATACACAAAGGCTTGCAATACCTACTGTCCACATATTTTGTGAACTTCCACTGTCAAGCCATATAAACACATGTGTGATCTGAAGCAAGTGTTCCTGGATTGCATGATTTTTCCCCCAAATATTTTTATTTTGCCCCTTCTTTGTTTGTCCTAATCATGCCTGCTGGTGGCAATTTGCATGTCAAGATTTAAACAAAACCACGTTTTGTTAATAAGACTGACATCTAGTCCTTCATCCTATTGATGTTTCTGAACAAGACTTCATGAGAGTATTCTGTGAGCAAGATAACTGACTCTCTAGCATTGCATGCTACCATATAGTTATAAAAAAAAGGCTCTGATTCTTGCACTGCAATTGCAGAAGCAAACTACAGGACCCTATGGACCAGGTGAGGCTAAGGAATACAAGAAGCGCTGTGAAGGCTGCAGAGCTCCGCAGTCATGGATAATGCGACCGCTCAATGGGGACGAAATTAAGGGAGACCCTGAACCGGGGAATTTGTGAGTAATCACTGATTTTCCTTGCTTCTTGCCAAAAGTAGGGAGGACTTGTTTACTTAATCTTTGTAAGATGAGATGTCACACAGAGAAGATGGGTTTATAGAATCAAGTTTCAAATGCAAAAAATGTGATTTAATCGCAAGATTTCATATAATGCAGGTTCTTTCATCACGAAGAGATACATGGACTAAGTCTGAGGAAGGCATCTAGTTAAAATGAAAACAGCACGGAATGACGGCCTGAGCAAATACACTCATTAGCAATTGAGGGATTTGAAAGAGATTTTTATAGATAGAAAAAAACCATAGGGGAATTCTCATATAAAGCCTTTAAAACCCAACATACACACATCTGAAAGGCCTTGCTAGTGAGGGATGAACAGATTAATCAGTTATCCTCCTTCTCTGGATGTGAGGGATGGTGTGGATGAGCACCATTAGAACTTTAATGAGTGCAGGTAGAAGTGAGCAGCACATAGATAGCCCCTCTGACACTGTTGCATCAATGATACGGAGAGGGCACCAAAATGGGCCTCAAGGTGGTGATGGAGACTTGTGAACCTGCAGGCAGGGGACTGGTGTGAATGGAACAGTTAAAATTAAGATAAACAAAACAGATTTATCTCCAAAGAGCTTCCCAACTACTCAAAGAAAATCTCTCCTTCAAACTCAGAATGTTGCAGTGAAGGAAAAGAGGGTCAAAGCATGAAGTGGGAGAAATAAGAGAGAAAATAAGGAGAAGGAAAGAAAGAAAAAGCTGTGTAGTAAAAACAGGAAAATGAGGGATTATTTGCCTCTGCAGAGAATAAATAAGGAGCTCAACCCACACCACACAGGGATTAGCTACACTGCATAATACAATAGGACTATGAAAGCATTGGAGATCTCTCCTAGTTGTTTTATTGGGGACAGAAAAGGTATTAATTTTTAGCTCTTAGAGATACAATGGTATGTTGGTGCCTAGAGAGACTCTGTGATGAGGGCTGCAGAGGCACGTTATAACACTGTCTATGTACGCAAGTGTTCACAGTACAACTGTGAAGCTGAGATACAACATGCAGATACAGAAAGCAATTGCGGATAACATGCCCAAAATAAACACTATAAATTTCATGCCAAGTGGAGACCCTGTTCCCCCAATGCATACGTGTGTACACCCCCCACCCCCCTGAAATGCCTGATAATCAGCAAGAATCTTCTGGGACTCAAGAAAAAGGTAAGTTTGAGAGAGAAATCTGAGGAAAGAGTGCTAGTAGTTTTGCAAAGCTTTGTGGAAAGCACTCCTATGCATAACGGAGAGCGGAGGAGAAAGCATGGAGGCGTTTGATAGGAGATGGGACAGATGAGAAAGAAAGTCTGGCTGCAGATTGCAGCTATGGGAAAAGCAGTTGCAGGCAGGGAGGGTGGAAATTCAGAGAGCTTCCCCCGGGTCTGCCCGCTTGTTTCTGGCAGGCGCTGGCTCCCTCCCTCCTGTCTCCTTGTTCCTCTCCATTTCACTTCCTCCCATTGCATACCTTTCCTTACTTCTCCAAAGCAGGGGAGCTGACTGCTAAACCTAAGCAGCCCTTCTTTACACAAAATATGTCAAACCAGAATCACAGCATGGTAGGGGTTGGGAGGGACCTCTGGAGATCATCTAGTCCAACCCCCCTGCCAGACCAGGGTCACCCAGCGCAGGCTGCACAGGACTGCGTCCAGGCGGGGTTTGAATATCTCCAGAGAAGGAGACTCCACACCCTCCCTGGGCAGCCTGTGCCAGGGCTCTGCCACCCTCACAGTGAAGAAGTTTTTCCTCATGTTCAGGCGGAACTTTCCGTGTTCCAGTTTGTGCCCGTTGCCCCTTGTCCTGTCGCTGGGCACCACTGAGAAGAGTCTGGCCCCATCCTCTTGACACCCACCCTTGAGATATTTATAAGTATCAATAAGGTCCCCTCTCAGTCTTCTCTTCCTCAAGCTAAACAGCCCCAGCTCCCTCAGCCTTTCCCCAGAGGAGAGATGCTCCAGTCCCTTAATCATCTTTGTAGCCCTCCACTGGACTCTCTCCAATAGTTCCTCATCTTTCTTAAACTGGGGAGCCCAGAACTGGACACAGTACTCTAGATGGGGCCTGACTAGGGCAGAGTAGAGGGGGAGGAGAACCTCCCTCGACCTGCTTGGCCACACTCTTCTTAATGCACCCCAGGCTGCCGTTGGCCTTCCTGGCTGCAAGGGCACATTGCTGGCTCACGGCGAATTTGTCATCTACCAGGACTCCCAGGTCCTTCTCCGCAGAGCTGCTTTCCAGGAGGTCAACGCCCAACCTGTACTGGTGCATGGGGTTGTTCCTCCCCAGGTGCAGGACCCTGCACTTGCCTGTGTTGAACCTCCTGAGGTTCCTCTCCGCCCAACACTCCAGCCTGTCTAGCCATCCCCATTCATCCTCTCTGTATCCATCTTCCCATCTATCCTGGAAGCTTGTTGGGTTTTTCTGTTTTGCAAGTGCTGACCATACATAAGACTCCTTTTTCATGGCTCTTGGGCATGTGTTATAAGCATGACTAATAATACCTGAACAAAAAAAAAAATTGTTCTGAGAGGGTTCAATGGCTTGGTAGTACATAAAAAGTATCTCCAAAATGAGATCAGTAACTTGCTGAGCAGAAAGGATCCAAAGAGTGCAGTGGCAGCACTGGAAACCTGAGCTAGGAAAGGAGCTTTGTTTCTCTGTTACAAGAAAGAAGTGGCAGATAGTCAAGACAGCATTTTAAAGGATGAAGGTGCAGTAGCAAAGATGGGAGAGAAGACAGGACAGAATTTAAGCAACCTTTGAGCAACCTGGTCTAGTGGAAGGCGTCCCTGCCCATAGCAGGGGGGGTGGAACTAGATGATCTTTAAGGTCCTTTCTAACCCAAACCATTCTATGATTCTATGAATTTTATTGGTGCAAAAATTAAACACCCCATGGAAGAAGTACTCTTGGGTCATATTCATCATGATGTAGACAAAGAAATTTATAATTAAACTCTTTCTGTGCATCTCTAAAAAAAGATGCTCTGGGATGAATTTCTTTTTAATAGAAGATTTTTTCTATTTTCTCTTCTCCTTCAAGAAAATGCAATCTCTCTATATACTAACTAAATTATATGAAAATTTGCTGGTTTGTTCCCCACTTCCAGATTGGGAAAAAAATAATAGAGGGAAAAGAATAAATCAGACTTGAGTGCAGACAGACTTTTTAAACTTGTGGCATTAAACTGTGGTGACCTGCCAGGGTATTTGTTGCGGTGAGTGCTTGGCAAGCTGTCCAGGCCCACAAGAGGCCATTACACCTGGCATAAGCCAGCTTAATCCTTTAAAGCACCTTTTTAAAGATGGGGGGTTTTGGTGACATTGCAGAATTTCTGTACGATTACCTCAATTTGGTTTGAGCTGGATCTACCTCTACTAAACATGTTCTGCGGGGTCTAATGAATTAAATGTACTTTAAAACAAAACAACAACAACAAAACAGTAACTGAGGGAAAACATCTGATTCAATTAACCAGAAAAAGCAGTTATTACTCTGTCTTCTGAGCCATGATTATTGCATTATGGAGGGACAGTAGGGCAGACAAGTGAGTGGTGTCGTAAAAAAAAAAAAAAAAAAGAATTGGTAAGAGACTTCTGCAATTGTCCCTGGCTTTAAACCAGACACTGTGCTTCAACTTCTTCCATAAACTGGCATTCCTAAAAACCTGTAATATTTAAAGAGGTGAAAAAACCCCCTAATGACTGTGCATAAGCCCAAAAAGCTTATGCCTGTACCCAAAACATCTCAGCCTCCCCTGAGGCCGATGACCCTGCTGGCATGGCAGGGAGGAAAACCAAACAGGCTTCAAATGCCAGGCATGGGAGGTAAAAATAGCAGCCTTTCACACTTTAAGATACGATTCATTTTTACACACTTCCAGCTCTCGTGAACAGTCATTCTGCCATACACTCTTCCTAAGAAAAACAAGATGCAATCATTACATTTTGTAACTTTGTGATCAAATTTTTTGCACACACAAAATCCCTGATAATCTTGTTAGACGTAAAACTGAGAAAGACGACGGTCAAAAAAAACATTATTTTACCAGGAAAGTTTGTAAGATGCTATCATCTTGCAAGGGACCATGCTCTGAACTATAGGAGCATGGACAATGTGTAGTTATGGGTTTCATCATTAGTTTTAACTGTGCCTTTTTATCTCTATCCTTGACTGTAATCCTGAACTCCCTATTTATTCTCCACTAGTATTTCAATTCTGGGTTGCGATCATCCTTGTTTATAAATACAAACAGACACTTATCTAAATCACTCATGTTCCTGCTGTAGAAATGCCAGTCTCTCCTACTCCTCTTTTTTCTTTGTAACGGTCAAAAACCCCCAACCACCATCACAACAGGCATTTTTATCACATTTTAGTAGCAGTTTCAGTAGGGAAGTTAAAAGTCAGAACAAGGAGAAGAATAAACGTTTACCTTCAGGAAATCCTTCATTTGAGCACCTCAGAAAACAGCCAAAGTTTGTGTTGCTGTTTCCCAGAGAGGCTTTTGATTTCCAGGGCTGGGACGCCATTAGCTTTTCCATATGCTATGTTCACTCAAAAATGGTTAATGTTTTTGATAAAAACATTTTCCTTTGTTAACACAGGAGAAAGTTCCACAGCCATCAATACATTTTGAAGATGCTGTACAGGCTATGTGTATTTTTTTATTAGAAGGAAACATATCTGTTTTGCTTGTCAAGGCTCAGCGCAAGCCTACTACATTACCTATTTTTATTTAATCAGGTATCCTTAAATTTGCACTGTATTTGGTAGTAAGCTACATAACAGAATAATTGAAGCCCCCATGAATAATGAAGAGTGGGTGTAATAAGGAAGATGAAGTGAGCCCTGAGATGTTACAGGTATCGTACAAATTAGACTCCCGACTGAAAAATAGGAGTGAGTAGGAGGAAAAAACAGAAACACTACCAGTGGTTTTTAGAGCTAGGAGGCCACAGAAGTCTCACAATTATTGAAAATTATGTTTTCTGTGAAAATATTACCTTCTAAGCTGTTATGTACATGCAGACTGCTCATTCATATTTTCCTTTGGTCGGCACAAGACTTGAGAGCCAAACATATGTTGAGTTGATTTCATTCTCTAGCAACTGGATACCTACATTTATAGAAGAGCCTGAGATTGCCAGGCAAACGTGCTGAGGGTAAGCAGCAAGTTCCTGCTGTGACAGTGAGCATCATGGATACTCGCACACAGTGGGAGGACACAGCAGCTTCTCTGTTAGGAGGCTACAGTGAGGCGGCGTTCGTTCCTATTGCTCAGAGACTGATTGTGAGAAGAATTAATCTCTGATTACACACTCCTGAAGAGCTCTGTGCACCTCCTTACAACCTGTCAACGTCGGCCACAGCCCAGCACCGGATTTGATGGAGAGTAAGGGGCTGTTGGGGTGAAGGAAGGTATTTAGGACATGGATCTGGGAATCCATCACAAAGGGAGAAATTCTTAAAAGTTCTGCAGAATATTAGTTTTGATGTCTCATAGTTGCTCTAGTTCCTCATGATGGCACCAAAGAGATAACAGGAGCAGCAAAGTATTAAGCCCTGAGGTCATGACCTATGCTGGTGGTCTTAAATATACCCTTATTAAGTGCTGAAAAGTTCTCATAACTTTCTACCTCTTACCTTGCTGTATTACCAAACTTTAATATAGCTGCTAAGCCTGCACTGCCTGAGAGCAAACATATTAACCAAAGACAGAAAATCTCCACACCTCATCAGTTTTAAGAGTAATTTGAAAGGCTTCATAATACAAAGAAAACAGACCAATAGAAAGATTATTGCAATTCTTTACCAGATAAGGCTTGGTTATTTGACGTAACCATTCAGAAATGGGCAGTCTGGAAAAGACAGATGTGTACACTTGATTATCAACTGTGGTACAGACAACGGTGGAGTGGTTAAGCAGTGGGGATGGGAAGTCTTGAAAGATTTAGCTCTTTAGGCCAGATGAGCATCAAGCAGTTTATTTCAGCCCACCCACTCTTCTTAGTGCAAGAGCATTATGCAAGAATGAAGGAGGAGTGTACGCACAGGGATGAGAGGGAAAAGCATGGATGTGGGTGTGTGCGTGCGAGAAAGATTTGCTAGTTCTTCTGAGTTTTACTTGGGTGTGAAGTAACGCAAAAATAGGTTTTTTTCTCATGACATGTTCACGCATTTGCACTCTAGCTCAGAAACTTGAAAGGAAAGGGAGGAAATTAAGTACTTGGAGAACTTCGCCAAACAGTGGCTGGTTGAGAGCTTAGACTTCTGTACGGCCAACAGGAAAGTGGCTTTGCACTACCAACCATGGCACAGAGGCCATGCAGAACACAGAGATGGCAAGTGGAACGTAACTAATGCAACATCTGGTGCAGCTCACAACAGCCTAAGGAGTTGTGCTAAAA
This sequence comes from Phoenicopterus ruber ruber, assembly GCA_009819775.1. Classification (NCBI taxonomy): domain Eukaryota; kingdom Metazoa; phylum Chordata; class Aves; order Phoenicopteriformes; family Phoenicopteridae; genus Phoenicopterus; species Phoenicopterus ruber. The sequence goes on from CM020216.1 coordinate 72,722,980, forward strand.
CATGCACCTCCTATGAAGACAGGCTGAGAGAGTTGGGCTTGTTCAGCCTGGAGAAGAGAAGGCTCCAGGGAGACCTTATTGCAGCCTTTCAGTACTTAAAGGGGGCTTATAAGAAAGATGGGGACAAACTTTTTAGCAGGGCCTGTTGTGATAGGACAAGGGGTAATGGCTTTAAACTAAAGGAGGGGAGATATAGGCTAGACATAAGGAAGAAGTTTTTCACAATGAGGGTGGTGAAACAATGGAACAGGTTGCCCAGAGAGGTGGTAGAAGCCCCATCCCTGAAAACATTCAAGGTCAGGCTGGACGGGGCTCTGGGCAACCTGATCTAGTTGAGGATGTCCCTGCTCATGGCAGGGGGGTTGGACTAGATGACCTTTAAAGGTCCCTTCCAACCCAAACTATTCTATAATTCTATGCACAAGTACAGCGTGTGCTATGTGCACCATAGCCTTCACAAGCAAACATCTGTCCAGCTTATGCTCACATCTTAACCCGAAAGTCAAAGCTGTCTTATGACCAAAACATGAGTAGATGTTCCTAGGAGGAGAGGAGGGTCGCTCTCCACGTTCACTTAGTTTTTGGCTTCTCTGGTAAAACTTCCAGCAAGAGTGACAATTAAAATGCAAAACTAAGGAGACAACACGAGTGTCTTGAATGGGACCATAAATTAACTTTGAGAGTGGCCTTCTGACACATTGTCAAGTGGCAACAACTCCTGTCCTCAGTAACTAACATTAGAGTCAGGGGAGAGAGAGCTTTAAGCTACAGCCCTGTCAGTTGCTGGTGATGGGGTTTCTTAGGTGAATTCTTTATCTCTGCAGTTTGCTTGACTTGTCTGGTTCTGCTACACCCATACTTTCTCAAGTTTCACAGTAGCTTAATTTTCCTCCTTGGCTGTATGAGAAATGCATGCCTCAGGGAAAAAAGCCCCACAAACCCACGAATGTTAAGCTTTGTAGTTTTTCTTAGGATGTGGGAAGTTGTACATATCTTTTGGCTGTAGTCTGCAAGTTTATTACATCTTTGTGGTATTGCTTTTTCAAGACTGTATGAAAAGTCCAGAAAGGCTGCAGTCTCAATTGAAGCTGAAATAAGTAAATGTGTATACATAACCTCACAATTATTTCACTAATTCTCCGTCTTGCAGGCAATAGGCTGTTATCTGGTAAACTGTATCCTTAGATTCAGGCCTCTGGTGGCTCCTTTTCTGCACATACCCTTGTGAAGGGGATGTGCAAAAACACACTTTAATCGAAGTCCATTCACAGTGGGCCCCTGCAACCTGGCATTCCTTACTGCCTGCTGTAGATTAATACTGCTCAAGCTGGACAAAAAAAAAAAAGGGCAAAATTTAGACTTAAGTAGGGTACTTTGTGCAACAGGAAATAAGGTTTTATATACTGAATTTAATATATCTGCATTGACATGAGCAGACTAACAGTTTTCCTAGCCAATTGATATGATCTGCATGAAGTCACCTGGAGCATGTTATCACTTTCATAATGGTATGGAAACTGGAGTGAAAGCACCTATCAATTAAATTGTGCAGAGTACTAAATTGAATTTTTTTGAAAATGGCCATGAAGATAAAGACAGTTCAAATGAACCTATAGCAGATAGAAACATAAGCAGGAAATAACAGCACATGATGTCTTGGAGAAAGAGTACGCTATAGAGTATTTGGCAATAGCATTCCTGAACTGCAGTTGAAACTGTTCCACTTCAATGGCCTCATTAGATACCTGTTGTGGAAATGGAAGACTAAGCACGTCACCCAGCAGCCACAGCACTCGCTGAGGCAACCAACCTCTAAGCATTTTATGTGAAAGATTTAATAAAACAAGAACTCTGGTGCATCTCATTTTCAGATGCCAAAAGCTCCTGGTGCAGAGCAGATGGAAAAGAGACACCTAAGTCACGGCTGTGATTTCTGCCTGGCAGCGTGGCACACCCAAGCTGCAGTAGCAAGTCTGGACTCCTATTACAGATTTTTCCTGAAGAGCTTGACTGAGAGGGAACTCCATCTGCAAAGACCTGCATCTACATTGAGACCTCTTACAGCATCACAACTCTAATTTATATTCTGTGCATACGAACTTAACACAATTCTTCTACATCCCTTTAATTGTGTCCTGTGACAGTCCCTCTCATTTATCATCATTTTGTTTTGAAAGTCTTGAAGGTGCTAGCCAAAATTACAAATCCTTGGTATCCAGCTTTCAAACAACAGTGATCGTTCAGGTAGTTAATTAACGTGTTCCTTCCCTCTCATTTCTCTTTTCACTTTCAATGCACACGCTTGTTAATTGTTGACATCCTTTGTGTGGGCCAGAGGACCGGGCTGTCTCTTTAGTACTTGCCAATGATTCGTTGATGTAAGGGGAAGAAAATACTACCGAAATGGCTAGGAATAGAGACATTGGCAACTTCTGTGCAACAGCTGATGACTTTACATGCAAGCAAAGGGCTGAATTCATTCCCTCTGAGCCCAGAGGAAGAGCAGGGATAAATCTGGCCCACTGAGTAGCTTGGAGCACGTCACTGCCCGTTTCCCATACTGCGTAACACGTGGATTAACCTCTTGGGCAAAAGCAACACCCTGATCGTGGGGCAGGATCCAAGGTAGCCAGGACCGGCCACTCTGCTTGGGAAACAGTGTTCAATGTGTGAGTGGGAAGGGGCAGCATAGGTACCGTGAAGGAAAATGGACTAACTCAGATCTTAAAGACATAGCCATACTCTCTAGCATCCTGCTGCTTATGCTCCCAAGGCCAGAGCGGAACAAGGACTGGAAAAACCTAAGGGGGAAGGACAATTTAGAGAAGGGAGAGATTTGTATTTCAGGCAGTTCTGGGCAATATCGTAAGCCAAATTTATCCAGGCCACTAGGATTCATGTTACTCTCCTTATTGATCAGACCCTTATTTCAACAGAGTCTTCTTGAAACGTGGTTCATTACTTTTAGAGAGCAAGCCTGACAAGTCTGAGCTGCTCCTGCAAGGTACTTCAAAGCAACTGTCTACAGATTTCAGGAGCGAGTGGTTATGGCTTTCTTCACTTACCTTTGCCTGCCAGTCATTCTTGACAACTGTAAACAGTCATACTATTAATAACATCTAGCTCTCATATTATTATTAATACCTAGCTCTCATGCCATACCAAGCTTCTCTAATATGCTTAAAAAGATGCATCAGCTTGTTTTAAAAATGGGCAGCTTCTCTATACAATGCCCAGGGATCTAATTACGAAGACCAGCAATGGGAAAGGACTGAAACAAAATCAGATATTTCATCTGTTATATCGTGTAGCTGCAGCCTTTGCCCTTAAAACCTTTTCATCAGGATATAAAACACTGCATGTTCTTACCATCACAGTTCTTAAGAAAACAATCACAAAACACTTGATATTTATTTGCAATCTGATTCAATAGGTTAGGCGAAGTCGCCTTCCATTGTTTCCCTTGCCTATTCAGCCTCCAGCTAAATGCCCTCATTACACAGGGTGACCTAGAGCTGATGAAATGTAGATCCCAGTTCACTCCACAGCTACAATCAAAGCTCGAATCCCCAGCTGAGGCTAACATGCACAACACAGCCTAAATAAGAAGGAAGGCCAGCATTAAAAGAGAAAGTGTTAGTTACATACAGTATCCCTGGTTTGCCCCAGGGATAAAAATTCATGGTCAGATGTTACAAAGTTTTTGTCTTGGAAAGGAAATGCATCGCTAAAATTTTAAGAAAACATAATACCTGTTTGGTTGTTTGTTTTTAATGTTATACATGCCTATTGGTAACATAGCTTGTAATACGTCTTTCTGGATGAGATTTTTGGAGCAATGGGTTCTTACATTGATAAAGGAGAACAGAAAGCTTGTGGGCCTGAAAGCTTTCCCGTTTCTCCCAACTATTTCTGTTCATCTAATAAAAATATTTTCTCTCCATGAAAAGCTTAATTTTATAGTCAAACAAAATTGAGTGTTGATTTTATGCTTCCTACTGTCTGATTGTAGTAAATTCATATTTGCACTGTTGGGTTTAGAGAATGGACATACTCCTAAGTAAAGTTAAGAAAATAAGATGGCTGAACCTATCGTGAACCTTTGCAAAATATATTATGGCAATACAAATGAATCAAACTTCATTGCCAAGGGCAACATCAGATTATGCCACTATTTCTTTTTCTTTTTAATAAGACTGAATATTAAAGCAAAAAAGATTTCACTTGTCTACTGTTATAATATATTTAAACTGTGTCCAGGCAATGATGACCTTTGTACTAGTTAAAAGTTAAAATAATGACGTGACATTTTGTGAATACTGACATGTGTATCAAATTTTAACGGTATGAAGAATAAATTAAAAGGAGCAAAATTAATAAAGATAAGTTAACACTGTTCTGTTAAGTAAGACTATAGAGACCCATCAGGGTTGAACTAGAATAAATTCTCGTACTATTAAACTTTATATGAAAGATGTGTGCAAATAGGCCTGTAAGAAATTACGAACATGAAAACTGTCATTTTTTTTTTATAGTATGATTCTTACTAGTCTGGCATCTTCTCTCCAAGGGTACCTGGCATAATTTGTTTCCCAGAAAGATCAGGTGAAAAAAGTTCATCTGGACACAAATCCCCATAGTAAAATCATACACATCTTTACTAGTGTCAAGCTAACTCATTCTGCTTTGAACAAAATCAACCAGGATTTGAGGAAGTTAAAAAAACCATATAAAAACAACACAGCAGAAGTTTGTTTTCTAGAACTTTTAGTTCTAAAAAATATGAGCGGTGCCCAAGCAGAAACTGTTAGTTCAATTCACTAGGTTAATAGTTGGACTCGATGATCTTGGAGGTCTCTTCCAACCAGAACGATTCTATGATTCTATGATACACTTCTTGAATGGATCAGTTAGTTTTGAACACAAAATATGTTTTGTCAAACTTATTTTTCCCCTCTGCCTGTAAAACACTGTAATAATTCCTAGCACTCTAATATTAAATAAAGCTATCTTTAAGGAAGAGAAGAGAACTAGAGAAAATGCTTTCAGTATAAATGCACAGTACACTCGCATCTTAAACAGTGGCCAAACGGGTTCCCTCTACATGATAACAAACGCAGCAACATCAGAAAAGGTACAGAAAAAGACAAAAGGACAATCAAAGACACAGAGCAGATTCCACGTAACGAACAATTAAATGGACCAAGACTCGTCAGGGTCTAGAGAGATGAGTGAGGGAGAGACGACAGGCATCCATAAAATCCTCATTAGCTTGGAGAAAGTGAATAGGAAATGACTGTGCACTGTTTCTTCTAATAGAAATAAAATGAAATCAATAAGACTAGCATGTGGCAGGATAAAGCCAGCAAAAGCAGGCTTTTTTCATAGAACACACAGTTCAGCAGTGGAACTACTTACTATGGGAAGAGATGCTAAAAATTTTATCAAGTTCATAAAGCATTCAGACAAATAAATGGAAGGGAAAATATATATCTATCAGGGGCTATTAAACACAGAAAAGCTTATTTGGCTCATATAGTCCATAAGCTACAAATCTCCAGAGACCAGTATAGTGCACTGGGGAAGTATTACTATATGCTTACCTCATTATGATATTCTTTCCTTGGCATCAGCTATTAGGTGGTATTAAAAAGAGACTAGGCTAAATGAACTTTCTGTCTGTGGCAAAACGCATGTTATTAAGTTTATAAAATAAAAACAATTCAAAATGCTGACATGAATCTCAATTGCACTTTCATTAGTTCCCGTTCATAGATTATCTGACACGAGACAGAGGTTAAAACCAAAAAACTATCCAGTAAATCTCACCAATTAAAAAAATATTAAAAATTAAGAATACTCAGTATGCATTCATTTGGAATGAAAGTATGTAGACAGTTATATAATGTGCATTTGCCAGTTTAGCAAAGTAACCCCAGCTTTTAGTTCAAAAGTTTTATTGAGTTGTAAATCAAGATGTTTTGAATGGTCACATGCACTCTAAGAACGCATGCTTCTTCTGGAAAATAACTAGCAAGTACAAATGAAACAGAAAACAAAATGAATGATTTACATAAAAGATTTCTACTGGCTGATTAAATAATCTATTTTAATCATGATTTCAAATCCATCAACTCTGACTGTAAATACGTTCCTTCTGTTTAGAAGCTATTTGCAAGAAATATCAATTCAAAAACTTCATCGGACTGTCAAAAATAATACAATGTTTTTAGGCACTAATTAATTATAGACAAAAACCCCATGTTGTCAGCATATTTTCTCCAGGAACTTTTATTGGAGTTTTTAAGAGATAAATCAGCAGTATCAATTTTGCTGGTTTTATTAGTGGCCTGAGGAAATGAAGTTTACTTGACACACTCTGTATGTGTTTCCATCTCCTTGTCCTTCCCAATAACTTAAAAATCTGGTGGCCAAAGCTGTCACTGGGTGGCAATATTAGTAGCATCAGCGCTTCTACAGGGAAGGAAAAATACTTGCATGATTTGTTTGGCCTCAGCTTTTGATGGACCTTGAGGCATCACCAGGAGCATCTGTCAAGCCTGTACTACTGGACAACATGGACCCAAGTGGCTGAGGTTTATCCAACCCCGCCAGACCCCTTCCCACAACGTCGGTGAAGCTAGCAAAGCTTTGCACCTGATACAGAGACACCGTGAATGGGCTCCCCATAGCAAGACAGCAGCCTACCCTCCACAGGCACCACTGACAAGATGTGCCTGGGTCTCTGCTCCAACACGGAGGCCAGTGGGCACGGGACAGCCTCCACTTGCACTATTCACCTCCCTTATCCTTATAAACGGGTGTCCACAAGCAAACTGCCCAGTGGTAATGATCCCTGTCCTGCCTTGACTCCTGAACAAGGTTCAGAGGTTGTCTGAGAGCGCTTTTTTTGGCCAGGGCCAGAAACATGCAAGGGAATCCCTCCAAGGACCATTGGGGCCAAGCGTTCAGAAACGTCCTATTTCACCTACTGGTATAGGTACAGCCAGAGAGAGTGCAAGGAGTGGGACTGCTGCAGGGAAAGTCTCCACTTGATGCTGTGCCCTCTTTCAACAGCAAAAACTTCAGTGACAGGGAGCAAGTCTACAGAAAACCTGGCTTCGCCCTTTTTCTGCTGTGGGACCACATGTGATGATTAACTTTGGATCCATTCTGTCCCTATCCCCTGCCCTGCTCAATTGCTGTCATCTGCAGCAAAATCCAGTAAAAATGATAATCTACTGGAAAGGATAGAGAGGAGATCATTTAGCAAGAGGGAATATTTGCAAGGACAAAAGAGGCAGCTGGGTCCTCAGCTCTCTCTTAGATTCTCAGCTCTTACTGAGCATGAATCTCACTTGAGACCATAACCCAGCCATTAGCTACCAAGCCCCTGCACCCCAACGCAGGCAGTAGCAAATTCCTCTCTGGAGAACATTTGTTGAAGAAAATAGGCAAACATAGTCGGCATGCTTACTAGATGAAGAGTCAATGACAAACCACTGGTGTTTTCTTGTGGCAAAGAGGTATGAGGCTGCTTCTCTGAGATGACAGCATAGAAACAAGACTGACACTGTAAGCGTGTTTACAAAGAGTGTTACTCTGGGGAGTACACAAGGGACTGGCCTTGTATTTCCAGTCATTACCATTATTTTTCTCCTACTCTCATTATCACCATTATTTAGAATAGCATCTGCATATGATCACAAAAACAGGGTCAAGCGTGCCACCATCTTTTCCCATGCGTGTTGTTAACTCCAATTTTTCAAACTAGCATTCTGTGTGCACGCAGCTCCACCAGCATGAAGAAATCTATTTCAGGACCGCACTAATCACCGGCCTATGCACTTGCAGGCAGCAACATTTGCACAAAGTGCGAGCACAGCTAAGCAAGCATAAATACAGTCACAAAGATTTCTAACTCAAAAAAAAAAAAAAAAAGAAAAAAAATTACTCTTCTTTCACTGTGGGAGTTTTTCCAATCAGAGGGAGATGTGAGGAAGAAGGTTCAGAGTGGTGTTAGCCAGGTGTTAAGTAATACGATGTGGAAAGGAGAAAGGGACGTGTAAGTGTGATGAGCTATTTTCTCAAACACTAAGTGACAAAGTATCCAGACAGAACATTAAAACAGATACGAATGGTTGCTTTTTTTCCGTGCTTTGGAGAACCAAGTGAAACATTTGATCAAAAGCGGCCCAGGAGACAAAAGCTCTCCAAGAGCATATCTATTTTCTCAGGCTGCTCTGCAGAAGACTACATTTTAATCCAGAAGGAGACTCCTCTGTGCTCTCAGGGAGATGTGCCAGCATGTTTTGAACGGACTAGAAAACGCATTTTGTAGTAAGCCACAGTAAAAGGCACCTGATGGGTTTTGGTGCACTTGCCCTTTTATGTTGACTGGATATCAGTACAGCCCTGACTGGTTCAGTGCAAGCACACCAATTTGCACCAGCATGCAGCTCGTTCCCTCAAACTGCTCTTCCCCTTTTCCTCCCACAACTGGCTGCCCAGCACTCCTGCATCCCTAGGAACAGACCTAGGCTCTCCTTTGGTGACTGCTTTGCTTCGGCAACAGAAGGATAGCTTATGGACAGGACTCAAAGTCTACTTCAGCTGGCTACATCGCAGACTCGCGTCATTTACGCTGGCTTTTATTCTCAGTAAGGTGCCAATCAACCTTTCAAAATCCAGTCAATACAACGCCCTGAGCAAGTCTATTTGAGCTATTTAAAACCACTGAAATTAACTGTCTCCCATAACGGCAAAAAGTTGGAAGACGAGAAACCCGCCTCTCACCAACTTGATAGCAAGCACCACTAGTGGCAATGAACAGATCTTCAGCATCTCCTTCGTCCCTAAATTTCCCATTGAAATGCCATCATAAGAATGTCAAAAACCCCAAGCTAGCATGATCCAAGTTTCCTGATTTTATATCTGTCCCTGCCGACTCTCCGCTGTGCCAGCAAATAACGATTTCTGATGCAATGTACAAAGCTTATGGAGGGAGGGTGCTGGGGGCGAGGGGGAGGAAACCAAGCCTTGTTAGTAAATCAGTAACCGCACATTTAATGTATATATAAAGCAAGCTGTCAGACTGGCATAAATTGTGCCTGCTATGGTCAAGGAAGTTCCTGCAGGATAAGCTATTTACCCCTGGCATCAGGTGGACTCCAGGCCAAGGCATGCCATGGCTACACCTCCTCAGGAGATGATTAGCTAATGAGTAATGCCTACTCATGTCTTCACCTTGGTCATTACTGTTGTTTGGATTTACAGTTCAGCGCCATTCTAGTCACTCACTTCTATTGTTGGTTAAGATAGAATACAGAAGAACATGTAATGTCTATTTTATTCGGTGTTTTCAAACAGAAAAGTATTTAAAGGAACTTATTTATATGTGTTTTGATGAAAGAAGTGTCACATGGCAAGTAAATACTTCAGTTGTACCTTCAGCTTGAGCAGGCCAGGCTGGATACTGCTGTGCTGATCTAAACTAGAGGTGCATCCGACCTTTTATCTTCAGCACATCACAATGCAATCAAGTTCACATTAGACAGCAGCAACACTCTTGTTGGATAAGAGAAATTGTCAGATAATGTATATTTAACTAGCAATGTATCACAAAAAACATCCCAAATTACCTTCACTGATTAGTACAGATGAACTTCTTTTAGAGAGAGTTCAATACAAGAAACAATTCTGCTGAAAGATTGTGCCTTAAACTGGCATACGATTTCTCACTGAGCTGAACGGTCAAAGGTTACTTTATAATTGGAAGGTTTCTGATTGACCCATCCTGTTATCCTGAGTTTGATATCAGCTTAAGTACACAAAGACAAATGATAATTTTAATATCACTTTAAAATTGCACCTCAGTGTGCCTTTTAGTCAAAGGCATATTCTTTCATATGAATTTCAGGAGGAAAAAAAACCAGTGGAATATGTTGCAGTCATTGATTTTGTTAATTATTTTAAATTCAGAATAGTTATCACAAGGAAAAACAAAAGCCTTTTTATTGTCAAGGGAAAAAATGTGAATGTCATGGTGCATTAGAAATTCAATACATTGTAAGACTGGCCATAAACACCATCTCAACTCCCAGCTAATAGAGACTCTCCCCACTTCTCTATCTACATTTTAGGAGAAGCAAGAAATTTTGCCTGCCGTAAATGACACAGCTGAACCTCAGAAGTTCTAGACAGTCTTCTGATCAGGCAAGATCACCCACCCACTAGTGGCTTCCAAAGTATAAGCAATAATTTCATATTCTTTCCTCCCTGAGGAAAGTAGGAAAGCAAATAATCAAGTTGCTTTTGAGTTACAGCTGAGTAATGAATACAGTGTGATACTGCACTACTCTCTTCATCATTCATTCATTCAGACACTTCAGGATTTCTGAGTGCTGTCAAGAACCACAGAAGCTAATCGTCTTCCATTTAAAAATGAGAAATAACAGCAGCATCACAGATTATGAACTAGGATTCATAATCTTTCCGAACCTTACTTCACAACAAGTTGCTCTAGTCATTTATTCTTTAAATATTTTATTAACTTCTATGACAGACTTTTTTTGGCTGGGGAAAGGAGTTGGTTGGGCTACAGAACTCACAAGGAACTCTTAAGATCGGGTGTTTAAATGTCACTATTGTCACATACCTAAAAAAAGTGTTCTGTCAAGAACATCCAAGGATAAAAATCTGGTCCTACAGAAGCTAGTGGAAGAAGCTTAGCCCTTGATTTCAATATGTCTAGGAATTCACCCAAAATTTCTGGATAGGTCTGGCACATTCAACATCAACTGATTTGTTGCTGAGAAAAGGGTGTGAAGTATTTGATCACCACAGATGCACGCTCTGAGGAGCGTGACTGACTGAAGGACTCCCCCCCGCCCCGCATCAGGTCCCATGGCGAGGGACTTCTCCAAGAAAAGGTCAAGCAGATTTTTGCAGGAATAAACAGAGATAGTTTAAAATAGTCCTCCAAGACAGTAGTTTGCTTATAAGAACAGTACTTAACTAAAGTTTCATTACAGTGAATTACAGTTTGCAGGCACCCTGTCATTTAATAATGCATATGAAACACTTCCTTTAGATGATAATGCAATAGATTTTTGTATGCAGGACATTGAACCTAGACATGCTGAACAGGCGGAGACGCTGAAGAAATGATTACTTGAGATATCATTACTGGAGTGTATTGATGAAGTGGAAAATAGAGCATGAGAAGGAGATGCATGGGAGGCATAATTACCATTTACGGTGTCTGACTTTAATGCTACACTATAGTAACGTGAATAAATCCACAGCTGAAGTGCCAAGGTAGCTACACAGAAGAGGCTCTCCTGAAACTATTGTGCAGATACCCAATACACACATGGCTGCAAGGCCCTACCTACGCGTAACTGAATCCACTGATTACCAGATGATTGCAGCACCTCTGCTATGCCAACCCACATAGCTTAAAGATGATTATACATTGGAACAATATTCATCTACCTACAAGTATCATCATCTGCTCACTTCACGAAGACACTAGGCTAAACATGTGTCTATAATACCCCAAAACAAATCCCTGCCCAGCATAATCTACAAGCAAGTGAAATAAACTTCTACTGGAAACTACAGGTACACCAATTTCTAACTAACAAAGCTGACCTTTGATGTACATCTTTGTCTCTAACATGCACAGTTGTGCATGTATTTAATTCTCACTCTCCATTTACACCCAAAAAATCATCTCTATATATACACAATAACTGCAGGTCTAAGCTTTAGCATCCGCTACTTCTATGTGCTCAAATTTTAGTGAAGTACTCATCAAATGAGAAGAATGCCTTCAGGTATTCGGGGAGCCTAAAAGTGACTTTTACCTTGTTGTTGCTCCAGGTTGTGAACTACAACCATTCTTCAACTAGTGGAACAAAACATGTTGCCACATAGTGTGTTTAGCCACTCAGAACCTGGATCTTCCTCTATCCATGCAGCAACCATTAGAGATCTTAAAACTGTTTGCTTGTTTACTCAGGAAAGCTTTGACTTGGAAGAATTGCAGTGGTGTTTCACAGGCTCCCATCCTGAAGGATTTGAAATGTGGCTCTTACTGTCAAAGCAAAATGACATTTCATTCTGGAAACACGTTTTAAAGAATGCAATGAAACACTGTATTATTTCCTACCTTGAAACAGCCAATTGTTTTAAAATAGGACATCAAGTAAACATACACACTATTTAGTTAAATAAAGCCTGCAACATAGACAGCATTCACTGAAGAACAGAAGACAAATACAGCGTTTAGTAACTCTTTCCTTCATTACACTCACAGAAGACCCAGTCCAGAGTACTGAAGAAAAACAAAGCCACCAGAAAAGCTCTCTTTTTTGTTCTTCATCTTCTAATTTGGAAGGCTCTGGGGTGGAGAAGCACCCTACACAATCCAGCTGAGGGCTGATAGTCTCTCTTTTCATCACAGGGACATACGCAGATGTGTGGGCGTCAGACTGAAGAAAACACGGTACTTTAATCAAGCTCTGCATAGCAGCCCGAACTCTAACAGCCACACTTTCTCCTTTTTATTACTTTTAAAATGAAGCGTTATCATTTGATTCAAAACAGTTAAGAAAATCCAACAGATAATTCCTTGGAAATAGCTTGGACTTAAAAGAGAGAAAGCCATCTAATTTGGTAGTATCCTATTCTAAGCATTATTAAAAAAATACATATGGTTTGTTTCAAAAAAAAAAAAGAAAATAAACATTGAAGGCATTTCATATAAAACTAGTTCAGTGTAAGCATTTGCCACGGTCAGATTTTTGGAAGGTTATTTGTTATCACTGTTGTTACACCCCTAAATGAGCAGATGCTCAAGTCGCAGGTCAGGACCCGGTTTGGTACGTGCAGTGAGCACAGAGCATTCTTAAACTAACAGTTCTAGCTGGAAGGCCACATTACACTCTCACTTAAAGTGCTATGAATCCCAAACAATGCAGTAGCAGTTATAAGGCAGAGTTACCAAGATAAAAATAAAACTTATTTTGCATGTATTCATATCACGACATGAACACGCTGTAATATAAACATTTATATCTGAGGTAGTTGCTCTAAGTTCCCTTTAAAGTCAGTACAGAAAAAAAGATGACAGCAGCTCATCTCCCCCTAAAGTATCCATCACAACATGGAAAATTAATTGCTCCTTTAAAGCCTTGACGTGTCTCTTAAAGTTCTTTTGTCTGTGAGTGGGGCCTAAGAGGATTAGCTCAGATTTAGATACCTCCCTTGAACATATCCCTTGTTAGGGGACATGAATCCTATCCAAACTGTCCTTTTGTTATGTATCTAGCTCTGCTGGGCCTTCCCACGTTATCCCATGAGCTGCTGCAAAACGAATGCAAATCCTAATAAGCAGAAGCAACAGCTCTGCATCTTTGCTAGGCTATTTAATGGAAATATTTGATCCCGAGGATTTCATCCTATGCCCTGTTACAGAGATATTAATCAGGAGTAACTCCTGAGGTTGCAAACACAATGTGTTAATGAAAGAAAGGGGAAAAAATTATTCAGGCTGTAAAGGAAAAACAATTTGAGCTAAAACAATGCTGGTTTATGTCATCTGGACTTGATTTTTCTGTCTGTTGGTTTGAGGGGAAGAGAAGCCTTTTCAAGCTGTTCTCAGCAATGAGAAAGGCTGCCTACATTTTCTCAGGTACTTTTGGATGCTTGAACATTTGGCCATGATGGTTAGCCCCCACAAGCTTGTTTCATTTCAGTCGTTGCAGCACCTGCAGTACACGGTGGCCTGAAGGGGAGAACCAGCCCATTCCTTCCCAGCACACAGAAGACCCTCCATCGGCACCATTGAGGTGGGAATCTACTTAACTTGTGGATTTCTGGTTTGGGGACAAATTATGCAGGGATACAATAACATAGAAAAACAGGAGTTGGAAAAAGGTTCTCTTCAGTAAAGAGAGAAAGAAATTTTAAGAACTGTGGGGTTTGTGTCAGTGAGAGACTGCAGTCACTGGCAAATATGTTCAGAGCAGGAAACATATTTCCTATTCACTTTCTTTGCTTAACATCTGCAGTAGAAAGACAACCACGTATCCTGACTGCCAATGGGTCGTCACAGAAATACTCTCTCTTATTCATAATAGAAGCAGAAATGAGAAAGCTATTGAACCTCCCCTGATCTCTGCCTCCCTGTTGCTGCAACCCTCTTCTCTCCCTCCCTCGTTTATGCAAACAAAAAAACCCACACAGAGAAAAACACACGAAAAACCCCATCTGAAGATGGTGGCCATGTGCCAGGCATGAGAAGGACTGCATAAATGTACACTTTTGGGGAGAAAAAGACGTCTGGGACTGGGGTTTTTTTTGTGTGGTTTGTTCGTTTTTGTTTTGTTTTGTTTTTTTAAATTGTCTTGAGCCTTTAGAATTAGCACCATAACGCAAGCAGTGGCTTAGACCGTTATGCTTTCTCTGTGATATTCTCAATAGACATGAACCTGGAGGATTCACTGCCTGGGCTGTTTCTCACTGCAGCGCATGGTACCTGAGCACAAGTCACTGAAGGCAAACAGCTGCTCTGCAAAGACTGAAGTTCAGGGATGTAACTTCTGCTGAGGATGATCCAGCAGTCTCCAGCTAGGAAAGTGAAGTCCACCCACTGCAGGGAAAGAAGCAGTCCCAATGTTTATTTTAAAAATTGATGGCATTTTATAAGGAACTCCCAGGAGTCCTCAAGAGTTCATTCCAACCCATTACTGCCCTGGTGAGAATTTGTAAAGCCTGGCTCAGCAAAGCATTCACACCGATACCACTTCCCCATAGGGAGGAATATTTACAACTTTTTTTTTCCTAAGCACAATATTATAGCAGCATTTTTCACATTTCAAAAAGAAATTACTAGTGACTTTGATTCATAACACATTTAATGTGTATGGCACTAGAGAGGCCAATTTGCTGTGATTGGTTTTTGCTATAAATGTAAGAGGCCAACTTCTCCAAAGTGTTTTGGGTTTTCTTTGGCAGGATTTGACGAAAGCGAGGATTTAATAGGTTTTGCTATTTCACCAGTACACCACTGAAAAATTACAACCTGTTCCCTGTGAGAATGACTGAAATATTAATAACAGTACAGGATGTATATTTCAGCAATTTTGAAGCTCTGTGATAACTACCACAGCAGTTTCTCAATAACTCGTTAAACTTAACCCAATCTGTCATGCTGTTTTCTTCTTTTGGTCTGACTGATATGTCTCCGTTTTTTTTATTGCCCCCTTTTTTTTATTTTCCCATTTAAGATGAGTTTCCACAGAACCACTGAAATGTGGACAGCATGCTTACCACACAGGCTTAGAAAACTCGGTGCTTTGTATCCATCCCATCCCCCCCTGCCTCCAACCTACGTAGCCAGTTGGCATGTGCTATACTAGGCCCCACCTGCCAACCTTATTTCTGCATTAAAGTGGGATTATTTTTTTTTTCTCCACAATTGCTATTCCCTGCCAGTCTTCCTGAACCCTCAAATAATTTCTAGTAACATTCCAGTAACTTTTTTTTTTTATTTTTAAACTGCAGGCACATAAAACATCCCTACCTTCTATTACTTGTGACAACCATTACATTACTCTTTTACAGAGACGGGCAGGTGCTAGCCAGCATGCTGGGCATCTGTGTACTTCAAGACAGTGGAGAGTAAACTCCCATTTTCCTTCATCACATGCATTGAATTCTCATGACAGTACTGAGAAAAAACAGTAATCTGCTCATCTGAGACCTCATGGGTCTACTGATAGGAAGAAGGTTTTTAAAGTTAATATCCTTTGCATGTTTGGGATCTATTTGGAGCAGCCAGATTGGGGTGAAATAGCTGTCAGTAAACGCAATGGTAGAGATGGAAAAAAAAGACTGAAAAGAATTAGCAGAACTGTGAAACAGCAGAAGCCCTGCTAGGGACTTGGCTTATTTACAAAGAGCAGCAGGATGGGGAGTGGCTGGTGGAATAGTTTTTTTACATCACTTGCCTTCCAAATTTGACTTCACATGTGCAAGGAGTGACACCCCACTCAGGACCTGGCTGCTATTTACCACTCCAGAGCACAGGAAGGAGCACCAGGACTCTGGCCTGGACTGCTGGACCAGCATTCCCAGGTGCAGAGCCCAAGGTCTAAACTCTACCCATAAGCATGCTAGGGGCTTACATACTGACACAAAGGCTAAAATGCAGTCAAGAAAAGCAACAAGAGTGGTTTAAGTCATTTCTCCAGATACGACTGGGCCATTTTTTTAATTTGCCTTTTTTTTTTTTTTTTTTTTTTTTTTTTAAGATGTCCTAATCTGACCTGTAATTTAGAGCGGCACTAAATGTTATGATCAGAAAACACAGCTCCATCTCCCTTATTTCCCCCCCACCCCCCAGCAAATACTTTTTCCTCCCCCTCTTCAAAAGGTAAACTATCACTCAGCTACTCCTCAGCCTTTCAAAGACAACCCATAACTGCGGAAGAATGCATAAGAGCCATTATATCCTCACCTAGGGATTCCTCTGCGAACCAACAAAATCCTCTTGCGTTAATAAAGGCCACTTTTCAAGGCTTTGGCAGCTCTGGAATCAACATGGCATGATCAAGTAGGATTAATTTTTATTAGTTTTACTGCAGACCCAGTTCCCCCATGTCCAGATAACCTCAGCATATGTATAGCTGGCCAGGCTCAGCAGAAAGCTTGTCTCCATGGGTGTATGTTAAAATTAGGTCTTACCTATTCAAGCATTTGTATTGCTTTTTTACATATTTATTATTTAAGGCTGTGCTAAGGTACTACAGTTTTCCATAAAAGCAGGAAGGGCTGGAATTTAGCCTTGTAATTGTCTTATATAGGGTAAGAAAAATCTCTGCTTTGGGGTCTATGATGCTAAAACTATTTTACATCCAACTAGTACAGCATGCTGCTTCTTCACATCATATCTACAGATAACAATCAACAATGTTTGTTTCTTGAACAAATAAATTTCTTGCTGTTACACAGAAAGAACTCCCACTTCGCCAAACAAAACTATAAATGAGTAAATATAAAAGTGTCTATACAGAGAGTAAAAAACAAATTTCGTGTCCTTCTTATAAATAGGAATATTACAAGATTATTTCATGTTGAGACTCAGAAATGAGTAACGAACCCAGCCGAGCAGGCTCACATTAAAATAGAGACTTGGGAAATTCTTTAATGGATATGATTAACTTGTAATTGGTTTAGAGGAAAGTCAGTGAACATGACCTAAACTATGAAACAACCCGAAGAAAACAACACTAGTATCCAAGGCTTGTATCATTGCAATAATGCAGGAAATTAACGCTGTCCGGTACATTTGATTGACATTAAGAGTCCCTTACTAAATGTCACACTGAGACCAATACTTCTAGTAAGATTATGCTATTTCCTTCAGTCTGAAAAACAAACACATTGTCTTAGTAAAAAGTCCAGTCTAAGATAACAGATACATGCTTATGCCTCTTCAGAGATTTGTCCCTCTTCAGGACATGATTTAGCTACATGCTATGGAAGGAGAACTCTAGAAAAGCTTCATGAAGCATGTGATACAGCCATTGCCAGGCAGGACACTGGGGGTGACCGTCAGACTTGCTTCAGACCAGGCTGACCTCTGGTCTGAAGCAAGTCCAACGGTTACCCCATTTTAAATAAGAAGGATTCCTAAAGTAGTAAGAGAAAAAAATCTAGACTAAATGCTTCAGGGGTGGTTTAAGTCACAAACCCTTTTCAGAGGCTGAGACTTCAAGTGCATCTCAGCAAAATAACTGGTTTTAAGAGAGTTCTTTCACTTCTGTAACTGCCAAAGCCATCTGAAATGAACTCCAGTTTACTTAAGCCATAATGTCTGCAGAAGAACTCATTTGCATGAGATAATGATTTCCTACTAATAGAGGAATGGGGAGATAAGGCAGGTCATTTATCAAACAAAACATTAGTGCAAACCTGAGATGTTTCTCTTTACATTTGGATACATTCCAGATAAATTTGTGTCCCCCCCCGCCCCAAGGTAGCATTCAATGACTCTACTGCCCTGGATATCAAAATCCCAAAGGGATCCAGTATGTCAAAGTACCCTTTTCCACAACACTTTTTCTGAAAATGGGAAACCAAAGTCTCAGCAAAGCTGTATATAAAAGCAAGTTAGTTGAATCACTGTGTCTCCTCTGTGTAAGCAGCTTCCTTGCACTTTTGGAGTGCTCGCCATCCGTTGAGCTTAAGTGGCGAGAAGCAACCTGGAGCTAAACTCAGAAGGGTTGTTCAAATGGAAAACAGAGCTTTTGCAGAAGACAGCTATGCTCATTAAATTGTGGTACATGGTACCAATTACAAACAAGCCCCGGTTTGAGACCATAGAGCTCAGCAACACATAACTAAGTGTAAACAAATAATACAAGAGTAAATATGACATATTTTGAAACAGAAAGCAGAAGCCTTTTCTCTAACCTCATGCTTTTCTGGGCCAGGTTCTACAAGGACCACCCAACCAAACCCAACCCCCCAGCCCACGATCACATGGACACGTACAGAAGACATGCAAGCAATACAGGAGGCAGGACCAGAGTTTGGAAGACTGCACATCGCACTCACAAGATTAGGCATATATGAATGTAAAATTAGTTCTAATTGGGCAGACAAGTGCAGAAGCTGATCTCCTTCAGTTTTTAGGCTTTGTCTCTGCGTCCACTTCAGGTGGGAGTGTTACAAATGGATGCGACCCTTTTGGGCTCTGCACTGTACTACAGACTTGGAGGAAACCCTTTCCCTGAGGAACTGAAAGTTGACGGGAATAGTCAGTGAATGCAGCATTACCAAAACTAATTTAAAACACAGCCCCCACTGCTCCAATACTGAATTATTCTCAGATACTTTGCATCTCTAAGCCTTAACCGAGGTTAGAATTGTTCAACTGAAAACAGCATAACTCACTAAAGAAATGAACCATATCTTTTGATGAAGTTTTTTATTTTACTGAGCTTTGATTAAGACAGGAAATTTTCCATAAAGCTGTACAGGGGAGTGAAAAGGGAAGTAGAAATGAAGAAATTGGCTACCTTCGTAGGTAAATCTACGACTGTGCAGTCTAGACAGTAACATTTGCTTTATTTGGCATCTCACTGTTTGTTTAATCATGGGTCTATTTGGAAAGACATTTAAATATTAAGTTTCAGGAGGAACATATATGCAACCATTGTTTCTGGAGGTCCCCTCATAATAATTACAACAGATTTATGAAAAACACAGCCAGTCATTTCTAAATGCTGTCTAGCAGATTCTTTCCTACTCAGTAACTGGCATCTGCAAGCTATATTCTGGTGTTTCTTCAAATCAAGTTCTGGGTAAATTAAGTTTTGGATGGCACTGAATGCTGAAATTGTACATTTGACCAACCCGATGAGAGCCACACAGCTCAAAACTTCCAGAAAGCAGCACTAGATATAGCTCTTAAATACCTAACTTCAGGCAACTTAAATGGAAAATTTTGGCAAGATTCCCCCCCATCGTGTTTTAAAATTCTGGTTTAAGAAAAATACCACTGATTTATTTGTAAAGACAGACTTCATGCTTGGGGCTATTTCTAAGGTATATAAATGCTTTGTTCTTCTTGAGTTACTTTGTAATTCATATTTTATGTTTTCCTGTCACTTGGTATTTTATATTTCACAGATAAAAAGCTAAAGTAGGCAGAGATAGAAGCCATTGTTCTCCCCCCCCTGCTTTTTGGTGGGGCTATAATTATAATAAATGCTGCAGACAGCTTTGCTCATTTACTCTCCCTAGTCATGGCTCCTAGGTTTTTCCTCCCTCTTGTTTGACAAGAGGCTGAGAATACCACTCTGACGCAGTCCTCAGCCAGGGCAGGAGCAACCCGTGCAGAGGCTCCACGCAGAAATCTCTGCACTGGAAACACGCTTACGCCACATCACCTGACGGCTTCCTTCCAGCCTGTCGAGGAGGACGTATTTTCCCAGCTGTCAAGGACTTCAACTCCCAGGGATATGTAATGCTATTTTTAAACACTGGGGTATGTGGGAAATTGTAGCATCTCCAAGTTTTCAAAATTAGAGAAATTTAAAATCCTAGTATTCACTCCAGTAGTTATTGTTTAGTACTACCAGATTTCAATTCCCAGTCCCACATAATATCCAGGCATGTGTATGGAGTCGTTACTCTCTTCAGACTTGAAAGCGACACTTAAGATCTCCCAGCAACTTTCTCCATGAGTAGTATACAAGAACTGTGTGGGTGGAGAATGCTCCTTAGAAATACATATAAAGAATGGATAGAACATGCTCTGGTACATCGGACCAGACAAGCAGCAGCAATTCTGCTACTGCAATGCATATTCTGGTTGAGATGGTCATACTTCAAGACTGCATGATTTAAAACAAAAAGCACCTAACAACTAGAACAGAATTATTTTCAAATGCCATTATTATGAAAACTTGCAAAGGAAGGATTGTTTTTCTTTTCAACACTGAAAAAATGCACCAGCCTTCACTGTATACAACTCATGAGGACATGACACCATGGCTGTGATATTTCTTTGAGGTGGCTGGCACTCAACAAACAAGGGAACTAAGCTGGTATGTTGATGTCTTGCTTGTAACCCAGCTTATTGCTCAATTGGCACATTAAACCAAGAGAAAGCATGATACTCACTTCTGCTCAGGCCCAGTAATGGCTAAAATAGAAAACTGCCCTGGTTTGAAGCTCAGAAAATACTGCAGCTATTGCAAGTCCTCTACTGTTTCAGACAGAGCTGTCTTCAGTGATGCTAGGCAACCATTAGAATAATAGAATCATAGAATAGTTTGGGTTGGAACGGACCTTTAAAGGTCATCTAGTCCAACCCCCCTGCCATGAGCAGGGACATCCTCAACTAGATCAGGTTGCCCAGAGCCCCATCCAGCCTGACCTTGAATGTTTCCAGGGATGGGGCTTCTACCACCTCTCTGGGCAACCTGTTCCAGTGTTTCACCACCCTCATTGTGAAAAACTTCTTCCTTATGTCTAGCCTATATCTCCCCTCCTTTAGTTTAAAGCCATTACCCCTTGTCCTATCACAACAGGCCCTGCTAAAAAGTTTGTCCCCATCTTTCTTATAAGTCCCCTTTACGTATTGAAAGGCTTGAACTTAGCCTTACGTGATATTCTTGGGAGTAGACTACTTTCTCCAGTGTTTAGCTGAAACCTCATTAATCTTCAGCTCTATGCAGAATATGCATCTTCTCTCATAATTTCTGTCATAATTTAACTCTGAAAAAAGTTTTGATCCATAAGAGCAAAGACAACAATGCAACACATGAAACATAGTTTGATCCTTTGAATTTTTATGGGTTATCCACTAAATTGGTGCACTGATGTGATGAAATTGTGCAACAGCTATGAATAAAATTCACTGCAAAGATGATGCATTAATTCTGTTCTACTGTATGAGTATGTAACTATCTCCTTCAGTGAAACCTCAACTCCTCTTCTATGTTCTAGCTGTTACCATCAATATGGGATAGATGTGTAGAGTAAATATGAAACAGCCTGGTATAAGTTTTGACTGTATGTGTCACAAATAATCTACTTGTGTTGTATGGCTATCCGCATTAATCCTCTTGGAGAAATGTCTGACAGAATAATAAATCAAGCACTGGCTAGTTGAGTAGGTATGGTGTATGTTTGCTACTCTTACCAACATGCTAGCTGATTTCTTCTGCCACATCTTGGTTTGGTTTTGAACTTGAACTCAGAAAATAAGTTATGGGCATTTTGCAAATGTACTATTTGGAATTAGTTTGACTATAAGGAGACAATGCATGGATTTCTAGATTTTCCAACTAAAATTATTTGGCTTTGGACGTAGAAATCTTTTACTGAGCTACATACACGCACATACTTTTATTTTATGTTCTGCTCTTCTAGCTTTTATTTTAACAATACAAGGTAGGAAGAAAGAAGGGTGTTAGTACATTTTGGTATAAGATAGTAGTAGAAAAGAGGTCAATTATTTTCAGAGTGATACCTGCAACCAGTGTTTCAAAACACCTAAAGTACAATTTGCAGTGACATTCTCAGGCTAGGTTCCAGTGATTAAAGATATGTCTGTTTTGGATAGTACTGCAGAAATAATGGAATTCAAGATTCATCGTCATAATAGTTCAACTTCACACGCATCCATTGAGTAAAAAGAATAAAAATCCCCCATCTGTATGACAAACATTTGTGCTCTCAGCTTTATTATGTCCAGAACAGATTTATTGATAGCAATCTTAAAAAATCATCTAAGTGACTAGAATCCTCTGCAATAGATTCTGAAGTATTTTTCATCTTAGTGCAACTCCACATGGAACTACAGCTGTGTCATTGAATCTTTTCTATAGTTGGATAGATTTATTTTCCAAAGTAATTATGCACTCATCTTAAGAACGCTTAAAAAAAGCCTACATTCAGACTTCCCAGTGCCATCAGCAATGGACTACAGTGATTGGAGTCAATGAGTTATTTAATGAAATACACATTAAAGGAAGGAAAATGTGCCCACCTTAGCAGTGTCATACTAAAATCAGGTAGCAAAACTGCAACTCTTTCCATTGCTTTTGATGTGTAATAATTATTTCCTTTTCTTCATATGTGAGTATTTTAGAATTATAGACCAGAGACCATCATAAACTTTAGGTGAAATGATTCTGCCATTGGATCATAGAGTGATGATACAGCAGCATTAAAAATGGATAGTTCAAGTTCTCCAGCTAAATTTTCTGGAAGAAGGGAAAGTGACTGACATTTTCAAAACAGGCAGGAACACTTCAAATGGATTTCTCATTGCAGAAAAAATGTAAAATTCTTAAGTCTTACAATAGCCATAGAATAGAATTGCTGTCTTCTGATCAGTTCCATTTAAAAGAAACAAAAAAAAACCCCAAACACCACCAACCCCTCCCCCCAAACCATCTCTTGTGAAGGTTCTAGTTAAATCAATATAAAGTATTAGCATCGAAAGAAGCAGTTTTCACCCTTTCAATTGATATACTCGGACTATGTTTTAAGTCAACAAATTTTCCGTCTTAATAAAATGCCCTCTTCATCTGCTTAAAAACATACTGATTGCTGTTGGAAAGTAGCTGCCTCTAGAAACTGCAGACCAGCCCATAATCCTGTTTAGCAGCCACAAAGGGCAGTATCAGTGCAGCAACAGAGATTCAGCAAAACCAGGTAGCTTTACAGATCTCAGAGCAAAGAAGGGAGAAAAAGGGGATTCAAGGAGTCTTGGGTTTAATTCTAGTATAGCCACAAGCTTCTTAAGTCATTTAGATGGTAACAATAGTTAGATTTTTTTTTTTCTCTCTTTTTTGAGGCAGAGCTCATTTCACATTATCTGAACTTAACTGGAAGCAAACACAATCATGCTGCAATTTAGTTTAGCACTTACGACACAGTGGCAGGCAAATGACTCCTTATAACTGTGCCAGCTGAAATTGTGGAGGCAGGATTCCAGACTGACACCATGTTGCAAAGTATATTATGACAAGATTATACATAAACGACCTTTACAATCCTATTCTGTGTCTGCAGTTTTTAAATGCTAAGGCACAGAAGAGCGTATTCATATAAAGTGCATAAATACATATGCTATATTTAAAACCTCAGTTGTATTATGGAGCAAGTTATCATTTTTAAGGAGGGCTCTGAATTTGACTGAAGAAATTAAATGCCCTAAATGAGAATAATCTCCTGAGATATTCATGAATGGTTTTAACTTCCATATATATATAAAAAAAATTATCCCACGGTATCATTTGTCAACTGCCATGTAGAAAGCCAACTCCTGTAAAAGAATTGCTTCAAATTTCACTCCTTTGACATTTTCTAAAATTAAAGTATTTCTTCATGGCAGGAAGTTCCAGATTATTAATGAACAGCAGAATAGCTAGCAATAAAATAATAATTTGAGACAACTCTAATGGTTTCTCTAACTTGTCATAAGGAACACTGTAAAATGAGAAATAGTATGCTAACATTATTTCCATCACCAGAAATTGATTTTAAGTGGATACCATCTACACCAAAGTATTTTTATTAGTCAATGGTTCAGATTTATTTTATGGGCCAACTTTTTCTTAATTTTTTCCTCCGTATTTAGTTCATATTGACCTCTTAGGCTTGCAGAACAGTGGCTGATGTTCAAAAATAACATCACAACATATATAACTAACTGAAAAATTGTGGTCTGAACATAAGTAGAAAACATCTAGCGTTTCCATCAGATTTCAAAAGAGATTTACAAATATTGCAAAACTGCTATTATGCCAAAATGATTGTATGAAATATGTATGAGAGTACAGGTAAAATGGGGTTAGGAGAAATTAACAGCTATATAAAATAAAACTAAATGCTGAACGTTAAGTATGGATAGGGACGAAGTATGTAAATAGAAAGATATGAGGGAAAAAGTGAGAGTCGATTCAGCTGCCATCTAAACTATAGAAGACCTTATATTTGGTTTTGAACCTTAATGTTCTGGTGCATTAGAACTGCACACCCAGGCGTACTGTGGTTCTCCACTCTTACTGACCTGACACTTGATTATAAGCATCTTCCCACCAAAGTCTCCATCTGGCAGGTTCTTGCTGAACAAACTAGTCAAATACTATAATATTTGACCCCTTCAAAAAAGGAGGTGGTGCTGCCCACCCTTCACATAGTACAGAAGTGGGAAGAGTGTTGAGAGATTTGTGCTTACTCCCCTTGTCAGTCTGAAGAATTTCAGCACCATAGCTCCTGTCTATCAGTACAACATTCGACCCAGTAGACTTTTATTTGAAATACTGAACCAGCCTCTGGTTTATAATACTATAAACTTAACTACACCACCTGTGCATTCACCATGATCCTGTAGAAAGATGCCACACTTATTTTCTCTGCGTTATATTCCTGAGGGTCATTGCTGAGATGCTTAAGAACATAAAAACAATGACACCAGGTCAGAACAAAGAGCAATCTCATCCAGTATCCTGGCTTTGACAGTAGTCAAAAAGAGAGGCCTACAGGACAGCTCAAGAATAGAGCAAGCAAGAAATGATTCTTTCCCAGACCATTCTTCCAGGCTTGAATACATGGAGGCTCAGGGACTACCTGACCCAAAAGGAAATGTTTTCGTGATTATAGCCTTTGACAGATTTCTTTTCCATGAACATCTCCAGTCTTCCCTTGAAAACACATACATTTTTAGCATCAACATCCTGTGTTGAGTAATTTCACAGCTTAACAGCACAATGTGTGAAGAACCATCTCCCTTTGTTAGCTTTAAACCTGCACCACTTAAACTTATCCTCCCCCTTTAGTCTGCTCTAGTGAGGCCCCATCTGGAGTACTGTGTCCAGCTCTGGGCTCCCCAGTTTAAGAAAGATGAGGAACTACTGGAGAGAGTCCAGCAGAGGGCTATAAAGATGATTAAGGGACTGGAGCATCTCTCCTATGGGGAAAGGCTGAGGGAGCTGGGGCTGTTCAGCCTGAGGAAGAGGAGACTGAGAGGGGACCTCATCAATGCTTATCAATATCTTGAAGGTGGGTGTCAAGAGGACGGGACCAAACTCTTTTCAGTGGTGCCCAGTGACAGGACAATGGGCAACGGGTACAAACTGGAACACAGGAAGTTCCGCCTGAGCATGAGGAGAAACTTCTTCACTGTGAGGGTGACAGAGCCCTGGCACAGGCTGCCCAGGGAGGGTGTGGAGTCTCCTTCTCTGGAGATATCCAAAACCCGCCTGGACGCAGTCCTGTGCAACCTGCTGTATGTGACCCTGGTCTGGCAGGGGGGTTGGACTAGATGATCTCCAGAGGTCCCTCCCAACCCCTACCGTTCTGTGATTCTGTGAACTTCACTTGACTCCCCCTAGCCCTTGTATGGGAAGGGGTGCTGGACAGCTGCTCTCTACTTCCCCTTTCCACCCAACTTCTTTTATATGCCTGTATCATACCTCCTCTCAGCTGTATCTTTTGCAAGCTGAAGACTCCTAGCCTAAGCAGTTCTTTCTACAAAATTATTTCCCTACCTCTGATCATCCTCACCACCCCTGTGGCATTCCCATTCTACTATATTTCTTCCGATGCAGGCCAACCAGAACCACAAAGAACATCCATAAGGCAGATGCAACATGCATCAGTGACACACCGATGTTCCCAGCACCTACAAAATGATGGGAGGTCTTGGCTGCAGAAAGTCTTCAGGACAAGACTCAGGAAGGAGAGAAACAGTGCAGTGCCAGAACCAGGCTTTGGAAAGCAGCCGTGCTAGAGCAAAGTCAGTCTTCAATTTTGCAAATAGGCAATGTAAAGAAGGCATAATGTTCCAGCCAGCAAGCAACTAAGTCACTGTGTTATGAACAACCTTCAAATCATGAAAAGATGAATAAAACAGAAAGACAAGGAACAAGCATTGTGAGAGGAAGCCATCCATTATGGTTGCAAGGTCATAACCAGTTAAGCAAAGAGTTCAAAGGGGTAATGAAACATAAGAGGCCTTTCTGCTAGGCTTTTTCTATCTAACCTAAACCTAGACCGATCACAAGGTTACTTTTTTGACAAAGCCAGACTGCTGTCTTAAAAAGTATTAACTGATTAGTGCCTCTTCTGGTTTGTGGTTGTAAGCTAAGATTCCCATGTAGCTCACGGAGGAACCACAGCCAGATACAGCGATAAAGAGCAACTGCTGCAAGCGACAGCACAGCTCCTGTAGTAAGAAAAATCACTCCTGCCCAGAGGTACAATTGCTGCATACTAGAGTGAGTTTTATTGAACAGTATTAGGACCTGTAAAGCAAATATTCTCTTCCTTAGGAGAAGGGGACTGTACGATTGCAAGGCTGCAATGCCTTTAAAACTCATTAAAAGGCCATTTATTGACAAAAGGCAGGCACTGATAAAATAATAATTTAAAAAAAAATTTTTTAAATCTTATTTTGCTTTGCTACTGCAGAAATAAAGAAGGAACAGATGCCAAGAGCAGACTGACAGGTCCCAGGAGATGGCAGGATGCTGAAAGAGATTGGAAACAAGCCAGCGCAAGTGACTCTTAAGTCAGCAGATGTTCTAACTGAGGGGGGACAGGGGGTACGAGCCAGAGTCTGAGGCAAGTTCTGCCCAACCTCAGAGGTCATGGGGAGGAGAAGCCTCAGGCTAGCACAGTTCAATCTTGCTGGAGAACAGAACATCTAGCAGAAAGGAGAAAGTTCCTCCCTCCCCGAATTTCAAGGGCCTACTACCAAGGTTTGAAACTAATGGATGACATGGCTATTCTGCTGGCACACTATTTACTGGCTTTATTCTGAGACATTCTGTGATGAAGCACAAAGATAATAGCAGTATACTTCATTCAGCTTAACAGAGGAAAGCAGCACACACTTTTATAGGCTGGTAGCAAAATAGAAAGAGATGGAAGTGGTGGAATGCAGGACATTTTGTCTTTTGATTAAAAAACCCCTTTTGATGAGTAGGTTTAAGTGCAAAATTTTTAAAAAGCAAATAAACTCACGGGTTCAGCACTCTCTTGAAAGTATGAACTCCACTCACATCTGCTTGCTTTTCAGGATATTATTGAGCAGGTTTAAGGAGGCTGAGAAAGAAGTGAACTGGAAAGACAACAGTATTGCAATTTGGGTGACCACAGTTGTTACTGTGATTTTGGCTAGTCATTGACTATCGCTGGGAGGTCAGTAATCCTACTGGGTGAGTTACATGGTTCAGATAGATATCAAGGCATTTTAATGAATGAAACTAAGTGATAAATCTAAGTGAAGGGAAAATAAAGTGTGAAATATTAATTAATTATCACTACATCAGGAAGCATCTGGCTCTGCAGAGTACCTTGATTTTCTTATTGGAATAAACTGATTAGTCTTCATTGTTTCAGTTTACTCACTTGGGAAACCGAGTCTCTGAGGCAGGCTTCTTTCCAATTATGTATTAAATATTGAGAGCAGAATCGATTTTGCATGGTTACATAGCTGCTACACGTTTCCTTATACTGCAAGAATTTCCTTCTTCTCTGGTCCCATAAAAGCCAAGAGTTAGGCCCCATCTTTATGCCAAGCCAAACCTTCAGGCAGGAGAACTTTCACTACAGCAAAGAATTGTGTCAAATGAAGTTAACTTTTATTTCTGCCAGGAGCTTTGAACATGCATGAGTAAGTGCTCTGCCATACCATCTTCTCTTCCTCATGCTGATCAAGCAGAAATCAAATTCTTTAAGAGATGTAATCAACCAAGTGACCTGAATTTTCATGACATGGTAGAAATATACTGCCTGTTGCAAAACTGGGGGGGAAGAATGCTGCCAGGAAACATTTTAGCCACACTGTTGATCATTTTTCCTGCAGGTACCTTTATGGATAAGAACCATGGGAGGGGGGGAATTAGAGAGAGGAACAGAGTGAAATTACTATAGAGGAATTGACAGAAATTACTCTAAAAATTCACTGGTTTGAATGGTAAGAGATGGTCAAATCACAGAATCACAGAATATAAATTCAGCTTACACTTTAAAGAAAACCAAAGCAAACAAAAACCCCACAAAGCTAACAAACCAACCAGGTATCTACTCATACAATTTAATGCAAAAGACTCACTCTGTTCTGAACTTCCCACATTTGGAAGCAGGACCTCCCTTCTGCACTCAGCTGTATCAGATGGTTTAAAAACCAAAACCAGAACAGCACAACCCTATGGAAATGTTCTCACTCTCCTGAATTTTCCAAGACTTTTACTAACAAAGAACATCAGACATTTCCACTCTCATGCAGTCCCCCCGCTTTGGTCCATGCACACTTGGCCTCCAGACAGCAGTTAAATCCCATTAAGGCTCACAATTAGCTTCAGGAGTGCCATGTCCAAAATAAGTTCATACCCAGGGTTGAACTCAGTATGTGAAGATATGTGCCTGGCCCGTATTACTTGAAATATAATTGCATTGGCTAATTGTGAAAAAAAACAGAGACAATTTTTGTTGAACTTTGCAAGTCTGTCTCCAGCAACCACCGCCAAATAAACTCCTGCCTGTGCCTTTGCCGCAGTACCGTCACGTCTAGTTGCAGTTGCCAGAGAGCCACCCTGGCACTGCCAGCCCACTCAGTCCACCGCGATTGGAGAGGTTTAGTTAAGTAACCTCAACCCACAGCTCCCTCTTTGTACAGATAATTCTAGCTCTGAACAAACTGTCAGTCACATCAGGCAATTGTTCCCCTTTCTTAAGGAGAGGAAAATTAATGGTTGCTGAATCAAGAGAGGTGAATAACGTTAACTGATGTGCGTAAAGCACTTGAAGGCTGAAAAGCGTTGCAAAGGTGCTAACTATTGTTACTGCTGGTGATGGCTTGTCAATGCCCTGACGCCATCCAGAACCAGCCCTGCTCCCCTTCCCAATCCTGAAGCATTACAAAAAAAAAAAACAAAAAATCCCCAAAGCCCACACCATACACACACTTTAGGCTAAATTTACTTTCACCTGTAAGCTGACATATCTTCACTGAGCTCAGACAGGCTGCAGCAGGACATAAATCCTGACGATGCTCGCACTCAGACAAGCGGCAGCTGACAGTTATCTCCCAACCTCTAATTCCACAGGCCCAGTGATAAAATTAAACAGCTTTAGAAATGCCTCAGCAGTGAGTGTGCTTGTTCAGCAGCCCTTCTGCTAAGGGTATCAAGCTGGATCAGCCACTGCATGGAGGATTTATTTTACATGAATGAAAAAAAATCCCCTTACAGCCTTTCTTCCCCGATATTAATTCTCAATTTAACGTCTTTAAGTCTAGAGCTGGATTTGCATTTGCAGATTCCACAGGGGGAATTAGGTGCATTGAAACAGCCCATCCAGGAGGGAAGGACTTCCACTCCCAATGACATGTGGCCTGACCCAGGCAACCCACTCCAGATCTCCAATACCTTGCTTTCTGTCCCCAGGTGGCTACAACACCCCCTAACCGCACTGGGAAACCCAGTTCTTTTAAGAATGCTTAGAAGCCTTGGATAAACAGTGAGAACAATTTATATATTGTATTATCTTATTATCCTTAAAGGCAGGCTAGCGCTAAATAGCTCTTAAAAAGAAACTGGTAGTGTTTGGGGAAATGGGAACAGAGCATTTAAATGCTCATGAGATAGAAAAACATGTTCGTACTAGACATGGTTGAGAATTAAAAAAGGAAAGATATCCTTGAAGTGTTTAGATTACTGGATTTAGTTATAAAATATATTGCTTTTATTACCCAACTTCAGACTACATAGCACTTGGAGAGGTATCAGTTTCATTGTGGATACCTAAAAACATGTTATTAAGAAATATGCCTGCCACAAAAGTTCTATCATACAAAGTGATATCTGATATTGAAAAAATGCAGAAACTTGAATATTCACTCTTTCCAACATAAATATTAATCTAAGGAAAATCTTCTTCTGCACTGAGAACCCAATAAACAAGTTACTAGCTATCCACACAGTGACTGGAGCAATTTTTTTCCCCCTGCCTCTTCAATTTCCTCCATAGTAGTTGCTTTCTTTTGTTCAGGATAGTTCAGCACCATCATTGAACTTATTTAGATTAATGCCAATTCTAGGGCATTGACCCAAATGTCACATAAGACAATAATTTCCATTTGTTCTACTATTTGCATTTTTTTCTAAATAGAACAATTACATGTATCTTGCTTGAACAAAGCTGTTTATAGACCAAACCCAAACACCACTCTTCAGGTTAGTCAAAACGCAGATAATGATTTTTTGGTTTTGGTATTATGGGACTTAGTGTGGCTTGACTATGAAGAAGTTTGAGCTAAGACGACAGAAGCAGAAAAGGAAAAAAAAGCACCAAGATAAATTAATCTTTTGTCACCTAGAGAAGGGAGGCTCAATTAAGTGAGAATGTGGCAATACAGAGTAGGCAGAAGTTACATCCCTTTGAAAAAGCGAAAGAGACCATTTAATATTAATGAGAATAGTAGTCAGGTAGACAATATAGTTAGCAAGGGGACTGACTAATATGACCAAGATACAGGCTGGGATCCATCAGGATGAAGTGCAGGATTTACATGACATTGCTAATTCTATCATATTTCATTTATGAACTTCAAGTGTAAGTGTAGGATGTAAGTCTGCAGTTTATAGGGGTAACAAAAACAAATTTCAAGGTCATAACTGTTAACAGGGGTACAAAAGCATAGGGAACGTTCAGAAAATAAAAGGTGATGGGGTAGCAATGTTTGTTAACCACCAAGATGGTATTAAATAGTGAAAAAAAGTCATTATGTTAAAATATCATTTTCTTAATGATAATTAGTGAAATTAGGAAAGGCAGTCTCGGGATCTGTTACAGACCCAGGTCAAAGCCAGAGAGGGTCAGAGGTCTCTGTAATATCACTGGGGAGAGTAGTACTACTGCCTCTGGAGTAATAGGAGACACTTCCACAGGCCTTTGAAATTGCTAGCAGAAGTGGTAAGAGACAAGTGTTCCTGGTTAATGTCATAGCTAATATTTTTCTTCATCATTGAGGGTTATTAATATTGTCTTTTAAAAACATAACTAATTTTTAGTTTGGAAAAGAAAAAGTGTACTAAAAATGCAGTCATTCAACGCGTTCCTTCCTCCTCAAGTGATTTCCACCCTTCAGAGAGGCCACACGACGAGTCAGCTTGACACCACTGGCAAAAGGGAGGAGGGACGAGCAAGAGGAAGCTCCCTACATGGCAGAGAGATCCTCCCAAAGATCAGTGTTTCAGCTGGATTACAGGGAAGCCAGCCCCAATTCTTGGTGCCCCTGCAGGGTTTTCCACAAAATTGGTTGTTTCTGAGCTTGACCTTACCATAGCAGCAGAAACATCTCCTGGGTCTGGTTGGTGACAATAAGGTGGGTAAACCTACTAAGCCGCAGTAAAACAGATTGTTTAACCAAGCAAAAGTTGCTTGTCCCTAGTTCTCCAGCGTGTCTGCTGTCTTTCCTCAGTGGACAGAGCTAGGTTTAAACCTAGCTATCAAGTGTAAAGGTACTTCAGCTTGTACTTCATCTACAGTTTTGCCACCAATTCATCAAGCTTAGCTTTGCCCTAATGATGCTTTCCAAGGTCCAGGCTACTCCTAACAAGCCTAGACGCAAATAGAAATCTTCAAGTTTTGACCTTGGTGTTAAATCATTTTTTCCCAGGTTATTACTATGTACATTAACAAGAGCAGTCTTTCCAGGGATCTCCGGGGCTGCCCTGTCCTGCTCGCTTTCTGTTTCCCCTTGACTGATGCTCAGTGTCAGCCCTGAGAGTCCTGCAGGAGGCTGTAATAACTGCCCGTGTTGTGCTCATCCAGATCTGCCGAGTTCAATTGCTGGAGTTCAGCACAGCCACAGAAGCATAACAGAGTGACACCTGAGAACAGCAAATATCTGAAAAGGGTTCACATAATAGTTTTAAGCCTATGAAAGTAGAGTAATTTAGCTAAAAGATTTCTGTACATGAGGAGACTATTAGTTCTGAAGGGAGTGGAAGGATAAGAAAAAGATGCTATTTGTGTAGTGGAAGGAAAAAATGACAGAAAAGAGGGCACAGTGTGGCATGCCAAAGCCTTACCTGTTTCTGCTGTGCCAGACCAAGAGGAAGATACTAGATCTCTGCACTCAGATACACACTTTTTTCCCCACAGTAACTGATAGAGTAAGATGAAGGTAAAAGATGTCAAAAAGGAACTGATTAGAATAAGTGACATAAATACAGTGGGGAAGTACAGCCTTATGTTTGAAGCAGAGCTCTAGCAGCACAGATCCTTGGGGTATCTTTACCCCAAGTACACACAGTACAGTGCAACAATATTAGTGTGACCTCTAAACAAGCTAGTGATGCACTAAAAACCAACTTGGGTAATCTAGGGCTTAATCCAGGTTGGTGTGCCTTGGTTCTCTGCAGGGTGATGCTTGCTCAGGTGTCTCTCCTCTGTATTGTATCATGCTTACAGAGAGAGGTTTATTTTCACCGACCTTAATCCCCACTTTTTCTTTTTTTTTTAAAAAGTTCTTTTAAATTTCAGAAGTCTCATCTATTTAAAGAGGTACATTCTATTTGATTCTTTGCAGTAAGATTGGAGATGTGAGAAAATTAGTGTCCGTAAAGTGCTTTTGAGACTACAGTTTGGTGTTGTATCTGCAAGGTGTTATACTACTGTCATTCCTCAACAGGTGGGCAAAAAGACACTGAAACAAGCCTACATGACATGATTAAACAACTAATATGGAAACCAGATGAACAGGCTAAATTTATGAATGAGACAGACAAGAAGTTGGTTATGTTTCCGTTGTTCTCTGTGCTATTTAATGTGGCTCCTGCAGAGAAGGAAGGTCCAACACTTGTTTGTGGCATATGACAAAAGCAGTTGACAAGTACACAAATCAAAGGTGTAAAATACCTTGTTATGAAATGACTACTGAGTCCACTAAGTCCAGTACAAATATTATCAGGTGATGATTTATAAAATCCTAAAGACTTCAGTGGTTATTTCTTTGAGTCCATACACAAGCTAAGATTCCTTTGATCCCTAATTTCAGATTTAGGGAGTCAACATAATACGCCTCTTACACTGTCACAGGCAGCACCCATTCCAACTACATCCCAATCATGGCACAGCCCTGCTTTTTCCAAGATCGTAGTATAGTTCGGGATACAGTGAAAACATGCCTTGAGTTCACTAGCATTGCAAGCTCAAACCACATTTTCACTGATCTAGAACACCTCTATGGCTTTTTCCTTTATGGACAAGCCCATACGCTGCCAGCTGAGACACTCACCGTAGAATGACTGGGTTCTTCCTTTCCCAAAAGGGTCTTCAGCATCTCCCAAAATAGGTTGCAGTATACAGTCCCGAAGGACCATCAGAAGATGAAAATATGAATATGGATAAACAAGCCTATGCATTAACTTAGATGATTGTTCACATAAATATTTGTCATTAACTACTTGGCCAGAGTAGAAATGGTTTTTTTGCGGCTGTATGCACTGTGCATCTTTCGCTGGCATTGAATAGCTCTTACTGCAATAACATGCTGAGAAGGCTCCAGGGAGCTTCTGTATATACTGCTAATCACTGCAATGTTTAAAATTACTTCTGAGCTAACAAAAAGTGCAAATACTTATTTGTATATTATATGTACACAGGTATGCAGGGTTACATGATAAATCCACAGATACATTTTAAGTTCAAGACAATTTTTCTACACCCTATGAGATTGTTTGTGCTTTCTCCCTCCTCTGCGTTTCTGATCAAACAAATCATTTTACTGTTCTGAAAAGGGAACTTGAAAGACTGAGTTTAGCACTCACATTCTCCGTTTCACAATTTGCACTGCAAAATCATCTCCTACTCATTACTTTCTCCAAGAAAGAGTTTTGGTCTAAACAGCAAATTGAAAGAGAGAAACTTGTTGATTCTTCATTCTTCTCTTTGGGAACACACCTAGTCTCAGTGTTTTACATCTCTCTCAGACCTGGGAAAGCCATTTGCACACAGACCTATAATAGAATATGGAAAGTTCATGACAACTGTAGAAATAAATGAGAACAAGATATTGGCCCATTAAGGAACTGTTAAGCAGTTCCCACCCACTGTTATACAAGATACTAAAATCTGATGGCCAATAATCAGCTGGACTGTATGTGCTCAGACTCAGAATTGCTTCTTATGTTTTAAATGCAGCTATTTTTAAACTAGAAAAAAGGAACAGCTGGCAGCTAGTTTTAATTGGGTGTCTTCCCTGCAGCTGTTTAATTTCCTTTCTTGAAGCTTTGTGAATAGCAAAAGCTCTTTCTTCTTTCTGTGATTATATTAATCATTTATCAGATTAAATAACTCTCTGACGCTGGACAAATGTTAGAGCTTTGCAAGTTCCCTTCAATGTCTGAAAAAGTAAAAGTCTAGGTTCTCCTCCATACAAGATAAGTCACCTGAAAGCATTCATTTTGTATACAAAAGATTCCCTTCTGCTCCTTCCAAAATTTCCTAAAACAAGTGGTAGAGATGGACAGAAACGCAGCTAAAACTCAAAGTGGCCACCAGTATATCACATTTCAAAGCGAAAAATCTAGGTTTACCGTTTGTGTTTAGTCCTCAAACTTTCCTGAAGAGGCTTAAACACTTTGCTTAATCTGTAATTCCGATCCAGCTGTTACAATTACAAAACAAAACAGTGCTTTATCTACTATGCTATACAACCATTGCTAACTCTTGTACAGCTACAAATTGCAAGACAACTTCACATAGAAGCAAGTTCCTGAGCCCTCAGCTTAAACTGGCGGTGTTATAAGCTCCCGCTGTTCACAAGGACAGCTTTTCTTGGAGCATTTCAGTTTTTCCACTTCATTAAAAAAATAAAAATCAGAAAATTACAGAGACACTGATAATAAAGCATCAGGAATACTAAGAACTCAGATAGCAATGAGGCACATTTTTCATACCTTTATATGAAGAGCTTATTTGCCAAGAAAACCTTAGTGGCTGTCTTAAACTTGTTTTCATCACAGACTAAATATGAATAACCTCACAGAGAGACAGGATAACACTTTCACTGTTACGGAGCCAAGGAGGCTGTAAATAGAGGTATTTTACATAGAAGTAACCTTTTCACTCACGTTATCCAAGTAATGAGGTGTTGATCTGGGATACTAATAGATACACCAGTAGAACTTGACACATGCAAAATTATTTTTAGTCATATGTACTGGGTTTGCATGGGAAGGTTTTGGTAGCGGGGGGGGGGGGGGGGGGGGGGGGGAGTTACCGGGGTGGCTTCTGTGAGAAGCTGCTAGAAGCTTCCCCCACGTCTGATAGAGCCAATGCCAGCTGGCTCCAAGATGGACCCACCGCTGGCCAAGGCCAAGCCCATCAGCGATGGTGGTAGCGCCTCTGTGATAACATATCTGAGAAGGGGGGCGGGAAAAAACTGATGTGCAACAACAGCAGTGGAGAGATGAATGAGAATATGTGAGAGAAACAACTCTGCAGACACCAAGGTCAGTGAAGGAGGAGTGGGAGGTGGTGCTCCAGATGCTGGAGCAGAGATACCCCTGCAGCCCGTGGCAAAGGCCATGGTGAGGCAGGCTGTCCCCCTGCAGCCCATGGAGGTCCATGGTGGAGCAGATACATCTGCTCCAATGTGGGGCCCTCCATGGGCTGCAGGTGGGTATGTGCCCGAAGGAGGCTGTAACCCCATGGGAAGACCACACTAGAGAGCAGGCTCCTGGCAGGACCTGTGGCCCTGTGGAGACAGAGGAGCCCACGCTGGAGCAAGTTTGCTGGCAGGACTTGTGACCCCCACGGGGGACCCATGTTCCTGAAGGACTGCACCCCATGGAAGGGACCCATGCTGGAGCAGTTCGTGAAGAACTGTAGCCCATGGGAGGGGCTCACATTAGAGAAGTCTCCCATGGGAGCAGGGGAAGAGTGTGAGGAGTCCTGTCCCTGCGGAGGAAGGAGCGGCAGAGACGACGTGTGATGAACTGACTGCAGCCCCCATTCCCCGTCTCCCTGTGCCGCTGGGGGGAGGAGGTAGAGAACTCGGGAGTGAAGTTGAGCCTGGAAAGAAGGGAGGGGCAGGGGGGAAGGTGTTTTAAGATTTCGTTTTTATTTCTCATTATCCTACTCTGATTTGATTGGTAATAAATTAGACTAATTTCCCCGAGTCGAGTCTGTTTTGCCCATGACGGTAATTGCTGAGTGATCTCCCTGCCCTTATCTCAACCCATGAGCCTTTCATTATATTTTCTCTCCCCTTTCCAGCTGAGGAGGGGAGCGATAGAGCGGCTTTGGTGGGCACCTGGCATCCAGCCAGGGTCAACCCACCATATCATACCATAAACCTGAGGAACCACAGAACAGAGAGTGAATTCTGCTTATATGACTCACAGACGAGAATTTTAACACTGTCAAGGAGCAAAGTAAAACCAGAGCATTAGTTTTGTTATTTCGGAGAGACTGAACCAGTGCATTCCTCTCCTTGAGGTCAATAAGGCATTTTTTAATTAAGGGCTACAGAACTGGATCTACACTGATTTTCAAAAATGAAACTGCAGGAAATCAAAGTATTTTCCTGTTACAAGGAAAAAAAAGCAAAGATTCGGAAAACCAACCTCCACTCGGGGCGTGTTTTTTTTAATGCTACAATTCCACCATAGAGGACACATACATATACATTTCCCTTTGGGTTGATGAAAACACATTCTGTTCTCTCTATCAAGCTTAAGGCTTAGTAAATCCTTCATTACAAACCTGAAGAAATCCTCTTCCATTACACAAATTGTAACTTGCTAATAGATCTAGGAGAGTAACTTGCAGTCTCACTGGTTCTGCAGTTTTAATAAGCAAGAAAAATAAAGCAACTTTTACTCCAATGACTTTTGCAGGTAAAGAAAGAAAAAAAAAAAAAGGAAGAAAAAGTCTTGTCAGAAGCCTTAGCTGGCCAGGACAGCAGCCAAGCACATGATTTAAGGAAAAGATTAAGCTCATTAGAACCAGTGGAAAACAAATGGGACTACAGAACAACAGAGGATAAGAAAACACTCCTAAGGAAATGATCTTAAGAATATGCATAAATGGGAGCTATTTCTTGCTCTGCAAAATACTTCCTCAATGGCCTCCAAGAAGTCACTCAAGACAATAGGGTTCAAAGTATCAAATAACCAGGATGTGAGTCAGAGACTTTGTTTTACTTCTTGCTCTGCCATTAACCCACTGTGTCATCTTGGCAAGCCATGTTGCTTCTCTAGACCTTAGCTACCTCACCACTGAAGCGAGGAGAGCAATATTTTTATCATTAAATATTTAGATAAAAAGTCAATCCTTTTCTTAAAGTAGAGATGTCTCCTATTAGCTTTGATAGAAGTTTCACTCATATAAGAGCAGATTTTGTTTCAGTGTCCCTCTACAGTGGAGACAATATCATTTGGCCACTGCACAAGGTGAGAAAATACACTAATGATGGTCTGTTGCATATAAATTCCTCAAGGAGAGGAAATGGGAGAGATAAGGTGGGATTACAGCGGTCATCTATTATGATTCATTCAATCAATTGGTTCTTGATTCATCAACTCATAAATGTTAAAGCCATTTAAAAAAAAATCTGCTCCAGAATAGAATCATAGAATCATTTAGGTTGGAAGAGACCTTTAAGATCATTGAGTCCAACCGTTAAGACATTTCCATGTTTTCAACTGAGAGGTAGAAAGCTTAACAAATAGATTAAAAACCTAGAAATATCCTGTTATTTGTCTTAAAGTTATTAAGGAACAGAAGAACAAACTTTTCAGGATAGATGGATGAGAAATATGAAGTTTTAGGCTTGCTTACTCTTCAATAAATCCTCAAGTAGTACCATGCAGCTTAGGCTAATGTGATATGCTGTTGGTCCAGAACGCCTACAGTGGCAAACGGTGGGGGCTGTTCATCCGTGCAACAACTAGAGGAGTAGACCTTCCTTGTTAATTAAACTTTGAAAGCAAGAAAAAAAAAAAATCTTTAAATACAGATTAAAAACCAAAATAAGCTATTTCTGAGCAAAAAGGATGACCTAAAACTTTATTGCAATATAGTGCCTGAAGTCCCTAGCCGGGCTAATATGTTCTACATGCTTGGGACTGCCTGCAGAAGTGACTCAACAAATATCCTATGGTGGAAAAGAAAGCCACTCACACATGCATACAACGCATGAACTCCAAATATGCAAATTTACTTCTAAAATAAGCCGACAAGTTTGTATGTTAGTGCAGTCCAGTGGGCAGCCCTGGAGTCGGATCTGGCAGGCAGCTTTCTTCCATCCAGTCCATTGCCTTTGCCCCTGAAGCAGGCAGCCATGTCTGAGGAGGAAACACAGGCCAGTGTTGAACACCTCCTCCTTTCTGAGCTGGCTTTGAGCATGTGCAGCTGAGCTGAAAATGCTCCTGTTTCTATGCTAGGAAAGGAGTTTATTCCTCATCCCTCTGCTGCAGAAAGCTGGATCCTTCCCAAGCTGCAACAGATGAGATGTCCTTCCCTCTCCACAGAGCCAGCAGGATCTGCCCAGCTCTCTGTGTCAGACGGCAACAAGCCTTTTCAGCAGCTAATGCATCGATGGAAAAAGAGAAGAAACTAGTTGATGCCTCAGGGCATAAGTGGAAACTGCCCATCCTGGAAAGGTGGTGAGGTGGGGCCTCTGGTGTGGTCCTCCAACTGTAGCTACTGATGTTTGAACATCTTGGGCAAATAATACAACAGCAGCACATGCATACAGGTAGTATCGAGCACAAACACACTTGCACTGTTCAAGCTATTA
Organism: Phoenicopterus ruber ruber; assembly: GCA_009819775.1. NCBI lineage: Eukaryota > Metazoa > Chordata > Aves > Phoenicopteriformes > Phoenicopteridae > Phoenicopterus > Phoenicopterus ruber. The sequence continues at coordinate 72,762,338 of CM020216.1, forward strand.
AGTTGAATAAAACCTGTGCAAACCTATGCTATCTTTCTTTCTCTACCCATTTTTAAATCTTTCTACTACACTACTGTTGAGCAATAAACAGCAGCAAGAGAGTGTTTCCTCAGTGTTCTCCGCTAAACTAAATGTAGTCTCCCAGGTCTATTCCGAGATCATCAAAATGCTTAACATATGCAGGTTCCCTCTCCCTCTAGCAGATGCGTTATTTCCTTTATTTAAAAAAAATAAAAATTCTATAAGAGAACAGTGTTAAGTTTACATACACACAATAGAAATATTTCAACATTTTTGCAGTATGGGGGACGTTCTGCCCTAAAGATTGTATGATTTTTACCTATGAAATGACACAAGTTAAAAGTTCATTAAGAAAGGTTAACCCATTTACATTAAAGTAGATAAAGTGGTCATATTTCATGTCCAATGTTGCCAAAATGACTTTATAATGGGAAGCATTTACATTTCCTAACTTGTGTTTTATGATAGGTTACCTTAACATCACGTTAAGGAGATATTTCTCACCCTCTCCTTACAACTTCTTCACACCTTGAACAAAAAAATAAAAATAATAATTTAAAGTCTGGATACAAAAAGACAACAGCTGATGATAGAATAAAAAAAGGCAGCAAGTGTGGGCTTTGGTGTTCACACCAAAGAGAATCTTAAAGCTGAAAGAGAGTGAAGAGCACAGATGTAACTGAGGCCATGACAGCAAAAACCTTCTCACTTGCTGACCCAAGGCACTACAGTACAATCACGAAAAGGTAGATGGCATGTGAGCATGTGTATCCTTCAGGACATTGCCCGAGGAGGTCTCAAAGTCAGGGCCTGCTACCTACAGCAGTAAATGCTCTAAAAGTAGTGTCAGTCCAAAGTTAATCTGTCAGGTTATAGGCAGCATAGGTCTAATACGATTACAGCTGTTCCAGCTAGTGAGCAATTGTACTGCTTCATTCAAAACAAGCTAAAGGTAAATACCACTGGGATTCTTGCAGTGCTATAGGGCACACTTTCCATCATCATAATGGCCTGCATCTTATCTTTTCAAGGACATCAAGGACTGCCTAAGAGAGAACATTCATAGGTTTAAAGGAAAAATTAAATACAAGTTGTTTGCAGTCCAGATGAGCTTCATTTCTGCAAAAACATGAACAGAACTATAAAATTCTGTCTGTCTGAGTAGTACTCTGAAAACCGCAACAGGCCATCTATGCTACCTAGAAAAGCCCATGTCTAGAGTGTGTACGATCAGTCTTAATCAGTTCAACTTAAATGGAATTACAAAGAAGGAAACTGCTGATCTAACGTCACCCTTCCAAGCAGATTTGTTGCCAGTTCATCGAAAAACAGAAAAAAAAAAACCACCTGTTCCCTGAGAAATGTAAGCTTGAAGTCCTGACAAGTAAGAGCTTTCTGGGACTTACAATGAAGTTGCTTTGATTGACTGTCAATTGGATGGACCAAAAAAGATAAACCAAATGAATCCCAGGATTCCTGAGACAGGAGATGAAGACTTACTTGACAACATGCTACAATTAGAAGTGATATCAGCAAGAAGTATCGTTACATATTGGGATGCCACATATAGCAAGCAGAAGAGAAGAGAAAATAGGTCCTGGAATGGTGCTACACAAAAACTCTCGCTAGTGACACAGTCGCATTTGATGCCACTCCAGATGACTAATTCCAATCTTCTATAAATAACTGAAGTTGGGTAAGACAGGAACACAGTCTTTGTCACTAACAGTTGTCAATGAAACAGTTGCCTGCTGCTTCTCTCTCCAACTGAAGGGGTATGGAGGGAAGATGACTGCTTATGAGGAGAGATCTTTGATGTGCTGTCTATGATAGTGGTTGGACCTGATGACTAAAAGTGTCCTCTCAAGCCTGTGTTCCTGAAAGAAGTCTGACCAGGTCTGCTGAGCTCAGACTCAAAACACGTAGATACTTTTTGTGACAATTAAAAAACCACACCAAAAAAACAAACCAAAAAACAAAACACCAAAAACCCAACAACAAAATTCTCTAAAGAAAGAAAACCCAGACAACCATTCAGATGACAGTAGCAGTGCTCGCTGTCATATTATCCCTACCCCAAACATGCCTGTTAATCTCCAAAACTGCTGTAGTTTCATCACATATTAGTCTCTGAAGTATTATACTAAACCACAGTACTTCAGAAGTGTTTGCAGTGAGTGACAATCACAGCCTTAAGAGCACAAGAATGTGCCACAATCTTGAAGTGTCAAGCTGCCGCAGAAGGGACCTCCGGAGGTCATCTGGTCCAAACCCCCTGCTCAAGAAGGGCCACCTAGAGCTGGTTGCCTAGGACCCTGTTCAGTTGCCTTTTGAATATCTCCACGGATGAAGACTCCACAACCTCTCTGGTCACCCTCACAGTGAAATGGTGTTTCCTGATGTTCAGAAGGAACCTCCTGTGTTTCAGTTTGTGCCTGTTGACTCTGATCCTGTCACTGAGCACCACTGAAAAAAGCCTGGCTCTGTCCTTTTTGCACCTTCCCTTCAGGTATTTATACACATTGATTAGATTTCCCCTGAGTCTTCTCTTCTCCAGGCTGAACAGTCCCAGCTCTCAGCCTTTCCTCATAGGAGAGATGCTCCAGTCCCTTAATCATTTTCATGGCCCTTCGTTGGACTCTCTCCAGTATGTTCATGTCTCTCTTGTAGTCAAACACCACCACATCATGCCTTTAATGCATCATCCAGTAGGAAAATGTCTGGAAAGCTAGAAACTTAGTATCATTCTAAAAGAAAATCTGAGCAGGTGCTCCGGGATTTATCAATAAGAAAATAAATATAAAATAAGGACAATTATATTTCATTTTTTAAAAAGCTGTAGCAAACTGTTAGAAACTTCTCAGAAAGACAGCCTCAGGGATAAAGATATTCACGAGAACTGCAGTTACTGGAAGGGAGCATAATAAAAGCACAGCAAACAACTGTGCTAATAGGGACACTTTAAAGACTTAAAAACCAGAAGAAAATCATAGAAAACATGGAGGCAAAACCCACACAGCTCACCATTCACATGAAGGAAAAAAACAGGTAGAGATAAAGTCAGAAAGGTAAAGAGGCAAAATAAGTTACAACTAGTGAGGATTCGCTAAGTACACCAGGAACAAGAGGAAGACCATTATCTCAGTTAATTAACAGGTCCATTAATCTAGGGGGAAGGAGAGCCTACAAAAGAGACTAAAGTATTCAAAACCTTCTAATCATAAAAAAGTTAGTTACACCTAAGTACCTAAATTAGCTTTAACAATGCAGGAGGAATACAGGTCAAAATACAGAAGGAACAGGTCAAGAAATGTTTAGTTAAATTAGTTTTATTCACGTCAACAGAATGATAATATCTACCCCAGTATTATTTAGCAACAAGGTGGAAAAAGATTGTGGAAAACCCAGCAAGTGTTATTTTTGGGGAAAAATCAGATAGTGTCTAGTCTTTAAAAAGGGGGAAGAAAAAGACCTACAGACAAGTCAACTCCATCGCCTAGAATGATATTAAATTATTAAACAGACAGCTGTATGCCACCTTTTCACCACCTCCAACCCCCAAATTTCACCTTGTTCTTGACAAGGCTGTGACGTCTAATCAATTTAATTTCCTTCTTGACCTCATGGTTTGAAAGGATGGGCAGAAAGAAAGGAGAATGGGAGCAGAAGAGGTGACGTGGTGTGTTTTATTAAGCCTGTTGACATTGTTCCCTTTAATCACTGTTGGATTTATAAATTCATTGAGAACATCCATCTAAAAAAGTAGCTATTAATCATGCAGCACAAAACAAAAATGTGTTTTAAGGAGAATCCCTGCGGAGAAGTCTTTTCTGGGTTTGGGTGCATTCAGTATTTTCAGCAGTTACTCTGTCTGATAGAATCAGAGAAGGCATCTAAAATTTGTGGATGGCTTTGGATTGGAGGAGCAGCAAGCAGTTTAGAGAACGAGATTAGAATTAGAAATGAGCTTGATAAATTTATGAAACAGCCCCGTATCAATAACACAAAGTGAAGACAAGCAAAAGCACTACACTGCAGAAGGAGAAAACCAAAAGCAGAACATGAACATTGGAGTAACTGGCTAAATTGTGAAAGATAAATCTCTATAGACATTTGAAACGGTATTTCTATTGCAACAAGTCATAGACGTGTGAGCATGATCTAGACAGTAGTGGCTGCCAAATCAGGGACAGTATTTCCTAACAGATACTTTTTGAAAAGGAGTCATCTCCTGATGAAAGAAAAACCTCACTTTGATCAGTATTTCTCTAAGGTCCCACTGAAATCTAACAAATGTCCACTAATAAACAATATGTAGGTATTGAATATATATTAAAAAAAGCTTTAACATTTAATTTTAAAATATTAAAACCACATATTCAAGTGAAACAATTCTCAGTGACTGTTTTCATCTTCCTTTGTTTTCAAAGCTCCAGCACCATCAAGACTGTTTTTCATTACCAAAATAATGAAGCTTTACAATATATTAGGGAAATAAATAATTCCCATGCATTAATTATTAAGTCTGTTCCTCAGCAATACTCATGCATATTCCAAATAGTTTCTCATCAATAGTCTTAACGGGGGAGGGACTGGGGGTGGGGTGGGGGTGGGGGTAGGGGGGGGTTAAAAGAGGTTTTTCCCCTCACAGCAATTCTCAACTTATATTTTGCTTTTGTTTTTAAAAAGGAAATAATTTAAAACAGGACAGCAAATGTAAGAGAAGTCTCTTGGTTTTATCTTCATGTTTTATGTAAATAACTGCTGTGCTATGTTGTAGAACAAGCTGCAGTGCCTGTTAATGTGAAATATTCACATCGCGACGATAATGAAATGAAACACGTAATTTGAAGTTTATTTTCAACTGATTTGATTCAATGAAAAGCTTGCAAAATTCTGTAGGGTTTCCTCTCTCTTCTGCCTTAAACACCAACAGTTGAATCAAAGGGGCTCCCTTTTATGCGTTTTAAATTAAGATAGCGTTGGAACATACACTAATGCTGACATTAAAAGACTACAAAATTATCTCGAATGACATTACTGGTTTCACTTAAATTTCACAGAAGTACGTCATCTTTGCATAGCTGTAGCATATATGTACTGGCTTGTGTCTTTGTCCTTATCTTTGGACAAATACTGTTGTATTATACCAGATCAAAGCAATATCTAGTTTGTTAACAAAACACGTAACTTTGAGATAAATCAGTCTATGTAACTAAACATTCAGGTGATGACATAGATGTAAATTCAACAACTAAACCAAAACCACAAGAGAAAGTGCAATGATATAGAACAGAATATTTCAGTTGGAAGGGACCTACACGTAGTCCAACTGCCTGACCACTTCAGGGCTGACCAACAGATAAAGCATGCTATTAAGGTCATTGTCCAAATGCCTCTTAAACACTGACTGGCATGGGGCATCGACCACCTCTCTAGGAAGCCTGTCCAAGGGTTTGACCACCCTCTCAGTAAAGTCACATCAGCTTCTTAGCGCGCAACATTGTCTTCAACACTGTGCTGACAATGTCCTCAAAGATGTATTATAAAACCTCTTAAACACAAACCAGAAAAGTCAACTTTCCCATCAACCAAACATTCTCACAGTGAACTCAACCTAGAGCGTTATAAAAAACCCACAAAACCCCCCCATCTCTCTACCCCCCCAACACAAACCCAACCCAACAGAAATCTTTGAGCCATTTCAGTGGAACCAGGCAGGAAACACACTTGTGTTCTACAAATGCTTGGAAGGAGGGTGGAAGCCACCTGTGAAATTTCCTCATGCCACATCGAGATGAATTCAAGACTTTTGAAGGCTTTATCAGAGGAAAATAAAGTAACAATAACAACAATAATAATAATAAAGACTCTCCTCATCATATAATGACAATTATTTCCCACTAGGATAGAGACCATGGTTCAAGAATTTGTTACTGCTCACTCAGGACCATCTTGAATGCTCATCTCCATACCTCAGGTCTGTTTTCGCCACTGGAGTTTCCACACACAAGTCAAAAAAAAAAAAATATTTCATGTCCACAGACACTCCCCTCCTCTTGCACCTGCCCCCCCTCCAATCTTTTTCTCCACATATCCAGACAGGTATTTCCTAAAAAGTCCTCAACTTTTTGATTCCAGCTTTTTTTTGCCAACCTCATTCTTTTTTAATTTTTAATCAAGGCTTACAGATCTATGAAAGAAAAACTGGCACTCATGCCTCAATGCAAATGAAATACTGCACCTCAATTTCAGTACAGATGTTTTCTTCCCTTCAGATTTCAGCATTGTAGCTAAACCTGACACCTAGAAAGGTCAATTAAGCAGCCTAATAACATTACCTAAAGCCACTGCATAAGAAATTGCTCACAATTTATTTAAAGTATTTGTACAGCAATTACTCACGAGATACTGCACTTAGTTGGGATTTCCTGTTCAACTTGATCTGATTACAAGAAGTATTTTGTAATCAGGGCAACTTGAAAGCATGTCATAGAAGTAATGATGTGTATACGTTAAATCTAATTTGGGAACCTGAAAAGCTAGATTTGTTAACCATCTCTTGGACTAGAAATCTTGTATACAGGGCAGCCATTTTGAGAAAAGCAGAGCTCCGACCATGTTCCTCTCAAAATACTTGCAATGTAGTTGCAAAAACTAATTCCGATTCTCCACCAACAGCAGTAATTATTTTATTTAGCCTTCAATATTTATCTGCTCCAGAGAACAGTGAAGTGTGGATACACTATGGTTAAAAACTCCACTGAAGAACACTATTCGTTGGTGAAATGGAAAAAGCACACCTCTGGAAATTCAGATATCTGATTCTGGGAACAAGCTTGACAATACCAGACAAGATACCAAGGACACTGGAAGTTTCCCATGACTTGTACTAAATGTCACTTAGATGCAAGAGCTAGCGTGCCTTGTGGAGATACTCTGCACTCTCAATCTTCACAATATGACTACAAATGCTACCAATGCAGAAACTCTAACACAAACACCACAGAAGTATGTACCGCAGAAATATATATACTAGTTCTTTCTGTAACCATTCAGACTAAACCCAGGACACGATCATGACAGATGCAGCATGTGCTCCTGAAAGCAAACAGAAGTTATGATGTGGCTATCAGGGCCCAGAAGGCAAAAGTCAGCGAAATCGTCAGTAAATGTGTTTATGTCGAAGAACTGCTTGCTGAGGAAGTAATCTGCATGCCTAAGTGTTTCCCTTTAAGTAAGGTAGAGCATATAAGATGATGATTTTTTTCTAATTTCAGAGACAGGTGACCAACATAATTAGGTGGGTGTGGGAAGGAAGGTGATAAAGGAACAATTTTAAGAGTTTTATTAATCTGTGTTTGAAAACAATTGCTCGGTTTAGCAAAGCTGTGTGCCCTGGGGATCAAGTAATGTCACAGGCATGAGATGCACGGTGTCCTTCACTGTGTTATGCTTCAGTGATCTCCATGTCCATCTTTCACAAACATGTCAGCACTGTCTCCCATTCTGCTCTCCATACCCAGAAATACTTTCTATTCCCTTATACCCCATCCACGCTCCTCTGAAGACCCCGGTAAGAACAGCCCCTAATGGGTGGAGAATGTTAGATACTCCTAGAGCATACTCTTTGGTTTAGTTTAATCTCAGGTGAGCCCAGCACCCAGGATCACAGACCAGGGTGCTCAGAGCTTTGTCCAGCTGGGTCTTGAAAGCATTCAATGACAGAGACTGTACAGCTTTTGTGGGCAACCTCGTCCAGGCCTCGACTGCAGTCAGTGACAGATTTATTTTAAATTTTTCTTCCCTTTAGCAAATCGGGCCCTCCCCTGTTTCAGTTCATGATCATTGTCTCTCGTCCTGCCTCTGTGCACCTCCACACAGAGCCTGGCTCTGCCTTCTCTGTAACCTCCCCTCGGGCACGGGACATCTGTACTTTCCAAGGCTGCCACGCGATGCAAGCCAACTCACGGGAAGTGGTGACCAGGAGATCTGTTTCAAAACTGCCTTCCTGATCTACACCAACACTGATACACCTCCTAATTATGGGTGTGATTTTACACCCGGATAGACATCACACTGGAGGAACTAAATGGTATAATTTTACACCAGCAGAATTAAACTAGTTCAAAATCCTGCAAGGATACCCAGCTGAGTTCAGATACGTATTCTTCAGACAAGCCTATGCTTGCTAGTTTACAGGATATGGTCCACTTTAAAATGGGATGATATATTCACGCAGGAAGTTTTAAACAGGTTTAAACATGGCCACTTTTGTGTGACCTGAAGAGTACTCCAGCAAAAAGAGGTTGTGCTTTGAACAAAAATTCCATTTTTCTTCTGATCCAAATATTGAATATATTCTTCATGTTATAAATACTGTCTCTTCTGTTCTAGTATGCATTATTTTTTGCACTAGTTTTCCCAGCAAATGAACATACTTTTTCCCAAAGTATAGCTTGCTCTGAACTTTGTGGAAGTCACAAATAAGATCACAAGTAAATTTATGTTGAATGCTTCTTCCCCAACATTGCTGCCAGCAGGGCAACTCTCGGTGTGAGCTAAGACAGACAAGGTTTCGGGCACTAGCTGACACTTCAGCTAATGTTTAATTCCTCCTGTAGCTGGCCTAAATGGCACAGTGGTTTAAATACATGGCTTGCTGTGCCATGTCAACACTTCCAGAAGCATCGTCGCTTCCCAGCACAGCCAGGACTTAGATCAGAGGCTTGCAAACCCCTAGATGCGTTGCCAAGGGAGGGGACTGCAAGCACTGCCGAAGCAGCGCTGGTGAGAGCTTGCTTCAGCGAGTCTCCAAGAAGAAGCAGTCATCTGCTTCACGTGGACCATACTCATGCACTGGAGTAAGGAATACAAAACACCAATCGATTTATAAAAGGTGCAAAATTCAAACTGGACAGGCAGCACCAGTTAGAAGGCGAAACACAACAGTAAGAGCCATGTGCTTCAAAGACCGCAGACTCAATGCTCTCATATTCACTGACCTCATTCCTTTGCTTCACATTGTACCGCTTCAAAATAGGCCTTCTTCTACAATTAAAGTTGGCAGAATTTGAGCAATACAGTTTCCAGATACTATTTTTCTTTCCTTTTTGGGGAGTTTAACTGAAAAATATCTCTGTTTTCTTTGTGTTGAGATGAATACTGGAGATCCAACACAGGCCAGGGAAATCCTGTTATTTTATTTCCAAGGTACTACCCTTAAACTGGACAAGAAACAAAAGACTGATATCTTGCCCATTTGCACCATTTAGCCACTGCCGATTCCTGGAAAGTCTCCAGTGCTCAATGTCACCTCTCAGATCTGGAGCATTCAATATGATGATTTATTATGTGGACTGAATGCACAGTGCTGTGATTTCTTGTTTTTCCAGTTTAAAGGAAATTGCTTTTATATCTTATGCTGACTTAAATACTTTTTTTTAAAAGCCCCCCTCCATAGTTCCATTTACAAAACAAACCATAGCAATGCTTATGTAATTAGATTACAAAGGACAGTATTGGATTAAATTCAGAATCTGTATCTAATTTCTATGGCATCTTTTACAATGGTATCTAAGAATCAGGCAGCTTTTTTTTTTTCCTCCTTTTTCTTTTTGAGCTTAATTTTGCCATACTTTCTCCTTATTTAATAAAATATATGGCATGTTTGAATTAGTAACACTCTGGGAAATGCATCTGATTCTGTTTCTGATATTACCACAAACACATAAAGGGCAGAGCAGGTGCACCTTATCACAAAATCTGAACACAGTCTTGGTTCTGGTCAGCCTATACAGCCATGCAATGTGGAGGCCCCCTTTACTCCACTCAAATTTCAGTTGTATCCTCTACTAAGATCTCATTTCTGCAGAAGAGCAACCAGGCAGAGCACCAACAGCTATGTGAAGCGTGGGCCAACACATTCAGGTCTCAGTGCACAGAAACATGGATACAGTAATCAATGGTAAGCTCCTTGGTATATAATTCTTGCGCTTCAGTTTCATCTATGGAGTATCACGTAGCAATGAAAAACAACATAAAAGAGAAGCTGGTATGGTATTTTAAGTTTATTTGCTCAAAATGGTAACAGCTGTTTTACAGCCAATGGTGATTTTTTTGACCTAGAGAACAAGTGCTTTGCTCTTGCCTCCCAAGCCTCTGTCCCCAGGCCATGCTTGCTGCGAGAGCACCGCAACGCGTACTTTTGAAATGGTGGTGTATTAATCTAAAAGCATCTGTAACTGAATGCTGGAAAACAGGCTTATAAATCTGTACGCTCAGGTTTTGCACATTTAAGGTTACTCATGAGTTGGAGAGTTGTGGAGACTGGAATTAAAGCACAAGAATGTTAATTACTCATTAAAAACAAACAAAAAAGCTACTTTCATTGAGCAAAACCAGGCTTTCAGAAGTGAAAGTGCAGAGGATTCAACCTTTGCATATATGCAATACAAGCCCAACCCCATTCCAAGTCATGTCCTGCACCTAATTCCTCCAGTCCTCCCCAGCTGGTGGGTGACAGAGTTTTCCACCACTACAAAGTAAGTTTAGCACTTTTTTGGTTATCCATATTGGCAAAAACCCAAACAAGCAAGCAAACCAAAATCAAACATAAAGTACACATTCCCAAAGAAGGGGTAAGTAGGGAGACAAGCTTTTTTTATTTAGTGTTCATTACAGCTCACTTGGGCAGGCTGAGAATGAACCCCAAGCAGTAGCTGCTCACAAAAATGCTGAAAGAGCCCGAACATAAGAAAAACATAATCTTACTCGAACTAAAATATGTTAATTCCTATTTTTTTCCTATAAAAATAAAGAAAAAAGCCTATTGCATTGACAAGTAGAAAAATTAAGAAAAGCAGCTATCAGATACCAAATTGTACCTTCTGAACCTACCTGATGACCACAGGCAGGTGACCTTGCTAGGCTGAGCTAGAAGACATTTGTAGAAGATCCCTAGGAAAGAGAAAACTGCTACTACACACCTTACTCTTTTTTGGCCAAGTAGTAACTTGATTGCTGCAATGTGGAGTTACAGAGCTAAAAGATGCCCTGTTTTCTTATTTTGACTAGAAAATGAGGAGGCCAGCACACCTTACTGGCTACCTGGGCAAGAGTACGGGGACAAGCTCAGAAGACTGTTTCCTCTCTCCCTTCTTTAACATATCAGACAGAACAGGGGACACATACTTTTTCAAGCATAAAATATATCCTATGCTCAAGAGTGTGACACTTCCTCCGCACGGCCTTTGTTTGGCTGTATCCCACACATAAATGCTGCATCTTCACAGTTTTCTCCCACTCTGACTATATGTGGCATAGGGGGTCCTCCAGCAAAAGAAACAAGAGCACCACCACGATGGGTCTTCCTGCCAGAAGGTGCATTTTTAGAGACAGAGGAATTACATCTTCTCTTGCACTGCAGCACACCTAAGGATGCTTCTGACACATGACCTTGAGCGCAAGATAATTTGCTCCTTGCTGTGCATCACCTTGGGCATTAGCACTGAAATAAACTCTAGTGTAAAATCACCTCCCATTGCCCTACTCGTAGGGATTGTGGTAAATTTGCAATATAATCTTGAAAAAGGTATGTAGACATACTAAAAATCTTAAAGTAAGTTAAAGTATGTACTGTGTTTCAGGAAAACATTTCATGCCAAATTCATAAAATCAGTTATTTCAACTGAGACCACTGATCTCAGCTTTAGTTCAGTCAGGTCTGTGCGCAACAATAGCACAAAAACCATATTATGTGACTGACAATCACACATCTTGATCAACAGCAAAGATAACACAATTGCTATCAAGAAACTGACAGTTCCTCGAATTGTTCAAGAATGGTTTTTATGATAAGGATGCTTACAGCTTTTCTAATATTAGTGGAAGAACTACGTAACATTTAAACTAGGGTTTAAGTATGGTCGCCCATGAAAATTCAGACTTGGATACAAACTACTGAAATCTGGAACTAAAGAGATCTACATTGGATTCAGACGATACCGTAATCAAATTAATGCTCAAAATTATTCAAATTATTATTCTGATTACCATTTCATGCACATTCTTATTGCTCCCAGTGGGATTGCTCTTTTTTACAGTTGCAGCAGAGGAGAAATACTGTAAACTGCGACAGCAGAGAAAACCATTTAGCTATGAGGCCCCAACCCTTTCGTCAGCACCTCCTGCAGCCTTGCTTAGGCTGCCTTCAGACCAGTTTGTGGCTCTGTGTGAATCCTGTTATTGGGCACTCAGCTATACAATGAGTCCATGCATCGAGATTCAGGTATTAGGACTCCTGTTGAAAGCAGATTGCATGAAACGTCCCTTCGCAAAGGTATCAGCAAGAGCTCTAATACCTATGCAGTATTAAATGGCTTTATTAATACATATTTTGACTCTTTTACTTCTATGAACTTTCCCCAATACACTGTGGAAACCTCTGAAACTTTTTGCCTTTTGTACTAAAGGGCCCAAAGTTTATTTGGGACCATGTTGTAACTCTTTGTAGACCTGAGCTCTGAATTAAGTTTAATATACAAGGTTATCATCGGACTTGAAACTTGTGAACTGCTTCAGGAGTTGAGTCAGTTGTTCCTCCTGCTCTGTGCTCTAAGGCAGTGGCAAGACACTTAGGATGAAGAAGAGAAAGAAGGTTCGGAGATGAATCTGTTGACTCTTGCTGACGCAGGATATGCTCACATTAGCAATACAATTCTTAAAGAACTTTTTCTGAGTATGTCGAAGGACACTTGGAAAAATATTACTAAGTCCTGCCACAGGGCAATTTACCTAAAAAAGTTCACTCTAAATACACATTGAAGCCTCTCTCTCAATGAACAAGGATTACGCAAACCAACTGCATTCACAGCGTTCAGCACTCCCATTTTGTTTTGCTTGTTTTATGAGGAGTTAGTACTTACCTCATTTGGTCCTACCAATCTTGCTAAATGCAAGTAGGGTAATGACACTGGGAATATGCTGCCCCTCCTGGGTAAGGCCCCCCAGTATCACATCCTAAACGCATTGCCTGGTAAACAGCCACCTTACCCTCCCTTTCCATACAGAAAGTCAGGTTAGAGGGAAGAAAAAAATAAAAAAAAAATCACTTCAAGACAAGAAAAAACCCCAAATAACTGCCACAGTAATAGGAATAAATGAAGACAACTGCCAGCAACAGAAGGAGTCTGTCAAAAGACCGCAGTTACGCTTTACAGTAGTTTTACTGTACCTCTGAACGCTTAGTGTGCCATTATGTCTCTGTAGAGGCTGAGAGGTGCCAGAGCAGCAACTGCAGAGATGGAAGCTCGCTCTCTCTTTTCCCCCTCCCTAAACACCATAGGGGGATAAGCCCAAATCCCCAGCAACAGGCCCAGCTGGGGCACCCTAAAGAGAAATACTACTAGGACAGGGGGCATTTAGAGTCCCCAACTCACTTGATGGCTGGCAGCATTAGCTATATACCCTGCACCTGATGATGGTTGCTTCCTCAGCAGATGCAGTTAAGAGAAAAAGGTTGTTTTCTGTCCTCCTACACCTGCCTACAAACCTGAGTGACCTGTCACTTGGCCTCTCTCTTGGCTGAACCATCCTAGCCTCTTCATCTCTTTGCTCCCAATATCTGTACTGTCTGCATGGTGTTACACAAAACAAAGAAAATAAGAGACGGTCTCACTGTACAAAAAAATACAGGGTAGAAATATTTACTTTTCAAAAGTTATATCTTTATGAAAATTTGAAAAGAATGTTAATTTGGGGGGAGGGGTACTCGTGCTAACAACTTGAGGCTGAGTTTTTACTTTCATTTGAAAGCACTCTTAAAAATCAAATACCAATTCAGAAAAAGAAAAAAAAGTGAGGGATTGGTTCCTCTCTATGAGACTTTAAACAAAGTTTTCAATCTGTTTAATTATAAATGGCATAAATTACAAGTTTTCATAAGTCAAGGTTCATTTTCAAAGATGTACCCTATCAAATTTAGATGTAATTAAACAGCATTTTTTTTCATGTGCCAGAGAGAAATAAATTAAAATTCGGAATGAAATTACCACTTTCCATGGGAAAAAAATATGATAATATTTCAGCCTCCAACTTTTCCCTAATGAAAGCTGTATTACATCATTTTTAAATCTAGATGAAGACAATCATGTGTTTCCCTGGCACTTTTAATGTAATTCACATGATGTTTTTACTTCTCCTGTATTACGTAAGACATGCAGAAAATCCTTCAGTCTCTGAGGAGATCCAGGCTGGTGTTTCTGCTCCTGTATTTTGGCTCAAATGATCATATACCTTTCAATAATTCTCATATTGTAGATGATTCCTTCCACACTTGTAGCAGACCTCAAGGTAGTAAAGGACTAGTCCTGGCAGAGCTATACTGGTGTCCAAATGTGGTTGGTTTATTTTTTTAAAAGATCTCAACCTCCCACTACAAGACAGCCCTTGGAGCTGCTCTTGAGCTCTTCAGAAAAGGCAGCACAAATATTTGCCATGGCATCCAGATTAAACTGCCCAACTGATGGCTAAGGGGTGCACGGAAATTCCCTCTCAACTACTTATCTGTATGCAACACCCACCTAAGAACACCAGACTAATGAGGAGGTGGAGATCACCAGTACTTCTAAAGTGATAGTGGGGACAGGCAGAGAAACTCAGAGTGATAATTCCTCTTTGCAACTGGGCTCCGAAGTATAAGCCCATCTTTTTGGGGCAATTTCTGTGTACCAAAAAGCAGTGTCCCTATGCATCTAAGCAATTAAAAACAATAGCTATGCTATAGGATATCCTGCTAGAGGGCAGCACATACACATACTCCTAAAAGCTGGCAAGAAAATGCCATGAAAAAGGTAAAACTTGGTTATTAATAATCATCTGAGCTTTTTAGTTTTTAATCACCTTTGCTGAAGATTGCACCAGGAATATAAACTGTTTCTTCATGATATGCCATATGTTGCTGGACTGTACTAAGACCCTGATATGGTGGATACACTATGAGAATCCAAGATGAGCAGATGAGCACTGAAAGGAAGACAGGTTATAGCTGCCAGTTCTCTCAGAACATGACATTATGAAGAGCAAGCAATTTTTGTCACAGGTAGCAAAAACATTAACTCTCAGGGATGGGGGAACAGAAGTTGAAAAAATTAAGTTCCAAAAATAAACCCAGCATGAAATAAACCAAAGAGATATTGCCAAGAAGTATCTAGCTTCTTTTTCACTTTACAAAATACTGATTTTTCCTAATTTGCTTAAGTTTCTCAAACATCCTGAGCAAACAACTTTCAGCAATATAAATTGTCTGAGAGCTGCTTACCTATGTGATTTGGTTTTTTATAGTGCTTCTCTGCTGCCTTGCTGAAACTTTTTATAAAATCAGCTGGAAAATCTAAAGATTTATTTATATTATAAATTATTATTGTATTGAAAAGACTATTGAAGAATTGCCAGTGAGATGGAGTTTTGCAGACATTCTTGGAGACAAAACATCACTTCTGTCACTGCTCATGAAAAATGAACGAAAGGGTTCATGAGTACCAGCAAAGTGCTCTGGCTCCTGTTTTCCAGATGATTTTGTCCGTGTTCTGTTCTGGATTCAACCTTGTTTCCCGAAATCTTTTCTGACCGGTAGAGGTCCATACAGTTCTACATATATAATTTTTTCTCAAAAAACTGAATAAGTATAGAGCCAACTCTTCTGGGAAACAAATCTTGCATTTCCAGAAAGTCTGTGTTACTAAAGCCAATAATTGATTCTCCGCATTTTATGCAATAACACTGTTCAAGTTATTTACTTGAAATAATTAGAACTAATGGTATAGTCTGTTTGGTCTTTTTCAAAGAGTCACAGAACACACAATGTGAAATTGTAAAATATCAAGGAAATGCAGTTTCTGAAAGTATTTTGTATCTTTTTGTTTGGGGGGGACACATGACGACTAGCATGAATAACTAGAACAAGATGGACAGATACCACTTCCAGAATGACTACAGAGCTTGGAGAGCAGAGATAGAGGACATGAGAGCCCACGCAATGACCTCCTTGATCCTGCAGGTGAAGGGGAAGGCCTGGATAAGAGCGGAGGCACACTGAGAATTAACAACTGGCTCTGCAGCCGGTGGTTGCAAGCAGTGCTTTGGCTTGCATGGCCAAGGATCCCTCTTTGAGGAAGAAGCGCTGTGAGATGGGCTCCATTTGACAAAGTAAAGTAGGGTAAAAGCACCTTCGCCAAAAGGCTTGCCAACCCAGTGCAGAGGATTTTAAACAAGGTATATGTGGGGACAGCGAAAACAGCTTGGAGTTCAGTGAGAGAATGGAGGTCAAGGGGAGTTAAATACACAGCGCAGGGTGATGGGAGCAAGCGAGCCCTCAGGAAGGATAAAACAGGTTGAAAGGAGGCCATCTCACATGCCGGTACACAACTGCACACAGCCTGTGTGCCACAGCTCTGCAAAGGATGGATGCAGGCAAATGAATACAGCAAATGAATCCCAACCTCCTGCAGTCTTATTGCATATTCAACAAGAAAACCCAATTTTAAAGTATGAAAATTAGTAAGTTGGAAAGTGCACCTAGTGCTGTGCCTTTGCAATATATTCCAATTTGCACTCAGATATCTTGATACAGGCTCTCTTAATATGCAGATCTTTGCAGCCAAATATTTCTTCTTCCACTATTTCCCCATATCTAATTTACCTTAGCAGTCATGAAAGCTCATCCCTAAGCTTGCCTTCATGCTGAAGTTATCTTTTCTCCATTACCCACTAGATTTTTGCCTTCAGGAGAGTGGGCTAATATACATGAATTTGCAAAGGCGTGCTGTCCCCAACTTCTGATTCAGACTAAGGAGGTGTTACTTCTGTGTTCATTAAACAACTTTTTTTTTTTTTTTTTAAATGTTTATAGATTTCAATTAAGGTACACATGGTCTTCTGCTTTGGAATCCAAATGCCAAAATATAAATTGTATCAAAATTTGATACACGTGCTACTGGTAATGAAACACAAACAAAATTTAATACCGTAAGAAAAAAATGTCTGATATTTTACCCTGAAGGGATCCAAGAAAAGCAGGACCTTAACAAGAGAACTGTGTATTCTTTCTTCCTGAAGAATACAATTCTCCACACACTTTGATGAATTAGTCAGTATTTATGCATCGTAAAGGTATGGAGATGAGTTTGGAAACTGGATTAATAAATCCTCTGCAAAGGGAAAGCTCAGACATCCTGAAAGTTTTACCATGTCAGTCAGGGAAGAAGAACAGTATCACACTGTACATATAATTCACACCCTTTTTGCTCAAATCCATATTGGCAGTTGCAGCAAATTTTTTGTAGAATTGGAAATTAGCAACTCAGTAGGCTTTCCTGGCAGGTATTACGTTAGCTCTGAGATGCCACCTGAGGTTCGTTGGGGTCCTTTGTCCCCCTGAACAGAAATGCAAGTACCTTTTTTTTTTAATTTTTCTTTTTGCAAAGGAATACTGGAAGCATGAGAGAAGGGATCAGCCTGAATGAGCACAGGAGATAATTCCAAAGCATTAGGAAATGCTTAACTTTTCAAGGTTTGTTTTCTGGAGGTGTGGGGGGCGGAGCGGGAGAAGAAAGGGGAAGAGGAACATGCTTACGTTTCAAGCTTAAAAATTACTGATTCAATGGAATATCCAAATTTGGGGATTCTGAAGCATACTGTACAGACATATGTGCTGTCAGCTGCAAAGTACTCCTACAGCACTGAGTTGAACGCAGCGCCATATGTTATGCCAAGATTACTGATTTTCATTAGATATGAAAGAAGATTTCCAATTCTAATCTTCATTTTCAATCATTATTTTATTTGGCAGTCTAAACACAATGATGACAGACAGTATCTTGATCCAATCTCTGAGCACCTGCTGCAGGTACATTCCCTCTCACTTTCTCCCTCTTCCTTTCAAGTTTGAAGGGCAAAAAAAGAGAAACCTTGAGACTGAGCAAGCCCTAAGGATTTTGCTGGGCAAGAATACTGAGCTCATCAATCTCTCTACTTCCCTACAAGAAAGCTATAATGGACAGTGAGCTGTGAATTGTGGCCTTTAAAGAAAGAAGTCAGTCCTTATAGTAAAGTTGGGACTGTGTTAGCACAGATTATTTCCCGTATTAAGCAGGGCAATCCTATGAAGGATCTCGCTTCCCCATCCCTTCTCACATTCTGATTCTGGCAATAGGATAAGAGAGGAATGGGAAAACTGTCAACACTCATTGCCCTCCTTGTATCTCCCCAGGGATGAGTAAACAGGCAAAGATGAACAGGGAAGAGAAGAGTGCAATGTCCCAACTCCATGTCCATGTTGGCTGACTAAAGTAACACCCTGCGTGCTGGCCCCATGAAACGTGACAAAAATAATTTAATCCCATCCTTGAACAAATGGCAGAGGATGTGAAACAATGGTCAGAGGATTTTACCCTGCTCCTGATGTAGCACAGTGGGATGCTGATGCTGTCCTTGGTTGGAGCAGTATGAGAGGCTGCAAGCCCACTTAATTTTCAGAGACCAGACTAGTGCCACCAGTCATATTTTCTACTTTATTACTTAAGGGAGACTGAGTTCCCTAAACTGTTAAAATAAGGAATAAAAATTATTACAGCAGGTAAAGCCTTCATAACGACTTACTTTGCTTCAGCAAGGGGCTTATAATGGAAAAAGCAAACACACAAGAGAGGAGTACCTAAGGCCACAGCAAAAGGGTTACCCTTCCAGAAAGAGTCATCTGTGTAGAGACCAAGCAGCAACGGTCTATCAATGGAAGCCGTGCAAGTGATGCTCCACTAAGAAACACATGTGAAACACAGCTGTAAAAAATGAACAACAGTTTTCCCGGGAGGCAGAAGGTGATGTTCATTCTTTGGTCACTCTGACCTATATAATCAAAGAGGATATTCTCCAAGGATGGCTGTACAGTAACTTCATGAACACTACACCTTTTCCCACATCAAAATGCCAAGCTATCCACTCCTTGTCCACAAGTACATATTCTGTACTTGCATGAATCCTTTTGGAACTACTTCCACATCTTCTGTGAGTGTCTCACTATTTTTTTTTCTAAGAAAAGGACCCCAAATGTTTTTAGTTTGCATTACAGATAATGGCTCCTAGGTGCACAGAAAACAGCTGGGAATGGGTATGTATGTAGCAGAGCAGCCGGCAGCTGCCAGCAGAATGCCAAGGCAATCGTTTTGTAGGCTCTGGGTCTGATAAAGCTATTCCCTACCCCTACTTCAGTAACGACTCTGTCCTCCCTGTTTCCCCCATCTTTGATGTCCAAAGTAACCTCAAGCAACCAACCATACCTAATTACATTTTGGTTTGTAACCAGCCCAGATAATTCATGTAGCCTTCTAATGCTACCAGATTAATGGCTTTCACTTTCCTGTCTCTTCACACTTCGAGGTGAACAGTTTCTGCAGTTGGATGATCTGTCCCCCTAGTATAATTTTTCCTTCATTTAGCAGATTTAATACATTATCCATCTACAATTTCTTATGAAATGTTCTTTCAATTTACATAAAATAGCCTGCATTTCAGAATGTCAAGAACAGCAGCAAAAGAGTACATTTTCCTCATAGAAATTACTCGCATAACACCTGCTATTAACAGTGGAGGCAACAGACCATATATGTCTATGGACTTCTTATTTCTTGATTTTCTTTCCAGCTCCTCAGGGTGCCTCAGGTAATAATACCCTGACAGAGCAGCACCAGGTTATGAAACATAATTGTACATCCCAGTCTACCTTTCAAATCCAAACTCACTTTGTAATATGGCTGGGGCATAACTCTACTGTAACTGGGGTCACTATTGGGGTCCTGTTTATAGTATAGCCAGGGTACTGTTAGCCAACACACCATAGCTGGCAGTGCAAGGTCAAATACAGAGAGCACTGAGCTGTGAAGAGGCATTTATTCCATTTGTTTAACATCATGCTGAGCTTCTGGTACCTACTGGAAAGTGGCATCCCCTTTTCAGTACAGCTTGTGCTAGCTTGACCACTGCGCAACTTAATTAGAGGGTAATTTTGCATGAAATAGCTCTTGTGGCTTAGGCAGGGCAGGAGTACAGGTAGGTCAGTAACTGCTGTGGCACTTGGGAAACCAGCGATGACACCGCTATCATCAACCCAAAAATAATGCTGCTGGGGCAGCTCTATGCTGTCTGGTGGGAGTTGAATTATTCTGCACTCTTATTCTACTTGTCATCAAGGAAAGCAGAGCAAATATTTCTATTCAGCATGTCTCTGACTGTTAGATCACTAAGGTGCCTGCACGCACTTGACGTCTCAGATAGATAGATGTCATTTCTAAGAAAGGTGCCGTTTTACACACAAAGATATGACGTGTGTGTACGTACACAGGCAAAATGCAACCCAAGACACACGTGGCCAACCTACTAAAGCTCCTCCTGCTTTCTCAGTGCAGTGAGAAAACTCAGTGTCTTCTCAAAGCCTGACCATCCCAGAGCAAAGAGCCAGGAGGTTGTTCACTGTTTTAAAAGTGATAATCTAGCTGTATTGTTTTGTTGGGTCTCCATGGTAAGGTTGTGCGATGAACGGCTTGTTCAGTGGCCTGGAAACACTGTATGGAGCCTTTGAGCTCTGGGTGCCCAATTCAGAGACAGGCCACTTCGGTGGCGGTGACTAAAAGGCATTACTTTGCAACTGCTCATCAGTGGCCTGTGTGAAAGGGGTTGGTGGCCACAGTCTACCTGCAAGCCTGAGGGACAGCATCATGAAATCCATACCAATCACAGGATAGAGGCCACAAACTGAACGAGTGAAGGAATGAAACAACCCTACAGGCAATTTCTTCAGGTCAGAACTGAGGCATCCCAGCAAGGAATTACACCGTCACTTCCCTGGTCTGCTGAGAAAGAAAGTCTCCTTTTCTAGGTCTGTGTTTTTGAACAACTACTTTGGTTTTGGGGTGGTTTTTTGTTTTAAATAAAGCACACACTGTATGCTACTTCCTGATTTCTTCCAGGCATAAAAGCAGTCTAGTAGGATCAGATGTGGTAATTTTAAGCATGTTAAAATCTTCTGGGAAGAATATGACTGGAATATTCATTTTAAGTAACAATTATTCGCACATTTTCTGGCAGAGGTGACTGTAAGAGCAGACAACAAAAGCATTCCCGATTCTCTCAACAGCGTCTGTTGAGTCACACATGGAGGGGGAAGGCTGTCAGATGTGTTTTCAAGTAAACTATCACTGTCATATCCCCTGTAAGAAGGACTAAAAGTATGATGATAATAACAGCAGTAACAACAAAAAGAAGATGGGCTGACCCATAGGTTTTTATGCCTGGCTGTAGTCATAGAGGGTTGAGCTCTGAAGGGTGTGGTGAGTGATATGCTAAATATTTGTGCAGTACAGACGTGATCATTTGGTTTATATACCAAAGCACTAAGTGCTTTGATTTTAGCAGCTGGAGACAAATCACTAAACACACTAACACCCACTGTATCTTTGTACTAAGATCTTCAAAGGACTCCAGCAGGTTAGGTCTGGCTTAATTCTAGCTTTTTTTTTTTTTAATCAGCCTGTGCTTTTCTGCATGGCTTCCCAGCACATCAGTTAAAGACAGATGCAAAGATGCTTTTCAAACAGGTTGTCCTACATGCAGAATACAGTCTATGACTCTTGATAGTGCTCCTCAGTTAAGCTTCTGACCACTTTAAAAAGAATGGAGCCTTATCCCAAACTTTCAATAATCCCTCCAAACTAAAGCAGTATGTTGAATAAATCCAAAGGATGAATCTACTCTCTTCCCACCACTGCATTTCCCTCATTTCCTATTGACAGTCTCAGATTATGGTTATCCAGTCCAAAGGCCTCTGCTCCCTACACGACTGAAGCTTTTTATCATCAACCGGGGTATTGTCCTATCAGTCAGCTCATTTTCACAGACTGTGTTTACTCTGTAGCATCAGATGGATGACACCCACATTTCCTCATTCCTATTTTAATCATATTTACTGTCACTTCAAGGTAAAACAGTAATCCAGGAGGAAACACTTAGACTGTCAGAAGAACAGCAGATGTTATGCTTTACCTGGCGTGTTCTGTGTAACGCTTTGCAAAAAGTCAAAATTCATGGCAACAATTTGTTCTATGGCTTCTTAATCATCACCGCAAACTGCTAGTGTTCTTGCCTAATTACTTTTCAATTAAAGTAGGTAACTCTCACTTAACCTTCTCCTTGACAATTGAACACCGATTCCCCTCCACTTCGAGTTCCAAGATGATGGTTCCTCACTCAGGTCAAGCGAGAGCAGCCTCAGGACTGCCCTGACTTGGTCTGTATGTAGTCATGTATGATCAGGGATGCACCCTCCATCTGGAAGTCATTTTAGCAAGCTCTGCTCTGCTCCTGCAGGGAGGGAATCAGCATAAACACCTTCAAAACATGCATTAACTGGGACTTGGCACTCCAAAACTATGTTTTCTGTAGGTGAAAGCTTTAACTGAGCAATTGCAATCAAAGATTGGCTGCTTCTCTGCACTATCCCAGTGGCATAAAGGTCAGCACATATTTATAAACTGATCCCTTAATATATAATAGTTATACCACTATTTGCCAGCAGGAGGGAAGAAGAAAAAAAAGAGAGAGAGGGGGAGACTGTATGTCTTCTGGAATTAGTCAGCTCCTTGCCATACATGATGCATTGAACTACCACCACTTCTGTCCCCATACAAAAAATCCCCTCTGATTTGTCTGCCTGAGCAACCATTACTTTTTCTCAAGAGTTCCAAAATATTCTGCTCCTGCAAAAAGTAAAATACAAGCATATTAAGCAATTCCTTCCTCAGGGTGTGTGGTATTCTGTGGCTACTATTCAAATCATAAGCTCTTTATATCTTGTTTAGTAACAACCATACACTAACCCATAATAAATGTCATTGTACCCTCTTCAGACCTGCTCCGGATGCTAAGGAAAGGGAACTTGGCAGCCAGCAGCACTGCTTTCATTCAGGCAGGACCAAGTTCCCCGGGGTTCCCTTGTCCGACTCGCTGCTTCTTCCATCTTCTGCTCATATATGCAGCCCTTTTTCTGTCCTACACAGGATCACTCTGTGCTAGGATCTTACATGAGTATAATCACGAGTTATTAAAAAAAAACAAACAGCATTTATTAAATTAACAAAGTTCATTTCTTTAAACAGGGTGTTTCTTATTCTGCAATCTGCTGCGTTTATTCACTTGTTCATTGATGCATATTTCATTACTTCAGAACAGGCTTCCTAGTCGTTGTTTCAGACTAAGCTCCAGGCCAGTAAAACATTTAAGCAAGTGCAGGACAAAATTTAAGGAGTGTGGAAAATCCTACCGAGAGAACTGAAGCAGAATCAGTTGCACTAGCAACATCTGCCCCCAATGCAGAGTAAGAATGAAATAGGAAAAAGTTCATTCTTTACCCTCAAAGATTTGCGAAACACAGCCCGTTTTTACAGTACTTAACAATCACACTTTCCCCCAGGAAAGGAGGTTGCGCATTAATTGCCAAAAACTGTAGGCCTAAAAATAAAGACGCAAAAAAGGAATCTTACGATACTGATGAAGTGAGAAGAATCTCAGAGCTTTGAGCTAGATTCTTGACGGCAATAGAGAGTGCACTAAGAATAGCAAATGAGTAGGAGTAGTCAAGGCTGAAAAGTTTCTGAAGTGCTTTGATTGCCAATTTCTTCATAGAAGCTCTTATTCAGGCTACCTCTTATGTGAGGAGGTTAAATATTTAGTGGAGCTTCAGTGCCTTGAAAGGTAGTTGGGAAATGTCTATTTTTGGTTTGCACACTGTTCAGTGGAGTAACCAAAATATCAGTAAGAACAGTATTTGTCTTAGATTTGTCGACAGAGGATTGCTCTGGCTATAGCAACTAAGTTAACAAAAGAACATGGTGACACATTAGAGCCGCGGCCAAAAGACACCCGGAAGCAGCTCTCTCCCCATGCGTAGCAATGCATAGTTACAGAGGTGCATAACACAAGGATCAAAAACCGGACAAACAAACAAAAAACCCCAAACCCCATCCTTCACTAGGCAGGTGAAAGAAGAATGCTTGATTAGCTGAGTCAAAACCTATTCTGGCACAGCTCAACCTGAATCTCTGTTCTCCAGAACAATAGAAGTATTATTCTAGAAACTTCATTAGCAGAGTCAGCCAAATCCTTGACATGAAGAAGTCACCAATAAACTTGTTCATGAAACTCTGGAGTGAGCAAATCTCAGAATTGGCCCTAAGAATTTATGTAGGCCAGAAAGAACTACATCAGAGCTTTGTACTCTTGGCATTTTTAAAGACAAGCCAACGCTAAATCTGTGGGCACCAGGACTCTCACACTACCTAAAGTCCAGTGCCTCACCCTCTCTTGAGAAGGCACATTTTTACCTGACCTGTGCATAAGACTTGTTTTTGGATCTATTGAAGGGAGCTGGGATTCCATGGTGACAGGAGGTTTGGGGGGAAAGCAAACAAACAAACGGACTTGATGTAAGGACCACGGCAATTGCAAAAGTAAGAATACTAAGGAATCACTTTTTCTTTGTAAGAAATGGGCATTTGTATGTACAAGGGCTGCAAAAATAAGCTTGCAAGGGCAGTTTGCATAGCTGTGTTAAGACTGTGGTCTTGAATAGCCCTTAGGTCAGTGGGAGTACTCACTTGATAGTCAATAACATTGGAAAAGTCGTAAAATTGTTTTATTTTAAAACTAGTACCCTAGCTCTAAACACAAGCAATTTTCCACCTGGAATAGATCTCCTCTTCTCATGTCCTTTTCTGTGGCTGAAATTTGCACTTGAAGTTAAATATGTTATAATACTATGGCTACTATTCGAAGACCTTTGTGAAGCTTCATCACCTTAGGACTGTCACACAGCAACATCTGTGCTCCCTGAAGGCAAGCGAGCGCATTTTCTATGTTATCCTGTTTCACACAATCCAGGAATAAAGAATCACGTTGAGGGACCCAGACCCTGCATGCCATACAGCTGACTGCTGAACAGAGCCTGTTCACCTGTTCAGAGGTTTCAACAGAACACAAGCAAGGTAATTTTATGGGGATTATTATTTTAGATTGGCAGCATCAACAAAAGCTGGAGTAGGTGGGGATTTCACTTTCTTTTCATTCTGCCTGGGTCACTAGTTTGCAGCCTTCCGCAGCCTTGCATTCGTGCACCAGTCCAAATTGCCTTCTGGTACTCTATTGAAAACGCACAGTCAGAAGGGCTGTTTTCTTTCCCTTTCATGCCCTCACCTTTCCTTTATTTAAACAACTGATTCCCCTGTCCACAATAAACAAAATATTGCAAGAACGCAACAGGCCTGTAGACTTCCCAGCTGTACTTTTGCTCTGAACTGTGGTTACTTGGAAGCACGATGGCACCACTGATAAGAATCGCACCTTCTGCTCCCAAAACATAAAATTATCTTTGGGTGCAGGAACCATGATGCTCCACTGAGCAGCTCTCATTTCATGCCCAGCATACTCTGGTTTCCAGGCTAGTTCTCCAGTATATTCATTAAAGTCTTCATCATAGCAAGGCTGATACCTGGTCCTATGTTTAAAGAGAGTTAAATCATTTATATAATCAACTGAGTACAATCAGAAGTACTGGATTAAACAGTACTCTCCTCACTCTTATCTTTACTGACAGCATTACATGAGAAGATTTAGGAACATATTCCTATATGATGTTCCAAAGCTGTGAAACTGGACAACTGGCAAAAGTCTTATTGTTCCCAGTGTATGCCAATGTAATCTTAAATTTCACTTCACCTTACTGCTAATATTTAATAAGCTCCTTTCTTGTCACCTAGAGACTTGCAGCACTGCCGCTGTGGGAGCTCATCATTTAACATTCCTCACAGAATTCATAGCAACAACTTGAGTCATCCCCATTCTAGTGACTCACTCCCGCCACTTGATATACATCTCTTTAATTTTAAGTCACACAAAATCATCTGAGTGACAGCCAGGAGCAGCCTTATGATTTTCTGGCTTCTGCATCATTACATCTCTCTTCTTAGCACTTCTTAGTGCTCACATGTCTTCACTATGAGAAAAATGTAATTAAAAAAAGTCATTTCTATTAACATTACAAAAAAATACAGATCCTTTACATGCATACAGAAAAAAAAGCCTTTCTACCTGATGGTATCGAAGCAGTACATAAATGCTCATGCAAAGTTCTCATTGTCATCATAAGGGATCAAAAGCTGATGCTTGACATCAGTTTTCAGAGACCGACAACAACCTAAGCCCTGCAGGGGCACTTTAAAATATTGCAGAGAGCATTGTAAGCTCTCCGCTTATGACAAGTTGTACTGCCTCCTTGTTTGATATCTTCAGGGCGAAACAGGGAAAGAAGTAAATATGTGGAACTGACATCTAAGCTCCTTTGCTTCCATGTCAGGGACAGAGTAGCCCCTTCCCAACTTTCAGCATGTACCAAAGGTTTGTCTTTGGTGATATCATGTCTTTTCTCCTATCTGAGACCAAGATAAACAAATTAAGTGCTCCTTCCCCTGATGGCAGAGAGGTTCTCTAATCAGCAGAGGCTGAAAGACGCATCAAAGTAGCTGGAAGGTGGAGCCAGGCATCCTTCTGCCTCCATCTACCTCTGCACGAGGAAGGCACGAGCGCAAGGCATCGCAGTTCTTACACATGCCCGGTGTAACAGCAGGAGCGGGTGCTTAGATCAACCCAGATGGGCTGGCTTGAGGAGCCAGCTACCAGGCTCAAGGTGGCCACCCAGAAACAAGCAGTGAATGAACTAGGCAGAGGGGCAGCTATGCACTTTCAGGAGATGCACGTGCTTTTAGTACCCTGCAATCTACTTCCATGCATCTTTGTGGTCACTGGTCAATATTCATGCACTTGCCAATCCCACATATGCTCAACCACAACTCCATTTTATTCCTTGCTGTATTCCAGCACAGAGATTTATGGCCTAGTGTTAGTTTCCCTCTGAGGATAATTTTGGCTCTTGGTACAAGACTCCTAGGAATGGACACCTTGCTCTGTTACCATACCAAGAGGTGCCAGGGACATGAGCGGCTGAGGATTGTCTGCTTATGAGGTTCTAGAAGATGGCAGGGGTTACATTTAAGGGGAAGGGAAACATGATGGACTGGGATCCCTCATGCTTGCAATAAGAAAAGATAGTTATGAGGGAATGTTGCATGCTTGAACTAGTACTGATGTACTAGTAATTAATGGCAGCGACCTGCTGCCTATTCATTAACACAGCACTCAAACCAAAGACCTTGAGTTTCAGCACACAGATGCTAAGAGACCATATCTGAAGTGCTGTGTCCAGTTCTAGGGTTCCCAAGTTCTGGGCTCCCGAAGACAGACATGGACATACTGGAGTGGGATCAGCAAAACAAAGGGCTTTGAGTATCTTTAATTTGAAGAGAAGTTGAGATAGCTGGGACCATTCAGCCTGGAGAAGAGAAGGCTCAGGGG
The DNA here is from genome assembly GCA_009819775.1 of Phoenicopterus ruber ruber. Lineage (NCBI taxonomy): Eukaryota > Metazoa > Chordata > Aves > Phoenicopteriformes > Phoenicopteridae > Phoenicopterus > Phoenicopterus ruber. The sequence goes on from CM020216.1 coordinate 72,789,869, forward strand.
AATCTCATCAATGGATATAAATATCTGATGGCAGGGTATAGAGAAGGCGGAGCCAGGCTCTTCTCATGAGTATTCAGTGAACAGACAACAGGGAATGGGAACAAACGGAAATAAATAAATTCCACTTAAACGTAAGAAAAAAATCTTTTACAGCGAGAGCAGTCAAACACTGGAAGAAGTTGCCCAGAGAGGTTGTGGAGTCTCCATCCAGAGAGATATTCAAAACTCAACTGGACACAGCCCTGAGCAACCTGCTGTAATTGACCATTCTTTGAACAAGGCGAAGTGATGTCCGGAGGACCCTTCTCACCTCAACTATTCTGTGTGAATAACTTAGTGCACAGAAGTAGATCGTTATCCCCTGTATACCAAAGCCTGGAGAATATGTCAAACAAGCGCATTACAGAGTCTTCAGAAGTGGTACTTATCTATCAAAGATATCAGTAACCACTGTCAGTTCCTCAGCAGGAGTCTTCTCACTCCTGACAAATAGCCAATGTCACTCTCCAGTTGGGTAGCCCCTGCTAAATCATAGTTTTCAGCCTTTACAATCTCACAGCTTGATTCAGGATTTCTCGAATTCCAAAAACAAACACACAAACATTTAAATGAAACATTGAGGAATCATTTGGTTTTGGTCATTAGCTGGCACTGCAGACTGTATTTCAATGCTATTGGGCATATTTTGTGATATATTTCAAAACAGGCTGGCAAGATGAGACTTTCAATAGATGGAGGATGTGTCTGCCTTTGGCCCTGTGGTCTTTCTCCTAGGCAAAAACGAACAATCACTGATTTCAATGGACAGCTTACCCTTTCCAGGGATTTTTCCCTTAGCTTAAGATTGTCATAAGAGCACAGTAACCCTACGTCTTTCTTTTGCTGCTCAAATCTAATAGTGATGGTGATGTTTGGGGACCGTGGAGCTAGTGGTTCCTATTTTTAAGTTATTAACCCTATTACCCAGTGAGAACTTCCAAAAGTTTCCCATAATCCTCTCATGGATGTTTTCACTATGGTGTTAAAAGACAAATTTAACAAAGCACGACATGGGCAATGGTGCGAGGCTAACACTTGCATGTACAAGCAATGAAAAACACGCTATCGGACATCTGCTTGGCTTTATGACCTAAAAAAAACACTTGGAGGAAGATTATCACTTTCAAATGTTGGCCAGTCTGGGACAGAACATATCTGTGTGCACGTGTAAGAAGGAATAGACGTACCCAGAGAAAGAAAAAGCAAGAGGTAAGGAAGGAGGAGAGAGGGATAGTTTATAGCCGCAGTTTTCAAACTGGCAGTTCCCATATCATTGGCAGAGCACTAATTACTTCACAGTACTACTTCAATGGCTTTAAAACTGCAGAATACTGCCTCATGTGTGTGTAGCCAGAGGCCATTACTCTTATCACTGGCAATATCTGGGCAAGCTGAGTTTAGGAACCTCTGCCAACAGCGAAGGGAATGGATGTTTCTTATCCTTCCCTTTCCTGCTCTCAACAGAGAGAAGGAAGCAATACGCAGCATTGTAGGAGGTCCCTCTGCACACAAAAGCACAAGCTTTGGTCTTCTGCTCAGTCTCCACACCATGATAGCCACAAAAGCCTCACAACATCTTTTCAGTACTGAAATTTTACTACCAGTTATATTCTCCATGCCACGTCACCTGGGAAGACAGAATAGCAAACACCCTTTTTCTTCAGCTTCCTGAAGCTTGGGAAAAAAACAGCTGAGTAATACCTGGCTTGCTAATAATTATTAAAAATGTCTTAGAAAAGTTTATACTACACTGTTTTCTACAGGTTTTCAACTTAAATCACTTTGCAGGCCAGAACCAGAACAACCTTAAAGTTCACTCAGTGACCTGCCTTCAGGAGGCACCTTGTCCGTCCGGAGCAAAAGAACAATGCCCACAGAGACAGTTTTTACAAGCACTGGGAGCACATGTCCCACCTTACTCTGGCATTGAAGAGGAGCTAGGTTGATCAATTACTCCTATTCTGGACAGCATGTCTGCAGCACATTTTCTAAACAACATCAAGTCAACTTTGCCAATTATACAAGTCCAAATGCATATGAATAAAAACCTGATTTACCTACACTGCAGACTACTCATATAAAACCCCAATTTGAATTTTTTTTTTAAATCCTCTAACTGTACAACTCTGACATACTGAGGAATAGTTCCTATTACACCTTCTTTTGAGGATTTTTCTAAAACACTAATCATTGACCTAGCTGACACTACTGAAGTCAATAGACGTTTTGTATGGCAGGCTCATGCCTACCATTGAAAAACATGAATTTTGAAAAACCATCCCTGAAGTAATATAAAGAAAGTAATGGTATACATTCAACAGCACATTGCTACAATAAAGAATACCCAGAAGCCAAAATTATGGCTGGTTGGATGGATACTGTAAAACCTATGGAAGTGACAGTTTAGCGAGCAAATGAAATGATGAATGCCTTAAGAGGTGATTTTCAGGATTTCTATTGCATGCTGATTGTTTTAACTTGCACTTGCGCAGGAGAAATTGTTATGATGGTTGAAATCCTGCTGCTGAAATCCTTAACCAAGTTGCTTTTACAGGCCAGAACACCCACAATTAACTGAAGTGAGGACTGTTGCAAGAGCACTCCTTGGGTCTCAGTTCACTGAAATACTTAAGTACAGACAAGCTTTTAAGCTCACATTTTGTTGCTTTAACTAGGACAGAGAGTCAATGGTTAAAAGCAGCAAAATTCTCTGAGTGAGGATATGGCTGTACTGGTATAAAAGCTGCAAGTACAGCTTGTTTCAGTTTTGGGAACCAATGTTTTTACAGCAATAACAGTGTCCCACCATATGAGTCATGCTTTTACATATGCTTAGCAAAACAAATGCATACAAACAAAGAGAAACACACACCTTTATCCAATGCAATGCTGCTAGTAGCACTTCTGAAGTATAGAACAGCTCAAAGCTCTTCAATCAGGCAGAGAATGCACAGGTCAACCCTCAGACAAGCTACATGAACAGAGAATTGGACACAATGATCTCTTCGAAGCTCTTCCTAGTCCTGTGTCCTTGACCCAACTGTGAAGTTTAACTTTAAACACAAGTTTAACTAAACAGAAGGCCCTCGAGTAAGTTTGAGATCTTTTTTGCAGAGTACAAGATGGAGACTCATTGAGTAAAAGCCACAACACATAGCAAGCATTTGAAACCAGTACTATTTCTACTATTAGACATAAGACATAGAGCAGCAATAAGTGACAAAGGCTACATTTAGTAGTGGAAGTTATACAGCATGGCTCTGTGGCTTACCATTGTCATCAGAAACCTTTTATTTTCATCTACTGTGCTATATTAGTACCCATAAGATTCGTTAAAGGTATGACTTTTATTTAAGTCTGTCTTCTTAATGCACCAGTTTTACTTTAGACCTGCATGACTCAGTTGAGTGTATTCAAATCGCACCCTTCTGGCATAATTCTCTTGAAAACAATACTATTGCATAAAGGACACATTTCACTGCTACTGCCCAATCCTCATCAGGTAATCAGGTAAAACACAGCTAAAAAAAAAAAAAAAATTAGCAGTGATGTTCAACACATTCAAATTACCACACATGCCTAATACAGCTCCTACATCCAATTCTGCCAGACAAAGAGAAGAAGGTTCTGTATATGACCTAGTTAAATTAAAGCAATAAATATTTCTAAATACTTCTGGTGCCAACAATAGCTTATGGAGGAAGCAGTTAATTTTCTATCCTTCCTATATATCCTGGGCCTAATTCTGCCTTTAGTTGCACCAATGTAAAAGTGTATTACGTTCAACCAATTTAGTTTTAATCATTCTACACCATTACCCTACCCCAAAAGCCAGAATCTTGTCTCTTTTTCCTCTTACAGAAAGGTACATTAACAACAAACGACTAATGCTATGAAGAGAGAATAGGGGAGTTCTGCTTCTCCCTGCTGCCCTTGCTGTGGCTTTAGGTGTGATTTCACAGCAAGGCAATTCAATTTAAATCCAAGCTGATATGGGATTTTTCCCTCCTAGCTGTAAATGCCTGAGCCCTCCCTTGAGCTGACCACTGTAGCTGTGTGGAGAGCTGGTCCAGACATTTGATTTAGCAAAAAACTTCTTTTGTAGGGGTCTATTCTTTTACTAGATTTTTTTCTGGACAAGCGCTAGCTCCAGCTGAAGTGAGGAAATAGGTGGACATGGCCAAGGATGGGACAGATAATGGCAGTCTGCACACAGATTAGCCTGAACTGCCATGAAACTATTTCCTTATACATGAGAGTAACTCCCAGGTTTTCATGCATGAAACAATTAAATGGTGTTTGACCACAGAAGGCAATCGTGTTTCTGAAACCTTCCTTCCACAATCTGCAAGGCTCTGTTCCACAGCCATCATCCTCTCTCAAATAACTGTCTTTATCAGATATGAGCTTTCGGTCAGAGTACATCTTATACCACGAACAGCTTTCATTTTCAGTTAATCAGCACTCTAAGTCAAAGGCTTTTCATTACAGCCTCTTCCTATTTTGGCTATTCTGCTTTTTCCCCCATGTAGGGGGGGGTCTTATGGTTCGAAAATTTTCATAAATTTTAATCAAGCTGTGAAAGAGCAAAGTAGTATTTTCCCAGATTTAGAAACAGTACGAGGAAATTGACTTCACAGAAGTTAATTTTCTGAAAGTATAGAAAAATGATTTTTAAAGCTAGCCAACTTTGAGCCTTCCATGTCAGCTAAAAATACAGGTGTCTCACGCCCAGTGATGGGAGCACAGCAAAGTACTTGTGTAACCCTGTAATGAAAAAAGACACCACAAGAGTAGCCACTTCCATTGTCAAGCAGCTTTCAAAATACCTGGAAGTCAGACAGTTGGTAGAGGGAGAAGAGATCAAGTCCAGAAACTGATAACATTGGACTGCAAAGCATCTTGTTTTGATGAATCCAGAGCTTCCCAAGGCCTGGAAAACACAAGTTGACTGAAGAGATTTAATAGCTTTAACTGTCTAAGCAAACTTCTTTGATTAAGTGCATTTCCAAAGCACGAAATCCCTGCCACTTCAACAGAAGGTTATGGAGTTTCTCTGCACAAAGGCTGGGATTCTGCAGGAAGAAATCCAATGAACTGTTTGGGAAACGGTGACCTCTCCACTGACCATGGAGGCAGCCTCAGTGTTATTTTTCAGCTTCCATTGCTGGATCTTTTCCTTAGACATCAGGAACACTACTTCATTCACATTTATCCATTTAACAAAGAATTTGTATCTAGATTTGTGTTTACAGTGCTGGCAGCTGTAGAAGAAATACATACACTGAGAAAAGCTTCTTAAAGAAGACATTGGGGTAAATCAATACCTGGGCACATTTTCCTCTCTCCAGAACCTCCTTCCTGACAGATACCACATAAATGCACATAGTGCTATATTTAAATCTGTGCGAATTAAAAAATGAAAAAAACATGAGCAGTTTATGAATCAGTTCAAATCTTCTGCCAATAGCATATCTGCCCATCCTATGAAATCTTGTTCACGGGTTGCTTCTCTGGCTTATGCTTGGAAATGTACTGAAATTACAGCTGTGTGCTGCATTTGCTTGCAAATGCAAACCAACCTCCTTGGTTTGTTCAGAAAAGAAAATCTTGATTAAAAAAAAACTGGTTAAATTAAAATTTTCAGCATAGCATATGAAATACTTTTCAAATTTATTGTTTTAGGAAGAAAGGAACCGATTTAAGTGTACTCTCTTAGGCAAGAGGGAACCTATCTAACAGGAAGAGACTCAAGTATAAATAAAGCACAACTGATTTGTAGCAATTAAAATAACAGGCAAAATGTAAGCTCTAGTCATCATTTGAGTGTTTTTTCTTTGAGCTTTCACATGGAAAGAATGTAAATCGCAAGTGTGGTGAGTTTTTGTTGGGGATTTGTTTGGTGGTGGTCGGCTTTTTTTGTTTTATAGGTTAGTTTGTTTGTTTGTTTTGAGATTTCCAGTACCCAAACAGGGAAACCTCTAAGAAATTTGACAAGTTGTTTTATTGAAAAGGTATAAAACATGTAACTACATTCATCACTACCCAGCAACTGGAGAAGTTAAAGGACAATGGGAAAAGAACAGCAAAATTACTCAAAAAAACATGGAAACTCTTCTCAAGCTTCAGAGAGAACTGAGCCAATGAGAGCAAACATGATACAGATGGCCCAACAACTCTGAAATGTCTCTTAAAAAAAAAGGACAACAATAAACTCACACTCATCTATGGTCAGTAAACAGCATCACAGCTGACATTCACCATAAGTGAACTAGAGCTAGATGCAGCGCCCCTGGTGACTTAGACGGCATAGTATGGTTTGGGCAGGAGGGACACAGGATACCCAAGGAACATTTACCTTATCATCTCCTTTCCCGCTATCAACCTGTAGTCTACCTCAGGATTACCTATAGACTGAATTACCTTGAAAACTGAACTCTGAAAACCACCTGAAAGGAGAAAAGTGAGGGATGCATAGAAGCCAGCTGTATTCTATATTCTTTTTGATTAAGAAAAAAATAAAGGGAGGGATTCAAAGATATCCTTGGAGGTCCAACAAGCATTAAAAAATAAAGAAATATAAGTGTATCTAAGGCACTCAACACTCATTTTACAAGAGATGCATCTGTTTTTTCTTTAGATGACTGGCTCATAAAATAGCACTATGCTTCAGGAAGCCACACAAGGACATCACATCAATTTTTAAATGACTACAGGCAAATTTATGTTTTGCCACATGGAAAGTTTTGTCAGAAAATATTCAGGTTGATCTTTTCAGAGCTTGCTGTCAGTACAAATTATCAGCAATACATATTACCACAAACATTCAATTACACTAAATATATGACTAATTTGTTATTTAACTGAATGTCCACACAGGCATTCTGTAATACTGGATTTGCTACACCTGCAACAGATGGTGGTACCTAAATTGTTTGCATTTGGTAAGTTAGAAAAGCATTTCTTCTATAAAAAGAGGTTTTGTAAAGGGAAGTAGGTTTCCTCTTCGGATCTCTATAATAGCTCTCCAAAAATGACACTCTCTTCCATTGCAGACACGTCCAGGTCTGATTAATTCTACACAATCAAAATGATGAAACAGAGGCCACCTGGCTTTAGTACTGATTTCCAGAATCTGTCCCTCAGAAAGAAAAAGAATTTCCTGAAAGCTGATGTCTTTATAGTGTTCTAAGTAAAACAAACCAAACCAAACCCCACAATAACAAGAAGGGAGGAAACTTCTCCACGCTCCACCCAGGTAACTCAAGCTCCCACCGCGATGCAAGGCTGAAACATTGCAGTGAGCTGCAAGTGAACCCCGTCCAGCCAGGGCCCTTCAGAAGAAACCCTGACCAGCTGGAGCAATGTCTCAATGACTGCATCTCTCAAGAACTACAATTAAGGCCAGAAAAGGCATTTCAAGAATAGGGTCATAGATTGGGGGGGTGAATGTATGAACAAGGGCATGTTTTTTCACATATTCAGGATACACTTGCACAGCAAACCAGCAGATTAAATCCCAGTTTTAAGAGATTATTTCTGTGTTTCTTTTGTCACTTTCCTATGACAATGGAGTGGAACCCAACATTAGATATTTTATAAAGTGGCATCAAAAGAAAAGCATGAAATTAATAAAGTACAGAGATGGTTAGATACTTTACCAAGTAGTAAAGATACACAGGAAACAGCACAATGTTTTTGTTTTAGCTGAATCATATACCACCAAAACCAAAAGAAACCCCAAAAGCCAACATCTCCTTACCTACAAATGAATGCAGCCTACCCCTAACCCTCCGAGTTTTTTTTAAGCTGCTCCTTAGGGCAAATGCTCATATTTCATTCACAAGGCTGCTGAAATACAGGTTAAGAAATATAGGCTGAGGGGAGACCTTATCGCTCTCTACAACTACCTGAAAGGAGGTTGTAGAGAGGTGGGGGTCAGTCTCTTCTCCCAAGTAACAGGCAATAGAAGAAGAGGAAATGGCCTCAAGTTGCGCCAGGGGAGGTTTAGATTGGATATTGGGAAAAATTTCTTCACTGAAAGGATTGTCAAGCACTGGAACAGGCTGCCCAGGGAGGTGGCTGAGTCACCTCCCTGGAGGTATTTAAAAGACATGTAGATGTGGCACTTAGGGACATGGTTTAGTGGTGGACTTGGTAGTGTTAGGTTAACGGTTGGACTCAATGATCTTAAAGCTCTCTTCCAACCAAAGCAATTCTATGATTCTATGATTCTAATCTAGAACTCCTAATGGGCAACCCTACTGGCCTGAGAGATGGTGTACTATGACTGGTTTGAACCTCCAGTTTTTCACTTCTCACTTCACATTATCCTTGACCAGATCTTCAAAACCTAAATCTATGTATGCACACTGGGGCTCACACAGGAGGTCACGGATTTCTGCAGTAAGAAGAATCAACATGTTGTTCTGACCCTGTTGTTACACTGACCTCTTCCAGCAGAGCAGCACCTGAATGGCTGTGATTGGGGTCTTCATCGCTTCGGCTTTTATGCCTTGGCCTCCAGGCAAAGGAGTTGAAAGGTGGCAGAGCAACATGAAACTACATATGCACTAGCTGAGAACTAGCAAGTAGAAAGAACAGCATGGGGCTGGCCAGGGATTAGTATTCAAATGCAATACAGAGAATTTAAATGATGCTCATAAAGATCACTTACTGGATTTTCAGTCACTCTACTTGCCAAGCGGAAAAACAGCTCCCTGGAGACTACTTAAGAACTGCACTTAGAAGAAAGCCAGAGCAGGATCCTGCTGATGCCAAAGACCGTGGGGCTCAGAAGGGCCACTGATATGCATTGGACAGTATTTACACCAGGCTGCAAAACACATGACCTTCATCCTCTTTCAGCTTCGAGTAGAACGGATGCATTGCTATCCCCCATTCTGGATTACTCAGTAAAAGCCCTACTAGATCTATTGACTACCTCACCCACTAACAAATCTTACCTAAAGACCAGCAAGGCAGAGGGTGAAAAAACCAGGTAATTTTAACAAGAGGGCTTACATTATTTACATCTCCTTCTCACTGGGTTTACAATAGTTTAGCTCACAGGCGTTCCTTTTCATTGACACAGACGTAAACAAGAAAGGAAGTATTGGTGCTTTTCAGACAAATATTGAGGGACAAATATTCTTGTGTCTTCGAGAGAGAACTCCACATTGGCAGCAGCACAGAATGGCATCACAGCAGGGAAGCCCTGAAGGGCAGATTTCTTCCCTGATGCATCAGTAGAGCACGGCTGCCACTGAGACACAGAAGTGACCTTAATGTTCCTTGGGCTAGACATCTACCCTGGCTGGACACACATCCCAGCAGGAGGACAACTGCTCAGCGGGGTCCAGACTGACGGCACAGGGAAAACAGGTCTTCCCATCCCGTGAAGCAGAGAAACAGAACAGTGGCCTTCTGCTCCGGGAGGCACGTTGCTAAGTGCCTTTCCCTCCCACCTTCCCGAAGCCTGAATAGCAGAACCTCAGAGTTGACTTTCAAGGTCAAGTTTGGTTCTGCAGCCCCTTCTCACCTGTGTAGTCCCACTGAAATAAACAGGGCTGCTCAAGCAAGTAGCTGCTACTCAGAAGCTGTCACCTTTGGACTCAGCATAAAGCTTAGAACTTTGAGGATTAGCAGTTTTGTGGTGATTCATGTAACAAACCAGTCTGTGCAACAGTGATACAAAAATTCCTCCTTTTACTTTTTTTTTTTTTTTTAGGAATGTAAGCAAAAAGCAAGCAAAAAGTCCTCAGTGTACGTTCTTAGCTCTAGGTGAGAGCTTTCTTCCCTCCCTTCTTCCCCACAAGCTTTTTAAATTTTTTTTTAAAATGTACACATTACATTAAACCAAGGTAACTGTACATTATAAATCTGATCATAACAAGGTGATTTTTTTTTCTTCTTTTTGTTACTGTATTGGGTCTTCAGAAGCTAAGTTGTTTTATGAACACCACAGCAGGAGCACATTAAAACTTTAAAAGGTAGATAAAAAGAATGGAATATCACCTTACCCTTCACATCCTACCACTAACTCTAGTCTCCCTGCCTGTGAAAAAGGAGTTCCTGAGTAGAAGGCAAAGCTTGGCCCTCCAGTTACACCTTCATCTTTTTTCAGAGTGCAGAGTATTTGTGACAACATTTGGCTTTTTCATTTCTTGGCATTTAAGACTCTAGTACCAGGCCCTCTGCTACTCCATTAACTAGATAATGCATCATCTGACAATCAATACTATTTTAAAGGAAACCTGCTGCAATCCTGACCTCCACTATTTTATTTTATTTTTTATAATAAATATAGCTTTGGTAGTGCATTAATATTTGGAGCCTAAAAGCTTTGAAAGTATGGTTTGAACAGCGAAGAGGCTTAAGACAGAAGGTAGATAGATTCCTCCCTCATCCCTCCAAGTCCTTCTACCCACAAAGTCCATGTCCCAGTAGTTATCCCAGTTCAGATCCATGCCAGTGAACAGACAAGAAGTGGATGGGAACAAGCCACGATTGTCACACTTTCTGCTGTTTTTCTTTCAAATTCTGCCAAACAAACCCACAGTGGCCATGTCAAAAACCCCAAGACATTAGCACGCTTCCATAAAAGCATGCAATTAAAAAAACTACATGCAGGTCACCCAGCAAAGAGTGATGTTGAATTAGGGAGTAGAATGGGCTCTTTCATAGGGTTTTCAAAGGCCATACACCGAAGCAAGCTCTCTGCCACACTAAAGCTAGAACAGACTTTCTAAGTATGGGTAGCAAACTCAACTTGAAGCAACTGACCATCTACCAGGAGAACAACATTTTGCATTTATTTCAAATAAGCTTCTTGATAGGAGCTTACTGATTTTTTGACATCACATGGGTCACATTATTCCGAAAAATACAGAACCAGTGAAAACTAAATTCATCACTACTGCCACTGCCTGGTAAGCCTGGTCTAGGAGAATCCAAACCCTGTGCACGCTCCCACACAGGTTTAAACTTCGAGGCTTTTGATATGCCCAATGAAATGGACCCACCTGCTAGCTGTTATATCCATTTCTCTTGCTTCCCACCACAAATGCAGAAGACCCAATGTTTTAAAGGTGTGAATCAACAATGAAATAATCACCCTGCACTCCAAATGACCAACACGAAATTGTTTCCATGACTTCCATGAACAGAAATTATGTTCATCTAAGTATATTATTTCTCTACCTTCCGATGAGCATGACCAATGATTTCTGCAGCGATTAAAGAACTGCAGCAGTCACAATCCCCTGAATTGTCTGTCCTTTAGACACTACAGAGAACAAGAGCTCAAGGCCTCAGAACAAAACCTCAGAACTGATTCAGTGCATCAGTTCCTCTGTATTAACAGAGGATCCATCTAACTCAGCAGTGTCCACTAATATTTCAATATAGTCAATTAATACTTATCTGCTAGCACCTCTAGGATGAGAAACACAGGAAAGTTGTTTTTTTCACCTTGCTGGTGCACTAGTGTACTAATACAATGGAATATATAGCACATCAGTGTCCTCATCAGCCCAGAAAAGTCTGCTTCTTGTGCAGGCACCATGAGATCAGCTGCAAATTACTTTCCAGAGGGCATCGTGAGGACAGTAGTAAGGCTGGGGTGGGTAGCTTCCCCTGGGATATAGTTTTCCCTAGATAGAAATTTATACATTTCTATGATGTGTCAGATTGGCCATGCATGCTCTGTGGAGATGCTCTCTGAATTTAGACAAAAGTACACAGACTTACAAGTATCCAGAGACAGGCTTATACTAGTGCTCTGACTGGGTTGCTTCAGGTCTGGAAATCCCTGGCAAATGTTTGGCAGTCTTGGATTTCTTCCCCACAGAGAAACCACATTTGGGCAAAAACTACAAACAGCCCAGCACATATGGCAACCATAAACCTGTCCAACTCGAGAGATGTTATGGGGCTGTGTGCCAGCAGCCCAAGCAGGCTGGAAGAGGCTATGCAAAGATTAATGGTATACTAACACTCCTGTGTTTCTAAAACTGGGTGTGTGCCCTAGGTACATCCCAGGTACGTATTAAGGTGCCCATCAGACACACGTATCTGTGGCTCTGACTTCCAAGAGATTTGTCTAGCAAACCCAGTTTGGCTCAATTGAAACTGAGTGTGCAAGCAGGAAAAGCACGAGGCTGTAAAGAACAGTTATGAGTGAGAGCAGCAGGAACCACCATTTGAGTTCATCTGGTGAAGTCTTCCACTTTCTCTCCAACACCTCTTCCCTGCACTCTTCTGTGCATGGGCACAGCCTGGTTCTGAACATGATACTTTGCAGAATTGCAAACAGTCATGAAGACGTGTGCCAGGACCTTGGGGTCTGTGCTGTGCCTCCCGAGACAATGCAAGAGCCCTATCAGGAATATATGAGAAGAACCTCATCTGCGCCACCTCCTGCCAACACTTTTATTTGGGACTGATGCTCGTTTACTATCTCTTTTCTGAAACAAACACAAAAAAAAAGAAGGTGCTGAGAAGATGATGATCTCCATAGAGCAGATTTTCATTTGCAACTTAGAGACCGATTCAGGAACACACTTCTGATGTCTGTTAACGATGAACCTAGGCACATCAGTGCTTTCCTGAACTGGATCCTTCCAGTCACAATAAACCAAAGCAGGAGATGGCTAGGGAAATCAGTATCATTGCGAGACAGCATTTCTTTCTTTTCCATGGCTAATTACAGAACTGTAATAGAATATGTATTTATTTATTTGAAGAAGGATGCTGTAATGGTGATCTATCAGAAGCTGTGTTATCTGTGTAATAGAAGCTCACTTCGCAGCAAATTTAAATACTAACCACACTGATCATCACACTAAAGCTCCTGTAAGACATATTTCATTATCTTCCTCAAAGGGCATTTCAAATATGACACAGCAATTCTACTCTACAGAGAGACTAATTAAATATAGCCATCTAGTTACCGTTGTACCAGTGAACCTTAATTACCCTGCAATCCTTTAAAGGTTGTTTTAGGAGACTCATTCTGATGCAATGTAAAAAGTAAGCAGAGCTTCAGATATCTATTTCCTATCCACTGGGGACTAAAAATCGTATTATATAAGAGGGCCTTTGGATGGACATATAATTTAAATGAAGAGGAAATCAGTCAGACCTATTGTTCTGAACGTTTTTCGTTTGTTTTCAAGCCACTCTGAACTACTCCAAAACTGCATCAAAAGGAAACTTAACTTGCTTGTATTTTGTATCCTTTTCCTGAGGGGACAGGGAGGACAAAGAAGCCTGAAAAAATTTACAAAGGCATCACTTTTACTTAATTTTGAAGCTACCAGAAAAAGTTTCTAAGGTGAGGTGTGCGTTATGGCGAACACGTTGCCATAATCCTCACAGGATAAATCATGCAAGTGCAGCAACAAAATTAAGAAGCAATGACATAAGAAGCCTCTCTGCATGAGATGTATGCTTACTCCTTTGCTCTGAGGCCAATGTGGTTTCAGGGTACTGTTGTGTCAGTACATAAAGGGTTCACAAAGAACCTTTATTGGCTTTTATAGTCACTTCTTTAGCCAATATGAAGAACAATACAGAGAAGCTCTGTTACAAATAACTGCTAGTTCTCCAGTCTCAAAAGAAAGACGACTGTGATGCAGACTTCAGAAGGGAGGACAAGTCCTTCAGAGAGAGCATCCCCTTACTACACAGAATGGCACAGAATTAAGGAAGGGGATTCCTAAGGAAAAAGCATCAGAGGACTTTGTCAGAAGAAAGAGGTTAGCACTCAAGGTTTTAGTTTAGAGATGAGAATAAAAACTTTTAAGGATACACGTAAATACCTGTGGAGTTGTGCCACAAGGTACAAAAGATCCAGCAAGAAAAAATACCTTTGGGTCATACAAAACACTCTGTGCATAGAGATTTATAGACACTGTTTTGGTAATGTTCTACGGGAAGTAATGTGAGAGATTAAATTAAAAAAATACAGTCCTCTAAAACCCAATAAGCAGAAAAAAAACCCCAGCACATTCAAGTCTAGCACAGAGGAACATCTTTCTTCAGTCCAACAATCTTCTTTTCAGGGAAAGAAATACATCTTAATGACTGAATCCACTTTGGCCATTCTCCCCCTTACTCCACACATATCAGTTCTTCCCAGAAAATGTCTTGATCCGTCCCAAAATTTGGAGGGGGAAAATTGTTAGCAAATACAATTATTAAGCTCACTTATTAAGGCCACTGTGACTGGAGAAAGACACAATACAGGTCCTCTCTCCACCACTCTAATCCGTTCTTTCTGTATGATTTCTAGGTCTTCTGAGCTTCCTCCTCGTGGAAAGGACACGGAAAGGAGGTTGGAGGTGACTTATCCTGGAGTCTTCAGGGCACACTTGAAGACAGGGGAAGGACAACAGATATGTTCTTGTGTTCATCGAATGACATATTAATTAAGGGGCCACACTGTGAGCAGCAGTAATAATACCCTTCCCGCCCAATAAAACAAATAGATGAGGGGCACCTTTATATACAGCCCTGGATCTTTTTCTAAGATAGCAACACCAGCTAAACGAACATACCAATATATGAAAGTTGATTTAAGATACTGAGAATACCTTCCTCAAGATCCAACCTGCATTTTCTTGCTTAATCAACTTTAAAACTCTGCCTTAAATTCAGCGTAAAATTCTAACAGGAGTAAAACACTCTGTTCCCAAAGGCAAACCACCCACAACATACCATTCAACAAGACAAGTTGGATGTACACTTGTGGCTATGGTACACTAAAGCTCTATTGCACACGTAAACCTAATCCCATGGTTTCACACAAGTGAACAAACATGACCAAATGTGTTCCAACGTATTGACAAGAAGTTATATGGAACGTCACATGTTTTGAATGATGTTTTGCTAAAACTGGATTTTGCTGTGGCTAATACTATCACCATGTCCACTTCCTCAGTACATCCCGCTATCCCTTGCTGACAGTAATCTTTTTCTTTCTGTTACGAGCTTTAATGAAAGCTAAGTGCCTCCTTATTCACCACACTGATACATAGCTGATATGATGTTTTATTTTAGCAGACAGAGGGTAAGAAGTTTAAAAGCGGAATGTATCTCTGAAAAGAGATAAACAAGCAGGTCCTACATTTTGCTCCCTCTCAACACCAGGCACTACTTCAAATTGCAGTTGGCTACAAATATCAGTAAGCATTGCCAAAAGCCACAGAGAGAAACGTAACCTGAAACAGCTACGATGAAGGAAGGAACACCTATCACTGCTTCTGACCTGTCTACCTGCCACTGACTTGGGTAATTGAAAGAACAAGCGCACATCTTTCGAGGCGATCCCTCTGCTGCCCACTTTAAGCCTTTTAAACTCATGCTGGTTAACAGATGGTCCCTGCATGCTCCTAAGGCTGCTGACACATATCTCTAGGTATATGTACAGCCACTTAGGTGGCTACCTGCTAAGATCATGTTTCTGCTGCCGAGGGCAGCATTAACTGTGAGCAGCTAAGTTTAGAAAGCCCTGCCATTTTTTAATGACATCACACGCCCTACGTTGCGTTAATCTTGGCGGACTCTTTCCCCTGGTTTCCTATTATTATGTCATGAAGCCTGTTAACAAAAAGCTATATTCCATCTGTGTAATGATGCTTCCCGACCAAACATTTTTGCCACTCTCCCCTTGGGGCTCCTTTAACACTGACAGAGCTGTTACACGCACTGCTTGCGGAGGGGAAAGCTTGCAAGGTTAGACCCCAAGGTCATTCAGTGATGCCTATCTTGTTTTCTTTCAAAAATAAACATTATTTATAAATTATATATCATCCCAAAAATTATTATTTCAAGCAATCTTATCAAATTCATCTCACAGAATGGTTTGTTCTTCTGAGCCTCGAGATAAGACCAAGTTACAAATTGAGCCTTACGACTTCTTTTTGCCTTTTAATTATAGGCTATTATTTTGCAGGTTATTCGTTAACGCCAGTTAATTTTTTATTATTAGCTTTGAAATGGTCCAAGATTTTGCCGTGCTTCTACACAGAGAAAATTAAAATGGTCAATTGTTTTCCATTTATTTTTGGCTATTTCAACCTAGGAAGTAATTGTGATAATTCTCAAACAAACTTTTAAAGTTTTCTGGAAAACATTCGTCACATTAGTGAAATCTAAAAAGAGCCTTCGCATGTAGTGTAAGTCATAAGGAATGATGAACAAAGAAGGTGATAAGACAAAATTAAATTGTTCATGAATGGATGAACATGCCACATCATTGCTTTAAATATAAACAGTGACTACTCACTAGCAGCTTAACGTAGTTTATTCCTACCTTTCCACCTCAGTATTTTCAATAAAGCACCTTTACCCACAACGACCTGAAGAGCACTCACTAAACAGAGAGCAGGAGCGATCATTGCTCTGGGGAATGATTGCCTTAACTGAGTTCGTGGAAGCACCGTGTTACATGGCTCTTTATCAGAGATCCTAAGGATACAGGGTGATCATTTAAAGCCATAGTTCCCAACTTGCGGCTTTAAACGCATGTATGGCAACTCTCCCAACCCAGTAGGGACAGCCTTCAAGAAACTGCAGGCCAACATATTGCTGCTGCCAGCATACATAGCCCTGATAAACACAGGAGAAAGGAAAAGGCGGCAGGAAAAGAGAGATGCCAACAACAACAACAACAAAACCCCACAGAATGCAGAAGCTGAGAGCATCGCATGAGATATTCAACAACAGACCTCTTCACCAACAGCCTGCACAACATGACCTTTACGCCCACATGCTCTTGTAACTGAGGCTGAGCATGGGGAAGAGCCATTCTCCTCCAAACATTACAGATGCCTCATGCATCAAGCATAGCCACATCAAGGTCTCTGCATTTGTTTCTAGCACTTCTCTAGTGCAAGAAAACAGAGAATTAAGCAGAAGGAAAAAAAAAAATACGTAGGAAAACTGTACTGTTGTGATCTCAGCAAGGAAAACAAAGGACCATTACAGATGTCAGATGGGAGTAATCTCTCTCTCAAGGAATACTGCAATATAACTATTAATTTCTCATTTCATCCTAACTAGCGGCATATCTTCTGTTCTGAGAGAGATTTCTATGGCTTAGTGCAAAGCTGTAGCAAAATGGAACTAGCTTGAGACAGAGTCTTTTAACCTAAGCCTGTTTCTGATGGCTTAACACTGTTGTAACACTTCACTGACTTAGGCATTTCAACTGACTGAAGGAACATAGGAACATTTTTCCCAAAGACATCACCCCAGTCAGTTCTCAAATCTAACCATTTGGACTCCTTACCCTTTTTATCTGCAGAACAGAAATAAGGACACATAGGCAGAAAAGTGCCACTCTCAAAACAGGTCCTTCCCAATTTGGGGCATCAAGCTTGTGTCAGCCTTTAACTGTTTCCAACACTTGAGGAAAGAATTAGATTTAGCCTTGATGAAATTTCTCTTCCATTTTAATAATGCGTCAAGTATTTAATTTGCTTATAAACTATTAACCAGATGTCTGTCTGTCCAAGTACTGTAAGCACTAACCGTAAAAATGATATTGCACTATAAATTATGCATAGCAAGGATTTTCTGATTAACTGAAATATGCGCTGCAGTTGTTATCCATCATAGTTAAAATGGCGTGTGTCCATACAGTATATCGGCATGCAAACACTTGTCACATACTTCCCCTATCTTACATACTTCATAACCAGAATGGAACCACAGCGGGTCTGGAGTGCAGAAGAAATACAGGCATTTCATTTTTCAACTCTGCCTCCCTATTTTCTTGCTGAATTTGCTACTCATTTAAATTCTTCTTTGGCCATCATCTTCATTTTGTTTCTTATAGATTGAATTGTAAATCAATAGATACAAAAATTATTACAAAGTCTGCAATAAAGGCAATAATTATCTTCTTTCAAATACTCAGTAACATTGGTTCCCCAACAAAACCTAGGGAAGGCAGCCGTGTACTGAGGGTCAAGCTATAGCCTCAGCATATCAACATGAAACAAGACCACCAATGCATTCTAAATGAAAGCAACCGAATTGCATGATTACAAATGGTTATTGCATGATTATAAATAATTTACCCTAAAATGTTCTGAATGAAGAAAACATTTTTAGTGACTATATCAACAAATTGTATTACCATGTAAATACATTAAATTAATATAATCACAATGTTAGAACTGACACTTTTTGCACCTTATCCACAAGAGATACATTGTTATGAATATTTTTCACCAAGAAAGCATGAGTGCAGCCAAGCTTTATTTTGCTACAGAAGTATAATATTCCACACTGATTCTATGGTCTAAACTCTAAGCACAAGAAACAACTGCTGATAACACAATATTTCATTAGCATTGACATTTTATATTATCTAAAAGCAGACAGCCCAGGACATTTTTTCTGCATTAATGATTTTTGTCATACTGCAAAAACTTACAAACTTTAAGACTGATTCTGAAGGCACTTACATGCCTAGCTGTGAGTATTACTGTGAGTAGTCCCAATGAAACCAATTAGTTGACTCAGAGTAATTAAGTATTAAAGCTAATTATACCTGTTACTGAGAATTAGGCCCTTTCTTTTTACTGAACTTTACAGCTAATAATTCTGAACAGTGTTGCCAGTTCTGACAATTTTATCTGATGTTTTGGAAAAATGTGTTTTCCTTAAAGACCTAGTTCCAAGAAGAAAACTGTGGTTCCTGATGAAACAAGAAAAATAAAATGATTTTGCAGTGTCCCAGCTTGCAGGAATAAACTTGGTTGTGTTAACTCAACACGCTCATCGAGCAAAAGACAAATATAGAGATAACTTCTTACTCAGGCAAATTCTGCCACATCAATTTTCTTGAAGAGCCAGGTTACCAACAAAGTACTACAGCAGCCTTAAAATCACATGTACTGCAGATGGCTGTAAGAGGCATCAGGTCTGCATATTCTGATCCAAAAGCAAATATGTACCTTCTTTTCTTCTATATCCTATCACGGTTGTTCCACAGCAATGTTGGTGTCATTGACTGCACGGGTATCAGCTGCCCCTCCGACACAGAAAGGCGATGCAGATGTGCTGTGCCACAGGAATGGTTAAAATATCAAAGGGGGGGGGGTTAGCCAATTCCACCAACTATGCTTTTCCCTTCAAATTGTCCCCAATTGTATTTGTTAACTGAATCCTGCATCAAGAAGTCCTGTTTGGACGACAGCTGGTGAAGCAAGGGCACCTCTCCCCTTCACAGGACCTGGAGAACCTGTAAACTTATTCCCATCTGTGACTCACTGAAGGTCATAGTCTTAAACCAAAGGTCTCCAAAGCCAAGTACAAGAGTTAAAACCTCAGCCGCTGTTAAGACCTCTTCCCTTAAAACAGAATGTTTACCTGCCACATACAATGCTGACACTGAGGCGCTTTCAGCCGCTCCCCTTAGCCCTCGCAAGGGCCTGGTATCTCAAATGGCGGATTCTTGCCACAGGGTGGGTGACGTTCAGTTTGGAGGCTCATTTTCCCTGCTGTGTGCACTCATGCTCCAGGGGTTGGAACGCAGCCACGAAACGAGTGACGAGCACACATCCAGTCTCTAGCTATACTCCAAATTAAGCAGCGTTAAGACCAACAGTCATCATTCAATTAAAGTGCAGGACCGAGTTTTGGTAATGCAAAGCCTGATGGCAAAGAAGGCCAGTTCTTCAGGCCCTTTTGTAAAGGTATTAAGAAATGCTTTGCCAAAACCAGTGATTTGGCTTCCTAAATACGAGAGGATCTCCATGACAATAATCTGAGGGAGTGATTAGAGCAGAGAGAGAAAGTGGAATTTTTCCAACCATGCATTTTTACTAATCTTTCTCCAGAAAGAAATAAAACCTCCCACACATATTAGAAAGCCTATTACTGCATATTTCTCTCTCCCCCATTCTCCCAAGGCCAATCTTTTCTACCTGAAATCTTAAAGCCACCACAATTTGAAAGTATTTTTAAAAATACAAATATGCCCTTCCGATTACCCTTTAAATATAATTTCTAATCTGTGAGCTCCATAAATCCAAAGCAGTTTAAATTCTTATATCATTTTAGGGATTATTTATTCTAATCATGAAACCATGCAGAATATTTTACTATGGATATACACAAACATAAGCTGGATAAACAGGAAAGAAAAAACACAACTCCAAAATGTGGTAACATTTCAAATGACTGCAGAGATGATTAACTGGGTTAGTGTACTAAATCATATGTAAGGATGACCAGGGGCAAACTCAGAAACTTCAAAACAGATTTTTAAATCAAATGGTGGGGTTTAGAGAAAATTAAAAATGGAAGGGATGAGATTTCCTGCTGAAAATCCAGTCAAGTCATTTCACTTTATTTTCACCTATTTAGAATTCACCCGCCTCAGTGAGCTGTATAAATATTTTTTCTTATCTTACACCATGGCAAAATAAAGTGCATAACCTCCTCCTTGATCACTGCAGAAAAATGTATCATATCCTTCTAGACAAATCAACATGTATGAGGCTAAGACACATGGAATTATCTTTCCATTAGAAAGGAAAATCATTCATCATTTTACTCTCTGAAAAGCTTCAGCACAGCTCTAAAGCTATATAATGGAATGAATACAGCGATACAAATAATAACAGTAAGGCAGCCTACTATGAAGGCTGTAAGAAGCACTAGGGCCCAAGAAGAGTGTGGAAGGTGCCAGGACAGTGAAAATGGAAGAAGCTTTTGATTTCAACTTTGTGCCCGGTTCAGACCGGGAAAGTTCCTGCGTATAAAACCAACACTCACCCTTTGTGTCCTGGCTTTCCCCCACCAGCTCTGCATCACAGAAACAGCCGACTATGAACATTTACCAGCTCACTAACATTTGTCTCAGCCATTCAGCAGTTTCTGCCAGGATCCTCCTCCCTCTTTACACCCTGTGAATTAATTCTGCTTGCAGCAGCACTAACACGGGCTGCCGCGGGTTTTTTTCCTCTCCCCAGTGTGAGTTATTCATCACTGCTTAAGAACAGTAAATGGTACCGAGTTCACTTGCCTTTCTAGACACAAGGATCTTCCTTCTGTACACATGGCAAAATTGTGCAGAGCCACTTAGTCCTTCCCCTCTCAGCTTTCCTTTCCCAGAACACATTGCAGGAGAACACGTGGCTCCATACCACAAAGAGATAAAACAGATCTTTCATCATCGAAGGGAAGCAGAGATGTATATTTCTACAGTCTGGCTCAAATACCTGGCTGAAGTCAACAAATGACTTACATCACTTGAGGATCCAGCCACTTCAGTGAGATTACTTAGTGACTTCAGTACACTTAAAATCTGTGCTGTGCTTGAGGGCCGAGCAAGCCAGCTGGGCTCCATAGCTGGCACAGGCTGCACCATCCCTATGGGCCCGCTCTCTCGCTACCTCTCTCTCCCCACCTTCAGAGTCCAGCTCCGGCATCCCTCTGGCCACAGGCTTCTGTTCAGCTGCACCACTGGTGCACGCTTTTAAGTCGGGGTGAGGGGGATATATTCACGTTCAAAAGCTCCCCTCCCCTCATTTCACAGCACGGAAGCTAAATACATTCTTTCTGAAGGAACATTCCCTCTTTTCGCCTCTTTGCTGACCCCTAGTACAGCTACTGCAGGCATTCTGGCCTTACACCTTCTCCAAGGCATTGGCTTGCTTTCTCCCTGACTCTCCATTCCCAGGTTAAATTCTGCCTTGTTCAAACAAAGACTGACATTTGGTGACCTCCCTGAACTATCTCAGAAAGGTCCCATGGCAGCTGAGATAAAGACGACTTCTTGTGCCACTTAAAAAGAAGCCAGTCTAGAATCAACTTTGCAAAGGATTGCAGTACAAAGCTTACTCTTTTTCAGCTAGGAAGGACTAAGAGTATCTGTCTGTATAGAGAGGTAGCTTTCAATAGTGACTGACACTTGAAGGGCTAAAAGAGAATCTGATCAGATCAACTCAGCGTGTTAGAGTCCCCTCCCCTAACAAACATTGATAAAATTCTGACAGGGATTCCCCAAGCAGCTGCATGAAGGGGAAGGCAGAAGAAAAGCTCACACATATTGGATCATTTAGTGAGAGTTTTAAATGGTCCATTTCCTTATTAGTCATCACCTCTGCTAATTTATCAAGCTTGAAAGCTACCTACCATACATTGCCATTTTAAAAGCATAATATTTTGCAACAAGAAGAATATAAATAGGTCAAAACCTGTAAAAAACATATGATCTTGTCAGCTGGCACAGGACCAGGACAGAGATTATGCTATTGGATAGTTGTCACAGATGGAGGCCCAAGTTTTCAGAAGCAATTTGGGATTAGCTTTTAGGTGCCTGAATAAGAAAGGTAGAAAGGCAATTTGAAAACTGCTTTTAAGAAGATGTGTACAAAAAGCCGAAGACAGATGTTAAGAGACAGAGCCATGCCAGATTGCTAATCATACTAAAGAAAACAAAAGATCACCACCTGAAAGAGCACATTCCACATTCCTTTAGTGTTGCACTGGAGGAAGTCTTTCAGAAAATTAAAAAATTAATTTTTGTATGCGGACTGATTCAGTATCAAATATGCAAAAGGAATTCATATCTGTCTATAGTTTTATGATGTTATGTAGCTACATTAATTTTGGCAGAAGAGGTAATTTAAATCCTTTGGGAAATATTATCCTCTTGATATGAGCACATAACTCAGATTAATAGGATTTGCATATGTATAACAGTACGGAGAATATCCCTGAGTTCGGAAAATAGCTTTGTATTTTAATCAGTTTGGGAACACCAGTGAAAAAACCATACTAGGGACAACTAATTGAGCAGCATTTGTTAACTCATGCTAGGTAATAATTGTGAGTTAATTGATCAATATTTAGAAACAAACATAATAAACAAGGATATTCCGGAAAATCAAACAAGGCAGGACTGTTAATATAATCGAAAGAGAAGGGCAGGTAGAAGTCGCACTGTTAATCACTTATCAATTGTGGGTTTTTTTACAACCCAGACCAAATCTGTGCTATCCCCAAATTGCATAATTGACTCTGTGTATGCAATCTCTCAGTTGTTCAACAATACAGATAACAGCAGTAATGGTATAATTATAACTTACAGCTGAAGTAGATAAAAACCTGCTAGTTCTTAACTAGTGGTTGTAATTAAGAGTGGAGAAGAGCAGTATTCACTGCATCTGCTTATGTTTCATTAATAAAAGTGGATTTTAAGTTCCAGTACAGCAAAGCAGCTGCACGCTGCACCCCAGCCCTGACCATGTCCTGACAGAAGACAATGACTGGGGAACGCAGCTTGACTCACAGCAGCTGTAGGAAAAATAGCTACGTAAGCAGCAGTTGAGCAGCAGCTGTAGACATGGGATGCATTAAATGGAAAGCAAGCGATAAGCACGTAAGGGTGAGGTTATTTCCTGCGCCCCAAGCGTCACTTTAGTTTCGACTGCATCAATGGGCTGAGGAAACAGCATTGCTTCCTTTCTACCACCTTCCCCCGGCACAGGTAAAGAAATACACATACCCTCGTGCACACACGCGCGCAGCCAACCCACGGGCAGCGAGGGAGAACCAGACAAGGCGGGACACGCCGCTTCCACCCGCGGCGGAGCGCTCAGCTCCCGCGGCTGGCCCGGGGCGCGCCGGCCGGCGCTTCAGCACCAGGGCCGGTGGACAGCGCCGGCGGGCCCCCGCGGCGGGGCCGGCGTCCCCCCCACTCCCACCCGGGGCGGGGCAGGAGGCCGGGCCCCTCTGCCTGCAGCGCCGCCAGCACCGCCTGCGACACCGGGGGCGGCCCAGCGCCCTCCGTGGCACACCAGGAACGTCACCAGCAACGAAACTGCACGTGAAAACCAGGTAAGTTTAGAAACAGTTTTGTTGTTTGGGGGGTTTTTTTCCCACACATACCCCCAAAAAATAAATTCAAGACGATTGCACCTCCTAAATAATAAGTTTCAAAAGCAAACCGTGCACCACGCAGCATTATCAAGTACGAGCAAAAGTGGCTAAACAAAATTTTCGAACATCTGTTTCCTTGGAATAGAGAGTTCTCAAACCCAGGCTGCTTGGTTTGTGCTTTCTGAGCAAACAGAAGAGTAAAACCAACAGCTCAGAAATGAAGTGGGTACCAGTGGCACGTTTCACTTGCTTTTTGGCTCACTCACTCAATACTGGTTGCTAAGCATTTTTTGGTTTTTTTAAGCTCAAAACTACTCACTGCCAGATGGATTAATGAAAACACACACTTCAACTACTTACAACATTTTTCATTTATGTTTCTTGATACACCAGTACTATTTCTTTTAATTATTTCTTTTAAAGGAATTCCATTCCCAGGTTTGAAAGTAAAGACATAAATTAAAGAGAGCCAGGGAGAGGGGAGGAACAGAAAGAAGCTAAGTGTAGTTATCAAATTTTTCAGCGGATTGCAGCAAAGAGGTACCTAGAGACTTGCACATCCTCTGGGACTTGTAGCAAAGACAGCACGTCTAGCTCAGCATAGAGATGTGAGGCACCAGGTGACCTGAAGGTGCCTTGCTCTTAACTGGTTTATCTATTTATAACCACATGACATAACATTACCTGTGACAGCACAAGTCAACACAGGGTTATTTCAGCAGCCAAATAACCATACACAGCCTCTTTTTATTTACACCTTATGCACAGCGATGCTCTTTCCATTTTCACTCCCAGTTCTTTAGAGCTGAAAGCTGGCATCTGGCACTGTCTTCCAGCCTGTGCCCTGAAATGCCACCCAACTTACCTATGGCTTGGTAATTTTTAAGAAGTCATGATCAGAAAGAGATAATGAACCGCCATACAATGTAACCAACCGTTCTGTCAATCGTAAAACTAAACTGCGTATTAGCCATTACCAAGGGTGTAATTACAGCAGGGATAACGGGAGGGGGAGGGGAATCCGTTCCATCACCAAATGGAGGAGAAAATGCATCTCTGCCATCTCCAACTTTCTGCCAGCTGAAAGGGGGGAAGAGGGATGGGGCAGACTGCAGCATGGCAAGCAGCAACTCCGAGGCAGCTCTTTTCCCTTTACGTCTGGCCGTGAGCTGACAGGCTCAGCATCAAAGACTATTACACAGTTGGGTCATTTTGTGTGCCGCGGCTGGGACATGAGGGAGGCTGCAGTAGAGCTTCCCAGCTACAGATCCTCCCTCACATCCCCCCCCACAGACAGAGGAAGTCTGGTTTGGTGGGTAGAACCAACAGAAAGAACTTTCTTTTCCTTTGTTTTTGAGAGCAAGTAACCTCTGGTGTAGTTTACTGTTGACAGAACCCATAAGGAAAGAAAAGGTCAGGGAAGGAGGGAAAACCACAGGCCTAGTAGGAAAGAAACAGGATAGTCACCATATGCAGGATGAACAGAAGGGAACAGCTGAAATCTCAAGGGAGCCACGAAGAAGAAGTGTCAGAGAGAAAAGAACAGGAGAGGAGAAGGGGGACGGAAAGGTCAGGTAGAGACTTGGAGGAGGCTCATCCCGATAACGGGCAGGAGGAGGTGAATGTAGGGAGCTGGAGATGTGTTGGTAGAAAGCATCAGGCTGTACAACCATCGAGAGCCACAAAAAGCAATGGTGAGGCAATGCGGGACCTCACAAGACTAAGAAAAAGTGGACAATGCAGGTGCAAGTTTCCTTGCACGTTTGAGGCACAAAGCCATCAGTGGGAGAAGGCAAAGAGTGAGAGGGGGAGCAACTTGGAAAACGCCAAGGGCAGCATCTCCAAGAGGGATGCCAGAAGAACGTGGCGAGGAGGGACGGACCAGAAGTCTTGTGGGGAAGTGGTACCACGCTCTGCGGGGTGAGAGGATGGCGCGTTGGGAGAGGGGAGGCCTTGAGGGGCCGAACAGAGAAGGGAAGGGGGCACCCGGCGGGGCGGGTGCGAGGTGCGGGGTAAGGGGCGCCAGTCAGCGGGCCACGGCCGGAGGAGGCCGCGGAGGTGCGAAGAAGCGGGCGCCAGGGCAGGGCCGGGCGGCGGAGCCCGCCGGCGCTGGCGGGGGAGGAGGCCGCGGCGCCGGGGGCGGCCCCTTCCCTCCCTGCTTCCCTCTCCGCCGGGGCAGCCGCTGCCGGTCCACTGGCGGCCGTGGGCGAGGCGGGCCGCCCCCCCGCGCCGTGCCGTGCCGCGCCGTGCCGGGCCGCCTCTCACCTGTCCCGAGGTTGAAGGAGATGCGGGCCTCGGCGAGGTAGGGGGTGTCGCTCTTGGAGCGGACGCGGCGGATGGGTCTGCGGTCGATGTCCTCCTCGGAAGATGCCGCCATTAATGTGGGCACGGTGAGCAGCGTGGCCCGGCGAGCTGGCGAGGGCGAGCGGCGGCGCGGCGCGGGGCGGCCGGGCGAGGAGGGGGCGGAGGGGGCGGGCGGGGAGGGAGGGAGGGAGAGAGGCGCGGGGAGGGGGAGGGGAGGACGGGGAAGGAGAGAGGGAAAGGGAGAAAGGAGCGGAGGGAGGGAGGGAGAGACACAGAGAAAACCCGTCAAGGATCTGCGGACGGGAGCGGCCGCGGCAGCCCTGCCCGCTGCCCGCTGCCCCTGCCCGCCGGCAGCGCCTCTGCCGGCCGAGTCCCGCCGGCGGCCGCTCGCCTCAGAGCAGCGACCTTCGCGCCGGGAGGAACGGAGCGGTGTTCCCCCCGCCCCCGGCCCTCCCTGCCCAGGGGAGGCCCGGGCCAGGGGCCTGGCTGAGGTGCCCCCCCCAGGGCAGGGTCCCGGCTGAGGTGATTTCCCGCCCCCGGGGGAGGGTCCCGGCTGAGGTGACTCCGCCTCCGCCCCCATGCCCTGAGCACCTCGGCCTGGCTGAGGTGCCACACGCTGCCGTGGGCCTGGCTGCCCGAGGTGCCACCCCGCTGCAGGCCTGGCACCTTCCGCCCCAGACTTGGGCACCCTGAACTGCTCTCTTCTAGCTTGAGGGTCCCGAAACTCAACGCACAGCTGGATCAAGACCTGGTGGGAAGTCTGAGGGCTCATCCCTTCACCTCCTTCTCCTTCCCGTGTTGGCGTCCCAGGCTTTTCAGTCCTTGGGCAAACCCATTAAGTAAACCAGAGTGATGCACCAGGCCAAGCGCTTTAAAATGTTGAGGGGGCTGAGGGGCCTACGCTCAATGTTTGAAACTGACCGTCACTTAAAGCTTGAGACTCATATTCGTAAGTCACTTTGGCAGGTCTTTGAAAAAAATGTGACCATAGGCAAAAATCGGTGACTCCATCTGACAGCTGCAAATGGAGGATGGTGTTTTGCTGCTTCTCCCCTACTCTGTCTTCTCTATTTAGTAATCGGCTCTTTACATAGGTGTCATTTCTTACCCTGTGGCTGCCTGCCACCTTAGGGCACCAATTTCAGTTGGGACCTCTAGATTTTAGTGTAATACAAATAATTAAAAATGCTATTTTTCAAAAAAATCTGAGTGGCACAAAAGTACTACATAAAGTAAAAGTTTAACAATTAAAATGGGTGTCAGGGATGTACTAGTTCATCCTGTTTAATTCTGATTTTTTACAGAAAACCCAGTCTGCTTCAAGTCACTAAGTTGTCAGTATGTCCAAAATCTTTTTTTTTGGTCAACCTCAGTAAGAGAAAGGACCAGGCAATGTCGGGGCTCAGTAACTCTGTAGGCAGCGATAGTAACATTAGCTGGTCTGAATTTTGGGGGACAGCTCTCTTGCTTGTTCCTGCAGAAACAACAGTTTTCTGTTACACTTTTGCCAATTAAACCTATAGAGGTTTTGGAGTGTGCTGGATGTTTCTCCATGGTTGTAATATTGGGTTTAGCTGAAGCCTGCTGTTAGCTCTAATCCCTTCATCACTGTTCACAAGAACTTTCATGTTTCCGGATGCCTGGAGTGGATAAGAGATAAATGTATCTTGTTTGCAAAGCCATTCTCTTTTGCTCTGATCTCACTGTCTCACCCTAGCTAAACCAGAGGAAAATCTTTAGTTAGTACTTGCAGTAGAATTTTGAAAAGGATCCCTGCTCATACATACATAGGTGCTTGTAGTTAAACAGCTGTGACATCCTTGGATGTCTGGTGAACCACCATACTACTGGTGAACAAGGAGGTACCATCTGGTCCATGTGCATCTCAAAAGAAGTCCTTAATTAACACCGTATGCTCTTTGGGGAAAGGGTGGTCTTACCATTATCAAGGTTGAAGCAGATCCTAGCTTCTTCCAAGTAAGGAGTGTCACTCTTAGACCGAAGTCTTCTGATGGGTCTCCGGTCTATGTCATCCTCAGAAGATGCTGTCATCAGTGTGGGTACGGTGAGAAGAGTTGCCCGACGAGCTGGTAAGCAAGAATGAATGAAGAGAATAGCAGGAGAAAGGAGAAATGGAAAGAGGGAGAAAGAGGGAGAAAAAGAAAAAAAGAGAAGAAAAGAGAAAGAAAATCACTCAATGGAAAAAAGGATCTGTAGCAGGTCGTAGAAGAGGCTGTTGGCTGTAAGGTCCCTGCCTCACATGCTGCAGAATTTAAGAGCTGCACTGAATGATACCAAGAAGAGAAAAGATTGCTGTGCCGTGTGCCCCAAAGACACAGGTTATAGCTCTGTTCCTGCCACAGATTGCTTGTTCAAAGTTCTTAGTTTTGCCACTTAAACCACTCTTTTCACAACTTCTCAATAGCTGCAGTCTCCTTTTCTGAATACTGTTTTTGAGACTGTGATGCCTGAGTAATCGAAGTATTTAAGTGTTCACTTAGCTTGCAGAAATCAGTAGAAGCTATGCTTGGGACACATGAAGTGATGCCTACAGCAGCTACCACAAAACTCAGCTTCTTGGCATCTTAATTTGGGCACTCAAAATTAACAGCTACTTTTTGCTCTTGATCACTTTATGTCTTAGTTTCTTAGTTGTGAAATGGGGAGAATCATCATTTTCTTTCAGTAGGGATTTCGTGAAGATATAAATTCATTAATATTTGTAAAGTATTCATATACTTTAGTGAAGTATCAATGAAAAGCCCATGAGGAAATTAAGATTTCTATCTTCTGAACAGGGTTTAAATGGCTTGGGGCCATGCCTTCAAGGAGGAGAAAGCAAAATATTTAATACTGGCTCATTAAGTGAGCACTGCCCACTCCATGCATTGATGAAGCAAACGGTAGGATAGTAAAAAATTACTGTGTCATCATGCAATTAGAAACCGTACTATAATACATATGTATAAGGAGACTGAATTGATGTTGCAGAGGCAACCTTCTTTCTGGGATTGCCTAAGTATTTAGCACTTGACCTTACAGCCTTGACAATGTCCCTTTAATGTGGGTGGTTTTTATGTGAAATGTAATTATGAGTAGCTGTTGATGCTTTGGGTGCTGAGCCTATAAATTACAAATCACAAACAGAAGAGCCTCTGTAAATATATCCACCTCAATTCTCTCTCTGAGTAGATAAAGATTATCACAAATGCTAGATGGGACCTGGCTGATCACTGAAAGCGTGAGCACCATGCGCAAGTACCTTCTCAGTGTGTTTCTTTCCCCTCCACCTCATATACAGCTGGAAAGAGAATTTCAGCTTGAAAGCCCATCCTTACCCTTCATGTGGGACTATTAACATTAACTTCCATGTGGGACCCTGTAAGGCTCTAGGGAGCCCAAACCCTGGGTGTTTCTTGCTGTTCGGGCATTGTCTGGCATAACAGCCTTTATCTTAGGGCTTTTGTAAGCATCCAGACTTGAAATAACTAATAACAAACTATATTTTCCTGCTGGGGATGGAGAGCATGACTGATAGTGACTAAGAACATATTCTGCAGCCTGCTAACTGTGATTCTGTCTTTTAAAAGTTTTTCAGAGTTCCAAATAATACCTGTCAATCAGAAGCCTTCAGATGTCTAAAGCCTGACTTAGGTGTTAGGTATGATAGCATATAATTAGTATGAGTTAACAAAAGCTGTCACGCTCTATTTTTCAATTTGCAGCATTATGTAGTTTACTAAACAACCAAATCTGCATTGCTGGAGATAGTGCTTATTTCTGGTCTACCTTGCTTGTTTTCTGGTTTTAAATAGATTTCTTTCAAGTTTTTGCTTATTTCTAACCTAGCATTTGATTTTGAAGTAAAAGCAAAGGGCAAGAGTTGAAATTGGTTTAATGAGGTCAACTATTTAGATTAAGCTAAAGTAAACACTGCAACTAGACTGTAAACTATTGTTCCCTTGTAATAGGGATGTACAGTAATGAAGATAAAAGAGAATGGAAAATTTCTGCTACGGAGGATTTAGTGTACTGCATCATCAAATTTACACTTAAGGAAGATTTATCTGTATGTGAAGTCAGCATTGTAAAAATCATCTCATAAAACAACCACGTAAAAAGATTTGTCTTTTAAAACTGGCAGGATCTAGCTGTAGTTAAAGTCAGTGAAAGGGCGCCCGTGCATTTCAGGGCTGGCTGGATCACAGCACAGGAATCTATTTGGAAAAAAAAACCAACACCGAATTGCATATACATTTATGATAAACAGAGAATAAGAGTGGGCTTTTCTGTATAATTGTTTATAAATCATTTTTACCTTTTGGGTCAAAATATTGGGATCTGGCTTGTATTCATTTTGACTAGAGGTAGGTGGATGCTGGAAAATGTTTCCTGGAGTAATCATTATATATTACTTTGACAACCATGATTATCTCCCTTTTGTGTATAGTACCAAAAGGAGTTTTCAAGAATGACTGGAAATTTTAAGTAAACATTGGAAAAATTTCAGAGGGAGCTAATAAGTATTAAAACATTTTGCAATAAAAACCTAAGATCAATTCTTCTGCAGCCACAGAACTGGAAAGTATAACTGATCGCATTCTGATATCCATACAGTGATGTTGAATATTTATGTATGCCATGAATATACCTGGACACACTCTTTTCCTAACCGTAATCCATAGCACTTTATTATGAGAACGACTTGCCTTATATTTTTTAGTAAAGCTGTCAACATTTGCCCAATGTGACCATTGGGTCCATCACAGAAAACCCACCAGTATCACTGACTTCAGCTGCTCTCCACAAACCAGCTCGGTCTCTGGGACACATTTTTAGGAGATGGTTTTTCAGGAAAATTTGAAACTGTCCTCTTGAAGGTCTTGGAGTAAAGGAATGACATTATGATATGCAATAAGGGACCTGCTTACACTGCAAATGGATTTGAGACCAGTATCCAAAAACTCATTTTAAGCAGCCACTCTAACAGCACACAGAAGGCAAATCAGTCATTTTGGTTAAATTCTTTCATTCTGTTTGCATTGTTCCTTATAGGGTTACGCCAGGATCAGCACATTGCGGCAACTTCTTGTCTGGTATTTGTTAGAAAGGGAAAGGGTTGCTTATGGAGGACATACACTTTAAAAATAGAAAAGCCGTAGTGTATGTAATGACACCTTAGAACTGATTTGTTGTCCCAAAATATTGTATGTTACTGAAGTACGACACAAGTATGCGTTTGGGAGAAGGGAATGGGAAATACGTAAAAGATTATATTGCATGTTCAGAGGCATTTTGAACATATCATTTCAATATATTTAGTTACATCTACAGGTGGTCCAATTTTTGAACGCTGTTTGAAATTACTGAAACTATAGGGGACAGTTTGCAAAGAATTTTTGATGGCTTCCGTTTTTTCCATTAAAATATTTTTATTAAAATATGTGGAAATATATTAGTACTAATTTTTGTTTGCCAAGAATTAGCTTTATGTTTTGAAGAGTTATAATATTAAGACTTGTGGTTTTTAGAAAAATTTTGGACGTTTTTAATCGCAAAACTTTCGGAGGTGAGAAGCCATCCTCCTAAAAATTAGTCAAAGAAAACATGACATACTCCTCTAGATTCTTCCAACTACTTTTATCAATAGACTTTTATTAAATTGTTTTTAAAATATCTCATTGGTGACACAAATACCCTGGTCGGTTTTGGCTCAATAGGATCTTCATCTAGAAACTCTAATTTGCATAGCAAATTCTTACCTCCAAATGGCAAACACGCTTGAGACTTGATGGTTTTAGTCTTAGTACAAGCGAAGTGCTAAAATGTTTCTGCTGGAGATGCCTACACCTAGATGCATTGGAAAGGTATGTTTCTGATGTGTGTAATCACAGGCAATGTCAGATGACATGGAAATAGCCATAAATGAATATTAGTTTTACATCAGAAATCTTTAAGACTTTTTTCAGGGAAAAAAACCTCTCTCAGGGCAAATTTGGAGCAAATCATAGAATACCTAGGAAATATTTTAATTGTAGTGCTGCTGTTGCTGATGGAGTAGGATTCTTTCTTGCTACTTTTTTAATCAGAGAAGCGTATGAGCTTCTTATTGGATTTACAGGATTCCACATGCACCCTTTCCTCTTTCAGTTCTGCTCCTTCATGCTTCAGAGCTCACCATGGCATAACATGTAGATAATGCACACGGAAATGTGTTTTTGGCTAAATACAAGCTTTGAAAACATTAGTTCAGGTACATTTTGATGCATCTAGAACATGATGTTCCATCTATGCTAAAAAAAAAAAAAAATTAGATTATGAAAATTCTTCTTTAAAGACAGAGCAAGCAATGGGTCCAAATGGGTGTTTACCAGGAAAAACAAATTTCATCTGATTTAATGCCACTTCACTTTTGTCTTGTTTTAAATGCAACTGATACAAAGAACAACATTTGAAGGATTAGAGATGGGAAATGGGGTATGAGTGGTAGGAGAAGAAAAGAGTAGAAGATGTGTGCAAGCAGTGGAGAGGACATAATTTGTCATTTATGAAGAATGATTTATAGGCTTGTGTCTCCTGGATAAACACAGAAGCCCATGCATATGGATTGCTCCATGTCTCTAAAGCAAAGCTGTTGAGATCTTTGACACCGGTTTGACGGACATCAGTAATCTGAAAGAAAGTACTCAGATACATAGCATTCAAACACAGGCCTGAGTGTTGCAAACAACAGTACATATGCAAAAGGACATCTACTTTTAGGCACACACTCGTTATGCTGGTCTGTAACATTTGGGTAAACATTTGGGTAGGGTGCACAATACGCCTAACTAGCATTTTTGTACATTTTAGAGGAAATGTGCTTGTTCCTCTGCTGTTGCGTCCAAAGGCATAGGCTTCAGAAAACAGACTATTAAAAATAAATAAATAGATAAAGCAGCTAAGTGATTATAAAATAGGGTCAAGTAGAGGCTTGATTATTTAAAATTAATTTTTAATAGGAAAAAAATAGATTTAGTTTTCAGAATCAAATCTTTTCAAGTGTGATCCATGCATAGGTTTTCTAAAGTTTCTGTATTTAGGGATATAGAGAACTGGATCTCAAACATCCTAGTTTTATTCAGATATGCTGCTGAGAATTAGAAGATCCTTATTTCTTCTGACTTTAATTTGGCTGAGCAGATACTGAAGTAAATGAACAAAAAGTAGCTGAAGTACAGTTGCTGCAACTCGTTGTGAGCTATTTTTATACAATTGGTGAAGTTAGGCTACCGGACTCTGCAAGCCAGAGACTCTGATCGTGGCACTCTGTTGCCTGTTCCTAAATTCTCAATCATGAGGTCATGCCAGAATAGGAGGTGGGAACGCGGAAAAAAAGAAGTTTTAAAAGTATGAGAAGAGCGTTGCTGTTGATCAGTTACTTCTTGGCATTTAAAGGGAAGGAAATTACATCAAGAATGCACATTTGCTGTTACTAATTCTGCTGTTATTAATGTTATCAGTCTAAGAACTAGTGACATCACATGACTAAAAAAAGAAAAAGACCTGCAAAATAACATAACTTTGAAAAGATGTTAATCTATAGGATGAATTAATCATAAAATTTTGGTGGATGGAGTATCCTAATGTTACTTTACACAAGGAACATCCACAGTGGAATTATTCTGGATTAGGATCTGAGGATACGGCAGCAATATGCTTTTGTGAAACACTGGACATAATTTAGTATGCAAAAGCAGAAGGGAAGTAGCACTGAGTAGTCAGCAGTGATTAAAGTCAAACATCTAGAATGAGTCAGCCCTGTATGAATTAAAATAAATGAGCAAAAGTGAAGCGCAGTGAAATAAATAAATTGTGGAGACAGAGCGTGCGGGGAAAATGTGGAATTAAAACTATACCTGGAAGTATTTTATTAAACCTGGAAAATTGATCAAGAAGGAGGATTTCCTGAAATCTTTTGAACAATCTTCCCCTATGTGTCTATACAGTCTTATGCATCTGTTATCCCTTGGCTGTATGTACTATATTTTTATTTCCGTATTTTTTTCTACTTTACATTTTTTATTCACTCCTTACATTCATCAAGTAGGTTGCAGGAATGTTGCAACCCGTAAAAGCATACCTAATGTAAGTGGATCTGTAAATTATTTGTAGATACAAAAGATAGTTTAAGATAAGCCTTCAAGAGAGTTTTGTTCAGTTATTTAAATATGCAGAGTGTATCCTGCCAAATGGACTGGCCAGCAACTTAAAAGTATGTAGGAGCGACTTGGAAATACTCAATTAATGCAGTTAATTTTAAGCTTCGTGCCCCCTGCTGGTGCGAAAGGAGATAAGACTGGAAAAGTGGGTGGACAGGTCTCCAGGAAATCGGAAACGATTTTATCCTTGAGTCAGAAGTCGCCTGAGAACAGAACCCGGACTCCCAGCGGAAACCGGAGGGTACGACTACTAGCGCAAAGATGGACTCGCGCAGCCCAGAGTGGCATCCTGACCTCACGATGTCCAGCCTGTCCCATCAGGTTGTGGTGTGGGGTTGCCAGAGGCACCAAGAGAGGGGGTGAGTCTTCGGACCCCTTCCATCAGATTCATGGCTGCAGAAAAGTGCTATGCGCAGTCTGCGATAGGCAACTCTCCTTTTATGATGGTACCTAAAGTCTTCATTTATCATGTACTAGACAGAAGTCATTCTTCCCTCTTCGAGTTAATTCAAGGGGCTTCATCCCCTTGTACACAATGGAAGAGAGGGGTTCCTTGTTTCTTAATCCTGAACAAACCCAGGTGAGAGCTAGGTACCAACAGCCAGGGCCCCGCGTGCGCGCCCTGCACACAGTTTAGTTGGCTATGCTCAAGGCCGGCTCTCTTGACAAGGCACAGCTGTTGGAGAGAGCGGCTTGAGAAGCACTGACCAGCTTTGGAGCTGTTTGAGAACGCGTCAAGAAGCCTCAACAGCTGCTCCCTCCCTTCTTTTGGGAGCTACGTTTACACTGAGGCCATCGCCCGCTTATGAGCAAGGCTGCGGCTGTGCCTGTGACTGGCTGCGTTCCTCACTGATCCACATCCAGACAGCTGAGCGATGTCCTGCTTGGCCTCATAACCTAACTCATCACCGTGGTCTTGTCTGGTGATCTGGACTCTTGGCTGAACCTCGTGACTGTCACCAGACCTGCCCTGCTCATGTGCTGAAGAGCTTTACCTCTCGTAGGCGAGGCCGCTGCCTCTGCCCGTCTTGCCGACTCTTGGCTCACTTTCCCTTATGGAGCAGCCTGCTTCTGCTGCTCCTCAGCGCCAGCCTGCTCAGCTCTGTCAAATGTGAGGTCTTTCTTTGCATGCCCCAAAGCATAACTTCTTTCAAGTAGAACTTCAAGATCAAAGCTGATGTCTCTGCAAAGCAGGCTACAGCTGAGACGGGATCTGCACATTTACAGCTTTGGATTACAACTTGACCTGTTTTGGGGAAGTAACTCCCTTTCCTGAATTAAGTCCTATCTTGCCTGTCAACACGCGATTCCTCTATGCAAACAAATGCCAATAGCACAGGCTTCTTTCACTCAAGTTAGCGGTCCAGGCTTTCATAATCAGTAGAGAGAATATGGCATGATTTATAGTATGCCAAGGAAGACGTCTGAGATTAGGTGAACTCTGCTCTTAAAATGACTGTTTGTCTCCACTGATACATACCAGGCTAGTCAGAAGTCTTAGTTGGAAACATCTTCACTAAAGACACCTAAGGGATAAGTGAGCTGGATCCTATTCCAAGCCCCATGACATGCTTTCAGCTGTCATGGCTGAAAGCCATGGTAGATTTGTATTTAGAATACATTTACATCCAAGAATGACTAGTATCTTCCACACACTTCAAAGGGAAAAGACTTTTTTGAAAATTAAAGTCCAGCTCCATGCTTAGATTTCAGATTCAGACTTTCCTAAGGCAAGGCGCTGGATCCAGGGGATCACAGTCCCTTCTTTCCTGCTTCTGATTTGCAGATGCGTCACCAGGCATTACGCACTTGGCAAGGACACCCCCTGTCTCCTAGATCCCAACATACGGCCACAGAAGAGACAGTCAGGGAGGGCTGCGGGGCTTAGGATATTTCTGGCTTGTATCTGAAGACTACAGCCAGCTGGCTTCATTTACCAAGTTTTCTAAATCTAGACAATCCTACTGCCAGATCCAGCTTTTGTGACTTTTCCATCCCTCCTGCTTCACTTTCCTTGGAGGAAACAGGGAACAGCTGTTTGAACAGCAGATGCAGCCCGAATGGCCAAACATCCTCTGTTCTGCGCTCAGCCCACGGGAGTGAGGTGATGGCTGCTTCTGCAGAAGGAGAGGATGGGAGAGGAGGCAGCTGATAAGGTAACACCTCTCTCCTCCTACCCTGCAGCAGCAAAGGCAGTTCTGCAGCTTTCTGCAGGAGTAGGGATGAGGTGTGGGCGTTAGTGCAGGCAGCAAGGCACAGAGAACCGATTAGTTGCTGGGGGCCAAAACACTGTTTAAGTCTGTTTGGTGAGGTCAGAGCATCCTACATTCAACTCCACAAGACCTGAGGTCAGCTGGGATTTGATATCATCTGCTAGCAATGCCATCATAGCTCTTTGAGTTCCTTCCCAAAATTTTGCAGTCCTATTCCTTCCCTTCTCTTCCACCCACAAGGAGTGGGTACAGATGAGAATGAGTGCTGTACAGCTGCCATTTGTAACATTGTCATATCATTAATGTGAAAGCATGGGAAAGGAGGTTTTTTTCTTGATCTGGAGGATCAAAGGATTAAAAGGCAGAAATCTTCAAATCTCACAGAAAGAGTAAGTGGGTCATAAACCCCCATTCTACAGTCTGTAAAGAGAGCATTTTGTAATGCAATAACTAATATATCTAAAGTAATAATAATACATATAATGTGTTCTGATGTTGTTTCTAATTAAATGGCAGAATACTGTAGTCTTCTTTCTCTCATTTCTGTCATAATGCAGTTTTAACACATATACGCATGCTGTTTGATGATAGCATGATTTGCTAATAGCATCATGTTATTATATTAACATCAAATAGTTACTTGCAATCCCATTAGGTAGATCTGGTGACAATGCTTTCTTGCAGACCTTTATTCAGTTCCAAACTAGCTGCTTGAGCTACGCTATTTATGGCAGATGGGTGCCTCACATTCAGTGTATTTTTTGTGGGGTTTTTTTTTCAGAAAGTTATAGCTAACGCAGTTTAACTGTTTCTCAGAAGGCAGATATGGAAAGAAATATGTTATTTTTACCCATGTTTGGAGAAATCATGCTATTATATCATATAGAAATGCCTGTTCTGTGGAAGGCAGCCTTAAAATTTGGCACAAGGTACAAGGACGACTGGAGTTATCAGAGCTGTACAGGCAGCATCTGCACACACTCGATAGGGTTGAGTTCCTTGTTGTGTACAGGGGGTAAGATAGCTCAGAGGAAGGGGATGCTACCATCAAGAAGTTTGGGGCTAAGGATGGTGATAAAGGCATTTGCTACAGGAAACCTTCCAGAGGTGTATCGTTTGGCCTGCTGAAGCCATCTCTGTCACCTCAGAGATGCTCAGTGCTACCTCAGACGGTGAAAGCCTCCTGAAACTTCTCTCTGCACAGGCCACATTTCGTCTCTCACACCTATTGCTAGTGGGGTTGTCCATCCATCCTTCCCCTCAAGCACCTCTCCTGTTGCCAGGGGGCTGCTGTGTTGCAGCGTTTGAGAACGTAGAGCAGAAGCGTTATCACTTCTGTGCTCAGAGCAATTTCCCTGCTGGCACCCAGCTTGCTGGAAAGCAGCTGACCTCAAACACAGAGAGATGAAGAGAGGGGAGAGTACTAGAGTTTGGGGAAGAGGTCTCACAAGCATCTGAGGTAAGAGATGTGGAGGATGGGAGCTGGGGAAAACGCAGTAAAAGGAGTGAAGAGAAAGGTGAAAGGTTGAAGGGGACAGAGCAGAAGTGCAGCATGGCTCTTATATCAATGTACTGTTTCCAGCTGTGGAGGTAATTAGGGTTTGGGAGCCTCTGTACTATGCTGTGGTGCACAGTGGAAGCATGTCATTGGCATCCTTCATGAAATGTTCACAAGCAGGGGGACAAAACATCCCCAAGTCTCAGTGCTGGTTCCTACTTGTTTTGGCCAAGGGATAGAAGCCCACATGACAGATCTAAAGGTCAGCCCCCTGCTGATGACTTTTGTATCACGGAATACTGTTCTGCATGATGGATTTTTTTCCTCATTTTGCATTTAAGAAAAGCAAAATAATTGCATTAAAACAAAGAATCAGCCAGGTGCTAAGGTTAAAATTTCAGTCATGCATCTAACTGATCAGTACAAGCATCTCTATATGTGCTAACAATATAATTTCTCTAAGTATGGGTAAGATAATGTTTTTTTCCCTTGCCTTCTTGGAAATACTTACAGTAAAGGTTGCCTGTGCAACCCTTATTAGTCACCTTGTGCACATTACTGTAATAGAGTTTCATTGCATGAATACATATTCCATCTTCCATAGTCCCCTCTGTACCTTGCAGTGCACAGGGATGCTGTTGATAAATTGCTACAGCTTCTAAAGCAGTAAGTTGTAGATTCCTGAATTTTAGTTTCTATGGAATAGAAAGGGTTTGTTCTCATAGGCATATCGAAGAACTTATTTTAATATTACTTCTGTAGCAATGCTTAGGTGTCCATTGCATTTTAGAGGTGGAGAAAAAGCCAGCAAAATCAGTCATTGCCCTCAGCCGATTTTTCCCCTGATTTTTGAGGTGCTTAGCAATTGCTTCTGTTGTTCAATGCAGAAGGCTGTGTTGTGACAAGCAAGGTTTTCTGTGACTTGTACAGATGAAAATGGATCACAACAACGGGGGCAGCAGCTGGGCAATGCAGCATGTGTTAGGCAGCAGCACCTCAGCTGAACCAAAGGTTAAAGGTGGTACTGACCCCCGTGTATCCTGGGACGGTGGCATCCCCCTGGGGCGGATTAGGTCTTGCTCTGGGGGAATGGCCTCCAGAGGGAAGGCAGAACTCTGTTGGCTGGACTTTGAATTTGATTAGCGACTGATGAAATTAAAGGTGGAAAAAAGCTGGATCGTGTTTTCGGAAAACAGGCAGTATGTAAAAACAAAAAAGGCTGATAGAGCTACTTGGTTCTTACAGTTTTCTTCAATCTAATATAGTGTTTAATGTTTAAGGAACAAAAGCTCCCTTCTCTCTGAAATTGCAAGTTTTCTCCAAAAATAGAGCTGGTGAGAAAAATGTGAACTGGCTTTACCAAAAATATCATCTATGTCGTGAACAAGTTTCAACTACATTAAAGCAAAGAAGCTTGATTACTCTTTCCCTCTCTCGCACTGCTGCTGCTCGGTGGGGGCCAGCGTTTCACGGGGAAGGATGCAGACCGGTGAGAGCCTGCTGTTTGCATACAGCGTGTTGGGCTGCCTCGGGGCTTTCCCAAACCAGTTATTCCTGCAGCACTGAATAACACCACATTATCATCCTGACAACATCAATAAGCGAGGAGGAAGGGGAAGGACACCACAGGCTTACACAGCAAGCAGTGGGCCATTGCTGTCCCCTCTGACTTGTCCATTTGGGTTCTGCAACACCAGAGTCTGGATCTTGGCAGTTCCTTTTGCTCCTGCTACGCACCCAACAGCTCTCATAGCTTTTCCTTATCCTCTGAGAGGGCAGATCAACCCTATCGTTACTCTTCTTGTAATCCCTTTTACACCCCATGTGTTTTGAACGCCTTTCCCTACGGCCTCTGTACACTTCAGTAGGTCAGTCACAAGGGCTGGCCCTTGTCTGGCCCTATACATCTTAACTGTACAGTTAAAATAGTCATTTTCTGAGTCAGTACCAGAGTTTCTTACCTTGAGCTCCTTGACTGTAAAACAGTCTGTGAGCAGACTCGACATCCAAAAAGTAGTCCATTTTGAAGGAACTTTGTGTTTGTGTACAATACTCCGGTATGGATGATCAGTCAGATTCCTGAGAAAAATTACAGAGATGTCAGACAGAAAAAAGCTGATGAGTTTCTTTGTGGAAAGAATTGTGTAGGCAGTCACTAAATCACATCATTTGGCATATTAGGGTCAAAGCATTTTCAAATCACTATTCATAGAACTTCGTAAGTATCCTTTTCTATTTTAAGATGTTTGGTTTAAATCCCTGTCTAAAGACATAAAAGAAAAGTGCTACTGCAGTATTAGCAAGATTCCTAGTACCTTCCTAGTACAATCACCTTTATTCTAGCCACAGTCTCCATTTCTTAAAATACATAGATTCACCTGCCTGTTACATTTGCTCTTAAAAAGAAGATCAGAAAAGCTTGGGGCAGGGACCTCTTTTAGCCAGATCCACGGCCAGGACCTCTGAGTAGGCACTACTGTAACAAATTATATTAAAGATAGCATTCATGCCACTTATGCCAAAACACTGCACTAGAAAGGAAGACACAATATTCTGGATATTTCATTCCACCTAAATGACCAGAAGGCAACCTCGCCTTCACTCTCCCCTCTTACTGACCAGAAGTAGCAACGGAACATCCTACCATCAGTTTTAAAAGACGTGATAAGAGCAATCATTAAGAAATGGTAGGCTACTCCTAGCACTGCTTCTTAGCTTATATTTTTGGCATTCTTCTGAACCTCAGATCTGTCTAGATCCTAGATTACAACTGTCCAAGATGTCCACTGAATCAGGTTTGCCTCTGCCAGGCAGAGTTCCCGGGATTATGCACATTATTATGACCCTTCTCCAGCCTTCTTGCTATCTTCTACATTTTCTTCTACTCCGAACAACTCACATAAAAACCCTAGGATTCGCAGAAAACACACAATCCAGTTCTCTCCTCCACACCTCAGTTAGCTACGGCATATAATTATAAGCATACAAACAGCTCTGCACAACATTTATTTTAAGACAGACAGACAAAAATACCTCTAGTCCTTTTCCGTGCAAACCTAACAGAAAGGTTTGGGGCAGGGAGACTGACCCTTGCTTCAAGCAATTCCTTTCGTTATGTTGGCAAAAATCAGGAAACCAGGGTTGCAGAGCTTTCCCTTTTTCCTTCGATTCGGTTTTCATCGATCAACATGCAGTCCTTTCTAAAATTCGGAAGCCTATCCTGATGAGAAAACTTTTAAAATTCCTCAGCCATTCACTTTACTGTAGCACTCCCAAACCAGAAACGATACTTACTGCAGAGTATCAAGAGCTGCCTGGCAATGGTGTAAGCTCCAGTAGTTTCAAGGAGGGTTTCTTTGATCTTACTAAATGTCCCCAGTGTAAGCAAACAATTTTGATTGTTTGATTGGAACTCTGATGAATAATGCATAACGTCAACTGGACTTCCTTTATCAGATAAAAATGGCCAGGAGATGTTGTTACTTAGCAACAGGAGGTGACACTACGATCATCTCCCCCACTCCCCCTCACCCTTCATACTGAAAAATTAAGCCCCTGGTTTTGATTTGATAAAAACTTTCCCAAGGAAAAAAAAAAAAATCTACATCAAGTTTCCTTAAGAATTTGTTTTTCACTCTGATCTTCCTCATTGCATCTCATATTCTGAGATATTTTTAAGTGTTTCGTAATGATTAACCGTAACATTGTGTTTTGTCTAATATTTGCTTTCAGTAAGTGAAATACCTACTTTCTTCATCATTTACCACAAGGGTAATGAGATTGTTAAATGTTTTGCTATGAATATAATGCAAATAACATCTTAAAAAGATTCATTTCTTATCTGGTACTGCTTGTTGGACGAGGCAGACAGAAAAAGCAACACACAAAATGTTCCAATGATGCTATGAAATATATAGATTATCCAGAAACCTTTCCCACTACAGAATTCGTACTTTAAGTAATTGATTCATTCTTGAAGGAGCTCTAACATCTGATACAAGCATTCTCAAGGAATCATTGCGTTTCTGCATAAAATACAGCCTTTTACAAAATACACGATGTGGCTTTTTTAAGGAAATACACATTGATCAAAAGCCAAAGCACTGTGAAAGATTTTAAAAATAAATAAATAAAATCAGATGCAGGAGATAAGTACTTACCAGTGTTACTGACCTCTTTCCATCCTACTGTCATGGAATAAGACTAAGCAAATGCAACCCAGCCTGTGAGCCAGAATGAACAGCTTCTAATTTTCACTTCAACCTCGAAATCAAGAGCACTGAATAGAGAAAGGTGACGGATCTGCTGTTTTATATTATGATGAAATGAAAGCTCTTAGCACAGATCTGAGTAGAACAGCTTTTTTTTATACTACATTAGCCTGCTAATTTGAGGAAAGTGAAAGGCTTTGTTTTACTGTCTTTTATCTGTTCTCTTTGCTACCCCCACAATTTAATTTGCATTTAAAATTATTCTTATGTCTCCACTGCACTCCAAGGTATGGAGCATTTTCTAATCACGATGAATGTTCAGTGTGGTTTTTTGTGCAATGCCACTTTTATTCTGAGCCAGAAACATGGTGAGTAATTATAATTGCCAGCTATTTTCTAGAATGAAATACAGAGTGGTTGTCTGATGCAGTTTCTGATTTTTCCTCCATTTAGCAGTACATTGCAACAAACTAGTCAGTCAAAGCATCAGTAAAAACATAAATCAAATAGCACAGTGTCATGGCATGATAGCTTAAACAGGCATATCCATAGACCGTGAAAGCAGAATATGTTTCTGCCGAGATCTTTCCAATTATAGTTTGCCTTTCACGAGTTTAAAAGTGGACTTGAATGGTTAATAAACTGAAATACAGCACAGTTATCTCTCGGTGGCTTCCAGTTCATCTAGTTTAACATTGCTGGAGCTGCCCATTGTTTGGAATCGTGATGAAGCCAGGCACTGGGGGCTAACAAGGGCCATGCTATGAAGTTGCACAGGGCATCCCTCACAAGAGGGCCAGGACCTTGC
Source organism: Phoenicopterus ruber ruber (assembly GCA_009819775.1). Lineage (NCBI taxonomy): Eukaryota > Metazoa > Chordata > Aves > Phoenicopteriformes > Phoenicopteridae > Phoenicopterus > Phoenicopterus ruber. The sequence goes on from CM020216.1 coordinate 72,833,050, forward strand.
TTCTTCCAGCAGGTCTTAGGGTAGTTCCCCAAAGTCTGATTTTGGAAGTGGATCAGAAATTAAAGAAGGCAGTGATGAAGTGATCCTTTGATAAATTTAGACTGATAAGTTCTGGCCAAGAGAAGTGTCAGGAAGCAATCAGGCTTACTCTTCCTGTATTTGCAGATGTTCTGCTCAAAAGATCAGGTGTAAATGCCCTCTGAAATCCATTGCCACCAAACGTTACTGGTGCTGAAAACTGGGGGTTCTGAAAGGTTAGATTTTCATTTCAGTATCAGAAAACCCAATATCAAGTAGCATAGGTGGGTTTTTTTTGTTTTTTTGGTTTTTTTTTTTGAGAAGAAACCCAAGAAGATAAATAAACCCTCAGAGTACAGTTTTTTTTGGTGCAGGTTAGAAAGTAAGAATCCCTGTAAGCAAATTACTCCATGGGTTTCCACTCTTAAGATTTCTTACATGCTTCTTCAAAGCACCCAGACAGTATCAAAGATAAGGGTGAGCTGTATGAACTCCAGGTAGAATCTGGCACGGCTATTCCTACGCTGGCACCCCACTAAATACGGTTAAATTGAGTAGGTGTCTCACAGTGCCACCTTAGTGGTGGATCTGGTTTATGCAAACTGTGTTCCTGTTTTCAGAGGTGTGACAAACATTCTTATTCCTAAACACAAATTAAAGCAAAAACAAACAGCAAGCAAACTGTGAGCTGCCTTCTTTGCATTCTGGAGAGTTGGTAGCACCTTCCTCTTTGCATTTTGGAGAGTTTGTATTTGCCGCGATGACTACTGAACAATAGGTCCCTCCAAGCTGTCCTCCGATAATTATCGGATCATTAACTTATGGACCAGGGGCCAGTTGCCTGTTTAGCCCAGCTGACTTTCTTCAACAGAAAACCAGAAAAAAAGAAGAAAGGCTGGCAACACAAAGACACAGAAGGAAAAATGGAAGGCAGGAGAAGGCTATGTTTCGCTCTCTACAAGGATCATATCCTGCTTGCTTGCAAGCAATATGGAATACTTTTTCTTTTCTAGGGGCGATGGATCTCCCAGTCAGAAGGAGGCTGAAAACAATACAGCCTTGCATGCTGGAGAATGTTTTATAGCTCCTGTCCTTTAGCCTTTGGTGTGTCCTTCTGATCCTCTCTGCCATCACCCTTTCAATCTACATTGTCATCTTCCACCCTGACTGACAAGTGTAGTCATTGAAATCACCAGCAGCCTCTCTACTGACCGTTGCAAGATCATCCATCTTGATACCTTCATCCATCTCAGGGATTTACAGTTCACTTTAAATTATAGTGCAGCAGTTCTGACAGCTGCGAAGAGCTCTCTCTGACTAGGGGGTACTTAGCAACAAGAAAGATAACAGTGCCTTTATATTTATATGCTTCTGTGGCATTCATCACCATGAGGGAAATCCTTGCCTGCCTGGTTACAAAGTCTTTAGCATGATAGTGTGGGCTTAGATTTGACCCGCAGTCCAGAGAGAGCTCTACTCTCAGAAAGGGAAATTCATTACCTCCACTTCAGTTGAAAAGCCTACATATCTAGAAAAATCATAGAATCATAGAGTCATAGAGTCATTTTGGTTGGAAGAGACCTCCAGGATCATCGAGTCCAACCGTTAACCTATCACTACCAAGTCCCCCACTAAATCATGTCCCTTAGCGCCACATCTACATGTCTTTTGAATACCTCCAGGGATGGGGACTCCACCACTTCCCTGGGCAGCCTGTTCCAGGGCCTGACAATCCTTTTGGTGAAGAAATTTTTACGAATGTCCGTCCAATCTAAACCTTTCCTGGCGCAACTTGAGGCCATTTCCTCTTGTCCTGTCATCTGTTACTTGGGAGAAGAGACCAACACCCACCTCTCTGCAACCTCCTTTCAGGTAGTTGTAGAGAGCGATAAGGTCTCCCCTCAGCCTCCTTTTCTCCAGGCTAAACATCCCCAGTTTCCTCAGCTGCTCCTCATAGGACTTGTGCTCCAGACCCTTCCCCAGCTTCGTTGCCCGTCTCTGGACATGCTTCAGCACTTCAATGTCTTTCTTGTAGTGAGGGGCCCAAAACTGAACACAGCACTCGAGGTGCAGCCTCACCAGGGCCGAGTACAGGGGGATGATCACCTCCCTACTCCTGCTGGCCACACTATTTCTGATACAGGCCAGGATGCCGTTGGCCTTCTTGGCCACCTGGGCACACTGCTGGCTTATATTCAGCCGACTGTCGACCAACACCCCCAGGTCCTTTTCCACCTGTTCAGGTTAATGTTCAGGTTAAACAGATCCGTTTTGAGTTAAGTATGATCTCCAGATCAGGTTTCACAAATCTTTGAGGCTCACTCCGAAAGTTCTGCACAGCTCTTGAGCTAATGCAGTGTGGGTTGAGACGTGTGCTCTGACTTGGTTCCCAAAGAACAGCAGAGCACCTCAGGGGGCAGGACAGGGAAGAACAGCAGTAGCCAGAACCAGAAACTCGACTCTCCAGCTCTCTGAATGTTTCCCTGTGCTCTGTCAAGCCCTGAAGCCAAACTTACAAAGCCTCTGCTGTTGACTGGACATCTTATCAGCACAGATCCCCGTTCAGGATAATGAGTGCAATGGCTTTGTAACACACACAGATACCCACAGAGGACTAGACTGAGACTGAACTCTTTGTGAGCTGGACCATAAAACCAACCAACCGACCTCTGCTAAAGAAATACTTGGAAAAAACTGTCACGCTTTGGAAAAATCTGAAGCCGGCATTCCTCATCATGAGCTTAAGTAACCTACTGCATCACATTTGACTTTTTCCCAAATTAAAAAAAGAAAACTCAACCCCCCAAAAAAACCCTCGAGGAAAGTAATTGAACACTTGGCATTTAAAAGGAGTGAGTAGCCTTCTGGTTTTCTAACAGTCAGATACATGTAGGCATAGGGCTGGGTTTTTTTCCTACCCTGAACTCTCTATTGAGAACATAACTGTTACTGTAATGACTCAGAGCCTTGGAAAAAAAAGTCTGCTGCTGACAAACACTAATATTAACCTGAAAGAAAGTGGGAGAGAGAATGTAATGTGTGACTGAAGAAGTGTAGGCAAGGTGATTATTACAGAGAGTTGTTTCCTGAGGGATACATTCAGAATAAAGGAAGAATATAAAAGTTTAAGCCCCTAAGCTATGAAGAACTGGGTTTCTTTGAAGTTATAATTATCAGTCTTGTGCTTAGATATATTAAAAAGAGAGGATTGCTAGCAAAATTAAGACACAAATATGTTCTCTATTTCTTATTTGTAATACAAGACAAATATTATGATGCAGACAACATACAATAAAACACAAAAATATTCAAATGAGGGTTACAGATGCTTTACAGTGATAGAGAGCCTAACACTGATGCTTTCAGAAGTTTCTACAAATTTTGTACAACTCCATCTTGGGGTCCTCAGACTGAAACCACTTAGGAATTTTAAGAGAGTTATCCAGAAGAAGAGGCACTCCCAGTGTAGAGGTATTTATTTTTAATGCTTCTGCCATAAAAATTATTAATATCCAGAAACACTGAAGAGAGCATAAAGGTAGCCCTGGCTCTTGAAATCAGTGGAAGGTTTGGTTTGGGCTTTCATAGCATCAGAGTCACATTCTTGTTATTTAGCTCCGAAGCAAGAACTGCATGGATTCCAACGCAGAAGAGATGAGCTTGAAAAGAGGCAGCTCCAGCATCCTGTCATGAACAAGTTCAAGAAGTTGCTAGTTGAGAAAATCTTAAAAGTGCTGTCATGGAGAACAAAGGTTAGCTATCCTGCATAGAAAAAGTCTATTCTAAGATGATATATGGCAGTTTGATACGCCTTCATTTGAGGGAGGAGAGGTTGAAGTCATAATTATATGATAAACATATTAGAGAAGAGAGAATTTGGGAGAGCACGTATGTTAAAGCCTAATCCTTCAGTCCTTATACAGGCAGAAATTCTTCTGCATTAAATAGACCTTCGTCATCCTCCTCAATTACATGACCAGAGTTTTTTTTTTCAGTAACAAACTACGCAGGAATGGAAGAAGAGGAACTTACCCTAATTCATTCCCATGGGTGGCTTGGTGGAAGTAGAGAAATGTAGAGCTGTCTGTGGCAGGGGAAGTGGATGAAACTAGTAAAATAGATCTTTTGGGTAAGCCTTCCTCCATTGCCCCATCAGCACACAGCAGTTGTGGAGATGGAGGCATCCCTTTTGGCTGCCTACTCGCTTTTCAAGGAGTTCTGGCAAAGGAACTTTAAAAGGATTCAAAGGGGCAGCTGGAAACAATGACAGACAGAAAGCAAAATCATCCATCCTCTCTGCCTTCCTGGGGCTGAGCAGTCAGCAGAGCTCGAGCTATCCCCCATGCAAAGGACAGTGCGACTGGCCGAAGATGTGATAGGGAATGCCTTTAACTTGCACTAACACAGGTACCAATGATCTCAGTCTTAACCTTCACTGAAAGAGGGGGAAACCCAGCACAGGGAAACTGGAAACAAATGTACGCGCTCACAGTCTCCTGACAGCCTTTGAAAAATTGCACCGCTAGTGGATCTTTCCTAAACCTGGTTTCAGTTGGTTGCTGGTTGTAAATGGGATAAGCAATTCTGAAGTAACATGATTACACTTGATAAAAATCTAGGAATTGCAGTCTGGTTAGAACAAAATCAAATGGCTTCTTGCTGACTGACTCTACGTAAGGGAAAGACATAACTGTGGAGCATTGATGAAGTTACAAGGTGTAGTCCCCAAATAACATGATGAGATTTAATATTCATAGGGCGCCTTGCATACATAGATAAATAATGCATATGAATGCCAGTCTCTGAATAATTTACATAAAAATCAATCTCCTTTCCTGTTTCTACACTGTGCCATCCTCCAAAAGCTGCATCAAAACTTCTAATATGGTTTTCAAATGTGTTTGGCCTGTGTTTTTTATGATTAACTTCCCTAGGAAGACAGATCAATGAGGAGAGCTTCAGAAAAAACATCCGCCTGTCTGATATTTCCTACCCTGTGCTGCCCTGAAGCTACTGAGGAGCCACATCTTTTGCAGTGGGAGTATTTATAGGACTTGTAATGAAACAAGTGAATGTAATTGACAAAAATCATCCCAATACCTCAGGTATTCCTGGACACACATGACGGTACCTCACTACTGGAGTTACTCCAAAGTTTGCATTCACCTTTAACTTAGTTTGGACACTTTTTTTTTTATGTGCACAAATTGGATGTTTTTGTGCATTTCAGATATGTAAGCATATGCAACCACATATTGCTGTGCATTCCGTGCTTTATTGAAGGATTTGATCCTGCATAATGCAGGGCTATGCAATGTCAAAAATGACGAGCAAGATAACAAGCCAGAAGAACCTAATTCTCTCTTAATGATAGTGAGACTGTAGAGCTGTCAAGTTACTTTGCCTGGTAGCAAAAGTATGGCCTAAAAGAGGAATATGTATTGCAGCTACGTGTGCCATTAGCATGATGGGGGCTACACTAGTTCTTCTGTCTGCTCAGACATGCCTGCGTTCTGCCCACATCCTCCTCCTTTTTCACCATATACTGCAGGCTCAGAAGATTACTTCAAACTCTTCATGTTGTTCGTGATTTCAAAGAATTTCTGCTTGCCTTTGAGCAAAACTTCTTTGCGCCTTCAGTAGGAATTTGTAAGACTAACACCAAATTTGCATTCCACCATGGAACAGCTAATGCAGATCCTCTTCTCCAGTTTCTTCAGCTTGACAGAAGATCAGGTCTTTGAGTAGAACCACCAGACTGGTTTCTAAAAAACAACATCAGCTGAGGACAGGTCCAGTGTTTTACGTGAGTTGCAGCTATTTTCAGTCAACCCCGTTGAGAAGAAAAATAATGCATTTATTCTGTTGCCCAAGTTTCACTAGTTATTAGAAACACTACAGTCACATTAGTGAGGTGTATCCCCATGAACTGTCAGAACAGCATGCACAGGCAAACTGCAAATAATCGCCCTGACGAATGATGGTTCACAGTCTATGGGTGGTCTTCTCAAAATAACATTCAGTGTTTGCTCAGTTTCCCCCAGGCTGATAAGTAATTTTAATAAAACATTGTTTTCAGGAGAATGAAGAAAATAGGCACTTGTGGCACAGCCTAGAAGTTAGATTTAAAAAAAAAAAAAAAAAAAAAAATCATTTCACAGGTGCTTGTTTAAGAACTGACTAAAAATCAATGGGAAGTCCAGTGAATTTAGATTAGACTCAGGAAGAGTGCAGTGCTTCAGTTTCATTCCTAAGGGGCCAGATCCTTCTCTTATGGACTGCCTTCAGAAACACTGAAAGTTATAACATTAAGCCTCTTGATTAACTCTCATTTGCATATTAAGTAGTAGTCATTTCTGAAACATTTACATTTTTTAGTTAGCAAAACCAGCAAATGTCCCTTGTGTGGAGCACATACCATCCACACAAAATTTTCAGGGACCTGAATGCCAGCAAACCGCACAGCTGGCATCCTACTCCTGGTCATGCTTGGCATGAAGGATAATTTTAACATCGGATGGCTGCAGGCTTAGATCGCATGCTGAGATACGCGACTCGCACCTCTTAGCTTTTCGACGTGATCGCGTGGGAGCTCATAGCGTAACTATAAACCCAGGGCTTGCTTTCTGTTGATTTCCAACATTCAAGCCAAGTGAATGTTAAAGTGAACAAACAGAAAAGCCCAATCTGACAACCGGGTCTCACCAGTTCTAATTAGGGTGTGCACAGCAGTAATTGCAGGACGTGGTTTTCCTCGGGTTACTACTGCAGCAGATTTACAGATGCTGCTCAGGAGGAGGGGTTGCAGTGATAGCTCCCGTGTTGCACAACAGAAGGACATGTGAAGCTCAGAGCAGCTGTGGAATTACAGCCCTGAAGCTACGAAGATGCATGTTTTGTAGAGGTCAGTGTCTCCGCGGAGAGGTGAAGGTGATGCCTGGTCTGTTAATGTAGACCCACTGCATTTTTTTGAGAAATATGACTTTAATATTTTCCCCCTCCCCTATAAAAGACTCCCAGGATAATAATAACAATAAAAAACCCTCCCCCCAATGTTTTCTTTTTAAACACATCAAGCATCAGAAAAGCTGTCATTTCAGACCAACTTCTGCCCATCCCTATGGCAACTAATGGAAGCATTTAATACTATATATACAAAATGTAATTTGCTCCCCCGCCATCTCTAGTTATACTCTTCTTTTTATGCTAAAATTGCTCCATGACGCCTACAATGTTTGGAAAATGCTTCTGAAATGACATGCATCAGAGGTTCAACGTCACTGAAAAAAGCTCAAGTGACCAATTAAAAAATACTGATTTTGAAAAAGCAGTTGAGGAAGTTATCAAAGGCCAAAAATATCTTGTCTGAATGGTCATATTTGTAGTCTTGGAATGCCCAGTATTAAAACTAACAATGTCTTCAGAAAAGAAGACGGTAGAGGAGAAATCGGGCACTGATGATCAAACCAGCAGAAGTGACAGTATTTAATATCTTTGCAGGCTGCAATCAGCGGTCCCTGTCATAGAAAGAACTTTAAAAGCTGCGAAGCAGTCTCTGGAAATCCTTCCTCTGCCTAGCCCCTTATAGCTTTAGAAGTTACTTAAAGTCAGCTTGAACTCAGGGCTTAAAATATTAAAATAAAAATAATGAAAAGGTAAAAGTAGTATGGATTTTTTTAATCTCCTTTTCAGAAGGGAGAGATGTAGAGTATTCATTGTTTACAGCTCTGTGTTATGAAGCTTCTGTAAGAGAGAACACACTTACAGTTATTATGTGGCGGTCCAGATCATCTGCCTTGCTGTTCTCTATTCCTTACATCTTTTATCTATACCTGTTTCACACAGAGCTGAATACTGTACAGTAAAAAGCATTATTAAGTACAAGCCTACTAGGAAATAACTTCTTTCTGTTACCCCCTTTGAAGTGGTCAAACATGCGCAAAAAGCTTCTCAGTTTCAAGTAGGCCAGATTTAAAGAAATAGATAAAGATATTTTTATAGTATGTAAACATATAAATCCACATATATTTTTACATATATATAAGAAAAAGGAGACAAGCAAGAAGGGAGCTATTGTGTGATAATACACCACCTTTGTCATTGTTATAACAATAACAGAAACTTTACAGATACCTTCAGAATATCTCCCAGGTATCTCAAGTACGGATTTCAAGTATGCAAGGAGTCCACTGCATTAAACTCAAGAGATAGAGTAGCTCTGCCATTGCCTGAATTCTTATATTCTTTATTAGAGTATGGTGTTCTGCAAACAAGAGGTCTTGTAAGAATCACCAGTCAGCAAGGACAGCTGTCAGCTACGAACTAGGCTGAGTAGCTTTATAGTAGGCTTAGAGAAAACATGAAAAGTTGTGCAGAATTTTGTGCCTCTTGGAGATGCCCAGCATGGGCAAGAAAGAGAGAAGTCCCAACTAACTTAGGAGAATGTTTTTTACAGTATTTCTTTTGGAGTGTACGAAGGAAACTCAGCTTCTGCAGCAGTCGAAAGTGGGCACAGCACCATTACAATGGTGACTGAAGCCAGACAGGGCTATCTGCATCCTCTAAATCATCTTTCTTTCTCTTTCCTTGTGCTAGTCCCCTAGCGCACGCAGGCATAGACCATTGGCAAACATCTGTAGCCTCCTAACATAGAATCATAGAATCATAGAGTCATAGAATTGTTCTGGTTGGAAGAGACCTCCAAGATCATCGGGTCCAACCATTAACCTAGCATTACCAAGTCCCCCACTAAATCATATCCCTTAGGGCCTCATCTGAACGTCTTTTGAATACCTCCAGGGATGGGGACTCCACCACCTCCCTGGACAGCCTGTTCCAAGAGATGAAGGTCTAACCAGGTACCTTTCCAGCAAAGGAACCACACAGAAAACTAAAGTTAAGAGGAATTGGCCATGCCTTTGCAAGGTCCGTCACCAAAAGAAGGATTGTCTGTCTGAAAGTACAAGTGGTGGGGAGGTGGAAACAAGAATGTGCTGAAAAGGAGTAGAACAGAGTCTAGAGGAAGGAGGAGACAATTGGTGTATGGAATGGATATTGCAACATGCTATAAAAGAGCATGCTGGCTGTAACCCTGTGATAGAGGGTATTTCATGAATTTCTTATTTGGCTTGTATTTTTGGCTTGTGTAGGTACAAGAATATAAGCAGCTCAATCTAAGTTGTGTAATGCAGGCAGATAAAACCAGTCTCTATTTAAATCAGGTCCTAAACTGAAATTCACTGACTGTGGCAAGAATTTGGTATTCAAGATGTTTTAGTGTTAGGATAAAAAGGGCCTCTGCCAGCAAGCCAGGTAAGAAACACACTTCGCCACAGAGATCTGTGAACAGTTTCCCACAAAATCATCCAACAGCAAATTTCTCATCAGGGCTGGACCAGGGGGACAACTGGAGCCTGAACTGGGCCACCACCCCTCCTCCTGCTCCAGGTTCTCACACCTGAGGAGGTACTTCAGCTGGGAAACTGTTCTCCCAGGGCTCTGTACGTAGTCAGCAGCCAACAAAGAACTATTACCCCAGAGGTGTCCTGCCTCGCATTCCTTACTGCTGTTATGAAGAGCCCACAGAAATAAGCGCTCTGTGAGAATCCTGCTTTTCCTCCTTCAAGCCCGAAGGGGCTCTTAGTTTGTTCCTGTGATGGCTTCAACATCCACGGCTCACAGGGAGGCTTCCGTGGATCTCATAACAAACAAGAATGACTTGTCTGGCTGTAGAAATAAGGCACAGCACGCTGTATTTGGTTTAGCTTGAAAATGGGATATGGTGTATGACTAAATTAAAGTGTCCCTAACCAAAGGGACTAGTTGGACAGTATCTATAGCAGCTCTCTGTTGTATACGACAGGCTCCTTTAGCCAAATGCTGGCACTACTGAAATCAATCTGCGTTTTACAGTCGTCTTCTGCAAGCCTGCTGCTTGACCCCATGTGAACAGTGCACATTGGGAGACATTAACATTTTTTAGTTATGTGAACTTTCACTATTAGGCTGTAATTTTCCTTTCAATGCCTGGAGCCTATGAGAAAACGCAGTTTTCTGGAAACAATTGTAAAAGCCTGAGGAGGTAAGGACTGGAACACACAAATAGTATGTGTTTAATAGGGGAGAGATGTAGCTTGCTCTCCAGGAAAAGCATTACTGGAGAAGGAAAAAGTCTTTGAAGGCAGTACTTAATGCAGAGTTGCAGTCCAAATGACAAACAGCATAGTGGGATAGATCAATAAAAAAGGACAGCAAAAAACAACAACAGAAGCACAGATTCACAGAAAGACAAGACAGAAGGAGACCTCAAGAAATTATCTAATCCCTGTGCACCGAGGCAAAATTAACCTCACCAAGCTCATTCTTCACTGACGTTTCTCTAACTTACACTTTAAAACCTCCCTTGAAAGACAGCACAACCTCCCTGGTAGGCTTTTCTAGTGTTACAATACCTTTAGGGTTATAATTTCTTTTCTTAAAATCTCCCAATTTCTCTGCTGCAAATTGAACTTTTTTTTTCCCCTTTTCCTCCGGTGCATATCGTGAATAATTGAGCACGATGGTGTAACTAGAATGTCTCACATAGAAATAATGTATTCCGTTACTTTGCTGGCAGGAGAATTATAGTCCTCTGTAGGTGACTAGAAAGCCACCACAATATTCTGAAATGCGAGAACCTTTAAAGAACACAGTTGACCATTTTCTTCTTAATGAAGATTGCATTTGAGATGCTCAAAAAAATATTTGTCTAGCCACTCAAGCACTCTGCTCTCCAAGCCCTGTCTGTCTTCCGCAAAGGTTTTTTACTAAGTTTTGTCACCTCAGAAAAGGATGCTGTTTAGTTAATTTATTTAATAATCCATCGGACTTCCCAGTTGTCTGGAGAATTGTGACAGAGCCAGATACTGTCACTATTGGTAAAAAGTCTAGTTGTCATTACTATTCCAATAAGATGTCCTTTCATTTTCACATCCACAACTTCTTTACTCTTACAAGTCATACATATTTCTGTAATAAATTCCTGTCATCTAGTCCCGGACTTCTCACCATCTTCTCTCTGTGAGGACTTCTGTCACCACAACTTTGATTTGTTCCTTTAAGTCACATTCACCAACTGAAGTTGGGTTAGGGCAATGGTGAGTCCAAGACTAAGCTGCTAATTCCAAAAGAAAAAGATAGAAGGGCTCCACGATGACAGGCAATCACAGTGAAAAGATCCTCCCCCTCTCCCCAAAACCCCCAATTTGTTCAAGAGTAACCACAGCAATGTATATTCAGATTGAGTTGGCTAATAAATACTCTGAGCAGAATAAAAGCTAAAACTTGGCAAGTGAAAAACAGGCTGGCTTGAGCTCCCCCCTTGCAAGGCTACAGCAAACGCTGCTGCTCCCGAGAGCGGCAGCCACGAGCCCCGTGGGTGCTGGGTCTCTTTGCCGCAGAAGCTGGGCTTGTGTCTCTGCTGCCACGGGGGGAATTGGAGGGGTTGGAACAGCAACTGCTGCTCTGGGAGGGACTGAAACTCCCCGGCAATAGCTGGTTGGCAAAGCAAACAACCGAAACAGAGCTCTGGCAAAGAGCTCTGTAGCCACTGCTGTTATACGGGCTCCCCTCCTCCCCAGCAGTCTGCTTCGCTGTGAAACTCTGCCTTGCCTAAACCTGGAGCCGGCTGTGAGAAGGAGCCCAGTTCTGACCTGGGTAGAGAAGATCATATATCCAAGACGTAATTAACTGAATGGATTCCTTCTGCTGTGATTAGAAGGGACAGCTCCATCCCAGCTGCATTTTGTTCCTCAATTCATTGCAGCTCTGGATTTTGCCGAGAGATTTACCTAAGCACTGTGTATGTCTGCTTTAAGCAGTCTTCAGGAAATAAATCATTTACAACTTGTGCTATTCCACTACTATTCCTCTTCATAATTTGCCTTTCTGAGTCCCTAATGCTCATAGTCATAGCTCAAAAGTCCCACTGTGGCAGGCAATGAAGAAATAATCCCTGCCTGAAAGAATTTACCATCTAAATATTTTCTCATTGAAATCAGTAGCAAAAGCTGCTGGGAGAAGGGCCTGCTTGCTCAATGAAAGAAAACAGGGGAACAACAAAGAGAGCGTGAGGAAAGGACAGATCATTACCATTAGTGAGACACCAGGGCAGGCCTGCTGTGTGTTGCCATTGTTTTAACTCATGGGCACAATACACAAGCGCTCCCTACATTTCAGTAAGGTATAACCATGCAGTATCTCTTCCTTAGGTGACCATGTGCCATTTTCCCCCCTTCCCAAGCCTTCTTCATTGCTGCTGCTGCTTCCGGGATTCTTTTTTTTTACATTTCATCCTTTCTGCTAATTTTTGGTTTCTATCACTCCTCTACGCACAAAGACCCAACCACACGAGATTCAGGACACAATAACTTTTGATGATAAGAAGGGGCAAAAAAAAAAAATACATCAAGCTAAAGGCAAGCAGCATAAACAGCAGAGCGAGCTATTTCCTCCAGGACATAGCTGTTCTGGCTCCAGCACACAGAGTGGCACCCTAATTACAGGCAGGACAAGGTCTTTCAAGTCTTGATCTCTGCCACACATCAACCTCTGCTTTAGAGCAGGGGTTGGCAGCTATAACATGGGTGCCGGATGGGGTATCTAAAAAGATGCTACAAAGAGAGCAATGGCACTGAGAGGGGCATCACTGGGAGGCAGCCGTCGTCGGGTTCCGGCTCCCAAACCAGATGCTGTTGGTGTGCTACACAGCATTTAAGTTTCATGGATTTCCACTAACACATATGCAATCTAACTTGGAAAAGAAAAATAGAAGCCAGACCATTCTCTGTCTGATCTATGTCTTAGAAGTCACTACGTAAGGCTAGGAAATATTGGGAGAGATCCTGAAATACAGATTCAAGTAAATAATTGGAGAGGTGTGGCCCCTAGGAACTGGATAAGATGGAGAGACCATCCATGAAATAGATAGAGAAAGCAGAACCGTTCCCGTCTGAAATATTTTGTAGCATAAAGCTTCTCTAGGGAGTACATACATACGCAGAGATGCACACACATACAGAAAAGTATGTAAAACAAATTTAGGTGATAGGTTAAAACCGTTTCTCCTTTCTGCACAGTTTGTTGATCTCCAGTGGATGTAGACCCCCTATGAAAGGGTGAAATAGTTGCCTTGACACGCACGGACTTGCTAAAGCTGCAGAAGTGTGCTTTTTACTCAACTAGCCTAGGAAAAAAGTACTCTTTTCCTCTAGTCATTCTCTGGCAAAGTGCAGTATATCTAATTTTGTTAAATTCCAAAACACACTGTGCACCAAAGTACTTGTAGGTGTAAAGTAGAATGTCAAGGATGAGTCAAAGATTAATACCTAAATTATAGAGTGTGAAATGGGAATTACAGTCTTAAATATCACGTTAAGAACTAGGAAGTATTTACCTAGTCTAAAGCACTACTTGCATCATAATAGGCGAAATGCTATTCCCTTTAGTTAAAGGGGATTCTTTAATAGTCCCAGGCTTGAGCGGGAGGATTGCACAGGATGGAGTGGCAATTCGATGACAGACTTTTAGAAACTTCAGCAGAACTCTTATTCAGTACAGCACTCACTTAAGTATAAGGCTATGCTTCAGTCATACCTACTTCCACTGTTCTGCAGAGCAAGGATGAATTTAAGACTGTGCTTAGGTACTTAGAATAACAGATGCTTGACTAGTTTATTTCCTTCAAACATATCGCTTCTTCCATTATTGCACTGTAGGATTGTCAGGCAAGAAGTTTTCCGCTTTCACCGATCTGCCCCTTCAGTTACCTCATTGTCCTGTTTTTCATCCGTCCTTACAAAGCTTTCTTTTGCTTTCTCAAAAAATAGAAAAAATAACTTGGCTACCTTGGCAGCAGGCTTAACAAACCAAAACACCTATAAGTGATGCTGTCATTGCTTCCTGCTTTCTCATTTTCATCTTTGGCGTCTTATATTTAATTGTCAACTCTTTTTGGCAGGACCGCTTTTTTCCTGTGTGCGTATAGTCCTATAAACATACCTGGAGCTTTTAGATGCTCTGTTAAAAAAACCCACAATAAACAGAGCATAAAAGATTAGAGTTTTAATCGGCTTGTTAATTTCTCACTGTCAATAAGCGCAACACCTGGTAAAGGTTCAAGGATATTTTTTAAAACATGGCTGAAGAGACAGTAATGATACCTCAGTTGATTCATAGGCTAGCATTCTAGCAATGCTCAGAAACAAGTTTCAACTGCTTCTCGGAGCTTTACCAACTAACTTCTGGTTCAGTAATCAGTGCCCAGCGAGTCCAGCGCTGCTCAAACCACATGCTTCAGCGACGGATACTTTGCACTGCTCATTAGCTGCTGACAAATAGGATACAAAAATAAAACTTTGGGAAGCAGACTTAAATAGACTCGTGAATTGGTTATAGAGAACCCTGCCAAAGAGTGATTTTATTTTTATTATAAAGGAAAGCAGGTTCATCAGTGAAACAGTTCCAGAGACCAGACTTTTGAAAAACTTACATTTTTATCAGTTAAAAATACTGAATAACTACACACGCGCTTATTTTTAGTAGAATCTATTAAATATCACTTCTTGACATCAGCCAGCTCAGACTCACTGTACTCCAAAGTATCCATTTCATATTTTAGCATCTTCAACAAGTCTTAAGATGACTTTTGCTCTATACTTTACCATGTAGTCCTCTACATAGCAGAACATAATTGCTAAAGAAGGTAACCAGAAACAACAGAGACGAGAAATCTACAGGTAAGTTATTGTCCTTGTGCTTCCCAGAAATCCTTGACAAAGTCAGGACTATGTTTATGGCAGAAGGCTCAAGCTCTCCTTCAAGCAGGTTTTCTTCTACAGTCTGTCTTGTTTTCCATCTAGCTGTTTCTTATATTATGGAGACTCAGGCACTTATTTTGCTGTCTCTTAATGCAACTCGCTTTGTCTAATATGTGGATGGGTCAGAGAAAAAGCCCTCTATCTCTAGATACAATTCTACTGCCCAAATCTCTAAAGACTGGAAAAGGGACTAAACAAACTGAATTGTCACTTGGTATGTGTAAATGAAATAGAGAAAGTAAAGCTAGTCGAATGCCTGTAAGGACATAGGCTGCTGAATTTTGAATATACTAAAATACAGAATACTTATGAGAGTGCTGGCAAAGGAAGGTATTGCAATTCTGTAAACTTCAAGATATGAAAGCTTTCGTCATCAGTCCAAATATGTTTTGCTGAGCACGGGTCTATGATTTTACTAATCTCCCTGGCATATCTATCCATCACTGCGCTGGGTGATGTGTGTGATAGTCAGTCCTATAAAGCCTGGTAGAACAAACATTGTCTTACAGAATAGAATCACCATGGTTGAGTAATCTAATGGCAGCAGCAGAGATGGTCACTAACATAATTTTTGGGATTCTGCTTTAAGCCTATGCCACAGTCACCCCTGAGCATCTCACAAACAAAACAATTCACTGTATAACATTCCTAGGAAATAATGAGGTAGCACCTATATCATTATGAAATCTCTTTTTTTTTTTTTTTGTGACTGTGCCAACTGCAAGCACGTAAATGGTATCCAAACCTGTCAGCATCTTAAGGAGGGGGCAATCCTTTGCCCTCTTTAGAGAGAACTAAAGAAAATCAAGGTACTCAAGGTTTATCCAGGTGTTGCACTAAAGGGTGGTAAGATAGCCTCACTAATATGAGCTATGATGTTGAAAGGAGGATTTTGGAAAATCTCTGTGGCTAATTTCAATTTTATTATTTTCAGATACAGGAAGGAGATTGAAACAACAAGTAACTAAGAAAAAGAACATGAGCTGGAATCTAATGTTAGTAGTTATATTTCAACAACAGTGTCAGGGGAAGCTTGTGTCTCTGAAAGAGGTCAAAGTCATTAAGATAAAAATTTCAACCTGTGAGAAATTCTTGCATAAAACCGGACAGAAATTACTCCTGCTGAAATTTTCTGAAATTGAAAGGAGCACTGTGAAACAATTAGGCTGATTAACTTTGTGAAGCGTTGCTTCTAGTAAGATTTGGAGAAAACAAAATGCACCTGCGTCGTAAAAAATGCCCGTAGTAAAGGACCAGAGAGAAGACCTTTAGCCCTATTCTTGTGTCTGTAAGTAGGAAACACAAGAGATCTCCCAAGCAAGGGACTGCGAGGGAGTTCACATACCCCTTCAGATAAAGGCTCTCGCAGATATGTAATTATCTACGCGGATGTCGGCAGCATTTTCCTTCATATGAGCCAATCCCCCTCTTTTGGCAGACCCATAGGAGGACTCTAGTGAAGTAGCAATTCACTTTACTTTTTGGCTTTAGCTATGACACGTTGGGAAATTGGTTGTTCGTCTGCAGCAAGCATATTTGTAAATGGCCCTACCATTTTTAGTAAGAGGGGAAAAAACCCCATATTAGGATTTTAAACCGGAGAATTTTGTGTGACTGTGTATGCCTCCTTCCTTCCTACCCCCAAAATACCAAGGCTGGTACATTGGGACAAAACTTCAGACAAGTATTCAGAGTCATGTGGAAACCCATTTTGGCATTAAAAGAAGAACACACCTAGTGGCCATTAGCAAAAGCTTGCCTCTGCTGGTAACTCTCAGTACACGTTTGGAATAGTTAAATTAACCTTCAGGACAGGACTTCTGGACCTGACTTTTTTTAAGTGCAAATCTTCAAGAATGAGTATCTTATTTTTCCCTCCTTTTCTTTTCACCCTTTGGCTTCGTTTTTAGCATGCTCTCGTCAAGCCACCCGCTTCCCGTCTGCAATAAAAGGAGAGCTCCGGATGGGTAAGGGTCTGCTTCAGATGATTTGCCATGTTAAAAAGAAGAAGTGTTACTAGACTCTTTCTAGTAATGGAAAATTTGGTTTCTTGGACACAAATCAAAAGCAAAAGCATGATGAAGAGTATTAAAAAGGAGAAAGAAGATTTCCAGTATCTCATACTCTGATGAAACAAAAACAAAGTTCAGAGAATGCTAGTTATGTATAATCTGAAAGAAAACAGCAATGAGAACATAAAAATAAAAGTGGATAAAGTCTGTGTTAATCACATAGAAACCTGAAAAAAAAATCCACGGTCTAAGCGCACCTCAGATTTTTTATTTAGTTATAGAAACTGATCTATTAGTGGAGCAGCACAGTTGACTTGCTTCAGAATAACAGAGGAGGAACAGAACCAGAGAGAATTATACGCATTTCACTTCCCTGACTCCGAGTTTGGGCTACATACTGCTTAATTTCATTTTGGTATGAAAAATATATTAGTGTCTGGAAACAGATTACCATTTATAAAAGCCTCCTTTGCTTCTGTCATCAGCAAAGTAGGTTATCCCTTGAGCTAACAACTATTTTTACTGCATAAAGGATGCTGAGACTTGATTCAAAACTTGTTCTCTTTTCCGCTATATCGTACTGGTCTGTGACAGCTCTCCACTAAATGTCCCTGTTTCATAGGATCCATCCTGATAACACCAACATGCAAGGGAGATACACAGCTGAGTGGATTCCTTTGAACCTGTTATTAAAACAGCCCATACCAAATGTTTGAAGTTTTAAGTAATTATCTCAATATTTGCTACGTATTGTTATGATAATGACTATGAACATATTCAATCACTGCACTGTTTGACAAACACACCATTTTAAATTGAATGTTGCTTTTTTTAAATAAGATGCCATAAAATATGCATACAGTGTCTCTATTACCAATGTTACTGCAGCACAACTCTTCTGGTTCTCCCCTTCTTATTCTAAATTCTTGCTTGATGTTACTGAGAAGCATGAATACTTCTGCAAAGGCTGATTAGCATGCAGTGACTCCGTACCCGGGTTGGAAGGCAGAACTAACTGAAATTTCCAGCATACTACTAGATTATGCATTTCTCTGTGCATGCAAAAAGACATACTTGTTCACGTAACTCTGATACTTCTGTGGATACTTCTGTTAACATCTGTTCACAGAAGTGGCTATTGGCATGCACTTATCTGTGAATCACTATGCAAATATATGCAACTGCAGTGAAAGAAGTCCCTGGAAGATTTGAACAAACCCATTTACTTTTTGCAGATTTAAAATTTTGAGGTGACTGACAGGTCCATTGTCACAGCCCTTATGGAAGCTGGTTGCCTGCTTTTTCCACTGATAAAGCAGAATATTATTTGAGTACAAGAAGCATTACAGTGAACACAACAATTCCCAATTCTGGTAACATTTTGCTTGATCCTGTTTCATCGCAGAATGGCAAGGTGTGTCCTCAAGGGAATCAGGCCTGGACAACAAAGGTGATAACAAGTGAAAGTCATATTGCTGTTTACCAGAAGGGACAGATCCTCTATTGATAGATGCTGTTCAGGACACCATAGAAGAATCCTATAAAGACACCTTTATTAAAACCAATTCTCCATTTATGCTCACGGAGACATGCAAAAGACAAATCAATGTGGTCAAACTGATGTTGTCTTCGCTACTTGTTAGCAGTGCTGGTCAGATGCTTGTGATGAAGACCCAACCAGGATGGTCCTGACTGAGGCAGATATCGTGCTGCTCCTTAAATGGAATGCAATACTCTCTCCTGCCTGTCTGATCAGTCTGGGCTAGACTGTTTAGAACAAGGTATTACTGAAGGTATTCTTTTCAACAGTGACCTTCTCAGGTATCAGTCCTTTCCTGCAGCTGTTCCAGGAGTCACACATGTTACCAGGTGAGTTTGAGGCTGGAGTGAAAGCTTTATTTGTTATCCCGTTCCCTCACTCGACATAGGAGGGGAAAGAACTGGTGTACTATATTTGGCAGCTATCTACCTCCAAGGTTTTGTACCATACAGGTACAGAGGCAAGAGGTCAACAGACACATGGTTTTTTTACTGCATCTTCCTCCCCTTCACAGTGCATGTCACATAAAGCACGATTTCTTCCCCTGCCTCTCATCTTTACCATGATTGCAGCAGCCAAAGTGAAGAGGGAAATTCTACAATTTACTTCGAGAGATGGAGGGAGATGTGCTGAATCCAGTAATACACAGAATTCCATGCCCTAAAATGCTATGTGACAATTGCAGACCAAAGAGTGAGCAATTCCTTAATTCCCACCTCTGCTTTATCTTTAAGACTTTAGTTTTTTCATTTAACACTCTCTGCATACCTCAAAGTAACCTTTTTCCCCTATCTCAAACCAAGTAAAGAATTCTACCCCCTCTCAATTTTAGGAATAAATATTATTCAATGTGAAGGGCTGCTAGCATGGATCCTAGCTTTTCAGGACAAATGTTAAAAGCTTTAAACAACCTGTTTAGAGATACTGTTTGATAATGAGTCAGCTGCTTCTACACTGCACCTTGTACCAAAAGCACAAGTAATCTTGCCCTCCAATCGTGCACTGTCGAACAACAGGGGGCTAAAGCAGTAGCTTAAGACACAGGCTTAAGCAAAGGCAGCTCCCCACTTTAAAAAGCAGATTAAGCATGCAACAGATGCTTTCTGATAATTTATGAACAGTATATGCTGACCTGGTTTTTATGATGTTGATTGTATGATGATGTTGGTTTGATTTAATTGGAAGACACAAGCAAAGCCTGAAATACTTGGTAAATATAAGCTACCCGCTGATAAACACCCTCAGGTCAGTTTGTGATAAAACCTGAGTTCTCAACTGTGGAGAGCCTATTTCTGGGCTCCAGCCAAGCTGCTAGAACTTCTTTGGTCAGTTTGGAGACTAAGATTAAAACAACTCCAGTGACTATGCAAAGGGTCCACAAGCAATATGCTAAAAAGCCAAGTAGATTGTCATATTTTCATATTGTTTTAAGACCTTTGCATGCTCAGGATAAATTTTAGGTACCCACGATCTGAGCTTGAGGGACTCATGAGGTATCACAGCCCTTGGCTCTGAGGGTATGGAAATCATACTATTCTGCAGCAAGTAAAGACACTAACCCTTGCACGAAGGGGCTGAGCTCAGAAGCACCAGATGTAGCTAGCTCTGGTTGTTATAAATAGCAGCTTAAAGTTTCATGATTAAAATAATCTGCCCCTCACATATGGAAACTTTGAATGCATTCATACAACATGAAATAATCAACATGACTTGATTTCCTTGCTGTTGATCTGTTATTGTAGAAAGCTTGCCTACAGACCACCTGGGGAAGCCTGCACGGGGGCAGGAAGGAGGGACTCATGGTTCCTCCGGTTGCATCCACTCCTTCCCACGTTCTACATTCGGGTCCAGAGGAGAGCCACAAAAATGATGAGAGGGCTGGAGCACCTCTCCTATGAAGACAGGCTGAGAGAGTTGGGCTTGTTCAGCCTGGAGAAGAGAAGGCTCTGGGGAGACCTCATTGCAGCCTTTCAGTACCTAAAAGGGGCCTATAGGAAAGATGGGGAAAAAACTTTTTAGCAGGGCCAGTTGTGATAGAACAAGGGGTAATGGTTTTAAACTAAAAGAGGGGAGATTTAGACTAGATATAAGGAAGAACTTTTTCACAATGAGGGCGGTGAAACACTGGAAGAGGTTGCCCAGAGAAGTGGTAGAAGCCCCATCCCTGGAAACATTCAAGGTCAGGCTGGACGGGGCTCTGGGCAACCTGATCTAGTTGAGGATGTGCCTGCCCATTGCAAGGGGGTTGGACTAGATGACCTTTAAAGGTCCCTTCCAACCCAAACTGTTCTATGATTCTACTATGGCATATCATAACATTTTAATCTTGTAGTCACCCAGACAGGGACCTGTTAGGACGTGATGAGGTTTGACATCCCTCATAGCTGGGCTTCTGTGTGAAACAGCCTAGGCATGGGGCAGGGGAGTGGACACAGGCAAAGAAGAAAATGAAATACATGCCCAGGTAGGTTCCTATTTGGTATGCAACTGGGAGGCACGCTCAGACTCACAAACCCAGAAATACCCTGGGTCCCATAACAAAGAGGAAGGCAGTGGAGTGCAGCGCATGGCAAAGTTCCCAGCCAGTTCAATGGGGTCAGGATTTCCCCTGGGAACTGTTGCTATTTCTGCCATTGCTTCTTCTAGCTGACCTCATCACAAGATACCTTTTCCCACATAGTGATGTTCAGTCTCCCACAGTCAGTGAACACGTACCCCTTGTGCATACCAGAAATTCAACCTTCAGCTTCATCCAGATTTCTGTGTTCATCACTGCATTAGTACACGACAAATAGCTCCATTTAAACGTTTTCTGGCTCTGCCATCACAGACTGATACCTTACTGCTGACGCCGACACGCTGCCTATCTTGCTGCTCTGCTCACTCGTGAGTTATCCATTTGCTGGAGATAACCTCGCTAAGCCAGTATATACCCTGACATTTGAAGGATTATGCAGGGCAGTAGGTTATAGAGGTAACGTGTTATTAATGTTTCCTGCAACATCCAGATCATAGCTGGACAGAATTTTTGTGGCGAAACATCAAGTGGGAAAGATTCTATACAGAGTTACAGGAATATTTTTTTGAATTTGCGTCAATTTTACCAAAGTGTTTGTTCTTAGAAATAGCTGTCATTGGGCTGGGGACAGGGGTGCACAACAAACAAACCTCAAAAAGTAAAAACATTGTACTCTGACATTTTTGATAGTGATGTATTTTGCTTTTCAAGCACAAAACAACTTTTCCATTTGAAATGACTTTCAAAATGTATTTTTGAATTATTCAGACAGCTCAAATTGAAAACACCACTCTTTCAGACCAATCAAGACACTTCTTCACCACAAGTGATTCTTTTTAGTTCTTAATTCTGTGGATTTTTGTTTAAATATTCATCGGCTCAAATCAAAATTACTTTATTTTCTTATGACTGTCAGCAAGTCATGAAACCCTTCTTCATGTTCAGCTTTAATCCTGGACCCCATTTAAAAGAATATTTAAACTTAGTCTCAGAATTAAGGGCACGTTAAGTGCCCGTTCAGGTTCTGCACGGACTAACTATGAATGCCAGGGATGCTGAACTGGCAAGCTTAGCAAGGCCTCCCCAGCCCTCCTTTCTCCTCTTCAGATTTTCTAAATAGGATTTTTCTTCATTGCTCAGTGGAAAAAAGAGTGACTGTTTTAGAAATTATGAGAAGATTCATACATTTCAAGGATGCTGTTCCTGACCTTTTGATCATCAGAGAGCGAAAATAAAGCACCATCTGCAAAACTTCTGTATTTGGAGATAACGTGAGCTCTCTTGTGCGCCAGAAGGGTTCTTCCCCTCCCATCTTCCCAAACAGATATTATTTATTGATCTAAAGACACAGAAACAAGGACTGAGTAAAAAACAACAGGAAGAAAATTAAGAGAAGGGACGTCATTCTTACAAAAGGCACCTGACCAATGAAGTTGCCATTATTCCCCCTTCCCCCTCCAGTCTTATTCTATACAAATAGAATAAGCAATCAAATTCACATTGAAGTCCAGTTCTTCATTTTTCTGTAGTTCAAACATGTTTTGGAACAGACTAGGCTCCATTTGTATATACATATATTAAAAAAAGAACACATTTCAATTAAAAACCACACATTTCAAGCTGCTTATATTTTATACATACACATAGATTTCACACATCACGGGAACAAGCACGCAGAACCAACCACAAGCGGTTAAGTTAACGAACTCCTAGCACCCTTCCTTTGTTCAGCTCCCACAAGTTTCTGCTGCGGGTGGGTGTAAGTCTTTTGAACTCCTTGAAAGCAACAAAGAGAAAAATGTAGATCAATGTGTTTAACCACGTACTTTCCTGGGCTGCAGGCAGAACAGCTCTTGACTTGAAGAGGAGCAATATGCACGCATCCAAGGACATGCTGGTGAGCAGCTCACAGCATTCCCTGGGGCTTCTCTGTTTATTCTGGTTTTGTTTATTGGTTTCAATGGGACACTTGTATCCAAAGTATCTGAGTGCCTCAGACATCACTCAGTTGACTTTCCTCATCAGCAGGAGCAAGAGAAGTACCTTGAGCTTTGCGCTCTGGGTTGGAAGTTGAGATGAGTTGGCGTGACCAGAGGGATGCTGGAGAGTTTGCCCATCCCTCCACTTGAGGGGAATTGCCTCTCTGTGAGAGGTGCCGGTTGTATTCCTCGTACCCATCCTAGCTTCTAAACACCATTAAACACAACTCTCTTGTTAACTTGTTGTGAGGCCGTACCTTCTACAGATAGTGAAAAGCTGGTGCAATGCCTTGTAACAATATTGACTGACACAGTTACAATGAAATACTTCCAAGCTATTGCATGGCCAGAAAAAGAAATGAAACTACTGTTGTATAGAAGACTGCAGTATAGAAGCTTTCCAATATTTTAGATAATTAAAAGGGAAGAAAAAAAAGAGTTTGGAGAAGGAAGGAAATTTGAGGGAAGGGGTAGGAAACTCTAAAGAGGCCAAGCCAAGAATCTGGAAATAGAAAAAGCTCTTTAGAGGAGAAGACAATGCAGAAATAGACTACTACCCAGCAAGGTAGAAGAGAGCTTCAACTCATACTTGCTACTGTTTGTAGACTCACTCCCAGATGTAGCAATAAAATAAACACTCACCTACCTCATTACATCAGCTTCATGATGCACCCAAGAAATCCTGCTCCTGCTTGATCAGAAAAGGACACAAGAAATCTCTGTCACACGTTTACTTAACCCAAGATCAAGCTGCTAAATTGATTAGCAAACAGAAGAAGCAAAATCTTCAGAAACGCTACCTGCCCTGCTCCTGTAACAGACTAGCTAAGGGCAACCCACTCTGAGCAGGTGGCAACCGTTTTCCCTTCCCGTGGGGAATCAGGGGGGCTCTGACCGCACCTGGGTAGCCCCATTCAGGCTGGGCTGACCATGCTTCATGGCAGGTGAGAGCCTCTGAAAGGTTAGGGACTGCTTGGAGGCCAGCTGAGGGAAAAAGAAAAACCAACGTGTGCTGCACCCGCAGTAAGCATCTTCCCGCTACATCCCAAGGTTGCACATTCGGTTTCCTGAAGTCGGGAAGAGAAGGGGGGTTTGGCCCTGCAGCGCTCCCCGGGGAAAGGCTGCTCTGCCAGCCTGCCTCTGACTCACTGTTGTGACACTCGGTATTAAAGCTTAGGTAGTTTGAAGATCAGCGGAATAGAGGCATTTAAAAACCCTGTTATTTCACCCGTACCTTTGATTTTTAAATAACTGTGCTAATTCAAAAAGGTTCGTCGTTATTTACCACACCAGCCCCCTGAATATACCGAGCATTGTTCCAAGTTATTGTAACCCTCTTTTTTAAAGTGGATTTAAGCCATTACAGTCTATCGCATAAATCCTTCTTAGTTTGTGGATTATTGACCTGATAGGCCCAAACAGCTCCATCTGTCCATTTAAATGGGCACGAATGCTGTGAGTGTTTATTGCTTTCAATCCTATTATTTGTAAAGTGCTTTCTTCCTCTGTCTCTGTGTACGTACGTTCAGTATTCAGGGACAATTTATTGCCGAGTTCTTGTCTAAACTCTTTTAATTACAAGGCTTTCCAGGGCAAACAGCCCACATACAGTAGCTTAAGTAAGTGTATTGCTGCTTGACTTGGGAAATGAAGCTGTTGACTTAGAGCCAGCCCTTAGGAGTGATGTAAAATTTGATAGACTGGAGGAACATTTGAAAGTGAAAAGGGACTCCCTTTTGAAATGTTGATATGAATCCAGTCTTAGTTAATGAAGCTTTTATAGCCATAGAGAAAGTTATTTTCAGATATCTACTCCAAGTGGTTCTTATGAATGAGCTAAATTGATGCTCTAAGGGACATTTGTTGAAGTGAAAATAGGAATAAAATAGTTTATTACCTGTTGATATGTGTCAGGGGTCAGGGTGAGAGCATGCAGAGAAAACCAGGCATTTTTCATTAGTTAGTATTTGTTGGTCAAATCATTTACAAAGACTGAGTTAATCATCTTGACGTGTTGATTCAAATAATTTCTGATGGAAGTATTAAAGTGCTATAAAAAGGTTCCCTGTGCAAGGAAGCCTGTTCTCCTGCGCCACGGGTATTCTACACACAGAGTTATTACTGTTAGGCGATGCACTGAAAAGGCTGGAGAACAAATACGAAGACAGAAGCCTGCAAAATTTGGCTGCCACCTCGGCCTGATGGATTTCATGGCTGCAGTCTTGTCCTCTTCCTGCGGGTGAGCCGCTCCACCTGCCACCGGCGGGCCAGGCCACGCGGAACGTGTGGATGAAGCTTCCCAGTGTGCGGAAGGCTTTGCCTCTGACACGGCTGGCTTCTGTTTGCAACAAGAACTAGTGGAAAAGGGAAATTTTAGCAAGTCAGTCCTGTATTACATTTAAAAATCTTACAGAGACTAGAAAAAATACCTTGCAGATGATCTGTGATAGCTTTTGTATACATTAAATAGAGATGTCTTAGGTCTGACACTGGAAGAGAGTGGTTTCTATCCTGCTCATACTCTTGTTCAAGGAGCTTCATGTTTTTGATGCAGAGCTAAATATAACTTGTGTATGCACTGGACACATGGTTGTTTTTTCAGGGATGGGGAAACTCAGGGAAGTGGGAGGATATTTTTGGCAAGCTACATTTTTGGAAAAGAGACCTTCTTAAATCCAGAGCTAAGGCCAAACTGTGAGTGAAGCTGTTGAATGCATTTGATCATACTGTTTCATATATGATGCTGTTAATGTAAGTGTACTTGTGTGAATAGACACGCACAGCCCAGTCCACTTACTGCTTTTTTTTTTTTTGCTTATGTAAGTGATTTCATGCATTTCTTTAAGTCATCTGGATCCTCTTGACCCATTCTTGGGTCTTTGACTCACTGTAGGATTTACACAATACCAGTGACAAAATCTTGTCCTAAGCAGAAAGCTTGCACGAAATATTTCTTCCCTGAAGTGAAAGTAACTAACTTTTTTCTAAAAATGTCCTACTTACAGCAGTGAAATTTATTGCATCCTAGGCACTCACATGTTGTTTTGGCAGCGAGCAGTGTGGTGGCCTCTGAAGACAGTCCACCTAGCAGCTTTTAGGAGGGAGCAGCAGCCTCCCTGGCTGAAGCAATTTGAAATTCTGCCCTGTTATACAAATTCAAAGCAAAAGTTGGAAGTATTTAGGAAACTTTCACTCCCCCTTAGGCATCCAACTGAAGAATTATTTTTGGGGATGAGCACATATAATCCTGCCATGCTGGATACTCAGCGTGATAGAAAAAGAGAGTGATCCAGATATTCAGCTGCACCTTGGGCAACTGTTTTAGCAACACTTGTGAAATGCTGCTATGCTTGAAGATATGGAAGACAGTGATAAAGAGCATCTCTGCAACATTAAAAATTAAAGCTTTGCTCTCTGAGATGTAAGCAGTACACTACCTTGCATTTTTCATATAGTATATCCATAAGCTTTAGGATGACGTCTAAATTTTCAAGTGCATATTGGTTTCCTTACTGTATAGTATTAACTAGCATTTTTATCCTCCAGAAGTGGCAGCTGAGCATCTGATAGAGGAGCATCTAGGAAATAAATTTGTGTATATATATTTTATGTTTATATATATAGTACGTACATATACACACACACACTAAGACTGCATGTAACCAGTTCTGGCCAGTCACCCTAGGTACCAATAGAATATGTTTAACCCTGAGCTATTCCTATGAAAAATCAGTAAATTTATGACAGCATTATGTTTGTCTCAACTTAGTCTCATTGAGTTACTGAGACGAAATTACCCAAAGCTCTTTTGCAAGTGGCGGGAGGTGGGGTCTCTGCACATGAGCACAACCTCTCCTCCAGGGGAAGGAACCTGGGCTCACTAAAGAAAGCCCAGCTCCGTCACCCTGGATCAACGTGGAGCCAGAAGGGAACCTCTGTAATGCTCACTGTTGCTGCTCTAACGTTTCAGTCACCAGGAGAAGTGAGGACATTTTGGTATATTACTGGAAGGTATTCGTTTTATGAACTGTACCGGTAATGTGGCTTATATTCCACTTGGCAACTAAATTAGTTTCTGAGTTTATAATAGGTTTATCTAGTTAGGTGATAAAATTGAACTTACTAATTGGGCACTAGCAAAGACAGAGTTTGAACAAGTTTTTAGCTATTTTGATAGCTAGGATACTGTTTTAGTGATGACTTTAACATTGTCTTAAAAATCTGATCCAATGAATTATGAAGGCTGATTACACAATCACTGCTGTAATATTTTAATAAAGCAGTCCACATTATACTGAAGGCATGTAAACTGACCTGTTCCTGTGAAAGCCACTCTTCTGCCACTTGGTTTGATAGGCTAATAAAAGAAGGGACATATTGTAGTTGATTCTAAGCTTTTAGACCTTATATTTCAGGAGACTGACAGTGTGACAGTACACATTTCTTCATAGGAAACTTTGGTCCTTGCATGGATTCATGTATGCTTCTTATGATAAAGGGAATGAAACAAAATAAATAGCTATACATAAGTCTTTCATCATGAAACAGAGCAATAAAAATTTAGAAGGTTATCAGGTTATGAAGCTGATGGTTATAGTCTCAAAGCATACCACTAACTGGGAACATTACATAGTACAAGTCTCATTGCCAACTGGAATTCTTTTAAGCTATACATTAGTTATTTTACATCATTTAAAGGGGAAAGAATGATGAATGCTCAATTAATTGTAAAATCAAAAGCACAGAGAGGAAACATCTGACTATTTTAATATGCTCATATGAATTGTCTTCATGGCTGCATAATTCATTTTAACATGAAATAGCCAGTTGTGCAATAAACTGGTTCTCAAGGATGGGCTCGTTCTGCTAAGACTTTGCTAAAAATTTCATCCTGAGCCAGGCGGGAAGACTGAGGCCAGTCAAACCCATTGAAACCCATGGGATGTGGTCACAGTGTTTGAATCTTAAAGCAATTTAAAGTGGAAGTGACTGTGAAGAAGCACCGGGGCCTTCGGGGAACCCTAGCCAGACTGGTAGGGGGTTTCATCTACTGGGATAAATTCTGCAGCACCTAGCTCCAGTGAACCTTAACCTCGGTGAAGGTACGCTGATGGGCTGCTGGCTGGGCAGGTTTGGCAGCCTGGCATGCACACACTTTCTCAATTCAGGGCTCGCTCTCCTCTTTTTGGTTGAATTTGGCTGCCAGCGCAGAGTAAGGCAGCTCCTGGGGCGGCTGAAGGCTGCAGCCCACCTCCTGGTCCTCCGTGCACCACTGGAAAGGTGCAAAAACTCTGCAGGGTTCCAGCTGACCCCAAATCACAGAGCCAAAGCCATGTTCTGGCCCAATCCCTGCTTGCAGCCTGTGGGCAGAATGCGATGGAGAACAAAACATGCAGAGGAGTTTTAGCAGGAGGACTTCAGCTGGCTTTGTACCTTCTTTGTGCCAGGCAACTACTGTGAGTGGTCCTAAGACACAGTGATGAGTCTATGGAAGCCAAACCAGGCCATTTTTCTCCAAATGACTCTGTTCTTTCTGGTTTTGTTTTGTTTTGTTTTGTTTTAATCAATAAAGACTATACAAGTAAACTCAGCATGACTGAACAGAGCTTGCTTTTTAAGTAGTGAAGGACAACACGCTGTTCTGAAATCACAGTGAATATCAAATACCTGACAAATTGATGGTGTCTCCAGAAGCTGAGAAGAAATGACACAGAGGACCGTAGATTATCTGATAAATATCTAGGTGGATCCCAAATGGTCCCAAAGGAGGAACGTGGTCTAGCTTATGAGGAGTTTATTGTGTTGCCCTCTACTCCCTCAAGAGATGTGGCTGTCTATGAGCCCTGTGCAGATAAAGAGCACTGTTTGCAGAGAGGATCCTTCTCCTTTTAGCTCTGCAGCAGCTGTAAATGCTGAGAGTGATCAAGCTCTTGTTTCCCTCTTAGACATCAGAAAACCTTTGTGGCAGGACTGTCATAAAGCTTTATGTTCATATAGCACTTATAGGACAGCTTGTCAGAAGAAGCCTCTGTGTGATTCCCTAATAAAGATAATGAATGAATAATCATTGGCAATATACATGCAAATTGGCTTTCCAAAGCATGGAGCCACAAGACAAAGTTTATCCATCAAGGGCACCAAAGCAATTGTGAGCAGTCCCCAGAGACTGAGTCCTCCCAGACTGCATGAAATCAATCTGGCAGCCTGTGAAATATATAGTCCAGTTACCTACATCCGTACAAATATTCACCCTCTCACCGTGGAGGCACTAAGGAATGCAGATTAAAAGGGCTGTTCCAGGACTGAAATAGTCACTCTGCAGTGAGAAGCCAAGTAGAGGCTGATCATTATTTTATCTGTGCTGAACAACATGTGTAAGCAAATTGCACATAATTATGACAAAATACCGTCAACAACATGACAGTCTCCTGTCGTGTTCTGGGGCATTTGGCACACAGCGCTGCCGAGTCGGATGTTTGTTCCCTTTCTGATGCTTGGTGTTTCTGTTTTGCCTGTTGCTTTGACTCACACTCTTGCTTAAATAAAGACTTGTTATACTGTTGTTGTGTACAGCGTTCACTGATTTATGCCAGAGGATTGAACTCCCGTAGCCAGAGTCTCAGCTTTGTTCCTTAGTGCAGGGGCTGTTCCCTGCCAGAAGCTCTTTCCATTCCCTGGGGAGAGAAATGAACCCAACCAGTGATATCCCTGAAGGAGAGGGATATACACACTACTGCAATGGAAGGCAGGGGGAGACGCCTCCTCAGGGGAGGGGAAGGTCAGTTTGCCTTGAGAACTTGTGAGCAGGCTTGTGCTATCAGACTTAGCTTTTGGCACTCATGGCCTGGACTTACTGGGGAGTCTTGCACCACTGCTGAATCATGTGTGCCTTTTGGGGAACTGATGGTTTGGCCCCATTTCAACCTTGCCAACAAGAGCCGTTCTATTGACTTTGGTGGGAGATGGCAGAAGCTGCAAGAGTAGAGGCTGAACTCTCCATGTAAGGAGGAGCTGTGCAGCAAGTGAGATGATCTCATCCTGTTTGACTAGTCTAAACCAAATGCAGATGAACTCCAGAGGTTTTTGAAACTTACAAAATCAAGGGAGAATCACTAGTCAGAATAAATGGCTTCAGCTTTTAAGTTGCTTGCTTTGCAAAGCAATCCTGGCTGGTTATCCTGCATTAGGATAAAGCTCAACAAATGGGCAACACAACTGCAGATGAAATCTAATACTGACAAATATGATGTAGTTCACAGGGAAAGTCACAAGAATGACTAAACAGTGCTAACAGTGTTAAAGCTGCATATTCACAATTTTCATTGCAGGTGTAACTACTGCCCACAAAAAAAGAGCTTTAAAAGTATGCTGTACGTACTTAGCAACTGGTCCTGGAGAAGCAAGCCAGTCTTGAATATCTTCCACGGCTTTGCAAGTGTTTGGAGATGTAGGTCCATCTACCTGATGAAGCCATCAGAAAGCACGGGATTAATAAGAACAACTTCTGTCTGGGTTTCACCTTTTTCTGATCAGAAATTTTGTTCAGGTGCAAAACCTGGTTGTGGCACTGGTCTTAGATTTCTATGTTTCTGGCAGCCCATCTTGAGGAGCAGGACAAATAACCGCGGCACACACGTGCATCAGCTCTGTAGCAGAAGTGCGGGTACGAGCAGATGTGCGGCAGGGTTTAAGTGCAATGGAATGCAGCATTTAAGGCCTTAAACTTTCAGAGGGTTGAAGGATGCAAAGGGGATGCGGTGGCGCAGGAGGTGGGCCGGCAGCAAATCCCCATTGCCTCCCTAATGGAGAGAGTGTGCTGTACCCCAGTGACGCCAGAGTGAGGGCATATAGACTCCTCGCACCCCGCATCTTTGGTTTTGAGGTCAAGCCATTGGAGAGTTGAGTGGAAATAAAGGGAAGATTGAAAAGAAAAGCGATGCATGAAGTATTCTTCACTCGGCGATGCTGTGTAAGGCGAGAACAAAGGCTGCTGCCTCTCCAGCAAGGCAATGAGCCCTCTAGAGGCAGCTGCAACCAAAGCAATCCCTACCACGATGGTGCGCCATGGAGGGAGAGCCCAGCCTGGTGCCCCAGACCTTTGCACCCTCTCTGAGCACCCACTCCCTCTCCCGCAGCCCTCCCCTGCATCCCCGTCCCCTGGCACCCACCCCTGGTCCCTGGTAGCTGCATTAGCCAGTAGGCTGGAGATGCCCTGGGGGAAAGGAGGTGCAGCTGGGCACAGAGACAGCAGCGGTTTTTCTTTATCAAGCCACTTAAAAAATGTTTGCAAACCATCTGCTAGTACATTATGTATAGACCATTGAGCAGTCCTCATCCTGCCTGGCATTTCTTTAAAGATATGGCAAGAACTGAGGAAAACAGCTTTTCTCAGCTACCCAATAATCCTTTCACAGTCAAACTATGTGCGAGGTGAATCTAATCGCAGTTAATCTCAGTCCTGGTAAGAGTCATTAAATGCAGCATGCATAACCTCCGCTGCCTACAGGAACGGCCAGGGCATTGCCTTCCCCTCGGCGTTTCCCGCAAGGCAGCGAGGAGGGAGGGAACAGCGAGGGAAAACTACTGGGGAGCGGTGCAGGATGACGAGCAGGCTGCAGAGCAGGTTCAAACATAAAAGCTGATTAATTTCTTACTGTTAATGGGTTAATTAAAAATGTAGACTCCTGCCCCTTCTACCCTGGGAAAGCAGTGGATACCGTGGGTATGCCGTGATTTTTACTGGGCCGGTTTCCCAAGGGCTGCCGGAGCAGCGGAGCTGACTCGTGGCTGACTCCTCTCTGTGCCGGGGGAAGCAGCCGGCGGGGAGGCCCCGGGTG
Source organism: Phoenicopterus ruber ruber (assembly GCA_009819775.1). Taxonomy (NCBI): domain Eukaryota; kingdom Metazoa; phylum Chordata; class Aves; order Phoenicopteriformes; family Phoenicopteridae; genus Phoenicopterus; species Phoenicopterus ruber. The sequence goes on from CM020216.1 coordinate 72,864,809, forward strand.
CAGCCTCTCCGCGGCCGACGCTGCGACCGCACACTGGTTGCGTTTTTACCGCTCTTGCTTCATTTTCAAGAACTTGGAACTTACCAAAAGCAGCAGTTTACTATATAAGAGAAGTTATTCAGGCTTTGAAAAAACCCTCCAGGCACTTCTGTACACCTGCCTTAACAAGACAGCATAAAACCTTTCCGCAATCCTCCTCAGGAATGCTGTATGTCCCGGTCATGTGGGTTCAGCTCGGTCCAAAAAAGTGCCCTGCGTCTTTTCTCTGCTTTCTCTCCAAAGCTTTAGGTGGTTCCTACCTATCTGCTATCAAACCACAATTTCTCCACAAGGAGAACCTTTCCTTTTACTCCTGTTTCCTCAAAGAAAGCACCCTGTAAGCTTAGTATCAAAGGGCTTAACACCTTAAGCCCCTCGTGACGATGTTTGTGGTCTTAATTGCTGAATGATCTTCCTCGCAGTCTGCAAGATACAACAGCAAAATGGTTCCAGCGATTTCTCTGCTGAAATAGCTACGTCTAGCACTAGCATCTCCTATGTCCTTACTTTTCTTGGCTAGATCTTAATTAAAAATCTATTAAAATTCCATACTTTGATTAAGAAACAGTGATAATTAGAAACATGTAGTTAATTTCTCCGCACCACTGCCAGGTTCACCCATCCATCTCAGACAAAGAAAAAAGAAAAAAACATGGAAAGAAGCGCTACAATTTTATACAGAATTAAAAAAATAAACCGACACCTTATATAAGTGTCTCACAGGATATTTGTGGGATGATATGGAAAATGGCACGTATGTCTTTTCTTTTCACGCTAATTTATTGTGCACATTATTTTTAAAGATGTGATGGCTGATTTGAATCAAGTAAGAATATATGTTAGCTAGCCCTCACCCGGCTGCTTCTAGAGAGTAATCAGAGGAGGTTTTTGTGATGTGTTTTTTTTCCCCTCTCCAAATAGAAGCAAGTATTAGATGCATATGTTGTTGAGAAGAATGCAAACGTATCCTTTCCTTTAATCTCTTTGTTAATATTTGCTTTGGTAAACTGGTAAGACTTTTGGAATCAGCATTTTTAAGTGAGATAAGACTACAGCTTGATGCTTGGGCTGATTGCAAGGCAGGGGAGGGACTATTTATTCTTGGAAGTCTGTGACAGAATTGATGTAAAGCCTAAAAAAGATATGTTTCTTTTATAAAGACGGTGCTGTGTAAGCAACAGTCCACACATTTCATCTGCTTGTTATGTTGTTGGTCTCTCATGAGCTACAAACCCCCACTGCTGTAAGCAGTAGTAACAGCAATCCCTAGCCCACTAGCATCAGATCCCTAAATGTTTGTAATGCAGCCTAATCCTAGACTGGAAAACACATAACTGGCTGATTTTTTCAGTTTGATTTTCAACTTTCAGCCAACAAAAACCTCGGTTTCCTGCGTGCATTTTTGTGCGTAGAAAGTTCCAATGTAGTTAATGTCATCTTAGAGGAACCAAAATTTTACTTTTTACTCTTCGCTTTGTCTTTTGGGCTACAGAACTCTAAAGATCAGGATTCATTTTTGTCAGGATGAAGAGCAGAAAAAGAATATCTTGGGTTTTGTCAAGCAATTCTCTTGCCTCCTTTGAGAGCTCAGCCTTTGGTGGCTGCAGCGGGGTCGGACACACGGCTGTATCATAAGCCTTTTGGACCAGCCCATCGGGAGGGAAGGAACATGGCTTGGAAGGGGCCACTGTCTTCCTCTGAAAGCATCCTGGCATTTCAACCTGTCTTTGGGTGCCATTTTGCAATAGGATGAAGAGAGAGATTAGGTCTGATGCCTTTCTTTTGGCCAATATATTGGTAGCCATTTGGGGCTCAGGGAAGGAATTTTGCCCTTGTCATGACTGTCTGGTCAGTGCTGAAGTTTCATTGTTTTTTTCTGAATCCAGATATCTAGTAAGCAAAATTTATAATTTGTGTTATTAAAGCTGGCTGGTGCCTAGCAGGAGGGACTGGTTTCTCAGCAGACTGGCTTTTAAAGGGGAAGAATTGCACAATCACACAATGTTTTTCTTACATTGAGTAGCAATTTCCCATGTTTCAACTTGTGTCTGTTGCCTCTTGCCTTTCCAGCATGCAATTCCAAGAAGAGTCTTGTTCAGTATTTGCAGACAGCAGGTCTCCTCTTCACCTTCTCTCCTTTTGGCTGAACATATTCAGCTCTCTCAGCTTCTCCTCATACATAGAATCGTTTTGGTTGGAAGAGACCTCCAAAATCATCAAGTCCGACTGTTAACCTAGCGCTACCAAGTCCACCACTAAACCATGTCCCTAAGCGCCACATCTACACGCCTTTTAAATACCTCCAAGGATGGTGACTCCACCACTTCCCTGGGCAGCCTGTTCCAGTGCCTGATAACCCTTTCGGTGAAGAAATTTTTCCTAATATCCAATCTAAACCTCCCCTGGCGCAACTCGAGGCCATTTCCTCTCGTCCTATCGCCTGTTACTTGGGAGAAGAGACCGGCCTCCATCTCTCTACAACCTCCTCTCAGGTAGTTGTAGAGAGCGATAAGGTCTCCCCTCAGCCTCCTCTTCTCCAGGCTAAATAATCCCATCATGAGCTCCAGCCTCTTGGTGGCCCTCTGCTAGACTGGCTCCAGAGTGTCAACATCTTTCTTGTACTACAGAGGCCAAAAGTGGATACAGCACCTCAGTTGTGGTCTCACAACTGAAGAGCAAAGGGAAATAATCACTTCTTCATTCTTGCTAATGCAGCCTGGGATGCTGTTTGCCTTCCTTGCTGCAAGGGTGTATTGCTGACTCCTGGTCAACTTGGTGTCCACCAGGACCTCCAGGCCTTATCTGCAAAGCTGCTTTCCAGCCAGCCAGACCTCAGCCTGTCCTGTGCATGGGGTTATTTCTCACCAGGGCAGGGCTTGGTGTTTCACTTTGTTGAACTTCATGAGGTTCGTCTCGGCCCATTTCTCTGGCCTGCTCTCCAGCGTAGTGACTGCTTTCCTGTTTTGACATCTGAAACTTGCAGAGAGCGCACTCATTCCCCTCATCCGTCCCTCAGTAAAGACACTAAACAATAATGGCCCCGGTATGGATCTCTGAGGGACTCTACAGGTAAGCGGCTTCCATTTGGACTTCGTACCCGTGATTACCACCCTTGGAGCCTGACGGTTCAGACGATTTCCCACTCAGCTTCTTGTCCCCTCATTCAGTCCGCCTCTCACCAATTTCTTTATAATTTCCATTTCCGGAAGGTATAAGTTAGGAAGGAATAAGAAGGAATAAGTTAGGACCTAAAATAACCATTTAGATTCTGAACAAAATGTTTTTATCGGCTTGAGTAGTAAGTAAATACATAAATTGTGGTGACAACTCATGCCAAAAACCTGTTTTGTGGGTTGTGAAATTGCTGCCGGTTTGCCCAGAGGTCTGCCAAATAACCAGCGGAAAATCAAGAATATTGGGAGACGGAAAGCACCTCGTATAGGCTGGCTGTTGGAAGGAAACTTACATAGTACCTATGTCAGACTGAGGCTTGATCTAGTAATTTTAAAAACATTAAGCTCATTCAAAAGATAATGAGTCCGTGAGCTAATCCCTGGATGTCAAGCTATCACTATTATTTGAGATATACCTGCCAAATATGTATAAACAGTATTGTTATTGTCTTCAGTAACTGTTTGTAGATAATTCCCTGCAGTGTGTGCACATTATTTCTTAATTCTTGGAAACATAAGATCTTTTTCCTGTGATTTGATTTGTAGGAATTAGTTTAATTGTTCCTTTTCTAAGAGTAGCTGCTGTAATTATTTCTCCGTGGTAAGCTGGGAGAAAGGATGACCACAGAAATCAAGTAATACTAAGGAACGATATAAAAATTAAAAATTACAAAACCTCAAGAAAAGTTCCTCATAACTCATTTCTTCCAGAATATTTCAGAATTATTTTTAACTCCCTTGGATGTTACTCTTGCTGATGTCTCTGTATTATATATAGAATCAACACTTTCAGAAAAGGGACTCGTGATTTTAGACGCCACTATTTCGGGTGCTCAAACTGAGACATTTTACTGGAGGCTAGTCATCAAAGGGTAATACTTATCACTCTCTAGCAACTATTTGCACTACCAGATTCCATGGACATTTTGAAAATAGTAGTTACATATCCCTTCTGGTTCGTGGAGTTCCAGCTGCTGAAATTGTAAGTGGGGCTGTTACCTTATCTCCGTGCATTAAGCACCTACGGTGGTGCTGGGGATGTTCAGTAAACACACATCTGACTTTCCTCTTTGGCTGAAGTGTTGCCAGACACTGAAGAAGCCAGGCTCTGAACTTCAGAGACATTTAGCATGATTTAAATGGGAATCAGGAGCCTGCCTTCGGGTGCTTGGGCTCTATGCAATATAAGTAGGATGAATGGTTCCAGGTCCTCTAAGGCTTGCTGTGCCCCGCAAGGAGCCCCATGGTGGAGGTCCCCAAACTCTGGAGCCCTCGGCACAAGAAAGACATGGATCGGTTGGAGTGAGTCCAGAGGAGGGCCACAAAGAAGATCAGAGGGCTGGAGCACCTCTCCTATGAAGACAGGCTGAGAGAGTTGGGCTTGTTCAGCCTGGAGAAGAGAAGGCTCCGAGGAGACCTTATTGCAGCCTTCCAGTACTTAAAGGGGGCCTATAAGAAAGATGGAGACAAACTTTTTAGCAAGGCCTGCTGTGATAGAACAAGGGGTAATGGTTTTAAACTAGAAGAGGGGAGATTTAGACTAGACATAAGGAAGAACTTTTTCACAATGAGGGTGGTGAAACACTGGAAGAGGTTGCCCAGAGAGGTGGTAGAAGCCCCATCCCTGGAAACATTCAAGGTCAGGCTGGACGGGGCTCTGAGCAACCTGATCTAGTTGAAGATGTCCCTGCTCATGGCAGGAGAGTTGGACTAGATGACCTTTAAAGGTCCCTTCCAACCCAAACTATTCTATGATTCTATGAAACTGCCCAGCTTGGAAAGACCGGTGCAGCACACTGCATCTCCGCTCGCCCACCTGCACCTTCCTTCAGTCCAGCGCAGGGTGCATGGGGGAATGTCATCCAGCCACCTCTTGACTCAGCATGCAGCTGGGACGTGGCTGGGGGACTCACCTGGGATTTAGGATTCAAGGGGCACCGCAGACAGCATCTGTTGCCCAGTGCAGACACAGCTGAACAAAACTAATTGGTAAGTCTGAAGCAGGCTAAGAAACTTATGAAGAATTGGAAATGCACTAAAAAACAAACATAAAAAAGGAAGCAGCGTGAAGTTATCAAATTTCAGACACATCCCTACCTCACTGGCAGTGGATGGGTGGATTTCTCCCCCCCACCCGGACTAGATGCGCAGATGCATGTTAATTTTTTGCAGTGAAAAAGATAGGGCAATAGCAGACCCAGAACCTAAATATAGCTGCTTCTACACTTAGTTACTATGTAATGCAGCTTGATGATGGTTGCCAGAGAAACCCATTTATGCCGTTGAATAAGGTTGTGCTGTCCCTGCTTTATCCTCTCCCACATAATGAACTTTTTAAAAAGTGAAGGTTTAGTACAGAATTGAACTATGGGGAACGCGCTGCATACGGAGGCAGTAAGTGTTTGGATGTCAGCTGTGTATGTGTACTTTTCCATCGTGGGGCACGGTGAAATAGCTCAAGGTATCTCTCTATAGTGCTGGAGAACGGCAGCGTTGTTAGCTTGGTCCGAGCTCTTCTGTCTCAGACACGGGGGTGGGTGAGGAGAGGCTTTCGCAACACACTCAGCAAAACTTTTGCCCGTCTCTTGAGTTCAGCAAGGGCTGAACTTTTTAACAGCTACGAGGTGTTGGATTACTTCATGACTGCATAGCTTTTCATAGTCACGGCTTCTTCCCTGCCAAGGACTAGAAGCAGACAAGCCAATGAACCACCGCAAACTGAAAGCGGCGCCTATGGCCACCTATGGCCTTGGACTGTCCCTCCTTCTAAGAGCGGCAACCTAGACCAACTAGGCTGACAGTAGATCAAGACAGTAATATCCGTATTAAACAGTGGGACCTGTGCATTAAGATTCAATAAGGCTGGCAAGGGCACCAGGGAAATGGGCTAGAGCTGGCCTACGGACGAGCAGGAGCTCTGCTGCCTGGAAGGCAGATGACTTTGGTAGGATAAAAATGCAGGGCTACAAAATCATGAGCCTTGCAGAGCAGACATATAGGGGTTGAATAACTATAGTCTCCTCTGGTATGAGAAGTAGAGTCCATGAATAATTCTGGTTTCCAGGTCTCAGCTAGGTCTCCTCTCTCTCTACCATCTCTCGTCGAAAGAAGCACAGCACCACTCACCTGAATCTTCACCTTTTCCTGGGCTTGATTTCTGCAAAGGTTGTGCTTTACTCGCGCAGTTATTTGGTCACTGGAACCGACCTCCTCTACCTCATAGCCTTGTCTGCAAGGAATGGATTTTCATGTTGGGCTGTGAACTGAGTAACGTCTGTTACTCGGTCAAGATGAAGGGCAAAAAATGCAATCCTCTGATACTTGCTCTCTGTAAAGCCCTTTAATTAGCCCTGTGAGCTTTTACGAGACTGGGGGCCTTACAGACTTCTAAAAGGAAGCACACAGAGTATTTCCCTTGGGATTTCCCCTTTAGCTCTGGAATTATCTCAGTCTTATTACTTATTGATTAATGAGGGCATTAGTCTCGTGACAAAGGTTTCAGCAAAGCACCGAACAGGGAGGGAACTACACTGAGATGTAACAAGGCTGAAAATATGGCCACAGAAAATAAAAAGTATTGATCTCCAGAAATATTGGCCCCGGCTGGGGAACAGCAGAGCCATGGAAAAAAATGACATGGCTTCAGGTCACAGCAGAAGCTTCTCTTTGATAAGATGGAAAAAATAAGTCAGAGAAGGAAGTGATGGTGAACCAGTGAGAGCACTGGGGAAAAAAAAAAAAGAAATTAGGAAATGTCAGACACACCTGAAGCCAAACTGCTAAGCAGAGAGTGCCAAGTCCCCTAGATGGTTTTTATGCTGCACTTAGAAACCACTCGCAGCTGGGCAGGAGATCAATAGTCCAGTGACAATTAGATACTAAGGAGAAGGAGAATGGTGTGGAAACACCACGACCAGATTGCTAGTAATACGTGAACATGAGGAATGGAGGTGGAAATAGTATTTTGAGAGCTTGATACTGGAATTTTTTCCCCCCAGTAAAACTGGCTTATTTCTTCTGAAAGGTGTCTTCAAGGCTTTTCAAAATAGCCTCAGACATTTCCCTTGCTGCTGGTCTAATGTTTCCTCTCATTTCTTTCCCTTTTCTGAGGATCTCCCTGTGGCTCCCTTTATTGGTTAAATATATGGAAGGCGACCTTTGGTTTTCACATATTTTCTTTCTCACAGGACTCATATTTTAAAACCTAGTGACACAGTGCCAATCTGGGTGCTTGTTTCATACTCTTTTCTGCCTGAAATGCCCAAGACAGTAAGTCCCTTTTTTTTTTTTCATTCTTCCTTCACACAACGACTTCTGCAATAAGACCCTGATACTTCATTAGAGTTGCTAGGCATTGCTGTAGCACTGGTAATTATAAGAAAGAACAATGCACAATCCCAGAACATGTTTCAAAGTCCTTCTCACCTCAGCAAACACATGCAGACATGCAGAAACACATCGAGAGGTTTACCCCTCCCCACTGCAGTTTCCTAGCTTAGAAAAATCCTACCTTCAGCCTCTTTGTATTACTGTCTCCTTGATCACTGTGGCTTTCATTATCGAATTTCTTTCTTCAAGGTTTCAGAAGTCAGTGGTTAATAGTACTTTTCTCATAACTTTGTGGCTCTCATCTTTGTGAGCAGGTAGGAGTTGTTCTCTTTCAATTTACAAAAGGACAAAAGGTTTCCATAGGCTTGCTGCTCTACCTACACACTTGGGAAACATAGCAGGGAGGGAGATGCTGCTGAAGCACAAGATCCATTAGCAATCGTTTCCCTCGCAAGGGCACGAGAAAACATGATTCTCTACACGATGCTGATCACAAATAAATTCCCAGTTTTCCCTTTGGCAGAGGGGAGAGACACTGTGTGACTCTCAGCTTTGCAGCCATACTTTCTCTTGCTATCGCCGTAACTAGATTTAACAACTGCCAAGTTTTAGACAAATCTTTCAGCAAGTGTCAGCAAAAAGGGTTGGTTGTAACGAGGGCTCTGATTCTATTTTCACAACAGTGAAATAAAACAGGAGCACATCTCAGCCTGGGAAGCCTCTAAGAGCAATACCTGTGGCTTTGCCCTAAACTCCAGGTAAGGACTTCTGAGGTTTTGGGTCAGCCAAAATTTGACTGTGGCATGGCAGAGGGGTCATTGCCCCTGGCTGTTCTAGAAAATAAACGGGGGACCCATCCTGTACCAGACAAATAACAAGCACAGTTTGCTCCCCCTCTGTGCCCGCTCAACCCCATCGACTGGCTTTTACGGACAGGGTAGTGTTTGAGCACATGTGTATGACCAGCGGGACAAGGCGGACCCCGGGCCAGGGGGGCTGGCGGTGGCCCTGCGGGGGACGTTGGGAGGGCTCAGCGCCACGCCTGGGTAGCCACAGGGCACACGCGGTGAGCCCCGCGCCCCAGCGCAGGAACAGCTCGCCTTCCTCCGCCCCGTCCCGGGAGCGGACAGGGCGCACGACCCTCGGCGCTGGATGCGACAGGCGCAGCTGTAGGTTTCATACCCGCAAGACGCGGGCGTGCGCTGCTGATATAGTGTAAAGGGCTGGGAAATACAACCCTTCTGCCACGGTGCGATTACTCCAAGTTATTCTTCAAACGCTAATGACTGGAGTGGGGAAATAAGAGAAAGAGAAGAGGGTAACAAACTTAGCCACGGGAGCAGCCATGTTCCTGCAATTCTTGGGGTTCAAACAATAGAGGAGACAGAAGAAAGAAAGTGTGATGCCAATCACTGTTTTCAGTATCCTCCCACGTAGCAACTGCTTCTATTGAGCCTTTCTATCGTGGAAGCCCTTCTTTCACTGCAAACAGAACGGGAGCTCTCGGTGAGCCTTGGCTCCCGGCGGAGGAAAATGCTGTGCTTGGGTCAACAGCAGTGAAAACTTGTTTATAGCTTTGCTTTGCCAGAGTGCTGTGCAAGTCGGGGGCTTGGCTTGGCTTACTGGGGCTTGGCTCTGCAGAGAGAGCGAGCTGGGGGTGGCTCCTAATTCGCAAGTTGGCTCCTTGCCGTAAGAGAGACCCCATCCTTCCTCTGAACTTAACCGGCAGGTCCTTACCAGCCCTTCAGCCCTAATGCCTGCAGGGCTCCAGCTCTCCGGGTGGAGAAGCTGGAAGGCCAAAAGCGACCATAGACCACGAGGGCCGTACGCTCTTCCCCATCACCTCAACGCCCGTGAAATCCCAGCTGTGACTGCAGCTGCCTTGTAGTTCCCAGGCAGCATCTGGTCAACGTAACATCTCTGCCATCAAAGCTACCGGGCCGAGCCTCCACCACCCCTAACTGGACCACACCTGGACTTTGACAAAGTTTGTACCTGGATCTGAATTTTGCTGCTTGAACTCACTTCTAGTTTTTAAATGAATTTTTGTTGGCTTCCAAGTAGAACAAAAGGGAATTTGCATTCTCTAGGAAACGTGATCAGAATGACAGTAGAGAAACCTGAATTTAACTTGAAAAATATGATGACAGAGTATGAGCAATTAGCAAGGGAATCCCTGTAAAAAAACCAGGTTGTTAATACAGATTAAAAAAAAAAAAAAAAAGAATTCTTAAAAAGCAGAGCTAAGCAGGCCCAAAGAATCTGTAGTGCAGAGCATTAAGGGAATTTTCCAGTTTTACATAACAATTCTGAAAGATCTTCACTGCAGGAGAAAAGAGAGAAGCAAAAGATGTGCTAATGCTCAAGAAAAAAAAAAGTTTGCCGGCCAATTGCTATACATATTTTCATCTCAGGAATAAAATACTGGAACAAATATTATTAGTAGTAAAGGCATCAGAGTACCAGAGACTAAAGAAATGTTTGAAGGTACCCTTACTTCGACTAAATGCTTTGACAAAGTATTTTAAAAGACTTATACACATGTATAGATTAACAGTGATGACAGCTGTGCTGTAGTATCACTGCTCTGTTATTTCTGTGCGAGAATATTTGTTACAAAGCAAAATTACAAAAAAGTAGTGCCACTGCAAATTGGTTTGCTTCGGCAGTTCTCACTATTGGTCAGGAATTTGGTAATTGAAGGATCATTAAGAAGTGAAAATGTGCCTAAAAATAACTTGTTCAGCAAAGAGTCCCTTTTATTGGATTTCTTTATCTGAAGACCAGCTCCAGTGTTTCTCAGAGCTGCAATATGCTGCGTATGTGCAAGTCCTTCCTGCTCTCTATTACAATTTACTGAGTGAGCAAAACAGCTTCTTGATAGACTCAATTTAATGAACTTACATAGGAAGACCTAGTCACAGGACTAAAACAGAGCCCTCTGTGGCCAAAACAACCTCTGTACACCTGCTGAAGGGAGGACAGCTTGGTGGAGACGCTGCAGAAAACAGGATTCCCGGGGTTTCAGAGGAATGAAATGCTGCAAATAGCTGGCTTAGGGATTTAAAGGGAGGGCTTTAAGAGCTACCTTTCAAACTTAGCGGTAGATCTAAACAAAATCCCCTAAAAGAGAGAAGCTGGAAATTTGCACCTATCTTTATTTAAAACACAGCTTTCCAGCTTCTCTCTGGTGTCTTGATGAGAAGTGTGCCTTGAACATGAAATAAATTCTAGGTGTTGAGGCTTCGCTGTAGCTTTTTTTTATTTTCACCTCGCCCTTTAGCAGCTTCAGAGCTGGGACACATCTGTGACCTCCTCACCCCATTTGCCTCTGCGTATGAGGGTCAGGGGGGCAAATCCTCGGCCAGGCCAGCTCGGGTCCCCGAGGCATTGCGGGGAGCACAGCCGGGCAGACAGCACCCATCCAGCCAGCGACTCGCCGCCCCCCTCTTCGACAGGTGCTGCACCCTCCTTCGACGCCAACGCACTCAGAGACCTTCATCCGTGCGGTGCAATTACCCTGACTGCTAATACTCTTTGGATAAGCAGCGTGGCGTTGTTCGGCCGTTACATTACGGCTGTGATGGGATTTCAGAAACCCCTCGTGCTGTACGGTGGATACCTCTGGGTGCAGGAGAGCGCGCGACGAGGGAGGTCTGCTCTCTATAGACCTTCACGTCGGCAATGTGAGCTCAAATCTTTCCTCTCCTCACTGCAGGTAATTACGCCCTCCCACTGCTTTAAACAAAAATACATTCTTCTCTTTCAAACAGTCAGATTTTGATAACTTTTTTCTGCCCACCTTAGCTCATATCAATCAGGCTTTACGTAACAGTGGTATTTTGAGAAGTGACACCTACTCTGCAGAAGAGCTATGAGCAAAGGCCAACTTAAAAGGAAAAAGTGAACATGAAATGTTACGCTCTGGCTAGGGACAGTATTTTCACAAATAACAACCAAATGGAAAAGCTGACCTGGAGGAAGAGTTTGACACAGAGGGATCCTTGGTAGTAAATAGGATTTCATGTCTTAGAACAGCTCCTGGCCTTAATTCTGTTTTCATTTTTGATGTACTACGGAAGAGGGCAGTATAAACTCAGCGTTTTGCATGTAGTAATAAGAATGCTTCTGTGGTCACATTAACAGCAGCGAACCTTAAATTAATGTTTCTGTTAATACACTAGGGAATAATTTATTCAAGAGCAGAGCCAGCCTATTCAATCTCCAGCGGTTCACGTTCGGGAGTATTTTCTATCCTAAGTCTTGGAAACACGGAACTGGGAGTCTTCTTTCACTCTGCCTATCCTGTCCGCACGATCTGTAAATCCAGCGTATACTCTGGATAAATGATAAACGCCAAACAAGCAAAAGCAGGGTCAGAGCTTAGTGCTGACTAAGGTAGGCAATTGCAGGACGTGCTTTTACTTACTCCTGTGGAGATGGGAAGGCTGTATCACAAGAACAGCCCCGTTCGCCAAAAGCCCGGCTTCTGCTGATTTTCATTAAGTGGAACGTCCGTCTGCAGGGGTGGATGGAGCAGCTGGAGGACTCCTGATGGAAGAGCCTTGGACACTGCTTCCAGCTTTTAATAGTGTCTCTGTAAGTTACTGTACTCACATAAACTTGACAGGACTGTATGGACAGGGAGGAACGGAGGTAGGTATTGGTCCAGCTTGGTATTTAAAAATACAGGAGCATATAATCTTGTTCGCTCAGGTTGATTTCACCACCACAGAGCCGAAACACCTTCCAGCCATAATATGATTTATGGCCGCAGTGGCAGCATCACTGTGACTCACCACGGTCTGGAGAAACAAGTGCAGGAAGGTGTCCAGGCAGAGACGATACTCTTAATCAACCTAACTGGTACCATTAGAAAAATAGACAAGTTGTCAAGGATATAATCGTCTGTCAGGCCTTTGAGGAGTTAAGTTTGCAGAACACTTTGTGCTCCTGCCTTTCCGTAGCACTCTTTCCCTTACATAATAGTTCGGCTTCCCTTACATAATAGTAACTTTCTAAAATCTCCTTATATTGCTGATTTTTTTTAATGGTTTGCATCTCTCAAAAGACAAATTTCTCTGTGAACTGTGACGGGAAACATCAGACAGCTTGTGGAGGTTGTGCGTGCAAAAGGGAAGGAAAAGTTTCCTCCAAAAGCTGGAAGGAAGGGGATGAAATTACTATATATACTATCGCAGGCTTAAAGTTATAATTTGACATTTAAAATGTGCTCAGGGAGAAACTTGTATAAAATCAACTTTGAAAATCTAACAGGATACCACAGGGTCTGTAGGTGGTTACACTCTAATAGAGAATTTCATCGAAGTGTTTAGCAGGGATAGTGCTTTAATAAAAAGAGTCTATAAAAAGAAGTTTCTGTGAAAATCTTTAGGATTCAACAGCAGAAAGGGGAAGAAAGAGGGAGAGGTAGGGGAACGGGGAGAGAGAAGATGTGATTTAAGTAACGTCTGCTGAAAACTGCGTGCTTTACAATCTTGTGTAGGTGGACTCTAAACATTTTAATGAGGCAAACGTCAGACTCGGATTTCAAGTGCCCCAAAGTATGAAATGTTCAGATGAAAGGCTGGAGTTTCTGCCCATCTGTAGCAGAGTTGTACTGCTATTTATAGACTTACTTTTCTCAAATATCTAAAACGCTTTCTTTGCTTCTCATAAACAGGCATGCCTATAACTGAATGTAACTGAGTCATCTGAATATACTGCAGTTTTCCTCTAATTCGCAGGAAACTGAAAACCTACTTTTTCCCTAGGAAAGAACCTAGGTAGATAGCCTCCAAGCACTGTCTTTTGAAAAAAATATTGCAGCTCCTGTGTGCAAGGTGATTTTGCAGTTCTTGAACTTGGAGATTTTGTGCTGATCCCAGCGTTGGGTTTGAAATTTTCCCAGGCTCTGCCACATTTCTCCTCCTCCACTTGCAGACTCCGCTTGCTTTCTCCTGTGTTTTGACAGGGAAGATCATGACTGGATTTGCTGGGGAGAGCCGCATTCAGAGAAGGCAGTTTTTAACCTTCCCACACAGTTAACCTGAACATGTCCTAGAAAACATGCTAGTTAAGTGCATTATGTACATTTACTTTGTCAGCTGGTTTTCATGGATGTCACTTGAGCAGTCACTGCATAAGCACTCTCTAGTTGATTTAGGTTCGCTGTAATTTGAAATCCCTGTCAAACCTAAACAAAGTCTGTGAGTAAGGAAATGTGACCATTAGCCAAGCTCAGCGTTGAATACTATAGAAAAAACATCCGCCTGACATTGCAGTAATTGCAGTACAGAGAGACTATAATTGTCTGGAATAGCTGGAATTGTGTATTAGCCCCATTTTCTTGACAAATAGGTCATGCACGTATTCAGAAGGAAGATTTGCATTATGTTTGTTACTCTTGTCATCCCGGGAACCTTTTCAGGGTGTCTAAGAATAAGTTACATATTGGCATTAAATTGAGACTAAAGCATTTAGGCATTAGAAAGTGCCGATTAAAAACAAACGCGAAACACAGGAGCAAATCTCTTCTCTGTGTCTTTATGCCTCTCTCTACGTGTGTTGCAGACTGTCGCTAGGAGGCAGTTGTGCCACGGACTATGTTGCCCTTCTAATTTCTGCATCACTTTTTCGCACAACCCGCATTTCCTAGCGTCTGGGAGCTGTGCCACTGGCTTCGCCAGTCTCAGGGTGACCTGGAAACATGACTTGTCCAGATGATGCAGAAGATGTCTAATCTACAGCCTTATCCAGTAGCATCTCTACCAATTTGAGGTTCAGCAGCTTCTGTCCCTGTGCCCGTGTCCCCTTCACACAGGCCAGCGGTCCTCTGGGGCACCTCACTGTGCCGTACATGGTCTCCACAGCACCACTCTTCAGCCAAGACTGCAGCAAACTGCTTCTCTAACCTACTGCCATAGTGTTTCCCTGCTTGTGTTTGGCAGAGCAGTAAAGCCCTTGGGCGTGTTTTAAGCTTTCCCCAGCATGATGCAGCATGAGGGCCAAATTCCTCAGAGTCCTGCCAGACCCTGGCCACAATAACCTCAACTAGAGAAAAATCAGTCAACATTTTCCGAGCCAAATGCACACTGTGCATGCCATTAATTTGAATGAATGTAAATATAAGCACCTTAATTTCTCCAGGAAGAGCTTGCAAAGATCAGCCCAGCCCTTCAGGAAAATGAAGCAGACATCCAGTTCTTAGCAACTAGATTTCTCATAGAGGCTTAAAATTGTGATGTACTGATCATAAAGGTGACATCCTTCTAATGAGTAAATGGAAAAACTACACCATGACTTGGTTGACCATTGACCACTAACCAGCAGATCCAGTTATAAATACCAAGTATCACAGTGCTCCTTCCTGCTGCTCTCTGCCTCATGGTGGAGAGCATCACGGATCAAAGCCTGGCTGTGTGGACATATATTTAAAAACATGTCCAGATCTCAACGTACTTCAAAGTCTTGGTGGACAAGAAGAGAGGACTGGCTGGGAAGGGGCGATGCAGCTGGAAGAGGAATCGCGGACATGATGTCTAAGTTTGCACATACAGTGAGGGGAGGCAGGGAAAGAGTATCTGGAGGGCAATAGGTGAGTGTACGGCGCAAGGTGACACTACAAATACAAGTGAACACTACAAATAAAAGTAACACAAACATGAGAAAAGAGCAATTTGCTTATCACAGACAGATACTACACATGATCTTAGCCAAAAGGCCGAGAAGCGATAAGCGTTATAAGTAATGTGAGCTTAGAAAATGCTCTTACGTTTCCTAAACGATACACTGTGAATTGTTAGCTCTGCTTCACTAACAGTGGTCCTTCGTGTGGTTTCTTAATATTTCAAACTTGATAAAAACGTAAAACCAGAGTGCAGGCTCGAGAACATGGTCACAGCAGCAACCAACTGCTGAAACACGCGCTTTTTCCTTGACATTAGACGTGGCTCACTAGAGGGCACCAACACCTCAGCTTAGTGCCAAACTGCTGTGACCAGGAAAAGTAAAAGAGTTCGTGGAAAAAAAATGCCCCTGTTCACAGCTAGGAATTAGTATATAAGAAAATAAAAATTGTAAATAATAACAGTAAGCAAAGTTGCTCTGGTGAAAAGAAAAAAGTTCAGGTCAACGATTAGGTTTCCAAGTTTGTGCTCAACAAGAAAACTGGAGACCTTCCTAACTTCAACTGCAAATGCTCACCACTGATAAGATAAATTGAACTGTATGAAATAAATAAACCCAAATAAATTTTTTAAAAGGTAAAATTCTCTAATTATAATTAAGTACACACAGTTTGATGCATTAGAAAAAGTGAAGTCAGTACCGAGTGATTAGTTAACGAAATACTGCTGTTCTTCAAGGCACTTTAGAAGTGAATGGAAATGGCTCAGATCCCCAGCCTGAACCTGGAAGGATGCTGCAGGTTAGTGTTCTGCAGAGTTATGAAATTTGCTTCTAGAATGTCTAGAAAAAAGCCGCTTTCACACTTTTCATCAGCGGCAGGCAAGTCCACCCCACGCGCCCATCCCCACGGCTGTGGTGTTGCATGCCGCGGTATGACAGGCAGCTGCTGTTTGGCTCACGCAGGTGCCCTGGTGCCTGCTGGTTTGGTATTTAGCGCTCTGGGATATGGGTGGTGGCTGCCACCAGGATGCCCCCTTCCCGGCATGCTGCAGCGAGCTCTGCCGTGCCCCAGGCCAGCCTGACCCAGGCAATTTGGGGCTTGCTACTGGTCCTGCCTCCTGGCACTCTTCTTGATTCTGAGCCCTAAAAAGTCAGCTCTACCCTAAAACACCGCTCAAAACGGAGTGCCTAAGAACAGGCTCTCCCAAAGCCAGCAAGATAACAAGGCCGTTTAATCATCCAAAACTATGTGGCCTCAGCTTTGCTCCCTCAAGGACGTAAACATCTCTTTTTAACCAGACTTGGCAGCAACAGTCTTTCTCCTGGATTTCAGCTTTATAAAACATTGATAGAAAAGCCGATCCTTGCATGACCCGACTGAAGAGGCTGTTGCCTGAGAGGGACTGAACAACCTGGTGGTTAAAGCACTGGCTGGCACATGGGGAAATCAACATCATGCAGGGTTAGATCTTGAACCTGTGTCTGGGGCAGCGTATTTGAGTCCCCTCTACAGTGCCGTGTCCTCTTTTTTGTCTAAAAGGTACTTTTGGGAGAGAGGAATCTGTCTATGCCCACATGTCTTGACACAGTAAAAGGACTGGAAAATAGGAGGAAAATTATATAAAGTGTAGAAAAAAATACAGCTGAGGGAACACTTGAACATGTAAAGTGAGACAGGGCAGTGCTTGTTCTACAAGTCTTGGCAAGGCTGAGGTGTGAGATCTGCTCGGAGGAGACCTGTGTCATCGGACCCAGGTGGATGTGAGCAAAAACCAGACTTCCCCAATGGAAACCCAAGCATAAAAAACCCAACTAGATGCTTAAGAGGTTAGTTGGCATTTTGTGAGTACTAGTGGTTGGCCATATGCCTCTAGATGAGCATCCTGATGCCTAAGTCTCTGCACGTTTAATAAGCCTGGGGGACTTATCTCCAAAGCATCAATACCACGGGGCGAAGGGGCAGTAACAGTCTCCTGGGGGAGCCCTTGGATCCAGCTTCTCACGACACTCGGATTAATCTCCTCAAATCTAACCCCCACCAAGTGCTGCTGAGGCCTCAGCTTGGACACTGGGTCTGGTACTGGAGGCTGCACTTCAGGGAGGAGACAGTTGAGGTGGGCTGGGCCCAGGGCTGAGCAAGAATCATAGAATCATAGAATTGTTTTGGTTGGAAGAGACCTCCAAGTTCATCGGGTCCAACCATTAACCTATCACTACCAAGTCCCCCACTAAATCATATCCCTTAGGGCCTCGTCTAAACGTCTTTTGAATACCCCCAGAGATGGTGACTCCACCACCTCCCTGGGCAGCCTGTTCCAATGCCCGACAACCCTTTCGGTGAAGAAATTTTTACGAATGTCCAATCTGAACCTCCCCTGGTACAACTTGAGGCCATTTCCTCTTGTTCTGTCGTCTGTTACTAGGGAGAAGAGTCCGACCCCCATCTCTCTACAACCTCCTTTCAGGTAGTTGTAGAGAGCGATAAGGTCTCCCCTCAGCCTCCTTTTCTCCAGGCTAAACATCCCCAGTTCCCTCAGCTGCTCCTCATAGGACTTGTGTTCCAGACCCTTCACCAGCCTCGTTGCCCTTCTCTGGACACGCTCCAGCACTTCTATGTCTTTCTTGTAGTGAGGGGCCCAAAACTGAACACAGCACTCGAGGTGCGGCCTCACCAGGGCAAGAAGAATTACAAAAGGCTGGGAAATAGGGCCTGTGAGGAGCAACCAAGGTGCCGTGTGGTTAGCCTTGAATAACGAACACCAAGGAGTACTGAAAACAGACCCAGAAACTCTCTGTTAAACGTGTGGAAGAATATCTCATTTCAGAGGGACGCTGTAGAAGATCTGAGGCCCCTTTCCAGGATAACTTTGTATAACTCTATGAAATCTCGGGTTTAGAAGTCTGTCTAGAATAACAGGGGCAGTGAGCAAAAAAGTCTAATAGTTTCATCTGTCTTTTACAGTCAAGGAAGCCAGAAGTAAGGACCTAATCCCTTGACTCTGAGGTATTGCAGTTTTCAGATGGAAAATTCTCACAGAAAAACTAAAACGAAACAAAGGCACGTTGTGTGTTAGCCTGAGTACTGGTAAATATATTTGAGTTGCCACTTTCAGGATTCTCAGTGTACGGGATGCGGTTTCCTCGTCCCCCTCCAATGCCACGCCTGTTTCATCCCACTACAGCCCCTGATCCGCTTCCACAGCGCAAACCCCGGCTCTAACAGCAGGGCACTTCAACAAGTGACCTGAGCAAATACGCCAAGGCAAGACCAAAGGCCCAGGGTAAGAGTAATCATCAGCCTGATCTTTAGCTTGCCTTTTCACCCTTGAAAGGCGTTAGCAAAACCAACCTGAGCATCAACACACACAGGCTGGCCCGTAGGTTATCGGGATCTTCTCTGTTTGTAATAGTCCTGTCACAGCGATAGCTGAGTCACGCCGGGACGTTAAAAAGAAAGAATTTAGTAGGTAAACTTTAGGAAGGGGGGAAGAACCTCTCACTGAAAGTGAAGTAGTCAAGACTCCATACTCCAACGCGAGAAGAAAGCCCCGACCACGAAAGGGACAACTGCTCCGCTTCTGCCACAGCGGCCAGGAGAAAACTTGAGCAGCAATGCCTAGAAGGAAGGAAAACAGCAGCAAAGCCAAGGAAAATGGGCACGCTGTGGGTACACAATGCAAAAGCACCAAGTCCCTCCCTTTCTCTGTATGCCTATTTGTTCCTATTGTGCAGATCTGGTTTTGCTTTGCGCGATAATTCTCCACACTGACCTTCTAAGGACAGACATGTTAGGGAATTTCAGATGGTGCTGTAATGTCTTGGCCATTGAAAACTCTTCCTTATTTTGTCTGAAATGTTCTGTGGGTGCTTTCTTTAGCAGCTTTATTGGCTCTATTACAGATTGTTATTTAATTTACATCCAGCGTACGAGCTGGCTGGCAGGAACATCAGGTAATTTTAGGGGGAGGTTTTTTAAATTATTTTTTTTTTTATAGTCACTAATTTGGTAACAGTAACTAATTTGTCAGTGAGCTGTTGTATTCCTAGTGATCCCCATTTTCTTCTTTTCTTACTCCTAGTGTTCATACTGTCATGGTGAGCACTATATTACTAGGGAGGGAGGGAGGACACGGGCTGAGAAAAGAGGTGAGGCAAGATTTTTCTCATGCCTAAATCCATGGTCAGCTACTGAAAAAAAAGAAAATTCAAATTCCAATAACCTTCCAGGGACATTGCAGAGTCCTCCAAAGGGTCCCTGTGGTGCTGGTGAGAAACTTGAGGGGCTGCATGCGAACCCAGCTCCAAGGGCAAAGAGCCACCAGAGTACCAAAGGCAGCAAAGCTCCTGGTCCTGCCCTCCCACCTTGCTCTGAAAGGTTTTGTAGCATTGCTGTCCTTCCTGCGGCTTCCTTCCCATAACTCAAAGTTGCCGTGACTAGCCTGGGCACTTGACACTGGACATTAAGTCCGTTGTCGAGCACGAAGCAATCACCTCCAATGCTCATCTCCCAGCCTCCCGTGCAAATCAAAACGGCAATTTTGAGTGCAGGTGAAGGACACCAAGGAGCATCTTAAGGACACTCTAATCCAGGGGGGGCAAAATGCATTAGCCATGACTCCCACCTCTTCAGATTCTTCCTCTCCAGTTAAATGAGCATGCTGCTCCAGCACGGGACTCTGGGTCAGCCATGTACAGAGGAAATTTTGTCTTTTGTGTCGAGCGGGAGCCCGTTAGCCCTCCCGATGCTTCTCCTGTTCTCTGCCATGGTTTACCGCCCCTTCATCCGGGGGTCTTTGCCCTCCAAGGAGCTCTGAACTCCGCTGCACTGGAGCTGCTTGCAGCTGCCTGCTCTCTGAGCCTCCGGTTTATACACTTCGTACGTTAGCTAACGCAACCTCATCTCCTCCGGTTTTCAGAACCATTCGGGTCTGCTCTTCCCATTGCACTGCATTTCAGTCTTGAAAGCGGCTGTTTAAGACCAGGCCATCCTCCTTGAAAAGCAGCCAGAGTCCATACTGTTCTCGCCTGCCAGCATTCCCCAAATCTGCTGCTTATTCTTCCACCCAGGCCTCATTTTTATTTTCTCTTCCGTTTTAAAACTTTGTGAAACTTAAAAATAGGTCCCTGCAAGTTCAGAGAAAAACCCCAAAACAAAAAAATAATGCAACAGCAAATCAGATAAGATGAAAACAGAAAGGGAAAGGAGGGAGGGCATGCCACAAATTATATCACTGTCAACATGGAAATGCTTAAAGAATGCATATTGAGAAACAACAGGAATTAAGAGGCCACAGCTGTGTGATGAGAAGTGATAAGAAGCTGCCATCCTTTAATAAGGCATCCTAGGAGACATGCTTCAGACGCCCCTTTTCCCCAGGCCTCCCTAATCTCCAAACAAACAGTACCTGCAAAAAAGAATCATCATCATAAAAAAGAAATCCAGGCCTCATTGTCCTGGATTAAACCACAGTTGAGCTGAATCAATGAGCAAATAAAATACATACGGGCAAAGCATCTGAGACCATCAAGGGGAAAGAAGGAAGAAAAGAGAAGGGAGGGGGGGTGTGGTGGTAAATAACAGTATTAACTCTGCAATTGTTACTAGTCTGTCAACAAACATACTTTAGGGATTTTCTTGTTAAGCCAGGGGGATATATAGTGGTGGTAGAGGATTTCAACCTTTCACGTTTATTTAAAGCTGTCCACACACTTTAACTAAAAATGCGTACAAAAAACTCTCCACGGGCTTCTTTCATGTTGCAGGAGTCTTAGGTAAATGTCTCTTTTATCAGCCATTTGTTTGCCTGAATTTTTTTTTCTTGAGGCTTTTTTTTTTTTGGCTGCTGTGCAAACTTTTCACATAAAAGACAGAGAAAAGCACTTTCACTCCTGCTGAGTTTTAAACATACTGTTCTTTTATTTATTTATTTAAAGCGTTGTGCTGAGAACACGAGCGCTTTGCAGACCAGTCTAAATGCAAATTTATATCTCTCAACTCCACAGCCTGTTCTTTCGATTATACCTTGGGTCTGATCTCTTCTGAATTGTCTGTAATGCTGCCAACTTTAACCGTGAGTTGGGAAATAGTTCATGGCCTAATTAAAACCCCGGCTCCTGGGACTATGTGCTTTTTAGTTCCCCTTTAGACAAAGGATGCCTGCACCGCTATAGGGAAAAGCTTCAAAGCGGCACCTGAATGTATCCAAGAGGCTGGAAAGCTAGAATGTAAGGAAAAAGAGTCTCAAATTCTTTATAATATTTCAAATAAGGGCAATGCCACTGAAGATTTGTGAAATGCCGGGGTTGGTAAGAACGAGTTTGCATAACGCCCTAGATGTTTAATGTGTTGATTGAAATCAAACAATTCACAATAAGAAACAATAATGAAAATTAAAAGTATTAGGAAAGAAATATTTGGCAAGGGACTGAAATTGTAAACATACTAATGCTCCTTGAATTTTACATTTTAAAATTGTGTGAATTACTCTGAATACTGTAAGAACAGAAAACCAAAGCTTCGAAAATACTGTAATCTAGAGTGAAGCTCTTGAATTAGATAAGTGACTCATAAGCACAGGCTGATTTTTCAGAGGCAACCGGTTCTGTCCGTGACAGCAACAAAGCGCATTACAGTGGAAAACTGAGCCCCGTAGTTAGATGTCCCGGTGCAGACTCTGGTACCAGTGTTAACCACTCGCCATAAACCAACAAACAAACAAACATCTTTTGGTGGAAGTTAACTTCCTGCCCCAGGCACACAAGCTGTGCTGAGGTTATGGAGGCAAATATTTATCATTTGATAAAGGGTTGTGATCTGCTGACCTTGGAATTATGCTTGACAGCCAGTAAAGCAGAGCCCTTAAAAGCTGTTGTGACAAGCAGGGAGCCAAACTGGTCAAAAGTTTCCTGTGTAATTTATGTCAGGTTATTTTTTTGTTTTTTTTTTTTTTCTTTTTTTTTTTTACTTTATTTTTATATTCTCCAGAGAGCCGTGCTCTGGTGGTGGGCAGGAACTACAGATCGTCTTACAGGACCTACTCATCAGCTGCAGCTTCAGATGTCCCCATGCTGAGCACCTGGGATGGTCGTGGGGAAGGGTGGCAAAAGGGATGCCCCACAATTTTCTAACCTTGTGGACAGGCCAAGGGGAGAAAGAGAGCAAAAGATCCGAGCTGTGTATAAACAGACAACCAGGTAGGCAATCATGATGCTACTTGTTTGCTCCTAACCTGCGTCCATTACTCTGCCCCTGAATTTTGGACTTGAGATTTATAATAAAAATACTGGCTGCACCCAGTGTTGTCACAGAGGCTGCAAACACCCGTACAGGACAGAGTCATTTTTTTATACCCTGGCTGCAGAATGCCGGGACAGAGGTTTACCACGCACTTGACAAAAAATGCTTTTCTTTTTATTGCGAGAATAACATTTACGGGCTACAGCCCATTTCTGCGCCTTTTCTACCGGTGCTTGAGAAAGGCTTGTAGGAGCTCCCCGACAACCTGCCCTCTACTCCTTCGTGCTCCGTGCAGGCTCTGCCCTATAGCCCTGTTGCTCCTTTTCTCCCTTCCTTGGCAGCCTTATCACCTCCGTCTCCTAACTGATGAAAGTATTTCTTCCTACAAAGTGGTTTAATTTAGCCCTAAGTTAGGAAGTCCCAATTTTTTCAGGTACCTCTCAAACAAGTGTTTTCTAGTCCTTTATTCTTTTTAATTCTTTTCTCATTCCTAGTCTTTAAACATCTTCTGCTATATTCCCCCTTAAGCTACAAATTCCTAGCCTATTGGATTGCAGATATGTGCTTTTAAATCAGATCTCCTAGTCTGACACTACTGTCTTTTCCCTGACAGGCTCCTGTTATTTTAGAAGCCACAGCTGTATGAGTAGTTTCGATTATTCCTTTGGTTGACCGCTGCTTTGCGTCTCTCTCCTCAGTATTTCACAAAGTCCAAGCCAGACAGCCAACTTCTCATTTGGTAAAAAAAGAGTGGGAAAACTCTGCCCTTAGTGTGGCAGCATCCCCTATGCACCTGTGTGTCCTACCAGACACACAAAAGCAATCAAATGAGAAAGAGAGAGAAGGTCCGAGAACCGAGTCTCAAATAAAAACAGCTGCTCTGCTGCTGTCGGGAGGTTATTCTCCTCATTACTCACACGTACAGCACGCACGGAAACATTCTCAACCTCAGAAGTTTCGTGTATTCACTCTAGGAATGCGGTCATCATCTTCCTGGGTACATGCTTCCAGTTTTCCAGGAAGAAAACCAATAGGAAACGGAGCAAGTGATCATATCTGATAAACTGTGAATAACCACCCGAGAGCTGCTGTAACGAACAATGCCGGGGGCGTCAAAACTCTTCAACGCCCACTGAGAGATGACCAGTGGGTGAGTAGAAATGGGGCTCTACCAGCAAAGAGCTGAGCATTTGTCCTTCATCCGTCAAAGCGTGCTCATGACTAATCTTAGACATGAGCAGACCCAGAAAAGTCGATGTTATTTTTAAGATTTGCTTTGTCCACCTCTTCATTTTTCTGCTTTACATGCTCTGGAGGGTATGGTGCACTGTGTCTGAAAAGGCATTGAACACTTTAACCACAATTAGGTGCTAAACAATAAAAATAAGCTCAGATCCTTATGCTTTCCCACACTAAATATAACTGCACCAAGATTTTTTCAAAGTGACTAATATTTTGAAGAACCTCCGGTTTCTAATTTTTGTTAGCCTGAATCACCTGTCACCTGTCCCCTCTCCAAACCTTGTAGTGTCCATCCCTTGCTCCCTTAGGAACTCCCACTTCCCAGCACGTGGGCGTTGTTATAGCCCACTGGTGTCCAGCTCTCTTGCCCCTTCTTCTCAACATATGTGGACTGCTGGTGAGGCTCCTGAAAAGTTTCAGTGCCATGAGGTCCTAGAATTTGGATAAAGACAGAGGGGAATGAATCAGAGCAATTTTTCCGGACATCAAGACTAATACAGAAGGACTTGGAGAGGGTGGAAGGGAGGAGACGTGCAGAGGGCGCATCTGAGACCAATGGCTTTCTCTGCTGAGGAAATACTGCCCGCGCCAAAGGATTTTGCCGAACTGGTATCTGAGCTGGCGGTGCCCGGGACGGGTACCTTCCCCTGCCTACATCTTCCTCGGTGGCAAGAGCTATTAGCGGTGTTGCGATGACAACAGGGAGGCCCAGCTGCAGCTCAGCAAACACACTCCTGTGCAAGTACTCTGTCCAAACCGAGTTTCTGCTCTGGACTCAAGATTTTAATTCATGTCAAGATTCAACAGGTGGATAAAATGAACAAGTGAGAGTGCTCAAAGGAGCGATGGGATGTGAAAGATGTCTATCAAAAGCAAGCGTTTCATCCCTCAGCATCTGCCGCAAATGTTAATTATGTGTTCCCTTAACTCCTCTTCTTGAGTTTTATTTATTAGAAAACAATGCTGTACTTCAGTCTGCCTGGATGGCTCTCCACGGTTTGGTCCTAGTCAGGGAGGAGATTTTGCCAACCCAAGCAAAGCATTTCCCTTGTTCTGAGGCCAGGAGATCTTCACCCATGATGAAGAAACGGCAAAACAAACAAAACCAAGAGCAGACTGCTTAGTTTAGGACATGTTTCAGGCAATTTACCTCCCCCAGGGCCCCACTGTATCTCGGGAAGGGGGTAAATTCTTTACCCTGACCGTGATCATGGGGAAGGAGGGGGTGAACCAGAGTGAGAGCACGCAGAGGCTTTTCCGCAGCTGCTGCAGGGGCTGGTTTCATGCCCCCTCACCCTGGGGCTGCTGCTGGAGCCCACAGCCCAGGCTCCTGCCGACAAAACACTGGCACCGAGCGATCCCTTGAGGGATTTCAGCCCTGTTGCCCATCTTCCTCTCCCAATGCCTGCTGGATGCTCCCTCCCTCCCATGAGCATGTTGCATCTTGATTGCAAAATCCTCCGTGAGGGACGCCTCTGTATTGATCAACTTAAACCTGCGCTTAAGGCACAGCACACTGCCAGTTGTCACAGGTCCCAGCACGTCCCTCAGGCTGCTGTCCTGTATTTACCCGCCTGCCATCCGGTGTGGTCACTAACTGAAGGCTCGCGTCTGAAGGAGGATGCTTCTCAGCTTCCAGACTCCACCATGGCCTCTGCAAGTCACTAACCGCCCGCGATATTTCTGACATGTCCACATTGTCACCGGCGGCCACACCAAAAGGCCTTGGGCCTGTTACGCTCCTTACAGCAGGAGTACAACCAATGTACAGGCAGGTCCTCTTTGCTTCCAAGATGTAAGCAGCTCTAATTCATTTTAAACACAGCTTTTCTGGATGATTGGCAAGTTGCACAAGCAACCTACTTCCAAAAAGCAATGCTCTTAGCCCAAAGAGGGCTAGCAGCTAGGTTTGTGGTTTGCAGCCTTCAATGCAATATAAAGCAAGAGATCTGCTGCAAAACTCCCCCCTTTTTGGGGGGGCAAGTCTGAGCCACGCAGATTTGATTGCTGGAGCCTTGTGTGCTCTGCTTATTAACCCTGGTATTGTTAAAGCCAAGCAAGGCACTAGAAATAGTGCCTGAGCACTTCTAATCAAGTCACGCTTTGCAGAAACACATTGATCGCAGCCCTGTTGCACGGACCTGCGTCGGCACCAGCCAGCGCTTGTGCCATTTAAAGGATCAGGGAATTAGCACAGAAGGGACTTTGAATTTATGGCTGCTTCCCAGAACTGTCCTAGTTAGCTGGCAGGGGCTGTGGTTCCCCTGCATCTCTGCTCTGTCCTTCTCTCCGAGTCGAGCGCATCTGTTACGGGGCTCGCACCTTGCCCCGCTCCAAGGGAGCGGCTCGGCTGCTGTGGGAAGCGCCCGGAGCAACGCCCCGGGACCCTGACATGCCCTCCCAATTTCCCCCCGGCTCTTTTGTTGCCTTTGCACGGTGGCGGGCAGCCGCGCTTGCTGCGTGACTTTCTACATGCCGGGGGATACTTCAGATGACATGATGGACATTCCCCCTTTGAACCCAGCCCAAGCCCATGCCAGAAAGGCCCGTGATAGATTCCCCGTGCCATCCTGCAAAACAGGCTGAAATATAGCACCTTTTAACCAAAGCCCAGGGTAAACAATACAGCCTGTACTCCGGTTCATAAACAGTCCTCATTATTACAAAGGGCATTTCAAACGCGGTGTGCTATGGCTTGACCTTAAAAGCTATAGACAATCTAGCGGAGCACAGACGGTTTCATAAAGTACAATCACTTCCTGCAATTCTTGGGGCAGTGCAGCCGGAGCCGTGCAAATCCTGTTTTCCCTGCATTGTTTCCTGCATGTGAATATCATCAGTCTAGTGGTGCTCGTAACCATGGCACTCGTTAAACAGGAGCGGGGAGACTTCTGATAAAGCCATCCAGGACTCCAAGGATTTGCACGGGGCCAGGAACCTTGGCTGGGCAAGACGGAGGTGCCAGCCATCACTTTAAAAGATCAAACAAGCAACGCGTGCAAAAAAGAAGTGCTTTAAGAATAGCTACTTGCTAAAAGTGCTGTCAGACCCAAGTTTAGCCCAGTAAAGGTGGTAGGAGCACAGCAAGCTCCCCCCGTCCTTCAGTGGGAGTGCCGTTTGTCTTTTGGGGAAGCCTTTGCCCCCGCCTGAGGGTCCACGCGTTCGCGAGAGCCCGGAGGTGCCGGGCTCCCTGCAGCATCTGCGCAACGCGAGGACAGATCTGCGGGAGGTGCAGAGGTCGGGGAGGATCACGCCTCTCTCCCCACCACTCTGCCTTGGTCACCTCTCCATTTCCTTGCAGACAGGAAAAGAAAAAAACGCTGGACAGAGATATCACTGCAGACTGACAACGGCACTGCAGGGAGACCCTTTGCAGTATGACCAGTTCATGCTCTGGATGAGATTGTTAATGACTCTCTGACTTATTTAATGATGTCTCCCTGGGGAGCCCTAGGGGTATCAGGTGCCAGGCAACACAAAGACAGTACCTGACTGGCATATTCAGGACTGCCAAACCTTCCGAGCATTAAATTTTTACAGAGAAGTCCGTATAACTAAGTGCACGCAGTTACATGTTTAACGAACAAAAACATGTAATGGGCTGACCATTGGGCACCTGGCCATCGTCAGACGCCTGAATGCTTTGCAGTCTTTGCTGAATTTGGGAACTAAAGCATCAGCAATACCCTGTTTAATACAGGAAGGTACCTGGGTCAAGAAGATGTTGGAGGTGTAATTGCTCCATAAAAGGTTTAATTTACAGACTCCTTCATCCCATAACGAAACCAATAGCGCCGAGCCTGACCTTGGTGCACAAGGCAGCACCTGCTGAGAGTGAACCAGGCAGAGGTTACTGCAAATCTCAAGGCAAGTAAAGGCTTGGTGATGGGGAAATTTTACATGCGTAATTAATCGAATAGGGCAGAATATAGTTCATCCTGTTCTTAGAATACTACAGCAAAAGATTGTGTTTCCAAGAAAGGGTGTTTGTCTGGGGTAGGAGTGCATACTTTCATCCTGGTGCCACTGGGTAGGCAGGAATTGAATGCAAGCTGTAAAATGTAAGGCCAGGGGGATGACGACGGTCACAAAACAGTCACGTTCATGAAAAGAATAAAAACCACAAAACACACACCAACTTCTGGAAAGCAAACGTCCACAGCACTGTAGAAATGGTAAGTCAGGTCTTGCAGGAAGAAATTCTGGAGGAAAGAAGTGCAGAAAAGTTACTATGCAAGCCTGAGTCGCAGAGGAGAAAGGCAGCGTAGCTGAAGCACGGTAAGACAGCAGCGGCAGCTTGTGGAAGATTGCCATGTCAACGAAGTTAACGTAGAAGTGGAAGTGCAGACTCGTACTGATGAATGACCACAGAGGAACAGCACAAGCATGTAAATGCAAAATGAAGAGCAACTAGCAAGGGGTATAAAAGGCTTCCCAGACATCCAGAAGCAACTGGACAACACAGGAAAACCCGCTACTTATTGGATAAAGAGGAGAAATAATGGCTGAAACAGAGAAGGCTGTTCAAGTCTTTCTAAAAACGTTAACTGTGAAATTGAGTTAGCAGGTGATAAAGTATAAAGGCCAAGACCAAAAAAGAATTGCCCAAACAGTTTTTAGCTAAGAGAAATGCTTTCAAGTTCATGAGGCCTGATGAAACTCACACTAGTGTAATTAAGGAACTAATCAAAGCAGACTGAGCTATTAGCGATTATCTGCAAGAATTGAAGGTTGAAAGGGGATGTCCCAGAGGGCTGGAAAATGGCAGAGAGAGGACCTATCTTTATAGAGAGGAAAAGGGAGGAGCCAGGGAATTCAAATCTGCCTAACTTTGTTAAATGGAAAGATAATAGAATGAATAATTAAATAACCAAGTTATTATCCCAAGAGAACAATATGTTGACAAATATCAGCCAGTGCAGATGTTTTTTTGGTTGTGTGGGGTTTTTTGTTTTTGTTGTTTTTAAGAACAAGGCATGTCAGACCAATTGACTGGGTAAGTAGCCCAGTAATTAAGAAAGAGGCAGGATGCCATTTTCCTACAGGATATTCTGAGAAGTAAAATAGGAAAATATGATCTTGGTGAAGTCACATTCACTTGAATGTGCCACTGAGCAAAAAACTGCACTTGGAGATCAGTTATCAGTCATTTGCTGTCAGGATAGGATGACATTTAAGTCAGTCCTTCATGCATTTGTCCTAATCTCAGCTCTATTCACCTTATTCATTAGAGGCAGGCACTGACAGTGAGCTCAGCGCTTCCAGCTCTAGCTATAAAGCTAGTGAATGATCCAAAGTGGGGAGAGGTTTCAAATCTGCAGCATGAAATCCGGCAAAGATGAGGCATTTTTGAATGCACAAATAAAATAGATTGAATAAGCAGAGAAGCAACAGCGCACCAAGAAGTGACCTTTGAGTTTCTGGCCATCTGTAACCCCATGTGCATACAGAAAAGAGGATGAATCTTTTTTTCAAGGCGCATCAATAGAAGGGCTGGATGTGAAGCACGAGGCAACCAGCTTGCTCTGTGTGACACTGGTGGGGCATCAGCTTGGATCCCCACCTGAGACGAGATCAATGCACTAGTGAGTTCAGAAGAGAGCAATGGGGATGATACGTGATGTGAAAAACACGTTATTCAAGCAAAGGTTGGAGAAAACATCTTTGTTCAGTACAGAAACAGGAGCAGGGGGAGAACAAGAGAGAAGGAGCGATGCTATCGGTCTTGCAACATGCAAGAAGGGCGTTACACGAAGAACAGAGCTTAGTTGTTCTCTGCGTTAAGGAGAATTTTTTTTATTTTGCACAAAGAAGATTTGAGCTAGCTGCCTGGGAAAGAAACAAAACCAAACCCCAAAGTCTCTCATTCGAAGGATAGTTGGAACAAGCTAGCAGAGGAGGTCGTACAAACCCTGTCATCGGAGGACTGTTGGAGAAACAGCTGACAGGGTTGCTCTAGGTCATCTCTTGACGTTCTTTCCAGCACCGCTTTTGTATGATCTTGCGGAGTAATTAAGCCTCTGTTTAACATTATGTACATAAGTGACTTGCAAAATAGGCAGTGTTCCGAGTTGAGAACATGCTTAATTGCTTTGCTGGTCTGAGGCCCAAGGTATTTCTGGTAGGTGTTAATTTATTCCAAAAATTCTTGCTAGCTACTATTCCCCTATGTACATTGACACCTGTGAAAAAATAAAAGCAGTATTCTTCTGTTTCCAAGCTGCTGCATTCCTTTCAAACCATCCTGCCTTCCTCTGGTAACACTAAGGAAATAAAAGATTCCCTGCTTGAAATCTTCTTTACTGAACCAAATTATTTCCTCATGTGCTGTAGATACAAGAGAAACATGAGGTCACTGAAACAATGAGATGAATCATGTCAATAAAGTATTAGGGATGCAAAGTATACGTATGAACATATTCATAATTCATTCAAAAACATATATAACACATACAGACATCACACAGACTAATATATTCCCCTAAGCCTTGAACGGCTGGAAAACCTCTTGTCTTACAGCAGCAGGACCATTACATTTAGTTCCCAGTATATCTCTGGGTTTAACCTCACCGTGCCTTGTCTCTGAGGTAGCCCAGCGCGTGGCGGCCTCCATCACCACGAACAGCAAAATAGTTCATGAAGGACAAAAACATCTTTGAGGAGCTGAGACATACTGAGATTTAATTGACTTTCCCAAAGCTGGATAACTTCTTCCCCCACACGTGGGACTGAACCCCATCAGCACACAGCTGATAACTGCATGGAAGGATTGAGGATGCTGAGCACAGCTCAAGTACCAACAAATCCTCACCTTTCTGTTGCTGGGGGGGATTTTGTGTCTGTAATGCAGCGTTGTCCAGGAGTATCGGTCATGATTCAGATCTTCCCACTCTGTGCTAGGTGTGCAAACATACAACAAAGGAAGGAGCTCTGCCTAAAGCTTTCCAAACTGAGCGCAAGATGAAATACCACAGGTGGATGAAAGGAAGGCAGGGAGGAACAAAAGGAAACTGTGAGTCAGGTCGTGCTATTATCTGAGAAATGCTGCTGCTGCTTACAGAGGTGAATTTTAGCCCTTAAGAGGCTCCTTGTGGAATGAGATGAGAAACGGTCATCTTTGTCTTAAGATTTTGGGGGGAGGGGAATTGCTGAGAGAAGCTTCCCATGCCCAGAAAGTCAAGCAATGGGGCGCTTATGTTGCCAGCAAGAAGCCTTGCTTCAACCCCTCGCTGCAAAGCTGGCAGCGAAGGGACTTGAACCTGGAGCTACAACAGAGCACAAGATTGAGCTGGGTCTGGCTGGGCTTGGACATCCCAGAAAAACCCAAGAAACAGGGTGGAGATGGTGGATTGGGGCCAAGGTGGTGTTCAGTTCAGCCACGCTCATTGCTGCTAAGCTTCTTCCAGACCCAGATCTATCAGAGGCTTCTGCTCTCCATTATTTTGGCTGGAGATGATGCTGGATGCCACCAGCCCCTTGCTGGGCTGGGCCCTCTCCTGGGTTCTCCCTCTTTCACTGGGAACTTGGTGAAAGGGGAGGGAAAGAGTCATGGTGAAGAGGGTTCCCTTTCCAACTGCAAGCTGGCTCCTGTGCAACATTTGATGGCCACAAGCCGGGGACTCTTTGCTTTCTTTCCTTGATAAAACCAAAAATTACCAGTTTTCTTGAGAACATTTTAACAGCAACACTAAAATATTGGATTTGAGTTCACTTTCTATAAAACTTCAAACTGAATTTAAAAGATACGTGGGTTTTCCTGGCTTCCTGCAGATATGCTGAAACACAAGATTTTTTTTTTTAGCAGTTACCCTTTCACTATGAACTTTCAGATACGCCACCTTCACTAACGGGAATTCTCTTTGTGAAGCTGCAGTGCTTTAATTCTGATAAAGTGAAAGTCCCATCATTAATCTTTAAAACTGCAGAGCATATGAATTATTATTTTCTTAAAATACACATTTCTGTCAAGACATTCATTTTTTATTTCAAAGATACTTACGTCTTCCAGCTTTCCTACTGACATATGAATTGGTATTTTCCCAGCAGTTCCCCTCTGAACACAATTTCTCACGCACCGTTCAGTCAGGCAGTTTCAGTTTGTAAGGTCTAATCCTTTAATTGTTTCACAGATGAAAATTCCAATAACGCGTGATTAAATCTCTGGCACATATTAGTTATTATTTCCTTATCAGTAATATTTACTATTTATTCTGGAGTAAATACACTGCCGGAGCACCCAGACTGCAATATGTGAGCTCATTGGAGGTTGTCTTGTAGACCGCTTGCTAACTTCTCCCAGAAAGCCCTGCCAAAACCTTGGGAAAAACCTTAAAATTATCACCCAGATGAACTCTCCTTGCCCATCCTACAGGGTGCCAGAAAATCCCCAAGGCGCCAAGTGCAGTCTCTTGGCCGATTTCAGTTGTGCCACGGCATTTGCCAGCCCCATCAGTGGAGAGGCACGGGTTGCGTGCCGTGGCTCCGCAGATGGGTCTCAGGACTCGGCTCCCCCTGACCCGTGCAGTCTGGAGCACAGAAACGAGTGGACCAAAGCTGGACACGGATACGGGGCAACACCATGAGCCCACTTCTTTATGCCTAAAGATCGAGAGCGCAGGAGGTGATGAGGTTGAGACAACCCGTCTGGTCCCCTAAAACAAAACGCTGGGGCAGGGCACTGAAGAGAGCTGCTGGCCACACCTGGGGCTTTCTCCCAAAGGCAGAGCCCTTTGCGCTTGCCCGTGGAGGCAGGGCAGGAGCCGCAGGGCGGCGGGAGCCTGTTCTCCCACTTCCAGCCACCGCTTCCCTCCTAGCTGGCCAGTCCAGCTCAGCACGATGCCATTTCTCTCACACGCACACCCCTTCTCAGTAAATCAGCTTTCTGCCCCCCCCTTTCCTCTTTTTGCCTGAGAACATCAGTTTTCTAGAAAGGTAAGGACATTTGTTTGGAGCTCATTACTAATCCATGGCAAGATTAACAGAAATTTAACATTCAGAGGCACAACAACACTGCTCATAGGGAAGCTGAACACCAAAATATTCTTAGTATACTTTTGAAATTCTGGTTATTTTTTTTTCCCCTATTGAAAAAAGATAAGCAATTCCAAGAGCACTGGATCTACTGTGATCCTTTCCACAGTGGAGAACACGCGAAAAGAATGCTATTATTGGAGATGGCAGGCAAGATTAAAAAAAGGGAGGGAGTGTTTCCTTGGAAAAGGCAGTAGATCTAAACTAAAGCTTTCCTTAGAGACCTATTATTTTTTGCTCGCTTTTTGATGAGGAATACAGAAAATATTTTTTTTCTTGGGTGCAGAAAAGGACCTCTAGCCTAGGGAGGCACACCCCAGGATGGTGAGTGGGCTGGTGGCAGGAGTGCTCTTCCTCTTCCAGATTACAGACCACTTCTTAAGTGAATAGCCACAAGTCTGAGCTGTGGGCTATTGTGTTGTGTGTATTTTTTTTTCCTCTCTTCCCCGATATTATTATTCGTATTTTATTTTTGGCAAAAACAATTGGGAGAGTCTTGGTTTCATTGCACTTTGACACAAGCGTCAACACCTTGAAATATCTTGCAAAATGGAATTCTTGCTGCCCGCCCAGCCCTATAATCAACGCCCCGAGGTTTCCTCAGACACCTATCTTAGCAGCAAGTCTGGAATCTTTAGGCTAAACGATGAACCAAAATACGCGTGCCTGCAAAGGAAAGTTGGCACATACCGCCTTAAAACCCAGCTTTGCGGGGAAGCAACACTTGAAGCGGGGAAACTGTGAATCCCCGGTGAATCCCTGGTCCTAGAGGCCTCATCCTGGTCGGTTTCCCATGAATTCAGTCCAGTAACTGTTTAAGTTAACAGCAACCCCACACCACAGAGCATATGGGAGAGGTAACTGGATAAGTGTGACAAGTCAGTGGCAGCGAGGACAGGGAAGTCAGAGTTCTAGAATCATAGAGTCACTTAGGTTGGAAAAGACCTTTAAGATCATCGAGTCCAACCGTTAACCTAACACTGCCAAGTCCACCACTAAACCATGTCCCTAAGCACCACATCTACACGTCTTTTAAATTCCTCCAGGGATGGTGACTCCACCACTTCCCTGGGCAGCCTGTTCCAGTGCTTGACAGCCCTTTCACTGAAGAAATGTTTCCTAATGTCCAATCTAAACCTCCCCTGGTGCAACTTGAGGCCATTTCCTCTTGTTCTGTCATCTGTTACTAGGGAGAAGAGACTGACCCCCACCTCGCTACAACCTCCTTTCAGGCAGTTGTAGAGAGCGATAAGGTCTCCCCTCAGCCTCCTTTTCTCCAGGCTAACTAACCCCAGTTCCCTCAGCCGCTCCTCATAGGACTTGTGCTCTAGACCCTTCACCAGCCTCGTTGCCCATCTCTGGACACACTCCAGCACCTCAATGTCTTTCTTGTAGTGAGGGGCCCAAAACTGAACACAGCACTCGAGGTGCGGCCTCACCAGGGCCGAGCACAGGGGGACGATCACCTCCCTACTCCTGCTGGCCACACTATTTCTGATACAGGCCAGGATGCCGTTGGCCTTCTTGGCCACCTGGGCACACTACTGGCTCATATTCAGCCGGCTGTTGACCAACACTCTCAGGTCCTTTTCCGCCAGGCAGCTTTCCAGCCACTCCCCCCCAAGCCTGTAAGCGTTGCATGGCGTTGTGTGACCCAGCTCTTGGTCTTGTTGAACCTCATACAATTGGCCTCGGCCCATTGATCCAGCCTGTTCAGATCCTGCTGTAGCACCTGCCTACCCTCAGACAGATCAAGACTCCCACCCAATTTGGTGTCATCTGCAAACTTACTGAGGGTGCACTCAATCCCCTCATCCAAATCATTGATAAAGATATTGAACAGAACTGGCCCCAATACTGAGCCCTGGGGAACACCACTTGTGACCAGCCGCCAACTGGATTTAACTCCATTCACCACAACACTTTGGGCCCAGCCATCCAGCCAGCTTGTAACCTAGCAAAGAGTACACCCATCCAAGCCATGAGCAGCCAGATTCTCCAGGAGAATGCTGTGCGAAACGGGGTCAAAGTCTTTTCTAAAGTCTAGGTAGACAACATCCACAGCCTTTCCCTCACCCACTAAGGTTAATGATTGCTCTCCAGCAAAAGCCACAATGAGCTGCAACCCGCCTGTTTGCAGATACCAGCCTCCTGCCTTGTCTTCAGGAAACTTTTAGGGGAGGGGCGCAGTTGTCTACATCCACAACCCTTCATCAAAAGCTGCATCTATTCAACTTTTTGGGTTCTGGATGCCTGAATGGGAGCCCTCTCCCACGTCCCTTGCTGTGATGAAGGGCTTTCATTCCTGGTATTGGGATGCAGACCCCATCCAGCGAGACTGATGGACACCCAGGGACACATGCGCTCTCCTCTCAAGGATTCCTTTTATTGTTCTTCTCCCCCCCTTTTTTTTTTTGTTATTCTCACCACATAAATGAGAAGTCCTTCAGACAGAGGCTGCCGGAAAAGCCAAAACACATTCAAATGCTCTCTTTCCATTGTTCCCAGAAGATTAATGACACGTAGGCCAATGGGCCCGTAGCCCTGTTCCTGTAACCTGCATGCCAAGGGGGAACAAATGAAAGCATGTAACTGGAATTTCCACTCAGCTTGTCTCAACAGCGCACGAAAAGCTAAGACAAATCAAATTACAACTACAGAATACAACAAAGAAGTTCCCCTCTCCTTTTGAAGCAAACAAGCAAACAAATAGGAGAACAGCCCGATTTAATTGGCGAAGCCGGGCAGCGCTAGCTGTATGACAACATCTAGGCTGTGCTTGCATTTGGCTGGAGGCTACCTTTTCATGCCTACGCTAAGCTCCAGCCATCAGCAAGGACCTGGCGGACTTCGAATGTTTTTTTCAAGCTAGGCAGCCTGCTGCTGGCTCTCTGTGGCCAGCTCCCGCGGCTGCTCGCAGCTCCCATAACCCAGCCACGCGAGACCCCCGCCGCCCCGTCCCTGCTGAGCACGGGCGTCCGTGCGTTTGTCCCAAATTCCAGCACGGTGGCTGAAGCCGGCTGGCAGATGAATTGCTGTGCAGAGGCCTGTCACTCAGAGCCACGGGTGTCCCCCCGGGCAAGGTGGCTTCTTCATTCCAGGCTGCCAGCACGGGAGAAAGGCAGTCACTCACTTTGAAGGGTGTCAGCAGGTTGCATGCCTCAAAAAGCAAGCGTTAAATAAATACGCAGGTCCGGGGGCAATGTTTTGTTGTCTGTCTCTCTCCTAAAACTCTCACTGTGGTTGTTGAGTTGCTGGTTTGGGGAATTTGGAAAAAGAAAACAGGATCGAGGGAGCCTGGGGTGATGGCAAAGACATCAGGTAAAGCCAGCAGACTAAGATGAAACACCAAACCCCGCAGAGCCTGGGAAATGAAGGAAGGCAGGGTGCAGTCCCTGGAGTGAACCGTGGAGCCAAACTGCCCCTGGCAGCACAGCCGCGCTGATGCCAAAGCAGGTGCCCTCCCGGGGAGGGGCTGAGAGACCCCACTAAGCCCCTGCTCCCTCCACTGCCACAACTGAGCTGGAACCAGAAATGGAAAAGCTAATTCCTAGCCAGAGCTGGCAGAAACTTACCACTTTTCTTCTAAAAGGGTAACGTTTTGAGTGCTATTTCCTCATGATTTCTGACTAGCCCATCTCATCTTTTTCCCTGCCAACGTGGCTTTGGGCATGCAATCCAGCCTCCAGCTGGGGAACAAAAATAATCCCACCACAGCTGAGCTCTGCTTCTGCCAAGGAGACTCGGGTAGTCCCTGGTATGAAAAGCAGGCACTGGCACCTAAGGTGTGCCCCAGAAATCCCTCCTACGTACCAGTCCCAAACTTTGTAACTTGACCCAATACGCCAAGAGCAATGTTTTCTGTTCATTTCCACGTTAAGTAACACTTACTAGATATGATGAGTGAAAGGCACCAATCTTGGGCAGAGCTAATAATTCTCCCCCTCCAAAACAAACCAACCAGCCAGAGGTTCAGCACGCAGGAGGATGCGCTGATCCCCCGGTTCCGTAAACTATCACTCCTTACCCTTCATTTACAGCAGTACAACAGCTGTAAGTAAACCTAGTAACAAGTCATCAGCTTTGTCTGTATTCCAGTTTATTTTTTCAATTATTTTTTTCTTTCTTTGAACATAATTTTTCAGACTGGCCATCTACAACAAGCCTCTGCATTACTTGGTTTGGTTTTGGTTTTTTGGTTTTTTTTTTTGTGGTTTGTTTTTTTGTTTTTTTTTTAATAGATATAGTGTACACTGTATGTAACTGGAATTAGCCTAAAGAAGCCTAAAAATCATACCCATGATACAGCTTGCTTTAGGTCACATAACAAACTGGTAGTTAAGAAGATTCATACTGGAAAATGGCTTTACTTACACTGCATTTGCTGAGGTCTGAAGTACAGACCCAGAGCTAAAGGAAATCAGTTTGCTTACTTCCACTGCGTTCACTTCTGGGGAAACTGGGGCAAAAAAGAAAAGCAACATCTGTTTGTAGTGGCTGAGAGACATTTGTCAAAAGTCAAATATTTTCAGACATGCGTGCCCACAGGCAAATGTTATCTCCCAGATAACAACAGCTAAATGACTGCCCTGATTTTTCCAAGGTTGCAGCATCAGCAACGGTCGCTGCAGTCAAGCAGCGGCTAATGCCTGAAAACATCAAACCCGCTATTTGCGTCCATTACCAAGCAGGGACGCAAGGACCAACAGCCAGGCAACCTGTTCTTAAAATATCGATTAGCATCGTTGCCTGACCCCTACACCAACAGATCCTTTCTGGTTACCTATGTTTCCCTCCTTGTTACTGCCTGCGGCAAGATCCCACCGATCAAACCAAGCGGTGTTTCTCTTGACGTAAGTGCAATTGGCAGTCCTGGCCGACAGAGCAGACTGTCTCTGCCCAGCAGCTGTGCCAGGTGGAACATAGCACGGGTTCACGCGTTGCAGATGCCAAAGGATGGATTAGTGCAGTGGTTCCTCTGCAAGGGCTGCCTGACACTGATTTATTTATTTATTTGAATGAGGAAGGCTTGTGTTTTAAGAAAACATCCAGTCTGGATTTAGAAGTTGCCAGTGAGGAGAAGGCGTTACGCAAGAAGATATTGCAGGAGCTGTTTGTTCCAAAACACAGCGCGGGGAATACGCGCGCACCTCTACGTGTGTGGGATGCACGCACACGCACCACACACAACAAGAAAACAAGCCACAGCGCTTAATTGCTTTGGTACGTGTGAAGTCTAAACGGGTGGGCTAGCAAAACAGAGACAGATGGCAGCAAACACACAACTAGGTATTTTAAGACGTTATTGTGCTTCAGCCGCTGCCGATTTCTCAACCTCTCCACCATGCACCCCCTAAACGGCAGCATTTCCAGCCCTCCGCTTTCCCACAGCTCAGGGGCGCCCCACTGAGTGACAGGTCAGAGGGGGCTCTTGCAGCTCGTCCAAGGACGATTCACCCTCGGGAAGCACCTGAGCCACCGCGCTCCTGCGCTGCAACGTCAGCTGCCCGCTGGGGCAAGCATCCGCTGCAGCTGAGCAAGTGCCGCACGTGCGCGTCAGCATCCCCACGTGTCATTTATCTCCGGAAATAGCACCGAGCGACGCACCGGCACGTTAAAGTCCGCGCTGGGATTTATTTATTTATTTTTATTTTTTTTCCCTTTACTTTCCTTTTTTTTTTCATCCCTGAAGGTCTCTGAGCATATTCCGGTGGTTATTGTTCTCGGGGCTGTGCAAGGCCAGCGCCCCAGAGGGGCCGGGCTGGAGCCCGGCGCGATCCACACCCACATTCCTTGCCAGTGGGAGACGGATGTCTCCTCGCGGCCTCTATTTGCACAACTTACTGTATATTTCCATAGAAGGACAATGAGCATCTACCTAAGCGCAAGAAGCCTCCCAGACAACACACACTGTTACATATGCACCCAAAACGAGGGATTTGCGAAATACAGAAATTCCCTGCGTGCTTCTCCCCTGAGGTTTTGTGGGGAATTTTTTTTTCTTGCTTTAAGCGACAGAGTCATTGTATGAGTAATATTGTCCCATGCATTTTTGTTGTCATTCATTTCTGCTTCCTATCGTTTTCTTCTCTGAGAGACTTCCAGAGTTCTGGAAAAGGATTTGCACACAAAGCGCCTCTTTCACAGATGTGTAGCCTCTCAAGTTCTGAAGTGAAAAAGCCACAAAAGTTGCCATTTTGCGATGAAAATGAGATTCACTATAAGATGCTTAAGGATGTCGTAATTTTAAAAGATGTGAGCAGTCCTGCTGGCAGGACTTGTCTACCAGTAGACAAGTACCTGTGTTAAAAGCACGAGTTTATCTCATTACAGGCTTAGCACGTGTTCCTCACCAAAGATCAGCTGAGGGCAAGGTAATGGTGGCCTTGTAGCTGCCCTGATGGTGCGAGGATAGGAGGCAGGCAAAGTTTATAGGCAGACTCAGTATCTTTCATTAGACCGACAGATACAGCGGGAGACAAAGCAAGCAAGCTTTGGGGCACACCAGGGTTGCTACACTCCTGTGTTCTCACATTTCTCTCAGCTCTATCTGATGGTACTTACTTCTCTAAAGAGAGTAGTAGATGAGGACTTCACAGGTACAGATTAAAGTCTGAGAGCTGAAAGGGAGAGGAATATAGCACTGTGGGACCTTGCTGACCTCAGCTGGGTACCTGTGAAGGCAACCTCCTCTCCCCTGGTACATGTACAATGTACTTTGTGTTGATAAAATATAGGTTTATTTGTGCTTTTTGTTGTTGCTAGTATGAGCACAGCTACCCAGGGAGGGAGATTTATCTCACCTCGCATAAGCTGTCTCAGCGTTAGGCGTCTGGCATGATCTGGTGTGTCTGGGCTCCCACTGCAGTCAGTGGAAAGGGATGAGCTCTTTCAGGGATGATTCAACCCATTTTATGACAGTTATCAGAGAGAAGAGAGATGAATCACCTTATAGACAGGCTTCGCTCTCTCTAGTGAGGATACAGGGACTCTGGATGACTAGACTTAGTTTTAAGCAGCTAAAATTAGATGAGGTGAATCATGCCCAAAGGTGATTTTTCTATGCTAGAAGCGCCAACATCACCCACCTGGCAAAATTAGTGAGGCAGCAACGTCTGTTGGTGTAAACCTGGCCCATGTCTTTGCAGTTCAGGAATTTGAAGTGTCATCTGCCAAACATCCAATTCCTCCTACAGACTCCCCTCCCTTTCCGGGACCTATTGTACCCACAATTGCCCTGCACAGATTCGACACCCCAGAAACCTTTGCTGCCCACTCCCCGTCTCCTTTGTCTCAACAACATGGGCCCGAACCCCTATGAAGAGAACAATCCTCATTTTCTATGCGTTTCCAATGGGAGCTAAGGCAGCTCAGAACATCAGGAGAATAGATCCTCAGATTTAACATCTTCCATGCATCAAAGATAAGGCTTAACATTTAATATGGAGGCTTAATGTTTAAGCCTCTCCCATCAAATCAGGATGAGATCCCAGTAAGCCAGAACAGTTGCTCTTACGATGACCAGCACTTGGGAGAACCATAAGGAATTGCTTCTGCAGTATACACCTACACGTAATACAATTACGCTTCATCCCATTATAACATGAGAGCTCAATAAAGGTCTCATCCTAAACAGCCCTCCCCAAACCTACCTTTGTAGCATTACGTAATAGAATTACAAGTGTGCTCATCGTCAGCGTACATTCCCGTCCCTTTCTGAATCTTGATAAATTCCTGACCTCAGTGACAGTCTGCAGTAACAAGTCGCATAGTTGAATTATAACACACAGGGGAAAATAGTTCCTTTTCTCAGCTTTGAACTTGCTACCTTTTAGTTTCTTCCAGCGTCCTTGGATAGCAGCTAGGGCACGTTAGGAATTTTCCAGTGAAACAGAAGGGAAAAGGGCAATTCAGAGTGAAAACGTCTTTGGGAAATGGGTCTGTTTGACAATCTTCCGATAAAGCACAAACAGGACTGGGTCCCGGAGGTGTTTCCTGCTGGGTTGCCTGACATAACGCCGGGGAGCCGAGGGCTGCAGGGATCCCTGCCCCAGGGCACGTTGCTGGGCTGGCCACAGCTAGGAGACCAGAGGCCCCAGGAACCCTGGCTCCTCTGGATGTCTTGGAGCTCAGGTCTCCCTCCTCAAAGGACGTTTAAAATTTTCCTGAACAACGTGTTTCAGTTCTGAAATTTTTGTGGAATTCCCCTTTTGCAGGAAATTTGGAAAACACGTCCTGTTGTGCGTGTCTCCCCCCCCGCCAGATTGCAGCATTTCCTCCCTCCCTTGCCACCTAATCCCAGCAACTTTTGACCCAGCGTCACGACATTCAGTCCTTTTACTTTCTGATTTTAAGGAAGTATTTGCCTCCTTTTCAACCTCTTCCCTCCTCAGGGTTTGCAGACAGCCCTCAGTTCTCTTTGCTCCCCTGAGAAATTCCCCCAAATCCGCAGTGTATATTCTGAGCAGCAATCAGCAGCAAAACTCTCACTGCCTTTACTGGGGGACAGGATCAGTATTTCCCGCGTAAAGAGTGACATAAATGCAAGATGATTGCCACCTGAATATTTGCACGCCAATACCCGCCGCCCAACGGGTGCGCAGGGAGCGCCTTGGTGCGTAACACCACGCAGTATTTGGCAGTGCTTCAAAACCTTGCTTCTTCCCTTTCGGTATGTCGCTGGCACGTAACTGCAACTCTCCGAAGAGCTCACTGAACGCCAAGTATGGGAAAAATGACTCGCTAGCTTAGAAATGCAGACCCCTTCTCTTTGCAAGAAGGAGAATCTCAAGATCTCTCTTCCGTTCCCGTCTGGGCTGAGAGAATGGACCTGAAGGCACGTTTAGGGTTACTTCCTTTAAAGGTTCATTTTAGCCTAGTATGGCCTTATCGCTACAAAATTAAACAAAAAAATTCCCACGCAGAACAAACAGAAAGGGCCAAAAGGTCTTCTAATGGACATTTTCCTTTGGTGTCCTTCTTCTGAAGCAGATTGAGGTTGCATTAACACATATTTCAGGCAAAAAAAAAAAAAAAAAATTCCCAAACCCTGACATCATGAGCAAACCAACAAAGCAGCACGGCAAATTCATGCTTCTCATAACCTTCATTTTTTTCGTATTATTCTTTCTCATTCCACTGTAGGGAGTATAAAACAAAACAGAAATAGGTGCAGATGTGATTTTTTTTGTGTGAAACATACTAGTGAGCCTGCAGCCACCCTGTTAATATCATCTGCTGGGGGTGCACAGTCCACGCCACCACGCTGGAGACGGAGCGAGGTGAAAGGATTTGTTTAAAGGCAACAGACGTACAAATAATGAAGTTGGTGCAAGGATGACAGACCTGTGAATAATAGATTTGGGCAATTCAAGGCAATTTAGGCATCCAAGACAACTGCTCCAGTTGCAGTTTGAAACTCCCAAAGCCTGGAAGATTTGAGAGCCACAGCTGTGGCTGGTGGCTCATCTCTTTTCCGTTTCATGGTACTTTGCGCAACCTGACTTCTGGCAAGCGTTGGGCTGGCAATCCTCCCTCACAGCCGCGCCTCCGTGAAGCCCGGCCGAGGCACAGGAAGCTTATCATGGTGCGCCATCGTAGCCAGCCACCACTGACAAGTGCACGAGCTTTACTTACTGCCTCCCTTGAACTATATATAGACAGCTGGGCCTGGAAAAACACGAGTTGGGTCATCCGCTCCAGTCGCCCACATCACAAAGATTATTTCCTTACTTTATTCTTGCTATTGTCTTACCCTATCTAGTCTCACCCACCCATGTCATTGCCTCTGGTACAGTTTGGCAGTCTATTCCAGGCATGCTCAAGGTTATGAATTTTTTTCCTTATGTCTAGCCTGATTCTTTTTCCATTTTTAATTTTAGGCCAAACTCTGTTCAGCCACTTTCTAGATAGTCCAGAT
This sequence comes from Phoenicopterus ruber ruber, assembly GCA_009819775.1. Classification (NCBI taxonomy): domain Eukaryota; kingdom Metazoa; phylum Chordata; class Aves; order Phoenicopteriformes; family Phoenicopteridae; genus Phoenicopterus; species Phoenicopterus ruber. The sequence goes on from CM020216.1 coordinate 72,907,407, forward strand.
AACCCTCTTCCTTTCTTTCAGGCAATTTCCTTTCACTTATTTATATTGCTATCATCATGTCATCACCCCCAAGCCTAACTTTTTCCAAGAGCTCCTGGCCGATGCACTCTCTGTTCCAGCATACTCATATGTTCTTCCCAACTGCTCTTCCAAGGCTTTCCCATTTGCTTTTCTACCATTATGATAGTTTAAGCTTTCATGCAGCATTTAGGAAGCAAAGTTCTCTGCTCCTGTCCAGCATGTCAGTACTAGACGCTAGTAAATTTACACACTCTATTAGCATTATATTTGTCTTTTAGGCCTTTACGTCAATTCTTTGCCCTCAGCGTCTTCTTTGTCATCTTCATTGTAAGACCACAAAATGTACAGGCCAAGATTATACCCGATACCTGCACAAATCTACAAGCTTGAAGAGGGGGCAGGGCCTTGCTGAGTGTAAGACCTCATCTATAGGCTGTGGTCACCATACGGTTGAAGACTCTGACACACCCTGAGCAACGAGAGAAATATCAGATGCTGGGAAGAGTAGCAGAATATAGGCACAAGATCCAACATAAAAAAAAAAAGTCATCAGCCAGAAGATTTTCAGGTAGTAAAAGACAGGATAAAATGGCAATAGAGCAGAACATTTGGAGCAGAAAGGATTTTTTTTCAGTGGTATAACAGAAAAACCAGAAACCAATTTTTCACTGGTTTCAGTAGGGTTTAGGCAATTTCACGTGTAGCCAAAAAACCTGTTTACATGGGGATAGTTAAAAATTCATGCTGCAAGAAGCACCATCAGCTTTCCAGTATATCGTACTGTAGCCTGACTCTGCTTTTCACTAGCTGGTTTACAACTGACCTACTACTCGTTCCTCGTCAGCCAGTTTCACCCATTTGTACCTTAGCCTGTAGACGTACTGGTTTTTCCTTTAAAAAAAATATAATGCATAAGTGACTCTTGCCTAAAGGGCTGTTTTTTTAATTTGTTACTTCCATATTATTTCCTTTTTCTAATCTTCAAATATACAAATCACACCTTAGCAAATAACTCTCTTCCTTCCTTGCCCCTGCCACTTGAATGTTGCCCGTCAGTGATTGGAATTTAAGCCTTGTTTTTAACGCACTGCATGCCGTAGTTATTCAAACACTGAGCTTGCTGCCACCACTGAGGCCCCATGATAAAGGTTTTAAAAGTCATAAATGCTAGTTAGAACATGACTTTTATTGAATATGACAGGAGGGCAAGGTATGCAAATGCCATTTTATTTTTGAAACGCTACCCTCTCTCCTGTCCTTGCATCAAGTCACTGGAACCTCATGGGCAGGTTGTAGATTTCTTCAAGGTTTTCAACTTCCAATACGATAACTGGGGAAAAAAAACCTCTTTTCTGTCAAAGAGGAGGATGTTCTAGTGACATAGCTGAAGGTAGCGCTGTGCACCTGAAAATGCTGATTTATCCCAGGTACAAAATAAAGGGGAATGCTGGGAGTTTCTGAACCTCAACATTTCCGATTCAGGACCATATGGGATCTCCAAGAGAGATGCTTTAGATGATGGTGGTTTCCTTATGTCTAGCCTGGTGGTTTCACCCGCTCAAACCAAGGGCAACCTTCTCATTCCCTGGCTATGTCATCCCACCTCATTCAACGCGTTGCAGTTATGGAGCAGATTGAAAACTACACTACTTTTGGTAGTTTCAAGTTGGCTTCACAGCCACTAGAGCTAGCGCAAAGGATGGAGCTCAAACACAAGTGTGGAGAGACACTAGAAGGGGAGAGCGAGCAGGAGCATGGTGGCCTCAGACTGGCCCACAGCAACTGTGAAACTGCTCCACGGGTTACTGCCCTCAGGGCAGGACTATCCATGGCTCGTGTTATCAACCACAGGTTACACTGGGTGGATTCTCTGATCTTCAAAGTACACCAAGCTTGTTAATCGTAAATAGCTCACCCGGTAGTTCGCGAGCTGGCAATGACTATAGCTGTTGCCATTATAAGACCCATGTTCACCACTGCATTTGTTACACAGCGAAGGTCCCTGCTCCTGGGCGAGCTGTTCTCTCCACTGCTCTGTGCTCCTAAAGCTGGTTTCTCTCTACATCAGGACTTCTCACAAATACTTCTTAGTCCCTATGGTCTTGGCAACATTTTAAGGCAGCTCAACTCCTAGCATCTCTTCAATGAGAAATTTGTCATCAGTTAGCATTCTGCCTTAGCTCTTTGGGGTGGGGGGGGTGTGCGGGGGGGAGTTCTTACTTGCCTACCAACTGCTTGTTCCCAGCTTTTGTTATTTTCTTCCCTAGTACCATATGGAAGCAGTAGGGAAAACCCTAGATGAACTTGCAGAATCAAAAAGCAAGATTACTCTAGTTGTCAAAATAGAATTGAAGGAGTCAGATGCAGGCCTAATTTCTCTCTCTGCCACATATGCAGTGTTTAATCAGGCAGCCACTTAATGCAATCTCTTTGTCTATCAGTTTATACAATACTAAAGCGAGGCTAGTGATTACCTTATTAAAACCAGTGGCTATTGTGGCACCAAGTTAGAACAGCGAAATTAAAGAGACTAGGCTACTGAGAATGTAATTAATGAATGTTTGCAAAACTCTGTGATTATTAGATAAATGGCAGGCTTTGGGACACTATTTACTACAGTCAAACCTCTTTTGGTGATGTTTTATACAGGGAATTAGTGTGATTACCCTGGAGACAAGGGATCTGGTACAATGTTGCCTCTATGGTCCCTAAGAGTTCAGCACAATCAAGTCATTCCTCCAGAATTATCTTTTAGTTCTTCTAGCAGCTGTGATGAGTGACAAAGAAAAGTTAGTAAAAAGGGAAGATTAGGACATGATTTCCAAACTGTTAGGAAGGAAAGGTCTCATCTGGTTCAGAAGGATCCATAGTCAGAAGCATCTTAGAAGGGTTTGCCGGCAAGTAGAACTGAAAAATCTTCAGCCCAGGGATACAGACATCAGGATAAGAATTATTAGATTTTCCATAGAACTATTATTGCAGGAAAGTGGGTCAGAGAGTCAAGAAACCAATTAATGAATGGGGAATAGTATGCAAGGCAAAAACCAAGTATCAGCATTTTTCCCCCTTGAAGCTGTTGATAACTTGAAGCTGTTTCAATAATGATATCCCAAACCGATGACAATGTTTCCTCCCACCATCCGACACTATCCTGTTGCTTTGTGTTTTAAAGGGCTGTCAGTCACATGGAAAACAAGGAAGAAAGGTCAGCAAGAGAGGACAGGATATGAAGGAATGTCGCGCAACCAAGTCAAGGCTTTCAAGCCTACAGAAACCCTACAGAGGCCCCTGTGGCTTGCTCCTGCAAGCCTTCCTCGACAGCAGCCACTGGTGTTTGTGCGAGCATCCAAGGGAAGTCAGCAGGCCCACGTGCATCACTGGTGCTCCCGGAGACGGGAGCGCAGCAGTGTCCATATGCGATTCCAGTGCAGTACATTACCAATGGTTAACACCTTGGTCTACACTTCTGGAATCTAGATACAGCAAGGAAACTATTTTTACAATGTCATCCTCTCCCTTTTTTTTTTTTCCCTCCCCCCTCAAAGCTTTTGTAAGCTGACATCTTCGCCACTTGTCCCAGAGAGTGATGGCAGTGAACACCCCTGTGTTTACCCTGTGCCCGATAGCTGTTGCAGTCTGTAGCAGAAGTGGGAAAGAGCAACACCACCTCCAGGGAAGCCTGAAGGAAGTTTATATGCATCTGTCCCCAGGGAGAAAAAATACTCTGTGGTATTGAGCTCTCAGGCACAGCAGGCATGCATGTCTCTGTATGCCACAGAGATTCACGTGCGTCTTAGAGCAATAGGAAAGGATCAAATTCACAACCCTTAAATATGAGTATTGTGCCCGCTCTTTGAATCAGCCCAGGTTCACGACCATGTCCACAGTTCTCCTCTGTGCTTACTGCCCAGAGCACAGCGCTCCAAAGAAATCAAGGAGAGTAAGAAATGGGAAACAGTACCTGTGTGAAACTACGGCAGAACACTACTATCCCTGGGGGGGGGGAGGGGGGATTTCTACTGAAAGCACCAGCCCAGCAGTTCTGTCTTGCTGAAAATGGCTGTTTTCCCTAAGTAACGAGCTTCCTTCAGGTCCAGTCTTGACATCTATGCAGATTACAGAAAGACAGTCCCTGAAACCACACATTGAGACACAGTTCCATCACATCACTTGCATGCCACCTCTCCTCAGTGCAGAGTAAAGGTACAAAAGCCTCACTCTTGAGCCGGAGCGCTCCTCGGCCAGCATATTTTCTCTGGGCTGCGCATCCAAGGATTCCGAGCATTTGTCCCTTAGGTAGCAGTCTGCTGTTTAACACACTGAGAGAGCTCGTGCCAGGAGGAGAGCAAAGTGTCAAGGAGTAATGAAAGCCCTTAGACAAGTCTATGTAATTTATGTTAATTTTACCATTGTTGGCATCTAGATAAAAGCATGGAAGTGACCAGCTGACAAAGGTGGGTTTCTAAAATTCAGGGAAAGCCACAATCAAAAGGCCACATTCTGCAGCAGCTCTGGCTCCTTTGAAGACAGAAGATTAAGACTGAGCCTCTTAAAGTTCATAGCTACTAAACTGTTAAGGGTCAGCAAGGAGAGTAGCCATGTAAGTAATGTGGACTATTTAACAGGCTAAAGCCATCCAGCTGCCTTTTTTTTTTTTTGGGCTATAGAAGTCAGAACAAAAGGGCAACCTCAGAAAGGGAAGAGACCACACACACCTGGTAGATCAGAGTAACTGCCAGGAAGAAGCACATTCCTTCTTAACAACCACTAGAAGTATTGCTTAGATTTTTAGAAGTGTAAAAACTAAAGACTTAATGCAACCCACAAATTCGCCTGTCCTGTACTTCCTACAAACACTCAGAACTGGCCTGGTAGTCAGCACGTTTCATCTTCTATTTTGTCTCATATTCATACATATGGCGCAGATACATTGCTCATATAGCTTTGGACAAAAGGTTGGACTATTTTGGGCAAGAAAAAGAACTTTTTTTTGAATGGCTTGCATAGCACTTAGTGGTAACAAGGTCCAACCCTTAACAATAGCAGTAATAAGTCACATAAAATGTGAGATCATCAATACATTTTTCAACCTGTTGTAACTAGAGAGAAGCTCTTGACATTAACTTCAGATCAAACCAAAATTATTGCAAAGTTATGGCATATTTAAATTCAAGAACTTGATTCCTTCTGCTACAAATACGAAAATTTCTTCTGCTTGAAAACTGAGTATCAGCCTTTGACTTCAGGATGTGATCTGACCGCATTGGTACCACTTTCTGTTGACTGAGATTTCACAAAATGAACCTCAGTCCCGTCCTGTAGGTTAGATCAGCCTTTTCAAGCTGGCAATACTTTCATTTACTAACAATAGACAAATAGTGATCAGAACTGGATACACATTTTTTGTTGCATTGAAATAACACTCAAGTTTTCCTCCCTCCGTGCCTCTAATAGCATTTTACACCAGCCCTTGATTCCTTTTCACAGGGACCACGCAAGCATTGAGGAATTACATTGTAAGGTACCACCTGTCTCACACAGCCAAAGAGTATCCTAGAAGTGCAACAAAATGCAGAATCCCCTTTGGGTGCTAATAACGATCTCAAGGATGACAAAAAAGAGCAAAGCTACAGCCCTAGGGAGAAATCCAAGGTGAACCTTTAGGTCCAGAAGACAGTATTCCCCCTTACCAAATTGAAGCATAATTAGACCTTTAGCTCACCAAAACCTGTGTGATCACCCTCACCCTGACCCCTTCCCAAAATTTCTCAATTAAGAATTGCTTACCCTTAAATTGTGTAATAATTAGCGATCTTCATTACTAACTGAAGTACAGCAATGCCATCTCGCTTCTTCATTCTTTTGTATACCCATGAAATTCAGCGACATTAACACATACAAAAGTAATTTAGAAAAAAATGTAACCAAAAGGACACCTATTTGAGTGCAGCAGCACTCTTCCTCGTTGCTCCTAAACAGAAAATCTTTGATATGAGGCCATACCTTATATAATGGTGCTGTTGCATGTCAGCAGATTGATGCCTTTCTACCTCCCTTATCCCCCCCCCCCCAATAAATCAAATTTTGAATTGTTTCATACTCACATAACCCCAAAAGAAGCTGTTCTGGCTGCAAGCTGACAGAGAAACTGTGCTGTGCAGCTGTTCTTGCCAACCAAATAGCAAGTGGAAGCAAAGGAACAAGAGGACAGGGAGCAAACCGGCAGGGAGCGTGCTGATGTTTGGTTTAGCATTAGGTAGTTCTGTGAGGAGCAGGGAGTTAGCCTCAATGATCCTTATGGGTCTCTTCCAGCTCGAGATCCATGAAACCATGCTCACCTGGCAGTAAATGGCACCGGCTGCTCCCAATGAATCCAGTACTCAAGAGTTATCAGGTGTGTGAAGTGGAGCAGAGCTTTTTAAAGCAGCCTAAAAGATTTAGATAAAACGTCAATGGAAGATGTGTCTGTTTACCCTCCACAGCTTTGAAAATCACTACTCATTTGTCTCCACTGATGAGACATACTGGATGAGACCAGCAGTCCCTCTAGCCCCATATTGCATCTCAGACAGTGGCAATAAATAGGTCACACTATTCAAAGACAGCAAATGGGCCTGGCAACTTTCCGTGATCAATTCTGCTCGTTCTCCTCCAAGACCTACAATGGATTTATTAGGGATGATAGGGGACAGATTCCTTTGGCCTTTACTTGTGGACCTGCTGTCACTGAGTTTGTCTGATCTCTCTCTGAACCTGCAGACACCGTCTGCCTGAATCTTCCCGTGGCAACAAATCCCAGAACTTCATTGCCAGCCACGTAAGAGAAGTGTATACTCTTTTATCTGGGTTAAACTGATTTCTTGCTAGTTTTGGCAAGTGTCCCTCAGTTCCAGCATTAAGGAATTTGGTAAATAACCCTTCTACCTTCGCCTAATCCGCCACCTTTGTGATTCTGTAAGTTTTTGCCATCTCCTCCCTCACACCGCCAACCTTTCTTCTCTCCAAATTGAAGCGATTCAATCTTTTTAGTCTCTCCTCATAAGTTATCACCCAATCAGCAGTCTCTGAGCTGTTTTCCTTGCTGTTCTCTGGATCTTGTCTAGCTCCGCTGTATCCTCCCCAAGATGCAGAACTGTGCAACATACTCCTGGTATTGTCCCTACAGCAGCTTCCTGTAGCAGGAAAACGGCACTCTCACTGTGGTTATCCAGACCCCTCCTTGTGATGGGCAGCACCTTGCTGGCTCTTCCAGCTGCCACTGCACGCCGAGCAGATGATCTCCGAGAACGGTCACTGATGATGCCGTGGTCTCTTTTCTGCACTGGAGCTACCCGAGTTCAGCATCATGAAGGCATGGTTTAGATTATTTCTCCAAAGATGCATTACCTTTCATTTAGCTACCTGGACCTCGTCTGCCACCTTTTTGTACGCTCATATGGTCCTTCTGAACTTGGCATGGCATTTGCCTATGGAGAAACATTTAGTATTGTCTGCAAACTTGCACATTTTACTGTTCACTCCCTTCTCTCCTCTTCGTTATCAATGAACACACAGCACCCATCCCTGGAGACTCTCTGCTGCTGACTGTAATCCTCTGGCCAATTAGTTTCTTCAATAATCCTTAGTGTGGCACCTTGTAAAAGGCTTTTGAAAATTCAGGTGTTTTGAAAATTACGCTGATAGGATTCCTTTCACCCTCATGCTACCAACACCCTCCTAGAGACCCGGAGACAGCCGCTCCCTTCCCCAAAGCCGACTCTTCCCCAAGAGATGTGTGGGGCCATCTATCGCCTTCCCAGCGATGGTAGTCAGACCTGTCTGGCTTCCCAGCTCTGGTCTGTAGTTCCCAATTCTAAAGGCAAATTAAATTAAAGGAAACATTTTAGGTCAAGAGAATTTCCTTCTCCACTTAAGAATAAGTCAGGCCTGTCCTCTGTCCACTTCATATGATGCTGCTGCTAAGGCCTAGCTCAATATATATAAAGACCACATACATTATTTTGTCTGTTTATTCAGTAACTTTTGGGTTGTCATGGACTGTAGAAAAAAGGGCAATGAAGTCATTTTGGAGAGTTGAAAAAACAATTTGGACAATCCCAGGGGTCCTTGGTTTTGCACTCCAAATTCTTCAGTTGTAAGGCCATTTTCTAATTCAGAATAACTTCCTAAGAGGCCATTCTTTCACTCCTTTCTGCAAGAGGGCACAAGCATCCTGCATGTTTAACTGCAAGCATACAATGTTATCTGCTCCTTCTCTCTTATGTAAGTTTGCAGGAATGCTGAAAGACTTTCCGGGCTCTGAGGGTTAGGGGTTGGAATCAGGTCCCTTGTATATCACTGCATTGGCTTTTTGGGACGTGAAGTTATTGCAATTAAGATACTGGCCGGATGTGTGGGCTAAAGAACCCGACTGATATCACAGGCATTTATTGATAATGCAACTTCTGAGGAAGAAATCTGGGGAATTGTTGTTCTTCATGCTTTCCTCTGCAAGCAAGCAAACCATATGGATTTATCAGAAACACACAATGCTTTATCTAGCTCAAGAGAAAAAGAATAGTGTTTATTTTACTGCCGAGGAATGTTGTCTTTCAGTTTTGAGAGCCAGTTGCCTGAGCTGGCACTGTGTACCATTTGGCCTCCAATAGCTCTGGTTTAATTCAGTGCTATCTTTAATCTGATTATTATTTACTATTTGTGTTGTGATAATGTCTCCAAGCTGCAGCCAAGGAGAAGGGCTTCACTGTGTTAGGTGCTGTGTAAACACACAACTGAAAGATAACTCTTGCCCTGAACCGTGCAACTAAGCAGCTCCTAAACGGAGTGCTGGCACGCGAGGAGGAAAACATCAGCTGGAGGCTGGGCTAAGGGCTTGGGGTTTCCTTCCCTTCCCCACCTGCGCAATCTCAAGCAAGTGGCTTTCTCCCATCTCATTTAACTTGTGCACTGCTGTACCGAAGGCCCAGCTGAAAGGCAACGAGAAGCGGTGGGAAGAGCTTCCTATCTCCTACTTCTTTCCTCTTGCGGCGCCTGGTATTTAAGCAGATCATCTGCTTTCTCCACGTGCCAGTGGGCACACAGGAAGAAAATGCTGAAAAACCTGAAAACCAAAGCAGTCACCTGCCTGACGCTCGCTCTGCAAAGTGTTTAGACGACCTTTCCGTGAAGAGAAAAATCCTTTCTCAGAAATCTTACGAGAGAAATCCTTTCCCAGAAATCTTACCAGAGTCCTGAGAACATTTTGTTTGGCAACGGACATAGAGTAGCCTTCTGCTCCGACAATATTTTGGGCCCTTTCTTACTGCTCGAGGACAGCATCCAAAAGGCCATTAGGACGGGTAGCGTTCGGTTTAGTCTCACCATTTACCACACGGAGGCCTGAGGTCTCAGTGGTCTTGCAGGATGGACCTTTTTGCCAGAAGAGGTTTGGTTGGGTCAGTGTCCACCTGTCTGGGTCTGGCAGCAGGGATCCAAATGTTTTCTCCACGCCGTTGATTGCAAGACCACCCTTGAGAAATGGACTTTGAGCGAGGCCAGAGTGCTGGTAAAAGCGTTTTCTTCTGTGCCTCGGGATGAGTCACGGCTCCATAAAACCATTCTCACTTTCCAGTGCACGAACTTAAATTCCAGGAGTCTGAAATAAGTGAACACCCATGCTCAACGTGGGTTTCAGGCAACCCAGGGGAGGGCGAGGGAGAAGGAGGAAGGCCGGCGTACTAACTCCGTTCCAGCATCGGACTCATTTTCCTGATTTTTTGTTAAATATGTCTCTCCCTCTGTTTCAGCAATGTTTCAACTCTGTCTAGGTTTTGATATTCCCCAGGTGGAGATTTACTGAGTCATTTCCATTTGCACTGCAAGGACGAATATTAGATGGTGCTGCTGAGGAAAATGGAGCAAAATAACAGATGAGGGGGAGCGCAGTTCTGTGGCCTCTTCACGTGGAGCTTGGACTCTTTCATTAAACTGGAGCAGCGCCTTGCTCTTCTTGAACTATTTCCCTGCCTTATGCTAAACTCTGCTACTGCAAATATCCATGCCAATAACCCTGTGGAAAAGAAGAGGCTAATGTGGGCTGGTTCCTTTGGTAACAAACTAATGAGAGGTTTGTAATCGGGCACATGAAGTCCATCTTTGCAGAGTCTGTGGGCACAGTATGTATGACTATTACATGCAAAATTCAAGAAAGCAGCTATAAAGAAAAGCATTGTTGTTTACAAAGATACGTCAAAATGACACCATTGCTGGAAGAGGTGGTAGCAAACCAGCAACTAATGTTTGCCATCTTTCACTTACATTACTGTCATTTAAGAACAAAATACATACAGTAGACAGGATAGTTCTATAGTTTGTTCAAATAGGTCCTAATAAAATGTATTCAGGACTGTGTTTGTGTTTTCTTGAAGCCACGCTGGTGTCCCAGCTCCTGCATGCTGCTTCGGTTGCTTCCTGCTGGCTTTGTCTCTGTGGATGGCAACCTCTCTTGGGAGAACTGGGTGTAGGATGGAGAGGTCTTTTTTGTACTTCTGAAGCGGATGGCATGTTTTTAGCAGTACTCTAATCTTAATCTATATATAATAATTAAAATAATTGTCTCCTAATAGGACTTTGATAAGTAGCTTATGGCACACTGCCCTTATTGTAGAAAAGTATGTCCTTGCAGATAAGAAACGTCAATTAAAATGTAAGATTTGCAGAGCACAGATAACATACAGTTTCATAGGCAAATTCAAAAAAAATTAGTACTTTTCTGTGCTTTGTTGTTTGTTTTTTTTTTAAACACAGACATAAGTAGTAAGGGAAAAGTAATGTGCAGGAACTGAATCAGCATACTGTATAAACACAGTAAATAGCATCATAATGACTATGTTATCTTATCATAGTGGTGCATAGTTCTGTATGCAAATGTTACCTCAAATATAGTCCACTATCTACAATAAAGGGCATGTATGATAGGAAATGTAAGAATCCTTTTATATTCTTTCATTATTATAATTGGCTTTCAAAATAGCATCATAAAATTTACACAAATCTGTGTCTAAGTTAACAGACACTTACTTTCACTAGCTTTTAGCTTGCTGCTTGGATATCATGCAAGACTTGTTAAAATACAACGGGGGACACGGGTTGAACAGAGATGGAGGCACAGTTACACACGCCCTCGTGCCAAAGTCACGGGCCATTAGCAGAGGGCAAGGGCGAGCTCATGCAGCTGCCCTGGCGCCGTATTTCACAGCCAGATAATTTTACAATAATTCGATTTCTGCACAAACCGAGACAACACCTTCCTAAGATTGCCACTGTCTTGGGCATTCCGAGAAATTCAAATCTGGGTCTCTGAAGACACAGGAGAATAGAATTGGAAATGATTTAGTCATGCTGTTGTCCCCTGCAACACAAGCGGGTAAAGCATGGCCTAAACCAGACTTACCTGACCCTTACCTTCACGGGCGGTCAATGAGAGGTTTCACACAGAGATGCTGCAAACAGGATCCTGAGTAAAGCCTGTTTATAGCTATCCAAAACAGACTTGTGACCTGCTCTTTGAGGGCTTTTCTCTTCATTTCAGAATTTTACGTGGGGGGCAGTTAGAGTAGAAAGCCCAGTAAATACCCTCAGAAAAGAGCAAAACTAAGCGAGGAAGTAATCGGTCTCAGCAAAGTTACAGATGCAAAAATCCTTATAAGACTTTTTCACAGCCTTTACACTCTAAAAGAAGTAGTATTCGCTTTTAATGTAATTTTAAAACCCCACAATTGAACAGCTTGTGTGGTAGCAGCATAATAGTGGGGCTGAAAATGGGCCCTAAGTTTCTAATGGCCATATACAATTAAAATGCTCAAAGCAAGGAAAATTTCACTCTTCCCATCACAATTCCATTCAGAAAAATTACTTCTCTAAAATCCTTCATTTAGCAGAACTTCTGCCTGAGATGGGCTGCTTTTTCCCCTTCTGAATTCCTGGCACAATATAAATCAAACAAATTCAAGATAGCAAAGCCGGGAAAATCATTATTATAATCGCAAAACCAGCAAAAAGGTCAACAAGAAGGAGAACAACAATAGGATTCTGGTAACTGTTTGGGAAGAAACTATTCTTGCTGCAGTCAAGCTCACTGTTTTCATAACAACAAATTAAATACCAAGGTAACTCCCCAGAGTCTTCAGCAGCGTGGCTGTGTCGCAGCGGTAGAAGCCACTCCAGCACAATGCACAATACCGTTAGGAAAAGCTCCCGGCTGCCGACCCGCCACGCAGCTCAGCGGCGTTTGAAGTGAAGCTGGAGTCAAGCCTACCTTTTCAAAGCACCGCATTGTTGTTATTCTTTTCCTCCCGTTCCTCTCCATTTCCCCGTCTTCCTCTCTTACTTTCCCCTGTCAGGCGGACACATTTTAGACTCCATTCATAATATGGGAAGCTGTAAGAGGCAGTATTGTTGGACCGGTGCAGAGATGGCTGGACTGCTGGCTTCATTAGTCGGGTATGAGGGACTCACAGCTGCACCCCCCTTTTCTATATTTTATTTGCTTATTGGTGCCTGATATGTACCCTAAAAATGTGCAATTGATCAGGTGTAAGCTGTTGTCTTATACTCAAATGGCCCAGGAGGCAGGTCAGCAACGTGAGTGCTCTGCAAATACCCATTCCGAAAAAGAGCGGCATTTGTATTTGCTTTGGCTGTTTGACTTCGGGGAATGAAAAATCAAGACCATGGCTTTTGCCATGGTCTGACCTCTCTGAGACACCTTTTACTCGTCTATAAAACATGATGTTCTATATATCAAAGTGTTTCAATGAGAGTTGCCAAGGAACTGCAGGTATCAAAGCAACTTTCTTAATATTTTGCATTGCGAAGCTTAGGTTTTCCGGACTAGCGTGCAAAAATGAATATATTTTATCACTTGCTGGGTGAGTAGATGTGTCTACATTACTATGTCAGTCCTTCTCTGAGCAACAGGCAGTAACATAACTGGTAAATGGCCAGAGTGTAACAGAAAGAGAAATCATTATTACAAAAAACCCAGCACAATTAAATGTCAGATAAAGAACATGCTGCAGCAATACAATTGTTGGGGTAGCTGGTCCCTGCCAATCAGCAAGTTTAAAATAAGCATTCTTATGCAATTAACAGCTATAGATGTTTCACCGAGTAATAAATACATGTAACAACAACAGGCTACTTTATCATCCAAACCTATTCACCATGCAGCCTGAGGCTCGGTTCATAAGGTCTAAAATATGTATGTTCGCTGTGTTGTTTCATGGCATTTTCAGGTAAATACCTGCTCGTTTACCTTGCAGACCAGGCCCAGTATCTCCAGTCCTTCTACTGAGGCACCTGGCTGATGTAACTTCTGATTGCATGAGAGTCACAGTGATGCAGGATGAGTGCAGCGAGATGAAGACTCAGGAAGGTGGTAGGAGGGAAGTTGTTTCTGCTCCTTCTGTGGGCTCCTCGGTTTCTTTCTTCCTCACTTTTCCAAACTGTAATCTCATGCTTACTCTGCTCAGGAAAGGCTGACTGCCTTTTGCCAGGAGTCAGGCACTCCTGGGGCCTTTTGACCCACACTTAGCTCTTCTGCAAATGGAAATAAATAGAATTGAAGGGACTTTTTTAAAGATTCACAGAATCACAGGATGGTGGCTGTTGGAAGGGACCTCTGGAGATCATCTAGTCCAACCCCCCTGCTAGAGCAGGGTCACCTAGACCAGGTTGCACAGGACTGTGTTCAGGAAGGTTTTGAATATCTCCAGAGAAGGAGACTCCACACCCTCCCTGGGCAGCCTGTGCCAGTGCTCTGTCACCCTCACAGTAAAGAAGTTTTTGCTCATGTTCAGGCAGAACTTTCCATGTTCCAGTTTGTGCCCGTTGCCCCTTGTCCTGTCGCTGGGCCCCACTGAAAAGAGTCTGGCCCCATCCTCTTGACACCCACCCTTGAGATATTTGTAAGCGTTGATGAGGTCCCCTCTCAGTCTTCTCTTCCTCAAGCTAAACAGCCCCAGCTCCCTCAGCCTTTCCCCAGAGGAGAGATGCTCCAGTCCCTTAATCATCTCTGTAGCCCTCCACTGGACTCTCTCCAATAGTCCCTTGTCTTTCTTAAATTGGGGAGCCCAGAACTGGACACAGGACTCCAGATGGGGCCTTACTAGGGCAGAGCAGAGGAGGAGAGAACCTCCCTCGACCTGCTTGGCCACACTCTTCTTCATGCACCCCAGGATGCCGTTGGCCTTCCTGGCCGCAAGGGCACATTGCTGGCTCATGGTGAATTTGTCATCTACCAGGACTCCCAGGTCCTTCTCTGCCGAGCTGCTTTCCAGTAGGTCAACCCCCAACCTGTACTGGTGCATGGGGTTGTTCCTCCCCAGGTGCAGGACCCTGCACTTGCCTGTGTTGAACCTCATGACGTTCCTGTCTGCCCAACGCTCCAGCCTGTCCAGGTCTCGCTGAATGGCAGCACAGCCTTCTTGTCTTCAAAAGAAATTGTCACACCAACGTCAGAATTTGAAATCAAGAAGCCATATAGGAGAAACTATTCTGAAAAATTGAACTTAATCTACATTATATTTTAAACCCAGATATCTAGTCTGATGCCTATGTACCCAAATCAGGTAGCTTCTACATCTAGTCCAGAACTTCTGAGTTAAAGAAACTTCTAAATTTTTCTCTGGATATCTCTAGAGATTTCAACTGATCTATCAAATGCCTAAATTAATTGTTTAGGGGATTTGCTGCTAATAACACTTTCTGCTCTGAACTGGTTTTGAAAAGAGTTGGGGAAAAAAATCTAGTATTTGATTTCCTACAACTGCTTTACTGTTGGAGACCATTATTATGGTCTGACCATAATTTTCTACAGGTAGAAACTGAGACTTTCAGTAGGGAAAGAAAATATTCCAGACTTGAATATCTATCAGATTCCAGAAAGCCTGTTCTGACTCTACGTGTGTCATATTTTGTAGCGTAGACTCTAAAATTCACTTTAACAAATGGCCTTTTTTCTGATGATCCTTTGAGCTACAGTTACAAACACAAATAAGCATGAGGCAAGACTTTGCTCAACATAATTTCAGAAAAGAGAGCTGTGAATGGCTTTATTACAAGTCCTCTGTGCCTTTGCACTCTTCAGATGGTACACACTGGATTTTACTTCACTTGACGTTAAATTCTAGGGTGAAACATGTTGGTGAGAATATCACGGAGGTATGGAAAGCATTGGATGAAACTAAAGGACCTCCTGGGAACGCTTAGTTTCATTTTGGTTGCCTAGTATGCAATATAATGAAAACAGCATTGCCTGTTCATGCAGTAACTTCTCCCCTTATTTTTGCTAAATTCCTACCAGGGATACATCTTTCTTGGGAGGGTGGGGGAATAACCAACGAATCAGAGATGCAAACAGTAGTAGGTATCCTATGATAATAACAGTAATGTGGATGAAAACACTCCCCAGACCATCATCTTTATATAAGTTAGATGTTGACCTTGTGGTGCAACATATCTTAGTTTTTCCTAAGTCCAAACATTCCTAACATATACATTTGCAGAAGCCTGCTTGCCAGTGGCCAGATCAACATAGTTACTAGAGAACAGTTTTATTTAAAAGGAAAAACAAGTTTGTTCTCTCCAGGAAAACATCCTCCTCCACTTTCAGGGATTTACAACACATTAAGGAGAACTTAATCACCAGAACACTGTTAAAAACATTTGTCTGAAGTTACCAAGCAGTAGGATGCACCACAGGACAGTGAGAAGCTTCTATTTCAGGCTGATCAGATAGCGCTGGCATAGGAAAGCAATCCCAGTCTGTACTTGTTTTCCTTATTGATAAAGTTCTCTGCAACTCACCTTACCATGAATGTCAAATGAAATCTGTAGAGAAGACCCATTGTGAAAATGGAGGGTTGGAAGTCTAGCCCTGTTGAACACAACAGCAAGATCCCAACTGGCTTTAATTCACTATTATTTCATTCTTTGTCTTTGCTTATTATGTAGGCCATTGTTAATTAACTTCACCTTTCAAACATCTCTTGACTTTACGGAAAACGCTTTGCACCCGATACTTGTTTTGCTTTCTGGAGGTGAAATGCTAAACTTAGAATCACCATTTAATCATATGTTTCCTATGCATTCCACCTGAGCACTGTTGAGGCAAGCTTTCCTTCTAATTACAAAGGTGAGCTCAAGAACCAGTGATTAAAATAAGATCAGCTTTTCCTTAATTACGATTGTACTTCAGGAGAGTGATCAAAGCCAGTAGCTGCTTCCAGAGACTTGTTAGTTTACAGCAGATGAACTTCTTAAATGAAGAATAGTGAGCCCTCTTTTTCTTGCTTAGATTTAAAAAAACCAAACCAAACCACAACAGTTCAGCCTACTGGGCAATCTTTCTATTAAAAAACCTCCGCCTTCCTTTCAGGCTAATAGGGGACTCAGCGCAAATAAGGCTAAAGGATTTGCCAAAAGGCCTCAGGGAAGATTGTGTTCTGTCTATAATTTTGTTGTCAGAATAATACCTGTTGTTTTTTTTTTTTTATAAGGAAAAATGGCACGATCAGTTCACACTTGTAAAGCACTTTCGGATCCGTAGTGAAATAATGTGCATCGTATACATGTGTATGTGCATGTGCATAGGTACGTATAAAGTGTTAGGCATAATTCTTTTCATTTCCTCCCAATTCCTGGCTGCTTGCGAAGCATGATCATAGCATCTAAAACCGAAACTAAACCTAGAATAATTTGTCAGACACGCTGGAAGAATTCTAGTAACCCTGATAAGAGTTACTGCTTTGTTTAGGAGAAGCCTGAATGAAGCCCAAAGTCCAATTGCTCCTCAGGGCGCCTGGACAAGCTGCTGCCTGGGAAGGAGACGAGCGTACAGCCTATCCCGCCATGGGCTCTGCGCTTGGCAGCTGCTGGAGCACAACCAAAAAAGGTTCCCTCTAAGTACGTCTAATATGCTTGCGGTAACAGATGGAAACGGCCACTCATGAGACATCTTGCTCTGTATCTGGGGACAGCAGTTTTTAGGGTCAGTCCTGCTAACCTATGGTGGAGCTTTGCTGTGTGCCAGCATGAACACGTTTTCATGATAACTGCAAGAGAGGGCAGCAAAGTCTGCTTCCAAAGCAAAATGCTGACAGAAAAGCAGCTCGTTTAAGTATCTATAAAACTGTGAGGTATTTAGAGCTTCTGATTCACCGTAAAAACATTCAGGGCATATCTGCTCTGGAGGCCACAGAAGCATAGTGTCACAGGTTGTTTTTCTTTGGTAATAAGTGATCCTATTGATGACTATTTGGAGTTACCCTGTGATGGAGTCATTTAAAATCAGAGTGCCCAGCTAATCATGTTCAGATCTGACATGGACTGTTTTAGCCATCCAAAACAAATGATAGGATGGGCTTGAACCATTTCTTGTGGCCAGGAGACTCTGAACTCACTTTGACTCAGTACAGGTGTTGAAATCGCTACAGGATTATCCCTGGAGGTGGGTAATCCTTTAAAGGTTCAGAGCTTTGGGTTAGATAAAAATCTAAACATTTGGATGTTTATCTGAAACCTTATCTCAGTCATCTAAACTCCTGGAGGCTGAACACCCATCAGTTGCACATCTACAAGTAAAAGAGTAATAGGGCCTCTTGTTTCTACAGACTTAAAGCCTGATCCTGACATCTCTGAATAAACAAAACCTCACATTGATATCAACTCGCCTTTGAGTTGGGGTATTGGGAACGGGAAGTTCCCTTTCAGCTAAAGGTGATCACAAACATTATCTGATTGGGGGGGGGGGGGGAGTTTTGGTTACAAAATATATATATATATATATCCCCTAAAAGTCATCCATCATTCATAGCAAATTTTTCTTTTTCACTGAAAACCTGTACACATGAAAATTGCTAAAGGAGCTTTGGTTGAAAAGCAAAACATTTCATCCCTTTCTTTTCTCACCCAGAAAAAAGGGATCTTAATAATGAAGTTCTATGATTTTAAATCCGTACTGGCATTTTAACTCAGGTGCCTCAGGTTTCTTTCCCTAGTTGCCTTCACCCCGTAGGATGCCATATGACTGCTGCTGAGGCTCTGTGCTGTGATACCTCACAGGAGACCTAAGAAAGACTGGGAGCGTGAAACACGCACACTGCAGCTCGCAGCACTGAATTATGTCAGTGCAGAGATATTTTGCTTTTCTACTACGGTACATCAGATTTTTCAATTTTTCACCAAATGTTTTGCTTCTTTCTGGCATTTCAATGAAGAACAATTTTACTAGCTGGTGAAAAATTAACTTGTGGTTATTAAAATGTGAGTATAATAGTTTGGGGGTGGGGGGGAAGGGGGAAGTTTGAGGAATTACTCCTGTCCTTCACTGACATTCCCACAGTGAATGCTCTGGTTACTTGTTCTGCTGTGGGATGTGTCCCAGGCTGTATCAGGGGTGTATGTTTGAAGGAACCGGGCACATCCTGGATACCAAGTGTTCCCAGACCCACTTCACGGTGTTAACGACCATTGCTTTCTCCCCAAGGCTCGCCGAAACCAGAAGCGTTGCTAGCTCCCAGTTCCTGCACCTACAGGGAAAGAAAAGCTACCCTAATGGAAGAAGCGGAGGAAGGAGAGGGGTGATTCAGGGGGTGAGACAGTAGCTGGAAACATAGTAGATATGGGTTCGGTTCCCTGATGCACCACAACCTCTCTCCTTCACCTTAGAGGAGTCCTTTAGTCTTTGTGTTTTTCCTGTTGACTGTAGAGGCTAGCACTCTCTTATCTCAAGGGGTATTTCACGGATAAACACTAAAAAATCCCCACAAAATTACTCAATTTAATACAGTAAGAGGAGCTACAGATGCACAGGGGACAGACAGAAAAACTGGACCGCGCTACTGCTTGGCAAACACATATGAGCACTTTATCAAGGTCTGGGCCACGTGTCTATACTGCGGTTCACAAGCTGAGCCTTTTCCATGTTCCTATCGCATTAGTATAATGGAGAATTAACATTGTTTTGCAGCGTTTTAGAGGCTGGGAAGAGAATTCAAACACTTTCCCTTTCCTTTTCCCACTGATGTGCCAGTTACAGTCCCAAGTTCACGGGGCAATTCTGTTCATTCCTGCACCTTTGGGACCTTGTGCAAAGCTGCTACACTGCTCTTGTAACAACACTCTTGCCTTGGGAATAAAAAAACGCACTTATTTGTTTGTTTTGGCACTATAAGTAGGGCCATAAGATTAATGGCCGTTAATTAAAAAGATGTTAGTAGGACTCTTCTTTGATATGGCAATTTAAAGCTGATATCTGGAGACAAAGTGCTATTCAGAGTTTCGCAGAGTAATTATTTTCCTCTGTCCGCGGTACAGTTGTCTCTTTTTGGCAGTGAAAAGTGCTTGTCTGAAAAGGGAGCCGATGATTTACTCCAGATTATTATATTCTGTGGCTCAGGAGAATCATACTTCCACTTGTGTGGCAGAAAACTGTTGTCATTCTCATGGCATTTTTCAAGCATCATTGTGCTTTTGATAACTTATTCTCTGTCAAGCTTCCCTATTTAAGCAATATGCTTGTTTTCTCTAGTTAACTACCTTTTATATCTACAGCTGTTGTTTCTTGTCAATGTTTTATGCTTCAAATAAAAATGCTAATTTAGCTCATGCAGAAAGACAGTCCTTTTTTTCTGGGTAGTCGTGCTGTCACTAAGCTGGTTTCAAGTAGGTCAGGAAAATGTTATATTTTATGAAAGACATTTGTTGCTGGGTTATGTTGCTTCTGAGCATTGCTCTGAAAACCCTGCCCCTTGCAGCGGCTACCCAGCAAATGGGGCCTTACTTTCAGAGTTGCAGAGGAGGGTTTTGTTGCAGGAGGTGGAGAGGGGAAAAGAACGAAGCAAGACAAAACGCACCTCAGTGACTCACGAATCCAACGCAAGGCAGGATTTGCCCACCCGCTCCCCTGCGAGCCCCGGGTTCTCCCAGCGGTGCTCGTGTGCGATGCAGCGAGCGGGAGCGTGCACCACCCCTCAGAGGCACGCATTCCTCAACTGCAAACACATGTGTGCTCCCTCTCTCGCTTCATTCCCTCGCCCGCAGTGCTCTGGGGGAAATTCTTGCAGGATGCTTCCTCTTGTTCACTTAATCCTCCCTCATCTTTAAATTCTATTAAACTGGGCATTACAAAAGCTTCCAATGATTTATTCGTCAAGAATTGTTTTCACAGAGCTGCTCGTTACTTGCAGCGAGCGTTCTCCAGCATTGTCAACACCTGGAGGTTTTGGCTGAGGTTTGTCAGCGCTGTGGTAAGTGGCAATGGGTCTTGCCCAGCTTGTGCATCACCACAGAAGTGCTGACTCAGTTCCAGCCAGGTTTTAGCCACCCAGATCTATAAAAGACAGTTTAATTGCACACGTCTCAGTGAAGGCGTCATTTGAAACTTCTAGTTAGCCAGCAGACAGCAGGGAGCATGTACCTGGTTATGAGTAGAAACTGGATACCCTAGAAGAACGATTTACTAGAAGAGAGGTATTGCTCTGAAGTTGTGTGCTGAGGCCCGTGGTGAGGATTTGGGCTTATTTCTTCTTTTCCTTATTTTCTTGCAGTGGATGTCTAGAGACTCGACTGCGTGAAAATCCCTGCAAACCCATATGCTTTCAGAAGCCATCTAGGATACATATCGTTGTGCTCCAATTTGCTACGGCTATTTGCACTTACACCTCACCATCCATATACAAGCAATAAACACAAATACTGGAGATGCCAAACATTTGCAGTGGTTGGTTTCACAAACAATACTGCCAGCTCAGATACTTCCTACAGATTATTTAAAGATGACACATTTCCCAGTTAACTTAAAAAAGTAACAGCGATTAAATGGCCGGGCTGTAGGTATTTCCCTGGTAAGATGTGGTGAGAATTGCTCAGCCATGTGTCGCGGCAACAAGCGGCTTTCTGAGTTACACCCCAGCTGATCGAGATTCAAATGACCCAGGTATCAAGCAGAGCATCAGCCATCATTTCACAAGTGGTCAAAGATTTACTGCTCTGGTAACGTTAGTAATAAAGCTGCTCATTGCTTTATCGTTACATTTAAATGGAGCTTTTTTCTATAGTTCATGAGAGAGAAAGAAACCATTTTATCCCATGGTGGTAAATGAAGGGTAGGTAAGAGATGCATTCCCAGGTAGGAAACACGTCAGATAGAGGACACCGTGGAGGAAACTGGGAGCACAGGAGACGAGTGGACAGAACAGAGTGTCAGGGCCAGTGACAGGGAGCTGCCAGCCCATATATACCTACATATATATATATACACACACACACAGAGCCCATTCTAAATATAGACAAGTTTTCTATCTCTGTGTTTTAAGCAACAGTGCAATTCACATGGATAGAAATCCCAGCTCGGCGGATGCTATTCAAAGTATTCCACCACCCCTCAAAAAGCCCAGTAGGTTTTTTCTGCTGTGTCAAGACAGGCAAACTGGTTCAAAGTACTTAAGCCAGCAAATACGTCTGCAATGCAGCCCAGCCTAAAGGCAACAACAGGCGAATGGTTTAATAAGGCTACCCCATCAAGCTTAATTTCAGCCCTTAAAATACCTTGCGTGATTGGACCTTTGGGTGAGACACATGCATTATAGAAGTACATTATTTCTTAAATAGTAAATTCTTTGGGGCAAGAATCCCAAGTTCCTACAGGTCCTTATTTGCAGAGGCCTTGTTCAAGGCTCCCTCCGCTATTACAACCCCAGAAATGAGTAAGCGCTCGCCTTTTGGGCCCACACTTGACAGAAGACACAATGGTCAGCGTGCATTTCAGTTGTTTAAAATGCTTTGGCTTCTACTGCTAAAGATGTAATCTTGCACTTCTTTTACTGACGTGGTATCGTACACGTACACCCAACGTTACCAGCCGGCGAGCAAGCCCCGACTCAGAAAGCGTATGCTTTAGCGGTGCCAGCTTTAGCCAACAATAACGTGCTGTCAGAAAACTGGATTAGCTCTCAGGCTAGGTGAAAAGGAAGGATTAAATGAAATCCATTGATATTATTCCAGGCTCTGCAAACATGAATGTGGAACAAAACATTACATACTAACCTAAGAAACTAGATGGAAAATGTAAGGGAAGCGGCACGACACAGGAGCCTGAAGGGAAACTGCAAAGTATTGTATAGCTCCTGATAGGGAGAGTGTGGAGCACAATCCTTGGCGTGCTATAGAAATGTGGCTCTAGCATTCTTCTCATCCAAAAGTTATACATATAAACTGTAATACATGAACAGAGCACCTTTGTTCTAACTCTGCAGATAGCCTGAAACCACCTGAGACATGTGAGTCTCCTAATAAGGAGAACCCACTCTGACCCCCCCCCAAAGACATGTAAGTGGTCACGTCTATTAATTACTTTGCTGCTGACAGCATTAGTAGAACCACGTAGCTGCTGCGTTTGTCCCAAAGCCTCAAGCTGTAGCAGTGCCCTCAGCAACTCCCTGCACTGCTGCTGCAAAAACCCTCCTCTCACAGCCGAGGCGCTTTGCAAGGCAACCCGTGCGGTGCCAGCTGCAGAGTTTGAGACGCTGCTGCGTTTTGCCACGTGAGGTAAAAGATGACCATCAGCTAACCTTCCTGCCAAGGCAACGAGCAGACAGGCTACCTGGATTACAACTTTTCGTGGAGCCAGTCAGCTGAAAATTTCCCTCCTCTGATTGTGTGACATTTTATCAGAAAAGCACCAGACCATAAGTTGGAGAAACCCCTGGGAGAGGCACAGCCAGCTGCTCAGAGCCACCCTTGCCTTCCCTCTGTAAGTGATCGGGTCACCTTATGCAGAGGGTGCTACAGCTGCCAACCCACGACCGTGAACTGGTCGGCTTGGAGCCGCTTTGCCAGTTCAAAAGAGAGGTGTCCTGCAGCTCTCGGCCCTGGGGAGCTCCATCCTGGTGCCTGCACAAGTCCCAGGGGACGCGGGGCTCAGTTCACTGTGAATTAGAAGGGCAAGCAATTTGATTTTCTTTTGGATCACTTGCCACCAGCTATAAAAAACAAACTACCATTCAGCTCTTATCTGCCAAGCTCTGTATATGTGAATTTTGCTTCCTGTTATTGCAGCAACGGTAGGGATGGAGAAATGCTCTTGGTTTCCTTTTTCAGAAAAGTTTTCTTTTCTAAACAATTGATATTAAACAGAACAAAACAACCAAGAAACAGCATGCTCATTTCACACATTTCCAGTAATGTTAGAGCTCTGTACATTGTTTCAGCTCTTGCTGAGATGAAGCTTGATTACGTTAATGTTAGCCAGCCATTTAATTTGTTTAACTCAGACACTTTCACTACAGGCTTCCCGGATCTTGAGAGACTGACTCTGCTCGCAATAGCAAGGGTGGGCAAAGAACATGTGTAGGGTTTTCATCTGGCTTCCAGGGAAATAGGTGTGTACGATCATAATGTGCCTGGTTCATGAGTATTTTCATATGGGTGTGTGCCTATATTTGCCAGCAGAGATGTAGGTGTGTCCTTGTCTGGTAGCTCTTGAACCCACTGATCACTCTCAGCCAGCCTGATGAAGGGGCATAGGTTACAAGGATAACTAAGGTCCTGCAAACAAGGCAGACAGATCTAAGAGAGACCTCAGAAAAGGGCAACTTGAGGGAAAGGCTGCAGGGTGAACTCTGCAGAGAACACACACAACAGAGCAAGAAAAGCTTCATTCGGGGCCTGCTGCGAGTGGTCACAAACCCAGGAGCTCACAGGCAGAACCCAACAACCCCGGCAGGCTTCCCAGCGTGCCCGTGCTCTGCTGCGGCTCGGTGGTGGAATTAGGATGGAGCTGAATAAGCCAATGGTACAATCAACAGTAATGCAATCAGCATCACATGCTTGCTCACTTATCCTGATGGTCAGGACCTGGATTACCCAGGAGACCACATAACAGTACAGCCCATATAATATTTGATATATGTCCATATGACATATTGGTCAAATAACATAGGTCTGGCTGAGGGAGTCACGCTAATTCAAGGGTCCTCAAAACTAATACTTGCGAAGAAGGTCCCAACCTTGTTTTAGATGAATCCTCTGTGCAGTGCACTAGGTGCCCATTGGTTTCTGTGCTTGTTTATACACAAAAGCCCTAAGCAACTTGAGGGCTTTTCCTTGCCTCATGAGTTCAATTGGGGGCAGACGAGATAAGCCAAGCCAGTGAAGAAAACACCACCTCTTTGCACAGCAGACACCCTTTGGGTGGGCCCAGTCTTATGTGTCTCTCAAGACCTTGGGTGAGAGGCGTACAACCTCCATGTCTTTCCTATGGCATCCTAATTGCAGCTCAGCTTACTGGTGCATGCACTGTTACAGGAGTGGAGGGTGGAGAAGGGGAGATTGGATATAAACATGGCCATTGGCATCACGCACAAAATGCCTGATCCAGCCCTCTTTTTCCACAGTGGAAACTGGATCGGGTTGCGTGAGCCACTTTCTGCAACTACAGGTCAATGAGGGACACAGGCTCTCGAGCAAGGCTGCCCAGCAACAGCCCAGTCTTTAAGGCAGGATGATGAATTATTGGAGGGCTAAGTGAAATTGTGATGAAGTGGCATAATCATTATCTATTCTACAATAAAACAGCTTGCACTTCTCACGGAGAGCTCATCAGAACTGTAGCTTTTTAGTTTAAATCTCAAAGTAGGCAGCTGGTTTACGTTTTGCATTGTCCATTTCAAGGAATTAGTCTCCTCCGTTTGTTTCTTAAAAATTAGTGTCTTGCATCATGTCTTACTTCGATGGTTTGTTTCACATTTCAGGAATGCAAAACAATTGCACAATAAATCACTGGAGGAATGTACATGAGGGTTATTTGTCATGGTTATAAATAAATGAACTTTAGCAATAGTTGATAAACAGAAGATTATGGACAATTCAGGCAGGCTCTCAAAAAGATCAGAACGTGACTTTAGCCCTTTAGTAACAAGCTTTATTTTATTGTCCCATAACCTACTGGAAACACTGCAAGGGAGGTGGCCAGCTGCCTCTACGAGCTGGCAGCTGGTTGCCAGGGATAGGCTATAAAGCCCTTTTTGTTCTTCTACAGGGTGTCTGTGCCACTCAGTCCTGCCAGGGGCAGAGACACTCAGCACCTGTGAAAACTTGACCGTCTGTGAAAACTGTGAAGAGGGTTCGTCCTACAGATGCTTAGGTTTTAGGAACTTAGCATTAACCGTTAAAATTAAGTGAGAATCAAATTTGGTCTTATGCCCACTAGAGTCAAGCATGAAAGCAGTTCACTACAGAAGAGATTTCAAACTGCAAATCATAATGTCCTCCAGTTCTCAGCCGCATTAAGACCCACCATAGGGTCAAGCCTTTTATCCTTTGGCACTACTGAAATTAAATGCCCTGCTGAATAGAAATAGGATTACCCATTTGTTTAAATGCTTCCTGAACTAAGGACTGAGCAAGAAAGTGTATCCAGCCTTCAATTTGCCAATGCAAGTATTAGAGAGGCTCCAATTTTTATGGACTCTCAAAGAGTCACTGCAGTTCACATATCTTTGCAGGAACCGGCCACTTCTGTCGAAATTTTAGTGTCTCTAAATACCTAGGCAGACTTAAGTTTTCTGGTAACCATAATCGCATTTGCTGCTGCATTCACTTACAGAAGTTTAGTTGAAGCTTGCTTAAACCTGCACCTTTCAAAGTCTAGATTTGGTCCAGCTCAGCAAGGGAGGAAAAGAGTAAAAGGATAAGCCAAATTTTTAATAGGAAAGCTTATTCCTTAAAAATACATCTCTGAGAACATGTGCATCTTTCTGAATTCAGGGCCAAGACTCAAGAACACAGCAGATCAAATTTGTTTTTGAAATCAGATTAAATATATACACACGTATTTTTGAAATTTAATGATGGGAGGAGCAGTCATTGTAACAGATGTGCCAATCTTTCAGTAGCATATTTCTGAAGTGTAATTACCAGCAGTTACGAAGTAGCCACCTTTATGGTAATAGGATGCAATTAATTCAGACAAGTCTCTATCCATCAAGACAAAGTGCAAGAGAAACAAAGGAGGGGAAGAAAAAAAGCAGCACTTAGATATGTGTGCCTTTGTGTCGGTGAGTTTGCTGTTACAATGCTAGACCTAGCATTGCTCTTCAGACACTGATATCCGAATTGCTGTTATCTGCCAAAAATGCTTGTGTGCAGTACACAGCTCTTATTGTCCATTGTTATTATCTATTTAGACATCTATCTTGGGAATAGCTGAAGTGTCCTTCACTTTTCTATCTGAGGGTGTGGTGCGATGATAGGGTTGGGCTGATACCGAGGCGCACAGACGCCGCAGGAGTGGGGATCCACCCCAGCCCATCTCCCCTCCCTGCTCCCTCCTGCTGGCACTGGTGCGCGGCTGATGGGCCGATAAACCAATTCAAGCCAGTAATCCAGCAGGAAACTAACCCAGGGAGGGGAGGGAAAACAACCCGTGGCCAGTCTAGTGGGCTGAATAAGTCTGTGCAAACAGACACGCTGGAGTTGGAGCAGGGAAGGAGTGAAACGGCATTGCTGGGAGGGGGAGGGATGGGGAGGCAGCCCCTGCACCGGCAGCAAGGCACGATGTTGGCCTCACTCTGCTGTCCGACCTCACCCTCAGCTTCCAGGAACAGTGACTTAAAGTATATTATGGATGACGGCTTCTTCCTCCAGCCTTCAGTAGTGCAGTACATTTAGGTGTCTGTGTACTGAAATACAGGGGGTTTACTGTGCTTTGGGAAAGCATCAGGCTTGGAACAGGAGATTAGGCACCAGGAAAGACAAATCAGGTGATGAAATTTGCCAGAAGACAGGACTATTATAGCTATACAAACAACCAAATCCAGACTCGGCATCAGCTGCTTTCCTCATTCTTTCTTATCCACATCCCAGCACTGACCAGCACCTTGGAGCAAACAGAGCTGATGGGCTATTTAACACGATCGGGGATAGAAGGGTGAAAACTCTATGAAGTGTCAGAAGTGCTTAGAGTCTGGTAGACAGAAGTCAGTGCCAGAAAGAAAGGATACTTGTGTTAAAAGATTAATTTTCTGAACACGAGTGACATTCAGTGACAAATACACTCCTGCACTTGAGCCGCGGTCACTCCTAAAGCCCAGCCAGTCGTGCTAGCAGTGAGACATTGCACCCGCCGCAACCCCGCTCTGCTGAGGAGACCCGCAAGCCAAAGCCTGCGTGCCCGCTCCCCGCGCGAGCTTGGCACGCACGCTGACCTCGGAGGGAGCGCACCGCTTCCCGCGGGAGAGATTAGATCAGGCCAAGGTATGGCGGGCACGCACAGGTCTTGGGGACCTGGCCCAGCTCTGGGCTGAGCCCCTGGGACCGGGGAGTGCAGCGTGGGCAGGGGGAAACCCCACGCAGATCCCCACACAGCCTTGCACACCCCCAGATGGCCGCCAGCTCCCTGGCGAAAGCTGCTGAGGAGCGCTCCCGCATTTGTCCGAACAGGCAAATATGACAACTATCCGCCCAAAGGGGTTTCTGGTTCCATGACAACATACCGATCATGAACTGCTCCCACCCTTCTCAGGAGAGATTTGCAAGGCAAGAGACAGCTCGGTGGGGAGGAGAGCACCGCAGTGCTGCTGAAACAACACAGGCAGGTGCAGATCGTGCTACTGCAGAACACCTGGCGATTGTCAAAACAGCAGAAACTAGTCAATTGGTGTTGATACTTTATTACAGAGCATCTTCTCCTTTATGACTATTAAATCTTTAATCCTTTACTAGCACCTTTTTTTCTCCCCTCACATAAACAGCCCTCGGTTCCCTGGAACAGAGCAAGGCTCTTTCACACACTCAGCCGCAGCCCAGAAGAGCCACGGAGAGGAGAGTAAGCACTGAGGCATTCCTTTTGCTTTGTTGTTCTCATTTCGACTTGATAGACCTTGACTTTTCATTACCGGGAGGCTCCAAAAGCCTCCATGGAAAGCAAGCAAAGAGCCCGGGAGGCAGGGGGAATTCTCAGGGTGGGGTACGGGCTACGGACGCTTTCGCCCTCCAGCCCTCATTAAAGACACGTCATAGTGGGTAACCAGAGCCTTCCCCGGGGAAGTGTTGCTCAGTGCAGCCCCAGCCTCTTCCTCATACTACCCTTCAGCCAGACTGCACAGGGTTGCTGGGCTGCTTTGTGTGGGGAGCTGGTAAACCCAAGGTCAGCTTGTCCCCGCTTGGGCAAGTGTTAGCTACTTTGCTGAGCTGCTTTGCACAGAGAAGGGGCTGAGTCCTGTTGACATGTGCATCCCCACAGCAAAGCTTAGCAGTAAACATGGACGTATGTCAGTCACAGGCATACATAGATTCAGTTTTGCACTCTGTGCATTTCCATGCTCTCCTCACACATTCATCATAAACCCCTGGAAAATGCTCACTTATCTTCAGGGCCTGACTTGGAGCCATGGGACAGCATGAAGTGATGAGAAAGCAACCTTGTACCTGCAGCACCACTGAGGTGATTCTTCTGCTGAGGTTTGGTCCTTGCTCCCAATCACCTCACATGCAGCTTCCTTAACCTGCAGTGCCTTCCCAGATAGCACGGTAATATAGGGTACCTGGGACAATTTGAGTGCTGCAATTATAGTATGTGTGTTCTGCTAGTTGCTGTATATATTGTTGTAGTGCATGGATATCAATCCGTCCTTCATACCTTAAGAATATCACTAAAAGCAGAGCTGAAGGCTCACCCATCAGTGTGGCCCTTTCTCAGCAGCCTCAGAAAGAGCCGCTCCTGGATCCAGCCATGAAGTGGTACCTGCACACAACCACCCATATCCAACACAGCGTCTCCCTATTTTCCCACAGTATCCTTGCCCGTTTAGAGCTGTTCAGGTCAGAATAATAAAAATCACAAGGGGAAGGGAGACAGTTTTTCCAAGAGGGCTCAGTGAAGGTCTTCTGTGGCAGACCTGTATTACCGAACAAGAGCAGAGCAACCATTTCTGGTGAAAACTAGAAGTCAGACCCTCTGGGTGCACGCAAGGTGGCTGATCTCTATCATTCTGGAAACACAAGGTAGCTTCAAAATGGACTAAATTATGTTGCTGTCCTACTGCTATGGGTTTCAAAAACACCACTAAACCCGTACATAACATTCTTACTCATGTACTCTGCCTCTAAACAGCCAGTCGGACCTTCCACAGCTCTCTGTTGCTGAAAGTGCCAGAAACCAACCAGCTCATGGGTGCAGGTTTCTAGCCTCCTACGTTTGTGTGTATTCAGTAAACACAGCTATTTGGATCTGCCCGAGCCCTTGTGGTTTCTTCACACAGACTTTGTTGCCTAAAGAGCAGAAGACTTGAAATATGTGACTAATTATGATGTTTTACCCTGTTGGCATGTGCAGGACTTGAAATGCTTCGCCGAACAGAGATCCTCTTTCCCAGTCATGCAAAGCACAAAGGGCCACGGCGACCTGAGGCATCTCATATGAGCTCTGCTGCTGGAAGGACAGCAGGCATGGCCCATCGATGAGGCAATCTAACAAATACTGGCAAGCAGAGCTTACCCACCCTTAACCTAGGAGAGATACTTGGGTTTGTTTCTGACTGGAAAGCTCAACAGATGGGTTTATCCACCCCTGTGCGTTAGCTACTACATCACTGTGTAAAGGCTGATCTTCCTCTGCCCTGTCACAATTTGCACGGCATTGTTGTTTTCTGGCGGTGAAACAGTCATCTCAACTATCAGACTTACAAAGCAAACACTTGCAGAATTCAGACTCAAAATGTATACCCTGTAAGCTTACCAGCCAGTAAAATTTGTGAAAGCAAGCTTGAAAGAAATACAAGTTGGTTAGAACAGTCTGTTTAAAATCCAAATTCAAATGAGTACTCATAGAAAATATTTTGTAGTATACGCCCAGATTTTATGACACGACAACAATAATAATAGTAATACCACCTAACTTTCATCAGTAGATCTCAAAAGCACTTTACAAAGAGATTAAGCATCCTTAGAGCAGCTACTTCGCAATAGGCACTTTTTCAGCTGCTGACAATATTTAAAGTACTGCAACAGATTAAGTGATATTATTAACTAATCACCTGCCAAGCCTTTTACGTCAAGTTGCTACCTGGAGCAAAGTATTATGCTTAATTTTGGAACAACTGACACCTATGGTTTTTAAGGGCAACTGTAAGCATAAACAGTAAACCTAACAGCACAAAGGTTAGTTTGCACGGCCTAATTTCATTTTTGCCAGTTGTATACAGCATCTTTTCAGCCATACAGATGCTATTCTGCTAAAATCAGTTGAGGTCTAGAGAATGCAAGCAACTTGGGGAAAATAAAGCCTTAGCTTTCCAGAGACGATGCAAAACACATCAGAATGGATCAGTCCAGTAATCACAAGTATAAATCAACAAAAAGTGAACACCTCAGACCTGGCGGGGCAATTAGGACTTCAGTGGATCTGCCTGACAGAGAGAGTGGGGAGCCTTAGGCCTACTCATGAGATGAGAAGTTATTTTTCTTCTTCCAAACTGCTGTTAAATTTTGTTATGGTGCAATATCAGGCTCTACTAGGTGGTAGATAGTGCATTAGATATGCACAGTGGGTGGTAGATGTATATTAAGATATTGCATGAAGCAATAACGTTTCCTAAACTTTCTCTTTCTTCTACCCGGCACACAGTGCAAAAAGCATGAAAACTACCCACAGGTTAGCAGTGGGTAGATTTGAAGGGCCCATATTGCACTTGGAGATATTTTGGCTGTGTTACAAATAGCCAGTCTCGCTGGCTGTAGTGATCCTATGAATTTACACAATGCTTCTGGACTTATTTTTCATAAAAACTTGGAGTTAGGTGTTATTTTCAAAGTGCTAATTGCACTTCAAAACAAAGAATTGAATGTCTTGCCCTTTGTGAGGCACAAAGCTTGAAAACGCAATCAAGGGCTGAGAGACTGAGACAAGTAACACATCAAGCTGCATTGAAGAGACAAAATACTACTTGCAGCACCTAGTGTTTTCAGTACAGTATACCTACTTTTTCTTTATCGTGATTTGGTACAAGAGAAGAGAGATTTTGGATTTTCTGAGAACTAAGGGAATCCTCTACGGAGGCTCCAAGAAACAGAGGCAGCCTTGTACGAGGATGGGTTACTCCGAGATTAACTCGGTTTGTGGGCAGCAGGTAACGAACCTAAGCAAGGGAAAACTGGTATTCACTAGAAATAAAGGAAAAGACCCTGAAAAATGGAGCCTCTAGGTTGCCTGTCTGCCACAGACTACACTTGCAGTCAAAACGCTATGTGAAGTCAACTTGATTTATCAGTTTATTCTTCATTTTGAGATGACTTCAGGTATCCAAAAATGAGAATATAGGTTTCTCTTTGTGAGTGATAAAGGAACCAGATCTTGCAATATAGTGTAATGCTCTCCCTATCTCTGCATCTCAAGTCTTTCCCCTGTATTGTTCCAAAAAAGAGCAAAAGACCTGACTTTCCCCTTCAGGTAGCTCATGTTTTGCCAAAGCTTGCAAAACAGCAGTGGTACCATTTTCACATGAGCCCATTGCAATGGAATCAGGTTATACTTTATTTTCTCTCATACCTCAGCCCTAGGTGGGGCCTTTGTGTAGGTGCCAGGACAAGTCAAGCAATGATTGTCGGGTAACCTCAGACTGCAATTAAAATGAACATTGAAATAAAGCATATCTTTGCAAAGAAGTTGTAAAAGTTAGACAGATGGCAGTTACTAGCAAACTAGACTTTAACAAGGGAATCAAAATCTCACCAAGATAGGTAAGGAGATAGCAAGATTCTAGAAAACAACTTTGAGATTAACTGTGTGACGGAGTACTGGGGGGGATTTTTTTTTTAAGTTATAGTTGAGTGAAATGGCTTTGCCTTGCAATATACATTAGTCAAACACGTAAGTGATAGGAATAGAAAAGAAAAAAATCCCAATGTTAATCTACATATGAGCAAACCAGAGGAAATGGCTAAAGAAAGTAGGAAAGGGTATAGATTTTAGCTACATGGTCCCTGTATCTGAGGGGTCTCTTGCAGTCCCCAAAGCACACAGAACTTACAGCTCTGCTCAGGAAAAAACTGCATTTTCAGCTTAGCAGGAGCCAAGTAACTGTATCGGTTCTCTGTAAAACAGAGTTGACTGCAGTTATCAGCTGCAACATGCAGATGCAGGGCTGCGGACTTGCAGGTGAAACCACAAAGAGAGCCGAGCCATGCCATGTATGAGGCTTCCAGCAGTCACTTCCATTAGTGGAGCACCAGGATAACTCCTGCCTCTGTAGCTCCTGTTCTTGGGTACATCCCCTCAAACCTCAGTTTTCCCTCCATAGCACAAGAATAGTAACACCACCTCCTCAGTCACAGCCTAAGTCAATTAACACCCTCTGGTCAACAGAAATGCACTACCAACCTTTCTGACCCTTCAGAGACCATAGCAAGGCTTTCATATACCTGAGAGTCGCACGTCACAACCCATCAGAGACCTGAGGGGCAGCAGTTGCTTCCAACAAGCCCCACCAAGGGCTGTCCAGCCCCCATTTTCCAGGCAGAGCTGCGCTCCACAAACCCTGCTAGTTGGTCTCCTACCAGAGACTAAAACCAGGACTACTTAACAGCAGCCACACTTATATGAAGACTTAATGGAACGTAGCATGATGTGAATCACCTGAGCTGAGTGCTGCTCAAGACCCACACATGGACTACATTTGCTACTCTGTAGTCATTATTTTGCAGCTTGAGTTAAACATACACCTGCTAATTAGCAGCCTACTTAATTCATTTTTACCTTGCTCTCTTCTGGAATAGTTTGACCAGATTGCTGGATTCTGCAGTGACTTTTGTCATTGAAGTTTACTGTAGATATTTGCTTTGTAACTTCTAGGGCTGCAGCTCATGTGAAAGTATTTGTGTGCACCTCAAGTATTTGATATTTAACCATCAAAATATTTTGATCAGAAACCTGGGACCAATAGCATGTTTTGTGTTTCCCAGGACATCAGCCTAAGTCCTGCCCTCATCTTACCGTATGATTATAATATCCTTTAGCATTTAGATACTGCCCTCCCCCTCAGCAGATTTCCATGCCCTTTCCAGAAGGAGACAGTTTGATTATATGCATTTTTAGAAGAGGACTTCTGTCTGATGCACAGAAGTAGAATGACCTGCCTTTGTGTCAGGCTGATAGCAGAGATAAAGAACACCTCTGATTTCCTATTGCCAATCCAGCATCCCAGCTAGAAGTACCACCAATTTCTTCTACCTTAAAATTTTGTACCTAATTATAACATCTACTTTACCGGTTCCATTTGTCCAACAAAATCAAGACGGACTGCTCGTGGCTAGTGTGTGGTACTCACTTAGGATCCACTGGTTCGGTGACCACTTCTGCTTGTGGACTCAGTCTCAGAAAGATTATGCCGTCAGTCCAGATGCACGTGAACAACTGGCTTTAGTGGAAACTGTTGCTTTGCTCGATTAATCCACTTTGCTAAGGGGCAGGCACAGCTAGGAAGCGATCTCTCCTTCGAACTTTGATTCATTTGTGTTGCCACACGGTATCTGAAAGGAGAAAAAGCTGAACACTCCGCGAAACTCCCCTCTTCTGTGCATATTGCGACGCCTTACATGCCTTACCTGCAGAGCTGCTTCTGCTGCACTGGCTGCACATCTGGAGATCCTGTATGCAAAACAAGTGCAGTGGAACAGTTGATGTTGATCGAAGCCGAAATTTTGTCCTCAGATCTGGTCCTACATTAACTCCCGTTTGGGATCACTTTAATGCTTGTATTGATGTTTCTGTGTCATCTTTTTCCAAAAAATAGCTAAGGGTGACCTCCAAGAGCAGAAACGTCTCTGAAAATATGAGGAGGAAAAGAAGGAAACTCTCTGTAAAAGAAAAATCATCAGAGATTTCACTTTGATCTTACTCTATTGTTTTGGTTTTCCTTCTTTTCTCAAAGTTCAAGTATTTTCTCGCCTGTAGCAATGCTAACAAATGGAACATGTTAACACACCCTCCTGCTTGTTGCTGATTACTATATTAAGATAGGCGTCAGATCAAAAAGGAGATGGAAAAACAGAGGTCTAGTTTACAAACTTGATTTAAGCAGACAATGTCTGACATTAACTTAGAGATACCTTGTAGACTTTTATCACTGCTGTTAATTATTAAAACACTATAGACTAATTTTGCATCTGCTGCTGGAAGGAGTTGATAGGGCCAGCCCTGAAAAGCATGGAGGACTGTGCCTGTGTATGGGTTTTGAGCGTGGCTTCCCCAGATAACTTGTTTGCTCCGTGCAGTCAGGACGCCCAGCGTGTAGCACAAAGCCAAGTTGGGTCTGCCTTTGCATGCAAGTGCAACCCAGAGAGAAGCAATTTTCACCGAGAATGTTTCTTGCCCCCAAAATGCTAATTTGCTGGCATAAGCTTTAAATTGGAGCTGTACAAAATCCAAAGAGAATTGCCGGGAGGCAAATGACATAAGGGGGTGTAGGAGTAAATACCACAGCTGGACGTATTCAAACGCGGCCCATAGTATTTCCCCCTCTCCCCCCTCCTCCCTCCAGGAGACAGTTGGAGAGTTTACGCTCCCCTATGACAAATCACATTCCAAAAAATTAATGACTACAAGCATGAAAGGAATTATTAAAAACCATGGTAAGTGAGCTATAACTTCTTTAAACGAAATGGAGCCCGAGACCCCGTCCATGCCTCCAGCAAGACGGCTCGCTTGGCGCTGCCTCTTGCCAGCCCTGCCCGCCTTTGCAGCCCTGCTCCGCGGGCCCTCGGGACCACGAAGGGTTTCTGAGCAAGGAAACCTGCAGCGGCAAAAGCCACTAGAGGGCATTCAAAACACAGGTTTTCCAAATTGTTGGGTGCCCATAGCACCCAATAAAATCAATTAACTGGTATTATGTGGACATGGTAAGTTGGAGAACACCTACACTTCTCGATTCATGTTTGTTCAAGACCTAATGCAGGTAATATTTGTCCTGACGCTACCGCAAATGCTGTTCCTATGTAATTACAGCCAGAATTACACCACAGGAGGCTCAAATCCCATAGTAACAGGTTACTTTGGAGTATAAAAATTCAGATTTGCATCTTTCGTTTGTTTTGCTTTTTACTCGGGGTTCCAGCAGACATCAAAGTAAACGGACCGCACCACCTTTCATACTACTTCTCCATATATGTGTGCAAACATGTACATCCAATTCTTGTAACTCCAATACAGTCACCCACAGGTCTCCTTGCTTGGTTGACAAGGTATTATTTAGCAGGCACCTTTCCTTCTGCTACCTTTAGCCTATTATCAGCGCTACCTTCTTTCTGCAGTTTGCTTACTCAATTAAAGAGAAGTAGGTTTATTTAGTTTGCCTATTTGTTCGAATAAAGGTTTACATAATGTATCATTTTCTTGCTCATGAGCTGCAGCTGGATTGTTGAACCTGATTCTCCTAAAACACAGGTTTTATATAAAATAGAACAGTATCTCACCAGCTTAACAGATGTGAGGTTTAGTACGCTGCCATCTTCAGATGAAAAATGAGGCTAACTAACAAGAGGCTGGTAACACAGTTCTGTCGTTTGAGAACACAGTATTTGTTGAAGGCCACATTAAATAAAGTCCCTTTATTTAGTAGGGTTAGTTGTGGCAATGCAGTCATCACCAGGAGAGCATTTAAAGTCTGAATCAGTGCATGAAATAACTTTGTTGTTCTGACTTGAAGGTACTTTTAAAAAAGAAAAAAATAGAGCTTCATATAGCAGCTCAATAGAGCCCAGAGCTTTTGCATAAAGGTCTGGGCATCTCTTCCTGCGGAAGTCTGTGCTTAGTCATT
The DNA here is from genome assembly GCA_009819775.1 of Phoenicopterus ruber ruber. NCBI lineage: Eukaryota > Metazoa > Chordata > Aves > Phoenicopteriformes > Phoenicopteridae > Phoenicopterus > Phoenicopterus ruber. The sequence continues at coordinate 72,943,277 of CM020216.1, forward strand.
GTTTTCTTCCTCCAAGACCATTATACCTGCCAGGATAAAGGTGCCCAGCTATGAAATAAACCTCAGTCAAAGCCTGTGATAGGATCTTCTCGGCTGGTTTACTGGACAGTTAGGATGTGGAGCCCCAGCCTCCATGAACCTTGTCTGCAGATAGACTCAGGTTTGAGAAGCTAGGCTGCTTCCACTGATGCTCCCACTACCCCATTAATTCCTCAGAACTGATGCACGTGGGACAGGATGGGTTGTAGAGACCACGCACGCATGGTTCTAAGAAAAATCTTGTGCACTGCTACAACTAGTGCCAAAGCAAATCAAAATGTCCTGTTATAAGTTAGGCATTTTGCTCTCAGTTTTCATTAACGGAGCAGCTTGGAGGATGGAGGGACAGACTCGTGCTGAGTGCCGGGCGTTGCTGGCTCTGTCCCTGCCCCAGGGTCCAGCGGGGGGACAAAATGAGGCAGAGTCTGGGAATCACCACCATGCCTTGTACAAGGGACCCCGGGACGGCAGAGCGCTGGTGCCCTGAGCTGCATCTTCAGGAGAGGGCTGGTAATACATGCTTCACCACAGACCTCTACCAGAAAAGGCCCTCCCCTATCATTTATTTCATTAACGTCTGTGCACGACGTCAGTGGCAGGCTTATATCTGTCCTGTAATTGAATTTGTCTGTCTCCTGTCTGAGGATACCCCCCAAGCCTGCTTCCTACCTCATGATAGCCACTCTATCCCCCCCAATTTTTCCCTCCCTCCTCGTTATGAATTTGCCTGAGTAGTTGCAGGCTTTCTTTTCAAAAGTAGCCGCTCTAGGAGAGGGGAAGAGGATCTGAGGTCTATGTGTGGGAAGGTACAGTGCTGCTTTTACTTGGACAAAGGAGGGACCAGAAGATGTAGGACAACAGGATGCCACAACAGGGCCAAAGGGCAGTGGCTCACGGCCACCAGGCTTGTTAAAGGATTCCCCAGCTGATCTGCTCCAGAACAGAAGAGAAATCCCTTGTCGTTATAGGTAGCTCTTATGTTTTAAGCCTAGTCATGAACCACAAGGATGGATTTTTCCTGATGTTTAGCTTTCTTCATTTTTAAGGGAAAAGTTAGGCAGGGAGGAGAGGTGGAAAACAAGGAAATCCAGAGCTGTCAAGTAGCCGTGAGTCTGTCTCCTAGAAAACGTGGGCTCCTTTTCTCTTGTAGCTGCTCTGTTTGGGAAGTCTGCAGGAACTGATGGCTTTGCCTGAGGAATCCACAAACCCTGTGGCTAAACTTGCAGGCTCTGCCACCCAGACCTGCGCAGCTTTCTGGGCGGCATCTGATGAGCTCTGCTACCTCTAGCAACTGAAATGTTCATTCCTAAAATGAATATATATTACTCACAGTAATTGCCCATTTCAATCCCCACTGATTTAAGGGGTTCATTTTACGTGATGAGCTCACTGTTCTCTGATGAAGCATGCTTGTCAACATTAAACTTTTTTTTATTAAAAAACAAACAAACAAACAAACCAGCAGCAAAGCCAAGCCAATATTAGAAAAGCGATTTTGTGAGGGCCTCTCCCACACTGCATTTCATGCTCTAGCATTGCTTCTCTACGTCAAGCTGTATTCTCCAGAACCAAACCAGGAAGCTACAAGAGGGTGCAGGGCTGCAGCTGCTGCTCTCTCTGAATTGCAAAGGACCAGATACAGGAGAAATGCTGACGTAAACCAAAGACTTCAGGTTAAAACAATCTCAGTACTTCTAGCAAATGTGTGGTAATTAAAGAGGTTAAGTTCTATTTGGGACAGGTTTGGCAAGAACCCAAAATATCTGGAGTACTGTGATACACACCTCTGGGTGTTGCAAATTTGGTAGAATATGAGGTGTATAAGGGAAATCTGGGTGTATTTCAGGTCTCATCTGCGATCTGAGTTAGGAATATACCATCCTTGCACCTTCAGGTTCTACATGTATTCCAAAAGATACGGTTACAAGATATTTTGTGATCTACAGAAGGGATCTACCTCCTCACTCTGCCCCTGTGGATACTTCTGTCTCTTTTATTTCATTCATCTTTTCCAAAGATTTTGCTTAGAGACCAAACAATGGTCTCTGACCTTATCAACACATAAGGCTTATGAGCCATGCCTCTGAATTCACCAGGACATCCCGTATGCTCTTGGTTAGAGGTGCGGGTAAGTCTCTGTAGCAGAAAGACTATAAGAAGCACTTGGTTAGAGGAATATTTTGGACATGAGCATACAGCTGTTTCCACATACGTCTGACGTAGTAACCTTATATGACTCCTAGTAGTAACCCTTTTTATGGTACCCGGCATGCGGTTGAGAAATGTGCAGTGCTCAACCCACTAGAGACAACACCTTCTTTTTACTCCTAGGTCAGGACCACCAGTGGGATCTGCACTGAGATCCCACCGCCCATGCTGCTTTTGAGGGGGTTGGACTAGATGACGTTTAAAGGTCCCTTCCAACCCAAACTATTCTATGATTCTATGATTTGCTCAAAGAAGTGCTGCAAACGGGTGGTGGCTGTGCCTTATACCTGTGCCTCATACCTGTGCCTCCTGCTCACAGCAAGCGATAATTGCTGGGGTCTTTTAACCACGAAACAGTAAGGGCCTGCAGCAGATGATTTTCTGAGTCAAAACCCAAAGGGAGGAACACAACCATTGTTTGAGCAAATACAATATATGACCAAATTCACAGATCTTAAAGCCACAGCATTATAATCATACTTGCATTGCAGTGGAATTTCAGACACTCATTTCCACATTAGTTGCTTGTTTGCCTGAGATGAATTATTTTTCTGGATAGGACTGCTCTTCTCTTTGCAGCTGATGCATTTTCTAGACATTGAGCGTGACTGCTCAAATGGCTTAGTGGAAGTTATTAGGGTTATCTGGCCAGCCCTCAGACACAAGTTTTCCAGGAACAGCAATGGTTTTTGTTTTCCCTTGTCCTTCAGGATTGTAACTGCGCTTGCATTACAGTTTTCCACTTATTTGGCATACTTAAATTTAGTATTTGGGAGGGGAAGCCAGGGGAAGAAATTCCATTCCCGTGCTTGCTCTTACTTGTCCCTCAGCATTTCAAATTGTGAACTCTAATATCCAAGAGGCAATTCACTAAATTCTCCAGCATTATTCTGGCAAATAACAGTTCCCTTCCTGTTTCTTCAGTCTAAGCCTCGCTGTCAGCATTAGTTGGGAGGAGGTAGGGCAAAAAGGAGAGGAAGGAAGAGGGGCTATAGGGAACCGTCACTGTGAAGCAGGGGGGTACCCGGTGTCACGAGCAATAATACCCTATTCGACAATCCTCCCATGAACTTGCAGGTTGCCTGCTGTATAGGCCTGCTGTGGTCCCTAAAACATTTTCCTTGCTGGTGTTCATGCTTTTGTGACGGGATATTTCAAGAGGTATGGTCTTGAGGGAAGGTCTGTGGCTGAGGAGTAACTTTGCCAGGTGCAGCAGATTCTCTGCAGGGACAGGGATGCTCCTTCGGCTACTCCCAGTGCGAGGTGCAGGACAGAGCTCTAGAGTTTGGGATTTCTGCCCTCTCATACTCTCCTTTCTTGACACAAGCCTGTTTAATTCTGTGCTTTTCCCAATCCATCACAAGCTGCCCCTTGAGACATTAATCTCCCTCTGTGCCTCAGGTCCCACTTTGTAAATGCTGGTAACAAGTCCTTTCTCCTGTCCTTTATTTGTCTTATGGTTGGACTATGAACCTATGGAGGACGGACTGTGCCCCTGATGAAGGGATCCACTGGTCTAAATCATGACTAATAGTAACATGGCACTAGGAAGAAGTGTGATTAATCCAATAAGTGAAGCTCGAGCAATTAATTCTGAGAACATTTTTTGGGGTCATTTCCACTGAGTGATGCAAATGGACACTGACGGAATCTGCATTCCTTTCAGGGCAGCCTGAACAGCTCATCCTAATTTTTTTTTTTTTTGTTTCCCCAAGCATTTGAAAATGTGATTGCGAGGGTCAAGGATTGCTCAGGGTGATAGGGTTGGAGCTTTTTAAAGTTTCTGACTTGATTCAACACAGCAAGATTACACTCTAGTGAAAAATTTGGGGTGTGTGCCTCGTCAAGTCGGCAACAGTAGGACGACATAGCAAAATGTCTACTTCAGGCTTCCCATAGTATACGCAGTAAAAATGAACAACTGACAAGGTATTCCTATTTTATTTTTTGTTGTGAAGACTAATTTAAAGATAACTGCATTGCTCTTGTGTCAGCTGTTTAGCTTTTACTTTTAAGAGGAAACTGTCAGTATAGGGATTAGAATGAAGTAATGTCCTTTAATCATTTACCATAATTAAGATAAGCGAACTTTAGGCAAAGCACATCTTAGCACTGACACCTCTGCCCAGCCCTGTTTCTTTTAGCCTGCTGTCCTAATATCCCCCCTCCCATTTAGAATGGCAAACCAAACATGTTGTCAACAACAGCAAAAAAATTGCAAAAATGTATTACCCCACCAAAAAAGGGCTGGATAACTGGGACAAATGAATTTCAACTACGTTCAAAACAAAGAATCACTGTTTTTGCACCGGCCATTTTACTTCAGTTTTTCTTTTCATTTCTGTACCATTTAAGCCTTCAGATAGATAGTGTTATTGAATCTTGGATTAGTCTGCTTATTCCAATAACAACTTCAGCAGCTTGTCTGAGATAAAATGTATGTAATCTCAGGGATAAAAATTCTCTGGTCACTGCTGAGTCAAAACTGTCACTGAAGATAATGTTCTTGCTGGGAGAGTCTAAGAATACAAGCACGATTTGCAGGAGGAGGTAATATTTTTATCAGACTAGCTGATATAGCTGAAAAAACAAACAAGTGTCTGGGTACAGAAGTCCTTCTTCAAGTCAAAAATAGAAGAAGCTGAAAAGCTAGATACAAGTTGGGAACAATTGCTCTAATTTTAACCCGATTATGCTGTTCACTTAGCGTACGAGCGAGAACAGCTATTCCCAGCTGTTAGCTGCAAAGCAGAGAGATGATGGTGCGCGAGTTGGTCTCAGAAGATCTCGATACTGAAGATGCTAACTTTGAAACTGGGCTTGCTTTGAGCAGGGGGTAGACCAGATGACCTTCAGAGGTCCCTTCCAACCTCAGTTATTCTTGGGGATCTGTGATTTTATGCTACCTCTTCCCATAAAACTTGCTTTTTTAATGCTAAAGCTCTGTTGCCTAAATAAGAACAGCGTCCAGAGACCAGGGCACTGGCCAGCTCCTTTCTCCCCTTGTAGCACAGGCCTGGGGGTGACGTGGGCCATTTTGCAAGTTTTCATTCAGATGTGGGCTGTTACAGATGAATTCCTGTTGCGGGAGAGACTGGACCCAAAATGGAAGAGGAAAAAACCAAAATACAGTGGCAGGGCATGCATGTGCGTCGGGCAAACAGGAGCAGGGGTCAGGGAGCTGCAGCAAGGGGGGTGAGGGAGCGTGTTTTACACATACTCGCAAGAATGGTCATGCACACATCCACTGACACATTTGACATTGAGGTCAATCATGTCTTTCAGCTATTTGGAGAACGGCATTGCTGCAGGTTTCAAAAGGATGATCTGCAAGTGCAGCCAAAGCCAGTTCATTAGAGCACCTGCCAGTCTTTATCAGTTGTCAAATAAGGCAGATGGATTTGGTCAGCAAACCTGCAGATAAAACATTAAAGGTTTTGTTGTGTTTTTTTCTTACTTTGGGCCCCACTTCAAAGCTAGTTTCTGCTTTAAAGTTCTGACTCAGTCTGATAAATAAAAGAAGTTTAAGTTTCCAGTTAGCAATGTTTATTAACAAAAACCCCACACAGCTGACGGTTACAATTTTTAGCATAGGCAGGCTCAGCCTCTACTTTTTTCATAAAAGGAAGGAAAATAATTTACCAGAAATTACAGTAAAATAATTCTATAAATAAAATACCAAACATGTGCAGTAACAAGTATTTATTACCTCTTGTCCTAGGAGTTTAAAACAATTATGCCTGACAGAATGTAAAACACTTAAAGGACGTTAATTCCCGTATGACCGTAAAATTAGGGTGCTTGGCTTAGCCTGAAGTTCACAAAAATTGCCACAGCAGCTAATGGAGGAGAGCTGCATCCCACCTGTTAGGGCAGTCACTCGGCCGATTGCCCCCTGTACTTTAGAGGAGCCCTAAAAACTGCTAGATTATGCGTAGCACAGTGCTGTACCTTTGCTGGAGCTGGCACTTGCCACCACAGTGGCCAGAAGCCCAGTCCCCTCCAGCGGGGTTGATCACTGAGGGGCAGATGCTTTTCCCGCCTCCCCCTCAGCCTCTTTGGGCATTAGGAGCAATGCTGAGTCTGGTTCATCAAGCCTAGGCTTGTGTGGGTAAAAAAGTCCTTATCGCTCACCTTAGAAAGAAGCATAGATACCATCAGAGGGAATTCATTAAGAAAATGCAAATTCATCTTCTCGGCAACTTACTTATATTTTCCGTTCAGCTCTAATTACGATTTGCAATCGTTACAGAAAGTACCTCTACGTATTCACCCCTTTCCGGCAGCTACTTCCTAATCGATGTCACCGCTGTTGGGATTGGATGTTGCTTCAGACATATTTCTGACGCTGAGATTAAGAAGAGAGCGTCTTTCTGGGATTATTGCCAAGGGCATAAATTTCAGAGCGATGTGATGAACGGAGAGGTGTGAGGGCGGCACTTGAGGAATAGACCTTATCTCCCGCTGATGATTTCAGGGAGATGTCTTTTGGAGAAGTAAAGAAATTACAAACACTAGTCAAAGAAGGTAGTAGTAAGAGATTTGACATAATTCAGCAAATGCTTTCTGGTGACGAGTAAGAAAACACTGTTTCCTTCCTGGCAAAGCCCTCATTTATCACCTGGGAACCAAACTAATTAAGTGACTCAAATGAGAACTATGAAGTGATGCTTTTAATTATCTCGTCTGTGTAATAATTCTTTGTCATGCAGACATGCAAATGATTTGCTGTTCCCAAAAGATTGTGTTTGTGATTAAAGAGAGGAAAACAGGCCAGATTTTACCTTCGGCAGCACAAGCCTACATCCACGGTAAAGTCATCAAAGGTGTTGGAATAACACAGGATTTAATATGTAATTGAGAGTAATTCCAGCCTCAAATTATACTAGTTTATCACTGTATGCTTTTCCTGATGCCTAGGGAGCGATATGCCTTAAATCTCGCAAACAGAGATTCTCGTTCAGTCAGGAGTACTTGTAGCCGATAAAATGGTAGACTTGCATCATTTTAATACTCCGAGCAAGTCCACGTAGGTCAAAACAAACCATGGAGCTTGCAATCTCTGCATCTGGCATTTCAGCTGACATTTACCTGGCGGGGAGGGTGAGGGAATAGTGGGAGGGAGAGGGGAGAGGGAGGAGCAGCACCGGCTTTCAGGTGGAATTGTAATAACTCCCCCTCTTCTTTTATGGCAGGGCATTAGCATAGAGCCAGTGCCAGTGAAATTAGCCCACCATTGTACAGGATAAACAGCGCCTGGGTTGAGACAACAAACCCGTTGATCTTATCTGTCAACACCCAGATCGTCATCTAGGCTTTGACTTATCATCTGCTCTGTCAACAGTTCCCCCGTAGAGAAAAGAAATGGCAACAGCAATAGTAACAGCAGCCTGAAGCGCACAAGAAGCTTTTTGCTTTAGCAACCTGCCAGGCCATAAAAACGTGCCATTTTAAATAGGAAGGCACATTGTTACTGAAGAAGAGCCTTTGGGCAATTTTCAGCAATGAGATTACAGTGAATTCCACCTTGAACAAGTTTGGTGATACAGATGTTGCAGAGTTCAGTGTTTGCAATCGAACTTTCTCAAGATTCACCAGAAACCCTGGAATTTTAGTCAAACATTTTGTTTAATTTTGCTTGATTTTCCTTTGTGCATTTGTCTGTATCTAAATTAATGGAGAATTACAACAAAACAAACAAACAAAAACCGAAGCACAATGCTTCCATTCATAGAATATTTTGACTGGAAGCTTAATCAGCAAACAAGGGAACTCAACAGTGTGTGTTTCCCTTATTTCTTTGCAGCTCATTTTTCATCTTCTGTTTCCCTTTCCTTGCCCTTCAGGCTGCCACGAGAAGATGGTCTTTCATTATGTGGACACAGAGTAGTGAGCAATGGTAAGTACCCCTGGACAGGCATTAGCTCCGTCGCCAGCATAACCTGCCGCTGCAACATATTAACTTGGAAAGGTTCACAAAGGAAAGATTTATCAGGGTGCCCAGGCCGCTGATAAAAGGTGACCTACTTTCTTACCCAGCCGTATTTGTATTCCATTAATTGCTGAGCCATCAGGGCGCACGGAAAGAGGTGAAGCATCCCTGGGAGCGTGGCAGATGTAGGCAGCGTGTGAGCCAGGCAGGGAAAGGGCACAGGCTGGCAGATTTGATGAGCCCCCATTGGGCACAAACATGGGTCCTAGGGGGACGTGAGGAGACATATGTAGCTGGTAACAGCAATTTTCAGAACAGTCTTGTGACAGGCATGTGCAGAGAGAGAGTACCAGGTGGAGGAAAGCCATGCCTTGGAGAAGGAAGATCTGCTGAGAGCTGACTGCCTAGCCATGGTCTGCTCTCTGAAACGTATCGTCAGGGTTCAAACTCTTATTAAAAGGATCAGCCTGTCCCTTTCTGAGATGATTTGTGCATCTGTGAAGCCTGTAACATCCTTGTGTCTTCAACAAGGAAAAGAAAAACCTACTTAAATTAAATGGCTTTGGTACAAAGAGGATCTGGCAGTGGCCAGCTTTATATTATTAACATTTCCCAGGAGTGATGTTCCACAGTGGCAGGCTGATGTAATTACCAGGAGCGAAGTTGTAAGTCCTATTGAAAAGACCAGGAGATTTGCTAGAAACTTCAAAGAGGTAAAGATTTGTGTGGATTTGCACAGGGATAGAAAATGCAATGGGTTAGAAAATCAGGTCCTCCAGTGTCTTTAATCTTTTGTGGGCTTTATCCAGACGTTTTGGTCTACAGGGGATTTAAATTAAGTTGCAAAAGAGACTTCCTAAACTTTCTATCCGAATGTTATATTATGTGGGTTTTATACTATTAGCTTAAAAAATTGACCTTTTCAAAGCTTTTTGGATTAATGGCTTGTGACAACTAATGCTGGCTTAACGTTGGCAAGGAATTTACTTTCATGATGTGGAGATAGACGATGATCTAATAGTGATTTGCCTTTATCCAGGAAATTCACATATATTTTAAAAGGTGAAAGAAAAATCTTGGGACGAACCAGTAAATTATCAAAAATGACAGGTCAGGATAAAGTACGCTGGAAAAGGCATTTGAGAGAACTTGTAGTACAAAATATGTTACAGATAGTCACTGTGAAACTATACGATCAGACATTTAGACTCATTTTGGTCCTATTTCTGTATTAAAAGTAACGGTTCTAAAGTAATTGTGCAGATTTGTTCTGAATTATTTAAAACTGGTCATGTGCCAGGCTTTGTGATTTTTTTTTTTTTTAATGGAGGTCACTCTAAAATGTGAAAGAGGAGTCAACTAAGGTAGAAAAAATCATACTTGTGATTTTATATAACCTGATGTCCATATGGATATGGAGCAAAGGGACACCTACTCTCAGACCGCGCACTGTGACAAGACATCCCAGAGGATCCAGTGGTCTGAGGATCCTCCGGGTTGTTTTACAGCTAAGGTGGGAATGTCACTTCTGTAAAGTAGTATGAGACACATTTTCAAAAATGCTCAGCATTGTGAAAGATCTCTAAATTGTCTGGACCAAAAAAAAGATCCTTTTCACTGCAAAGTTCACTTCAAAGACAAAAAACATCTTTTAAGAGATTTCCAGCTCCCGTACAGGCCTTGCCACTGGTCAGCTTTTCCCTCTGCCCTCTAGGTTCCAGCACACTTTGAAAATCCACTGTTACAAGAATTTCATGCAGGTCCAGGTCAAACATGGAACAAATGAAGGAGTGCTTCAGTAGGCAGATGGCAAACAGCCTTCCATTAAAAGAAATGTTGTATGATGGTTTCCACTGTGCCTTGGTTTCCTTCTGTGTTCAGTTGGAATAAAAAGATACTTATTCCACAGCAACATTGCACGGTTAAAACTGGCCAGCTTTTTAACACCTCTGGAGAGGAGCCAACGTGGTGGGCTGGGAATGACTGACTGTTTACCCTCGAGCAGCAGTGGAGTAGTCATGGACTACTAGTCATGGGCAGGCAGAAAGGACTCAGCAGGAGCTGAAGAGGCACGGGTTTAACGCCAGCTGTGGGAGGTGATGTCCGTCCTCTGCCTTCTGTCTTCGAGCCCTTTGCTGGTTCGTCACTATGGTCTGGGAGTGCTGTAGCCAAGGCTGAAGTTAACAAGCAGGGACTACAGGATAATCTAGATGGACTGTGAATGCAGCACAAAAGGGAATACTTGTTCTCTCTCTTCACACCCCAAAAAGAAAAGTACTACTTGTGACTTTCTCCCAGCTCAGGCATTTTGTAGATAAAACTGTAAAATTTCTATCCTTTTCGAGTATCATTACAAAGACATGTATCAACTCTATGACGGCGTCTCTCTTCCTCATAGATATTATATCAGTCAAAGGTGTTGACGCAGAAGAGGACTGTGGTTGGGCATACTGTACATACCATTCCCTGGGTTAACTTACTCATCGGCCCTGGCTGGCTGAGAAAGAGCAAGAGCAGAGAAATAAGGCAGATGGCACAGGGGTCCTGGGAAGACCGTCACCATTCTTTGCTTGTTCCAACACAAAATTGCCCCTGCAGATGAGGGGTGCCTTGTGGATATGCTATTTTAGCCAACATGGAAGAGGTGCCTTATAAGCTGGAATCAGTCTCATGGAGAAATGCCTCCTGCTGTGCAGTGTGCAGGTCCTCAGCTGCTCTTCTGCAGCCAAGATACAGAGCATATGTGGAGAGGTACTGAACCACGATGCAAGAAGGGTCTTTGGGCAGTGCTTTGCTGCAAGTATGAATTCCTAGATGCTGTTTTGAAAGAAACAAGGGTTTTGTTGACACTGGCATGCAAAGGCATTTAGCAGCTTGAACATTTAGTATGGGGGAATCTGCAGCTGGTTCACAGAAACATCATTTCATGGTACATGGCTTCTCTCTTGCCTTGGTCCCTTTTATTGTACATTTGCCATGCAAAATACTGTCAGCTATTAATGAGGACACATTGATTCCACTCAATATGGCATTGATTCTGCCATATTTTCCCTCTGTTTTGCTTTCATTCCCCCGAGTGAGGATTACTCCGTCCTCCTCCCAGTTCAGGACAGAGCAAGAATAGTCATATTTCACCATGGTGAGCCCCATGCTCTGCAGCAGCTGTAGCAGTGCATGCCTTTGAGCAAAGTTAGAACAGCCTCTGAACTGTTTCGCTAACATTTATACTCTGTATAGGTATGCTGCACCCACGATTCTTCTCTGTCATAAGCAACAGCATATAGATGACATAGTGGTCCATTTTGCCCATATACTCTGTGTCCTCCAATGAAATGTCCAGACCTAAGCCTGGAGGTAAGTATCCATACAAAATAAAGCGAGGGCTGTTTCCTGGCATGTACACTAGAAATGGCTTGCGATGAAGAAGAGGTCCACTTTCCCAGAGGCAAATGACTGCAAAAGACGCTGCCTGAGGTCATTTAGTCTTTTTCATTCATTCAATCACTGTCTGAAGTGAGAAATTTAGTCAGGGGAGTCCACAGTTACAGGAACCAAATGTCTTTCTGAGGACTGCACTGGCAATTAACTTGTATTTGCCACACACTGCACAGCTTTGCACAATGGTTATGCATACTGGACAAGCTCAGTGGCCAGCAATCTCACCAGTAACAAGCAGTAGACTACCACACAGTAATTGTACCCTAGGGTTAGAAAGCAAATTCTGTGACTGGAAAAAACCACTGACTATATGTGAGAAAATACGCTGGTTTGCTATTTTTTTGCTGCAATTGAGAGATGCATTAAAGCTTACTTCAAATTAAAATCTAGACTTTGATTCTACATTTAAGAAATAAAGGTGTTCTCAAATGGGTATATGCCTGGATGGCAAAGAAAACCTGTATTAAAAGGCAAGTGAATGAAATTGCCTAAGTAAATCTATAAAATCATTTGGAATACTAATGAACTCCAGATTTAATTGCAGCTGCAATGAAGTCAGCCACCTGCCAGCTTGTAAGCTGTCGTTGTGTAAATCTGATATACAGCGGGTGTGAGCTAGCAGAGCTGCCCCCACTCCAGCTTCATGGAAACACTGGGCTCAGTGAAGCAACCCCAGTAGGAGATGAAGATCCAACATTGCAGTCAAACTCCTCCCAGATGTCAGCAGATTTTTTGCCTGTGTTCATTTTGGTCTTATTTAATTAAAAAAAAAAAAAAAAGAAAAAAAGAAAAAAAAAGTCTTGAAAATAGATGAGGCAGAGTTAGAGACCTGATTGCTCTTGATTCAGTGCGAGTTTTTCCTGGATGTAAAGACACGGATTGCGGTGGTAGGTACACCTGAAGTCAAGGAAGGTACAGCTCACAATGTGGCAAGAGTGTGGAGAGGAAGCTGTTGCAGATGTCAGTGTCTTGCTGCAAGGTCCTCCTGGGATAAGCACATGGCAAGGCTTAGTTTCCAGAATAGCCCTTTTGGTACCTGGGAAGTAACAGAGTAAACCCATCCTGGGCTACTAGTAAGGGATATCTGTGGTGGGGACACCTTTATGGGGCACCTTTGAGTTTTCACCTTCACAGCCTCATAGGCACGGTGTATTGACCTCCCACTGCAGAAAATTTAGCCATGACTGCTAAATGCAAGATCCATGGGCAACTACCGTGCCCCATGCTGCAAGTGAGAGGGACGGACAGGGGATGTATAATGCTGCCATGCGGCTAAGTCATGCATCTGTGTGGTTCTTTGCTTTTGCTGGACCTGTTTTTTAAGCCACCTCCAAAAGTGTGAAGAAAACTATAAAGACCTGGCAAACAGCAGAGGTTTCAAAGAGGGATGTCAACCTGTAAGAACATCTACCTGCCAATGCACTGGACCACTACTGGTCGCTAAATACTGTCCTGTCATGATTCTCCAGCACTGGAAACAGAGACCTAGCATGTTGTTCAGGTTAACTCTGGATTAGCTCCCTAGGACTATGCAGTGCCAACAGAATTGGCTTTGCAAGGGCTGAATTGCTCGCTCACCTTTTGCCCAGGCAGTGTCATCCCTTCCAGACGTGCTGTGTCTCCACTATTCTCAGATCATAAATGTTGTCAGTAGGGTACTAGAGAAGTGCTGAAAATGAGCACTGGGAAAACATGTTGAGGTACTAGGTATAATACTGATATGGCAGCATGTATTGCAAATCCTAGTAGCATTAAATCTTGTAGAGTATCTTGTTCATGATGTTCAGGTTACGCCAATCACTTGATTTGGGGCCAAGAAAGACCCCGCGGGGAAGGGAAGATTGCCTTCTTCTGTAGTGTGTGAGATATAACCTGCTTCCTAGGCCTATTTCAGACTTTTAGGTAACAATTTTCCTACTGCATCATTGTTTCTGGACATGGGCATACCATGGGTCTCTTCTTCTCCCTTTACATACCACATTATTTGTACCGGCTGTCAGGTTTTACCATAGGTCTTAATTTGTCAGAAGGTATTAGGAAACTATTTTGAAGTCTCTAACAGTCAGTGGCATGTGGAGGTGATGCTCTAGGGCTCTGTTGAGATTAAACATTTACTGCTTGGCTTGTTTGTGATGACAGGGACCTGGCTGGTCTTCTCTTCCTATGCAAACTGGCAAAGCTCTGCATTTCAGCAGCCGGGAAACCCGCCCTGTCAGCACCACTCCTCGTTTGTAGTGAGGAGCAGCTTAGCCTGAGAGCACGCAGTCTCAAAGCAGCGCTCTCCATCCTCCAGCACAAAACTCTCTGACAAGCTCTGCTACAGGAGATCCTGATAATACCAGCGAGATGACTACTGAGTGCATGCCTTGTCTTCACAGGCCCTTGAAATGGCACCTAATGAAGGTGGGCACTCCTTCCCTCTCACTGGGGAGATGAGCCTTGCATAGGCAGCACAAATAAAAAGATACACATCTAGGCACTCAGACTAATACGTGGCAGGATAGGAACATACAAATCAGCTGTCACCCCTCTTTCCCTAGCCCTGGTGCATGAGGCACTGGCAGTTAGCAAAGTGAGGACAGACACCACCCAAGTTATAAGCACCACTGCATTAGTTTCAACGACAACATTGTCTCTATGCCTGTGCACTAGGGTCTCCTCAGTCTGCTGCAGGTATTTTCTGCTGTGGACTACCTACTCTCCTAAATTGTTAGTATATAACAATTAATGGAGATGTTTCAATTGCTTTTGTGTTTTGTAATATTTGTACCAACTATGATTATCTGGGTGTATCTATCTTGTATTTGACAAGCTATGTACCAGTGTGTTTGGGGGTAGTGGTGTCCAAGGACAAGAAATAACACCTCTTTGGAGCAGACCACTCACCTCTCCTTTCCGGAATCTCCCAGGTGTGGACTCTACCCTACTGTCTGCCATTCCCAGGAAATGAAAGTCACCCACCACAACCAGGCTCCAAAATACAGTGACACAGCAGCCTGGAGTAGGGATTCATGCAAGGAATGATATCGGACTGGCTGTGTTCACCTCTGTTTTACACTATGTTTACTATACAATAGGTTTTGATTGTTCTTTCACCTGTGAGTCAGCGTAATACAAGCGGTATATGTGCACACTAACGAATTGACTTCTAGCATCCACCATGCACTCTGTGGACTGCAAAAAAACATTGGGAACTACACTGCAGATCTGTGGGTGAAACTTGGAAAAAAATGGTCTATGATGTTCAAATCACCGTAAGAGACTCCTTGAGATTCTATATCTGACACGCTATCAGATATTACATCAATTTACCAAGCAGAAGTTTTAGGACAAAGAAAAGAAAGTACTCTTTTTCTCACACAAGCATAACGAAGCTCTAGAGCTCCTTGCAACTCCAGAATTTGTGACAGCCAAAAGTATAAAGCAGTTCACAAAAAACAAAGTCTTGGAAGATGCATCCTGCTATTTAACCGTAAACTGAATGGATTGAAGGTAGAGGCATCCCTCCGTGGGGGGCAGATAGCTGTGTGCTTGCCTGGTTCTACACTCTTTCCCTGAACTGGCCACGGATAGCTGTGTGCTTCCCCGGTTCTACGCTCTTTCCCTGCTGGCCACATGAACGGATGGACTAACTGCACAAGACAAGTTTATGTTCTAATTTTATAGCCATCTTCCAGGTAAAATGCAACCCAGAATGGATTCTGACTGCTTCTTGTTGTTGCTGATATCGTACTATGTACCTTGAGGGTGATCTGTGTGTCAAGCCAACAGCACTGCAGTGGTTTACAGGGATGCCCTCTGGTCATGTTGGAGTTTAAGCTAAATATCAACTGAAGCAATCATGTTCTTTGACTATATACCAAGTTTCCTCTAGTAAGTTCAACTGGAAAAAGTGCTTCACACTACTCTTAAGCAGACCTTACTGCAGCAGATTAGCTACCACATTCTGTTCTGAATAAGCCATCAGTTGCAATGATAGGCGGTCAGCCCTGTACACACACGTAATCTGCGCTACTTTGGAAGCAGCACAGAAAAAAACAGAAAACTGGATCATTATTATGACGGGTGTATGTCAAAAGGCTCACATGAAAATTCAGGCTGTCCCAGCTATTAAGGTTTTTTCCCCATTGCTCTGAGGGTACCTATGTGCCTTTATGGATTCGGCTCTCCAAGTGGAACTTGATCCGAGTGAGAGCAGGGAGGTGGAGGCGAGCGGGATGCTTTCTGCTCCTCCTCAAGGCTGTTGCATCACGGCCTTTGAGTCAACACATTTCAGACCTCCCACAGAGAGAAGAGCTGGTTCTTTACCTGTGCAAGCCCCAGCATAATCACTTTCAGTAGCTTTCCTCAAGGCATTTTACTGAGGTCATACATGACAGTCACAAATATTTCCCAGATTACCAAATCTTGTGGAAGGCTTTGGTGTGTTGGACAAGGAATTTATTTTTTTAAATAACTGTAAGGCAGAAGTTAGCTAAAAGAAAGATGATCCTACAAAGTGATGTCTGAGTCACTTGACCATGACTTCTTGCGTTAAAAACCACAGACACAAAAGAAGAATCCCACCTCTGCTTCTCCCTTTTTGTACCATGAGGCTCTTCTTGCAACACCAGCTAAGAAAGCAGTTTTCTGGGGACCTTCCTGAAATGGGGAAATCCCTGAAGGAAGTGGAAGAAATTTATGTTTTGTGAGTCTTATGTACCACGGGGGAGAAAGGACATGTTGGAGGAAGGGTCAAACTACCTGGAAAGATAGTAGCAGAGGGCTTTGTGAACTGATATAATTCAGGACAGGATAGAGGATACTCTGGGGATGAAATAAAGAACTAGAAAGCTTTGACTAGGTCCCCTGATGGTATCTAAAAGCTATCCACAAGGAAATTGTCCCAGCATTTCTTGGGAGGGACCGTTAGCTGGTAAAAAGTCTCAATTTCTGGCAAAGTAGCAAAAAACCCCAATGGATGTGCTGCTTTCTTGCAGAAGACCATGGAGAGCAGTTGTTTCAACCACGCAGGAGAGACTAACAAGGTACCTGAGCTCCGTATTGCCAGCTAACAGATTTCCCAGAAGCAGCACACCAGAGCAGGATGACAAGAAAGCGCTGAAGGCATGCAGGGCTCTCGTATTTGCGTTTCGCGCAGGGTAGCACTCCCGCCAACATTTGTTGAAACTTGTATCCTTGATCAGGGATGACATTTTGTCATTTCTGCAAATGAACTAAATTCCTCTGGTGAAGAATTTGAAGTTTAAGCAGAGCCAGAATTGCTCAATGCCCGTAATAGGGCCCAGGCTGAGCTTTCATGCTGAAATAGCAACAATTCGGGGAAAAAAAGTAACAAGTTAAGAAAGCAGCCAGGAGGCCCCAGAAGGGTGTAAACTACACAAATCTGTGTTCTCCCTGTTAGCACCTTGTTCCAACTCTTTTCTATTTCTTCTCTACCTCTTTTTTCATGTACTTGTTTTCCGCTAGGATAAACCCAGTTTGGATACAGGAAGGTATGAGCATTCTTACCATGTTTGTGGGGCAGGGCACAAGCAACCTCTTACAGTCTGGGCCAGGTATGTGCTTAGCTGATGCTCAAATTATGCCAGGTTTTCTACAGAGCAGAAATAACTGGATAACTAAGCATAGGCCCCTTTCTTTTGTTACTACATTTCTTGTTGCAGGAAACCACCCATTGATTTCACCTGACTTCTGCTAAACGCTGAATCCATATGGACTGTGGAACAGGGCCTTCAAGAGGGGGAACAACTGTATTCATACTGGTATTCCTAATAAATACCTGTGGCTGTGATACTGTTTGGTTGCAGAAGCTAAACAAGTCTGAAGTCAGTTTATTTAAGTGTCCCCATGTGAATCCCCACTGTCACTGTGTACAAACCAGGGAGACATGGTTGAATCCTTGGCAAAGAGAACACCCCCAAAAATGAGTAAATTTTAAATCGCTTCGCTGTTGCTTTTGGGCTGATGGACAGGAATGGCATAATATGTTTCTGATGACGAAGTCTTAATTTTCCTTCTAAAAATGAAGTCAATACTATGGATCCCAGGTTTATTTCTGTCTTCTGCACTTCAACTTCTCTGTCTTAGCTATTTTATAAACCCTCTGGTCACTAGTAAGTTCATGCTACAGCTGGGAAAGTGCCTGAATCCTGGTCCAGATGTAGTCTAAATAATAACTGCAAGTAACATTCTGAGAAACAGAACTTTTTCCTTCAGTGAACTGATGGTCAGGTCCAATGCATACAGTTTTTACACACAAATATATATATACACACATATATGCATGCATGTAAGTATGTATAAATACACACAAATGTATTTATGCATGTGTTCGTGGTTAGGTACATGCTCTGCACATCTTCTTGACAGCGCTGGCTTCCACTTAAGGGCAGCATTTCAACAAAGTATAATTATTTTGTTATGGAGAATCAAGTCACTGTTGCATAGGATGGGAAATAAAACCAAAAGCTACTCCTCCTCACTTCCCCTAGCAAGAAGATTTTCAGGTTTGAGGCTTCTGACAGGAGGAAGTTGTTAGGAGTTGTCTTCCAGGCAGATCTCATATCTGTGTTTGGCTGTCCTGACGGTAAGCAGCCTCGCGGCTCAACTGATCGGCACGGCCAAGTAATTTCGTCAGCCTCACTTCAGGCAGCAAGAGGCAAGGAAACAGCTGGGCCTTCAACCAGCCACGCTGTTTCAGTCCAAACTCATCTGGGACATGCCCATCAAACACATCCTGGAGAAACGGTGAAGGGAAACAGGTCTGAGTCTCCCCTGCTACGGCCCTTACAATTTTGTGGTATCACACCTCCGAGCCAGCTGCGTAGAAACCTGGGGCTGGGCATGAAAAACTTTATCTTTCACCCTGCTTGAGCAGGCCTATGTCAGCATGCAATGTGTAAAACTGGAGTGTCACAGGGGTCACAGTTCCAGCATATGCACCTTTTTAAGGATTTTATGAATGGTGTAAAAACACGCACTGCTAGAAACAAAGCCATTTTAACTGACATCTCGGTTTGTTTTGCTCAGTAACTACATGGATGCTATTTTACCTCAGTGATTCTCTGCACTCAGTTTGCCTCTTATTTTTTTAACAATTTCAGGTGCATTAAAATAGTATATCTCATTCTGGAATAAGAGCTTCCTTCCTATTTTTAGAGGGTTTTTTTCTTGGTCAGTGGATGCCTTTCAGAAATGCAGTAAGTAGCATGGGTGAATCCTCCTGCCTGTGAACCTAGAGCCCTTGTTTAGCTGTAGACTTGCACTGTAATAAACTGATTTGGGTTTTTTTTTCCTCCAGTTTTGCGTGTAGACTGGCTCTCAAGCTCCGTAGATTTAGTGACTCACCTAACAAGTCCGTAGGCGAGCTCATAGATTTTATCGCCAGTGAAGAGTTGTGGTGTTTTCCAAAAAACTGCTGATCTACGTACAATAATCTGTGCCTGTATATCCAGAAGAGCCCTCTTTTGGCAAGAAAGAATACAATGGAAACCCAACAGTGGCATTAGAAATAATTTCCTTACATGATCAAGTCCAAGCTGAACTGAGAAAGAATTAAACTGTTAACCTAATAGCTCTTCGTCCTCAGGCAAGGGCAATAACTCACACTTTATTTTCTACAGATTATAGAGGCATCTCTTAACATCGAGTCACTTCTCATCCAAAAATTACGGGCAGCCCAAAGCTAATGCCCCGCAGCAGCAGGCAACCTGCCACAGGGCTGCCAAAGGCTGGCCAGATTTTGAACGCCACCCAGCAGGGCCAGCAACCAGCCGCGAGTCACTGCATTTTGTGACTGGTGTCTATAAGAGACGGCAGCTTTTAGCTCCCTGCTTCTGCTCCGCTTTGGATTGCGTGGGAGCCAGAGGCTGCTGCACACAGGCAGACAGTGCACTGCTGCTGCTAAATCTCAGCCCGTGCTGTGGTTGGCGGCATTTTTCTTCCAGGTACGACAGCAGCTCCTGCTGCTCACGCAGCGTCTCCTGGCATGCCTGAATTCCAGCCGGGAAGGAAATCTACAGCCCTGCCTATCACTTTGCAGAAGCTGCTGATTTCTGCTCTTATCTGTTATCTCTCTTCATCATTTCCAGACTAAGACATGCACAGGCAACATGACTTATTTAGCTCAGTGGAATGAGTTATAGAAATGAAATGCCCTGTTATCCTTATTTCTTTATCACGTGCCATTCTGGTCATTCTTTAAAAAGAAGAAATCTTCTACTATATCTTCAATGATACGAAAAGGCTCTTTGGTCTCTCTTTGTCTCTCACATACACACCCTCATTTGTCTGTTGCACGTTCACACACTCATCTCTTCTCTCTCTCTTGCATGTTCTTGCACCCTCCTGGAGGTCCTGCTTTCTTACATGTACGTTGGCACAAAAAACACAATCAGGACAAAAGACTTGCACATCCTAATTAGCCTGGCTGATTTTTACTTGGTCTGGAGAGCCTTAAAACCTGAAAAGGCATTGAATATCAATAGTGTGGCACTTTATCCAACAGGGGAATATTTGTTTTCATAAGTGAACTACCCAGTACCAGCAGTCCTGACCTGCCTGGCCACGGGGTGAATTGAGCTGGAAGAAAACACTCTACTTTCCCAAGAACAGGCATAGGTTATCTTTTCTTTAACCTTCCAGTTTGTTTCCCCTACTTGTTTGTTTGGGTTGTTTTACCCTCTACCCATTTGAGGTGTGTTTCTGGTTCAATGCCCCTGTAAAGGCCAGAGGAATTAGCACTGTTGAAAGAAATCCAGTACTGAATTGCCCTTGTGTTGTCCGGACTTTGTTATGGCTTCAGTTCATTAAAACCAAGAGACGGACAGCTGGAAGAGAGAGAGACCAGCTAGAGGGGGGCACTTGGGGATGGACTGTGGTAAGTCTTCTTTAGGGGCCAGACCTGTTTTCTTTTGAAAAGAACATGATGAAAAAGTCACAGCTGTGAAATGGCAGGCTGAGTAGGAAATGACATATTCCAGGCAAGCTGGAGAAAGAGTGATAGATGCTCCATGCCCTAATTTTCCTAAGTGTCTCATCTCCGGTTCCCATCAGCGCCGCAACTCAATCTGCAGATGGGTACGTTGCATCCCTGCCGCCTCACTTCTCCAGTTCCCCGAGCTCTGTTGATTTATTCCTCCACACACCTCCCAGTCCTCTGATGTGTCTGAAGAGTGACCTTAGCAGGTCCCATTGCTGGTGTGGTGGGCTGCCTGCAGCTCCTGCCAATTGTGGGCATCCCTGCGGACCTGCGGGCAAGAGCGTTTCTCAAGGTGGAATCCAGCTGTCATGCGTTCACTGCCTGTATCCCAAACAGACGGACAAGGCACAGGATGAATAACGCAGTAGGAGAGAGATGGTACCCTCCCAAAGTCTGCAGGAGAGGCGCAGCCAGCTGAGAAAAAGGGGGAGGCAAGACTGAACCCTTAGTTTGTCTCATCTTCTCAGAAAACTGAGATCTTCAGAAAGCTGAATTTTGCATAGCTATTCCAAATCAAACTTCCCAGGTTTCTCTGATCTGCTTAAGCAAAATTATCAAGACGACCTAAAATAGGAGTAGAGTCCTTGAGGCACGGTAGCAATAGAGTGACTTTTTCATATCAGTTCTCTAAAAGCTTGCTGTCGGTACACCAGTAATTGCAACAAGGGAGAGGATCATTGTAACAGATTGGCCTATTTTTAACAACAAACCAGGACCGAAACTTTTGTCCCTTCTTTATTCTCAACTGTTATTCCTCTTTCCTTTTCCTCTCCCCACATTTAACCATTTCATTGCTGAAAAAGCAGGAAAATAGTAGCAAAAGAATATAGAGGAAACAAATGACATAGGGGAAGTTCCTGAAAGAAAAAGGCCTGTTTCTTCCATTTCATAAAAAAATCCAAAAATGTTTTGAACACCAAACTTTGGAGCATCTTTTTTTATTTCCTGAAGGATCCAGTACCTAATAAAAAGTATTTTATTTCAAAATCATGCACCGGCTCTGTTAAATAAACCACTGAAAATAAGTGCTGTGCCTTGTAAATATGTGAGTATCTGCTAAACAACATACATTATGAATAACTCAATGTGACTGAATGCACCTGTATTTGGAGGGAAACATATATCAAAATTCTTTTGAAGTTATTTCTATCTAGTGTGTCAGAGTTTACTAAGCTGTTCCCTGGGCTTTTCATCAAAGAACAGCAGAAACTGTATAAAATATAATTTAAAAATAGCTACTTATTAGGAAGAACAGATGGTGCATTCATATACCACAAAATGGCAAAATTTTAGCGACATTGAATATCAAGTTCTTGAGTTGTAACTCATTTGCACTGGAAACTTAGTTAGCAAGTCAGAAAAAACGCAATCAGAATACTGCAGAGCTGTAAAAGAAGCAAGTGCTGACACATTAAATAAAAGGTGTCTATTTTTATGACAAGTCCTGATAACAGTACATTTTTTCATTTTCAAATATAAAGAGAAAAAGAATTCAGATCTTTCCAGACTTGGCCAAGGCACCTGATGCACAATGGAAAATATTTTTACCTCTTATGTCAGCATTACTTTGTTCCAAATTAAGAGCTGTGGTACTGAAATCTTTCTTTTATGATAGCGTCCATTTCTCACCAGTTCTCTCTTTCCCATAACAGCATTGTGTGTTGGAGGTGCAACACAGAAGCATTTCGGTTCACTCAGCTTTGCACATCAGTTTTCATCTATGTCTGAATGCAAAATTACATAATGAAATGTATCTTCTGTGACGCAACCCAGTGAAACCCTGGAGGAAGAACGCGAGCTTGAAACCAAATTTCCCAAACAAATTAGTCTGAATCAGGCTTTTTAACTGAAATATTACAAAAAAAAAATTGTTATATGTATCTAAGGTGTCACCGCAAGCAGTTAAGGCCCAAGGCTGAAGACTCCAGTGTTCCTTCCCATTTAACTGACTATCCCTGTCACTAGTTAATATCTGGAACTGAGTGGCAAACTGTTACAAACGCGTTAGCAAAATTAAGTTCTTGAAAGATAAATCAATAAACTGGGAAACAGAGAAGTATCAACATTGAAGAAATGCTGGCATTACTCAGACAAGTATGGAAGGGTCGGTATCAGCAGCTGGAAAAGAGTAACATAAATTCTTAGCAATTGTGCGCTTCACTGGGAGCTATAAACGGTGGGGCTGGGACTGTCTAGCTCTCCCCATGACTTTGCACCCCAGTTCAATGAATTCTTGAAGCCCTTATGAAAAGTCATCTCTGATATACTTTTTGGCACAGGCCAAAGTCCCACTGAAGTCAATGTGACTTGAAGAGTACAACAGGGGCAGGGCTTGCTTAAGACACTGCAGACTTTGCACCTCTGGCTTTCAGCTAATCTTTTATTGTCTGCCAGAGGGTTAGGACCAGGTATTGCTCAGAACCTCAAAAGAAATCTGCTTCCTGCAAGATTTCCAGACTGATATATTTTCTATGTAATGTGATGCTTTAGTCCCATTATTCACAGCCAGCATGTATCTCTAGTACCTTGGACTTATAACACCTCTGGTATCTTAGTGTGTAACTCTCATGCCCTCCCTGTTTACCTTTCTCTTCTGCCCTTTCCCATAGTTGTAAACATTTTGAAAGTTGGGTTGGTTGGACACGAATACTGACCATGTTTTTTATCCCTCTAACCACCTTCTGTTGCTTTCAGTGTTAGTGCCACCACTAACCTGGGAGGTTCTAGAAGATGATGCCTGACTGGAAAACTTACTTCTAGTAAGTGCCGTCCTTACTGTTATTCTTCATTCAAGTCTATGGGCATTGCCTCAACCTTTTCAACAACAGCCACCAACAATGAGTAACACAGTTCCCTGTACCTCAGCAGGGCTCTTTGTGTCATTGCAATGCTGCGAAACACAAACACAAGTCCCTGTGAACTTGAGGGCAGCATCTCTACCAGGTAAACTGCTCATTAAACAAGCAGGAGATAAGCTAAGCTTGCTCCATCTTTGCAGCTGTATACAGGTCTCTGGATCAGGACACAAGTCAACAAAAGTTTATATGCACTTGTTCATAAGAGCACAAGAGAAAGACTATTGTCCTCTCCCTTGTTTTCATCTGCAGTGAAAGGTCAAGATCAATTTAGAAGTTATCTGCATCTTGATCATCTCATCCAGTGAAGAGAAAAACAACATTTCGGCTTATCCAAAGTAATAGTAGACACATATCTCACATGTGATTGATTGTCTGTGAATATTAGAGACCCAAGAAGAACACTTTTTTGCCATTACAATAGTTTTTTGCAGCAGCTGGCAGTATTCTCTGCTGTCAAACATTAATGAGAAATCGATTCAAATCAAGGTGGCCCCATCTCACAACTTTGTTCTCTATCTTCAGCACAGAAAGTCACTTCATCAGGTTTCACTGAATACCCACCTGGCTCAAAGCTAGCATAACTGTTCACTAATGTCACTGAGATATTTCAGCGCAGAGCACGGTGGGCCTGGACCTGCTCGGTCCTCATGTTTGATACCACTCTGGAAACTTCAGCTGACCCATCCTGACTTCAACTTTCTCACCAGGCAAACTCACATTGAGAAATAGGGCTTACATGAGTTCTGACAAGGAATGCCAGTGCTGTCTAAATGATCTGACTTTCTGATTGTAGTCACACATGGCATGCATTCACAAGGTTTCTTCAAACTGGGAGTGAGTACTGTGAGAACTGATCCTCAGTGAGATCCTGGCATGTACTCTGATGCTATTGAGAGCAACAGCTTCAACGCTGTTTCTACATCCTTTCTCACCACACTGAAATTACCACTTTCCAGTAATTTTATTTTTGAACTGTGATCTTTAATTATTTTACCCTTCCCTTTTTTTCAGGGCAGAAAATTTCCCAATGATGAAGATTGTCCTGGAAGTGTATGATATTAATTACATCTCTTGGGTGTGACAGGCTCTCCAAATAGCTGACTAAGTCAAAACTAAGTCAGAAAAGAGCATGAAGAAATTTTCTTTTTTTTTCTCAGTACGATAATCAAAACTAGTCATCTCTTCCTCTTGAGTCAGCCCAGCTATGTGAGGATGGTAGGCCAGGCTGCAGGAGCTAGCCTCTTTCAGCATTTCATGGGAATCAAATTCTCTTCAGCCTAGCTTCTCTCTTGCTTCTTTCTTCCCTCTGTCTTGTTGCCTCTTCAGGATGTCCTAGAGTTAGTTCACGGTAATTAAGCCTGTCCTAGAAACCCAGCTTAAGAAGATGAGTTTCTCCTGTCAAGAGCTTCCTTTATGCTCTTTTCTTCACCACCCTTTCAGTTTATTGTATAGCTGTTATACAGTGCATCTTGCTCTTGCTTACCTCTTGGAACATATTGGAAGATTATTATTAATCTGTGGGAAAACAATTAATAGCTGCCCTGCTATTCTTCTGTGGGAAATTTGTATTTCCCATAAGAAAATTAGATACTGAATACTGTAGGCCCCAAACCATTTCCGTCTGTTTAATATGGTTGCATCCCTCAAATGCTACCTCATGAAGGCAAGGTGGATGTGGTCCTAACTTCGTCTCTGTGACTGCCATCCCTCTGTAGGCTCCTTCACAAGGACGAGGGAGGATGCCTCCAGAGGAAAACTCCTCTCAGTTCAGGTGCATCAGTCAGCTGTGTAAATTAGGTAGGATTAAACTAAGCAGTTTTTTCCCACTGTTTCTCCGCATTGCCGGTAGATCCTCGTTGCACATTTACCCTACTGTCCTATTTCTGGCCTCTCCATATCAACCTGTTCTCCTGGCCTGTGCGCGCCTCTTTTATCCTATACACATGGCATAATGTCTTGGGAGCAATCTCATTTCCTTGGAGAAGATCCCCTAGACTCTTTGCACTTAACTATTTCTCCTAAAATTAGGCCAGCTGTACCTCTCCTTCGCTCCACCCTCATTGCTTACTTAGTGGATGCTAACTAGTCTGAAAATGTGTCTGCTTCTAAACCTTTCACTCAGCCGGGAAGCATACTGGTACTTCAGGGTGAATAGCATCCTGAGAATAAATTGCTTAGTGTTGAATTGCCACTAAATTAATACCAGGCTGAGGACTTTGAGCTGATCACCTTGCTCTGCTCATCTCAGTGCATTCTTATGGGCCTTCCTGTTTTGCAAGGCCGTTCTTCGTTGGGAGTTTCATGGGACCCTTAGGGTCAGAAAGTGACTTGCAACAAGAGTCTCTTCAGTCTCATACTGCTCTTGCATTGTTCCCACCTCTCTCTTGTTGCCTCTTCAAGATATAGCTCCCTAGAGTGCACAATGGTTAAGGCTGTCCTCCAGACCTAGTTTCAGGAACCATATGTTTGAGGTAGAGTCCTCTTTTCCTCTGGGGCTGTCAACTTCCACAAGCTTCCTGTCAGTTTACTACGCAAGCTGGTGATGCAAAGTCATCCCCAAGCCCCTTTTCACTTCACAAGAAGTTTCAGTTCTCCCTCCAGTGGAACACTGCACGTTGCATCTAACTCCATTCAACATTAATTAAGGAACTTTTTCATGTTTATTTCCCAGCCCTAAGGCCTTCTCATGTCCTGAAGAAAAATCTCCCTATGGATCACCTGAGCGCTACTCAGGCTGAAGGTCTGGAGAAATTCCAAGGTTAGTAAGACAGTGAAGAACTAGGCTGGACAAGAGTAGGATCTCGCTGTGCAAGCCATGTGCATGTGCCATTTCCTCGACTCAGTGACAGTTAGTTACAGTTAATAACATCTCAGTTATTTCTTTCTGTAACAGATGCTGTGATTCAGTTCAAGTGCTCCTCAGTCCGGAGGACACCAGAGGGGAATTTCACTCTTAGGGAGCACCTCTTCTGCCTGTGGGGAGGACAAGCCTTGCTGGCCAGGCCCCAGATGGCTTTGGAGTAACCACATTGAACCGCATTACAAAACCTCACATTTGTGCACAAGCTTTCAGGGAGAACAGAAAGTGAAGCATCAGTCAGCACCTCCTATTGTTCCAGCCTCATGCACACACTTGGGTTGTGGTGTTCCATTTTTCTAATGAGCGCTCTCTCATCAGAATAATCAGGCACAGGAAAGGGGATTGTACTGAAAGACAGGATTGCGTGCAAATAAGGTTTCCAGATATGAGGGATACTTATGGCTTCTAGGCTGTGTTTTCAAAAATTGGTGAGTGGTAACGACGCCGGGTCCAGGCCTGCAAACTTTGTTCCCAGGAGTAAGCCAGGCCCTGTTGGAATGCTCCCGTTTTGTTATTACAATTGGAAAATGAGCAAACGCCAGCAAGAGCAGGCCAAGGGCTTTCCTTCAGATCCAAGTGCTATTATTGCCCTATTCTTCTAAGTTATTTTTGTTTCTAATGGCCCAAGGAAAATGGGGTCCCAGATGACCCCGGTGGTGGTGCTGACATTCCCTGTGAGCCGGGCTGCCGGATGCCAAGTGCTCGTACTCCTGGGTGCTGAGCAGTGAGCATCACCCTTTCTGTCTCCTGTTTGACAATGACAGGTGTTGCTGTGAAGGTCCTCACCAGAATTCAGCTAAATTTTCCTTCCAGTTGAAACAAAACATTGCCCCTTGCTCTGCATGGCCACGGCTGGTGATGGCCATTGTCCCTCTCACGCCTGCAGGCCTTGCAGGAGCCTCTTGCTCAGGGAAGGCCTGTTGAATGGGAGGACATTTTCTGCTCTGGTGATGCCTCTTACTAGGGGTCCAGCAAGCTCCCATCATTGATGCTATGCTGACTTGTGAGAGCTGAATTCACAGCTCTCCTAGATCTCCTCTTCATTTAAGTATCCTTCTACACTTAGGTGTAATTTTTCCACAAAAATAAAGAGAAAAAGGAAGCCGTCAAATGACTGTGCAAGAGAAACACGACCTCTGGAGTACCCTGACCACTCTGGAAAGGGATATGCTGCAAAACTGCTAGCAACCTGCTCAAACAGCTGTCGTGGTTTAACCCCAGATGGTAACCTAAATACCACGCAGCCGCTCACTCATTCCCCCCTCCCCGGTGGGGTTGGGAGGAGAATCGGAGAGAAAGGAAAACTTGGGGGTTGAGATAAAAGCAGTTCACCAGGACAGCAAAGGAAAAATATAAAAATATAGTAATAACGATAATAATAATAATATATATAAGGATAATAGAATATATAAAACAAATGATGCACAATTTCTCACCACCCGACGACCGATACAGCCCGTCCAGAACAACAGGCAGGGAGCAGGGGTGTTCCCCCCCAGCTATCCCAGAACAGCAAGTTCCAGAGAGAGCAGGCGAGGGAACAAACAGCCGAACGAACAAACGAAAAGGCCCAAATGAATGAAAAAAAAAAAGGAAAAACAGGGAAACAAAAAGCAACCCAAAGGGAAGCTTAAGGATTAAGGCTCTAAGGGAAGTGGCCCACTGGCCGACCCTCACTTATACCGGGCATGACATCTATGGTATGGAAAACTCTCTTTGGCCAGTTTGGGTCAACTGTACTGGCTACACCCCTCCCAAGTTTTTGCACCTGCACATTAGCAAAACCTGGGAAACTGAAATATGTCCTTGATCGTTCAGCAGCAGCCAACAACATCGGTGTACTACCACCATTCTTCTCGCACTAAATCCAAAACATGGTAGCTGCTGAAGACAAAACTAGCTCTGTCCTGGCTGAAACCAGGACAACAGCCCAAGGATGAGGTTTCATTGGGTTCTCCATCATGTGGTGGTAATGATACGCTCTTGCAGTACAGGCAAATTCTGCGCACGAGATCCCACCTGTAGGGACTCTATTTGGCTAAATATCGTCTTGTTCCTTCAGATTGGTGAAGCCAGGTTTGCACTCAACAAAACCAGAAAGTACCATCATTGCTGGGTAGGGTGGACTCTGGCCACTTAAAGCCACATGCAGACAAGCCTGTAGCAGAATTTTTTATCCCAGCTCTAGGCACTCTGCTGTACCGTAACCAGATGGCCACAGGTGAAGGAGACGTGCTGGCAAACAGCCGGGAGCTCTGCCTCTGGGAGAGGCAGCAGGCCACGGGGGAACAGACCAGCTGGGCTCCCCGTAGAGGCTGGACTCTAGGAGCCATAAATGGGAATTCTGTTCCACTGCCACCCTGAAGATGCTACTATTCCCCATGATGCTGCTTGTCATCCAAAATTTTCCCATCTTGCCTTTCTGCCCTTATCTTTGAACAACTTTCTCTTCCTGGAAGGACCATCGCAAGTGGCTGAGAGTCCGACCTGGAGACCATCCTGCTTCCTGCTGGGTGTTCATCTGGACCGGCCTGCTTTTCAGATGCTCGCTCTCTCTCCTTATCCAGCCTCACTCCCGTGGCAATGCCTGACTTTTTCTGGGCAGGGTGCTGGGAAGAGACGGAAATGAGCATTTGCAGACACTTTGAACTGTCTCCTGAATAAATGGGAGAAAACTAAAGGATCCCCAGACTGCAGGGATTATTGATTCTGTAACTATTTCAACAGCTCCATCAGCAGTGGCATGTAAAAGGAGCTCATCATTTATAAATTGACTCTTCCAGGGATCAAAGGCCTGTCAGGGCAACAATTAGTTCTGGTAATTTATCAGCTGTTTGAGCTTGTCAGGTGGAGAGAGAAGGGCAGTTCTGCATCAGCTCCCCTGCAAAGTTGTTACTGTAGCCAGAGCCAGGTAGGATGTGCAGGTCAGTCATTTGCTGCATATTTCATGTCCTCCGATGTTTCGTCAGTCTTTCCGATACCTGATCCGATTTGGCTAGGCTGTCAGGTGAAAAGGAGGCATCTCGTAGCACACTAATGTCACCCAAGCCAGAGGTCCTTTGTCTCCTTAACAATGTCCCTGTCAAATCCCTGCCGAGCAGCTAAACAAACTGGAATGCAGCAAAAAGAAAAAAATCCAAACCCTGTGGTCTGTTTTTAATTAGCCTATAAACCATTCAGAGCTCTCCAACTGTGCTGTCCGGAGAGGGAAAACTGAGGGCAAATATACTCTCTCCTTGTAGACCTCAGAGTAAAAAAATCCACATAAACAGCATGAGTTTATTTGATCAGACTAGAGGTCTAGGCAAAAGCAACCATTCTGTATAACAGCGAAGAGCAGCACCCTTTGCAAAGCATCTTCTGCAAAGGCACCTACAGAATTTGGCTATCCTGACCAGAGCTCTGCTGGATTAAATGGGGATAGAAAAGACGGACATCAAGGCAGAGAGCTTCTTGAGTCTGGAGTCTTCTGACAATGGGAGTGGATCCAAAATGTGTTGTACAACATCAGAAAGACCTTCGTTACATTACCTTACATGTGTGCACACTTCCGCACTTACCAGTACACGTGCAGAGTCAGTAAATGATTTAAGTTTTCCCCGCTGTACCCTGTTGCACACATGCTTTGCAATACCTGTAGTTATACAATAATGTAGTTATACAATCACATACTTTTTATCAGAACAGTATCTTTCTTATTTGCGATGTGGCTGGACTCAATTCTGCACTTTCCTATGCTGACAACTTCATTTTGCAGCTTTTTTTCAAACCTCCTTTCCGTGTATGAGGCGCAGGTTTAATTCATTTGTAATGTGGACCACCAAAAAATTTCCAGTGGAAGTGCAAACTATTCCAGGAATTTCACATATGCAGGTTGTTGTAAAGCATATATGAACTTGCATCCCTTAATCATGTTTCATGGCTCTTCAGATGTTCACGGATCACAGGCTGAAAAAACAGCTACGATCACAGCTTCACACAGAAGCAGCTCACAAAAGCTGCGTTTGGTCACAGGAACAGCACAGAAATGCTTGAGAGAAGAAAAATAAAGGGTTGGGGAAGGAAAGGCTGTAGTTTGCCTCGAAAGTTGACCCCTGTGCATGTATAGACATTTATAGAAATGTTTGTGGAGAAAAACAATTACTCAGCAGAAAGTGGTTAGTTCAAAGAATATTTTTTTACTGTATAGCAATATCCAGCCAAATTTCTGACTTGCCTAAAGGGTCAACACCGGAACCAGCAACCCAATCCACTGCCAATTCAGGGCAAAGGACTGCACTCACAGGCACTTCGCTTTTCAGCCAGGTGAAAGACGTCCTTGTGCTTACGATGAAGCAGACTTGGGGCGAAGTAAAATTAAATTAACAGCCTTAATGCACATTGTTTGGAAGCCACTGGAAAGCACATCGCTGCAAAGTGTCCTGCTGGATGTGTACCGAAAATGATGTAATGGTTACCAGAGACCCAGGAGGAAAAACAGCAGGCCGAGTTCTCAGCAAAAGACACAAGATTTTAGCAAGATAGGGGAGTAAAATTTTTGGAAAAATTATGAAAATATTCTTCTTATGAATACATAGAAGAAACATGGACAAAGGAGCCTCTATAGACGTATCTGTGGATTTCACAGTCGTATGCTGTATCTGCATGACTGATACCCTGAAAAACCTCTGGGCTGGTGAAATTAGCGGTCTTCCTCCAAATTCACCCAAGTGACACCAGTTTAGTCCACCAAGAGGGAAACTGGGATGAATGGACAGCTCTCCCGACTGAGATGCTTTCTCAGAAAAACCTGCTATAAGATACCGATAAAACCTGAGGGGTCATTTTGAGAGCGTACGTATCAAAGGGGAGCTGCGGCCATCGCCAAGCAGCCTGCGTGGCATTACCGCAGGCGAACCCACAGCCGCGTGGGAAAGGTGGTTTGCATTTCCAGGGGACCGAGCAGGGCTGCTGGTGTGACTTGTGACTCGCAGCCACCCTCTCTCCCGTCCCCCGAGGAGCACGCTGGCGGCAGCAGCATCGCGCCAGGTAGGCTCTGCGCAGCCCAGCGATGATCACTCTTTTCCGCAGCGTGGGTTCTTTGATCCCTGCTTGCCTTGCCATGTAATGAAGTCATCTGCCTGATGGATGTGCTGGGCAGCCCACGTGTGAGGAAAGAGCTGTCTCCCTTGAGGTCAGATGAGACATACAGTCATGAGGGAAGAACCCAGAGGGCACTCTCAAGGCACCTCTCCTGCAGATAATATTTTGTTAATAATTTCTTGGTTTGTGCTCGCTTATGCTACTCAAGGGATGCTCACCAAAGTGGGTGAGCAAGTTCAGGGCAGAAGAAAGCACAGGAGAAGTCCTTACTGCCTTGAGGAGGGAGTTTGGTCCTGCAAAGTACCCAGCACCTCGGATCCTATGAAGCTCCCAGGCAGTCTGTGCACATTTACAAGACCACATTTTCATGAGCAGCTGACGGCCACAGAGTTTAACTCTTTGTAGGGCTGAGCCTTATTGTTGGTTAAATCACTTGGTAAGAGGTCTCAGCTGCTTGGAAACCCTTCCACAAGCAAATACACAACTTAAAGGCCTGCACATTTCTGGTAAGAATACGACAGGCACCATTTGCCCCATTTTTCTGTCCACTTTAGTTTGCTGTCTATTTTGTGAATATCACTGCTTTATGCTCCTGTTAGAAATAAGAGAAGATGAAAATAAAAAGCAAAAGAAAAACAGATCTCTTGCAACAATAGGACTGAAATGAAGACAAGGAAGATGACAAGAGGAGAAGCTCTGGTCCACCAAAACATTCAATGCATGTGGCTACCTTTGCACAAGAAGTCCTTAGGGCACTGGCTAATTTTTCGTGATGGATGCTTTGCCAAGTGCTTGGCTGAATCAGGACTCTGAACAGCGATGGAGAAAGCAGAGAAAAATGTAAATCCAATATATATGACCAAAATACAGTGCTGCTTTCTTCTTGCCAGACTAGAGGTTGGGTTTGTTTCTAGTGACTGGCACATAACATACATTTTTCATTTAGCTAGAAAAAAGTTAGGTTTAGGGTTTGTTTTTTTTTTATTTCCTTGAGGGGAAAAGCACAACAACAACAGTATGGGCTTGAATTACAGTTGGTGAACTCAAATAATTTCTGCAGCCCCCAAAATAGTTGGAGAGGCCAGTGAAACCGCAAACTCCATGGGGCTCATCCATTTCTGAACGCAGCTTTCTTGAGCCAGAGGCAAACTGCCCCATTGCTTATCAAAGTGATATTTATCTAATTTGTTACTAGGAAATGCTTGTGGGGAGAAAAAAAAAACAACAAAAACCCCCTCCAAACCTAGACCAAGAGCAGCAAGAGCCGCTGGGGCCCTGAGCTAGCATCAGCAAACCAATGTCCGTTTGCCCCCATCGTGGCGATATCAGAAAGAACGAAGCCTTTCTGGGTCAAATTCTGCTCTCATTTTCACTGGCACAAACGATGCCTCTAAAGCTGAGGGAATTGTTGGCTGACCAACTGACCCAGTGGACTTCAGGGAGAATTCAGGTCTCCTTGACCTGATCAGAGCAGAGGAACTTGTCCCAGGCACACCGCTAAGACATACCAGCTGATTGTTTAACCATATTGAGAAATAGCAAAATAGGTTTCCCTATCATTTTTCACCTAGCTCAGATTTGATCAGAGATATAAAATAAAGAAAGACACGAACACCCATTCTGGCTAAGTTTCCGAAATGTCGTTCGCACGATGTTTACCTCAGGAAAAACGATCCTGCCGCTATCTTTGTACTTTATCTGTGGCGCCCTGTCTCTTCGCATACTTACACTTACCATCGCAGCTTCCAAGCATTCTCCTCTAATTAATCAAAACCCTCGTCCTTTTGTTTCCTAGGTCACGAAGGAAGAACAGAAAATGAAATAAAGATATAAGCTGTGAACGGAAGCTGGATTTCTACCCAAGGAGCCTAATAATAGCGCCATGATGCAGGCAAAGAAAAAATTGATATGGTTTTATATACACGGAGGCAAACAGTTGAGTGTGAAGAAAGCAAACATCAGACAGCATTCAAACAGCGGGTTGTGCAGCTCGCTCTGTGTTTGTAAATATAGAAGTGTGTTTTGGTGGCTAAATTTATCCTAATGTAAGGAAACATGAACAAAGAAGCTGGTATTTGGTAACTTCTATAGGCAACATTAGGACATCCTGAGTGAATTATTTTGGGGCAGTTCATGATAACATGGTACAGATTAGAGTTGCCATTTCTGGAAAAATTAGGTCAGAAATATGTAGATAAGGTGGAAAGAATTTCAGTAGCATTGTAGTATTTTCCTGACTTGAAGCCTGACTCACATGTCGAAGCTTTGTTTTATTGTATATCTTGGTTTGATATATAGTCAAAACAGCCTTCTTTTCCAGAGAAAATAAAAATAAACTGGCTGAGCAAGAAAGAATTACACACAGCATTGAATGAAAATAAGTACAGCAAGTTTAATTTTGGAGAGAAACAGTTGCTTTTTCCTGTGAAACTTTTTGCAATCCCAGAAATGACCATGCCAAACCTAGGAAAAATCAGAGGAAGGAGATACAGTTTGGTAACAGCTCGGGAATGGGGCCTTTCCTTGCTTTTGAGCTGAGCTGGAATTTCAGCCACACATCAGGTGCATTTTGGGACTGTTAGAGTATGGCTGCTGTGGAAAGTGGTGGCCCTCTTCTCTCTGTGCTTCCCTTCATCCTTCTCAATTTTCATCCTGGATTAGAAAAACCTCTCACTTAAAAAGGAGATAGATCACGGCTACGAAAGGTTTACTTTTTAAGAGAAAAAGTGAGACTATTTCTAGTTAGAAGAATGAGAGCCCCGACTCTGCAGCCTTGCCTCTGCAGTCAGCACAATGTTTCCATTGGCTTCAGGTAGAATATTTTTTCACTCAGGTCGTTTATTACAAGTAAGAATGTACTTTTACACTGCGCTGTGTTCAGTGCCATAAATCCCAGCACATACCATGCCTCTCTTGTTTCACTGGGGGTTCTGGCCTGAGTTACTGAATCTCTTTCTGCCATGGAGCTCGCTTTGAGAAGGAGCAAACCTCTGGGACAGACCCCGGTACTTGTATGCGAGCCAGCCGTAAGATAAAATGCTTCATGTTCCCTTTTGCTTATTCAGTGAGACAAACAGACTGTTAAATTCTGGGTTTCGGTCCAGTTCATTAATGCAAACCAGGGTAAGCTGCAGTTTACGCTCCTATGCCAGAAGGTAAATAGCACAGGGGCAGGGGCAGGGTCTCATCCCCTTCTGCCCCCGCCACGTGCAAATGGGCCCTTGGAGCAGGCTGGGCAGCACGGAACGGCTTCGGCCGCTCTTCACAAAGCCTGCAAGCCTCTGGCGTCAGGGCATCTCACCCTCCTTGCGGTCTTTGCGTTGCCACTCAGGCTTGGTGCTGTGCGGGGCTCTTACTTTACCTTGCATGGTTCTGAGGACTGTGCCTTCCCCAAAAGGCCAGTGGGTGCCCACCACTACACCAAGCTGCAGCATGAACAAGCAGCGGGGTCAGTTTAGGGAGAGGAAAGGAGGATGAAAGCCAGCTTTGGAGGTCAGGCATGAGCACAGAAAACCCTGGAAGGAACAGGTTTATTTTTAGCATGGTTTCTCAAGAATCCCTGGAGCAGCTGGCCCTGAATTTGGGCTACTAAAGCCCACCCACGGCACCGTTTAGCCTGGCCACCTACAAAATCCAGATAGCCAGCCTTAACAGTGCAAGTGCTGCTGTGGCACTCCTCCGCTCCCAGAATCGCTCCTTTCCTCCCACTCCCTCCTGGGAGAGAAAACGGGAGCGACTGGGATGGGGATGCTGCCGCGCAGCCCCTTCCCTGGCGGGGGTACCCCACACCACCCACTCGCCTGCCACGTCGGCTGGGTGAGAGGCAGCGCCTCGACTATTTGCTTGTTTATTTTCCCTGCCAAAGCCAAGCACCAGTAGGGAAAGAAATGGAAAACCGGGGGGTGTTAGTGAGGTCTCTTCACACCTGACAGAGGTCACTGGCGCGTGTGCATCCCGAGCAGTTAGCGCGGGCGACGCAGAGATCAAAGGGCGGCTCTGGGGGCCGCATCCTGCCCTGCAGAAGCACAGGGGCTCCTGGTCCCTTCCTGCTGCCTGGGCCAAGCTCTCCTGTCAGACCTGGGCTGCCAGCACTGCCATCTCTCCACTGAATTACTGCCCCAAAACATAGCAGAACAGCGTGAAGGAAACATGGTGTGGGGTCTATTTAGCCTTCTGGTGTTTGGGTGTGAAAAATGCTGCAAATGAATGAATACTGACAAGAAATTCAGAACAATTTCGGAAATGTTTAATGGTGACTGCTGTCAGTGTTTGTAAGTGTCACACACCTTGTATTGTAGTTGTTTGTAAAAGTTTGTTTTTAAAAAAAAAACCAAATACTCAGTTTTATCCATGGACAAACTCTTAAGCTTTTTTTTTTTTTTCCCCTATAAGATCAGAGATGATTAAATCCATTTATTTGCTTTAAGCATCTTTCCAGCTATAACCACTTTAGGCCAATGTTTGGAGACATGCAAAGTCTGACTACTGCTCTAGCTTGTTCCTGGGCTTGGGCCAGGCTCCACTGAGGTCTCCATCTTTAACTTTTGCAGGCTGGGCTGAGACTCTTTGGGATAGCGTGGTAATAAGTAACATAACACAGCCTAGTCCAATATAGCCCACAAAGCATCCAGTGTGCACATTTTCTCCTCTAGTTCATCTATATCCAACCCCTTATAGGCCATATTTTAATGGTACAGTAAATCCAACATTAGAATTTGTACTGTTGGATGAAAAAGACATCAGCCATGTGAGAGGGCTGCTCCAGGATGAATTCATTTGGCCAATCCAAATTTCGCTGTGAAGTTTTGATGAGCAAGCTTGAAGTTAGAACAAGTATTATCTGTTGTCTCACACCTGGCATAACCTTTCTGTGTTGTGATCTGGCTAATCTGACAGAAAGGCAATCATGTGCACACACCTAGGTCAGCTTTGTACGTGGGGCAATCTACCTCTGTGATCATGGAGTCACAGCCTATGGAAAAGCAGGGCATATGAAAAACAAGCCAATACAGTAATTAAAAATATTTATTTCTGAAGATATTTACCTTGATAGGCATAAAGCATTTCCCAATTTCATACAGAAATACATAAAAACATGCATAGACCAATATGGCCTACTTCAATGTGTATTCAACATGGTAAATATAATGAAGAACTTGTGTGAATATAAATACAAACCACAAAAAATAAGCACATAAGATTCAACCTGTCAGCAAATTCAACAATGTGAACAAATTCACTGCTATAAACATTCACCCAATATTAGCCTTTTGACATAATTCAAAACAACCCTTTGTCTCGACACAATTCCACCAAACAAGGCACTGAATAAATCTCACAACAGCCTCTGGTACATCCCCACTTCAGTGCATTTTTGGTGGCATGTAAGACACAACAAGCTCTATTATTAGAACTTCAGTTCGCCAAATATCCTTGTTATGGGAAACCTAGTAGTGTCCTCTAATTTTATTTTATGTTCAAGAGTCCTTTGGTATCCAAAACCAAAGGACATGGACTATGCAAACAACCACAGTGTCTAACCCACATTCAGATAACTCTGGTTGTACAAGTAAACTAGACTTCTGAAAAAAGGCAAAGGGTTGCAGCTGATTAGTAAAGGCAATAACAAGGTGTAAAAATACTCTAGCAGGAGTGCAACAAACAGTACGCGAGGTAGACATGTATATATGCAGTAAAAGTCCTGACTAAAGTAGCACTGTGGCTTTCATTTTTGCATTTTAATCAAAAGGTAGAGTTTTTCGCTTTGAAGTTTGCCCACTCAGATCTTGCTTTCTGTCCTTTCTAAGCACATCTGTGAGGTCTTCCTTGCAAGATGCTTTTGATGTAGACCCTGAAAGCTGCTCAATTGATGGGTAACGTTCCAGAAGCAATATTCAAATATTTCTTCAGAAAGATGGCTTTTCATGTATGTTACTGCGGATTCCCCTTCACCCTCTCCACCCATCCATCTGAATTCCAAAATGATGAAATCCTTTGCTTTTATACCTCCAAATATGGGACTTCCTTACTGTTTTGCTTTGCTGCGCAAACACTTGGACAGAGAGGCCCTTCGCTGTCGTGGAATGTTAGAATTCAAGAGAGAGTTTTCGTGACGCTTTGTCAGCAAGTGTGACAGAGAAAGGTTCAGGTGATCTTCCCACTAGGATGCTTTCAGGCTTTCCCAGATGCTTTGCCTTTTGTTCGCCCTGTTATGTTTCAGCTTCCGCCCTTTCTGGAGCTCAGCCTTCAGCTTTGCAATACTGAAGGAAGCTTTGATACTGTTACCAATGGCTTCCAGCCTGCAAAAAGAAGAAATACACATTTATTGTTACAATAACGAAGATGCAACTCCAGTGTGTAGACATTGAGTTTTTGATTCAATAAGCCTCAGTCTAGATTTCTGCCATGGGATCCTCAGTAACTGCTGATTGCTATACCTCGGTCAGAATTACGCTAACTTGAAATATTGCATTCAGAATTTAAATGCAAACATTAAAATAAGTTAAAATATGCATTCAAATACAGATGCCCTAGACTTCCTTAAATAGCACGTATCCAATCAAGAGGTCTTCAGTGTTATTCTTTTCGGCTGTTTTGTTTCTTTTAGGTAAACCTGATCGTGGTTCCAATGAATGGGTGCATTTTTCAAGTCAGTAAGTAAGCAAGCAAGCCCCATTTTCAAAAATTATTTAAGACTCCCAGGGCCTAAGTCTCACGCAAAATCATCAGGCTGCGTGCTCCCATAAATCCTGTTCTGCTTTTGAAAGTAGCACTACAGAGCCTTCTTCTGTAGGGGCAAAACTTCTGCACGCCATACTTTTACACGGGCATATGGCTGAACACTGACTGCCGGAGCTGATATAGCTGTACTAACGCTCAGCTTCAAAGCTGTCTTCACCTCTGTGGGGTCCATAGCTGCACCAAGCCCAATGCATGCGGCTTTCAACTGCACTGTGGAGTGATATTGCTGCCTACTGCCACTCAACTTATTATGCACGGACCTCAAAAGGCAGTCCTGAAATTTGCTCTTAACCTGAAATATTAAATTGGGCTCAAATATTACTTTAGTCTTCATTTTCCCTTTCCTCAACCTTTTTGCAGTCATTTCCATCACTAACATCCCATACTCGTTTTGCACAGGCTTATCGGGCAATGCAAGAGATAAGGCAGGTAGAAATCTGCCTCCTGCATTCTAAAAAGCCAGCCACATCAGCCAGAAGAAACAATATATTCAAAATGTGGATAGAGGAATAAGGGTTTTTTTTTTCTGCAGTAAAATGGAGTAAAGTATCTAAGAAAAGGCATTCTCACTCAATTTCATTTTAGAAGAGTTGGGATGTACTACTTTTTATTAGTTAAGATAGTGCATGAGCACACTAAAATGACAGGCTTTACTTATTTCTGCCAGTATTTAATGATTTCATACCCTTCTGAAGTCTGGTGTATCTTTAGGCCAATAACTAAGTCTGCTTCCTCTAAGCAAATGGAGGATGCTAGGCAGAGCTCGGCACCCGTGTCTTCACAAGCTAAAAACCCACCGCCTGAAGAGAAGCCCTCCAGATATCCTCACTGATTCCTCCGTAACTCTCAAGCTGAAGTCAGCAGCTAAGCCCACGCTGACCCAAAGGCAGGTGAACTGTGCTCTCTATTGCTACTCCGAGGAACTACAACAGGATGAGAAGAAACTCACCGCTTCATTTTCTTGCTGTCAACAAGCTGTCGGTTCATGCATTTGGGTCCAATGCACTTGCCAGCTTTGTTGCGGTGACGCGAGGTTTTCTCCACTGTGGACTGAGCCCTGTTAAAAGTGAAAAGGCGTTGCTGTTAAAAAACCCCAAGTCTGCAGTCCACAAGGTGAGGCATCTCATCAACCACTTCGCAAGGCATGTAATAAGCGATCTTTCTGGGCCAAACCATAGTATGTATCATAGCAGTGTGAGCACTCAGGTAGGAGGCAACGCTTTGGAGAGATTATTCGCTCAGCAAGTGCCAAAATGAGTAAGTCTACCACAATCCATCCCTTTCACATGCACTGCCTTTTAAAGAGTAGCAACAATAGACGCACCAGAGATCTTTTCCTGTCTGGCAGAAGTTCAGACATTTCTTGTCCTTCTGGTTGGCACATCGGCATCTGCTGCTAGGTTCAGCGAGCATCTCTGGCACCATGTCCTTCAGCGATCTTCTGGATCGAGAAGGGCCTCCGAGACCATACGGAACAGTCTTCCTATGATCAAAGAGACAACATGAAAGTCATTCAAATAATTCTGTGGCTTCAAAACAGCAGGGTGTTTTGGGCAATCTTATCAATGGGATTGATTGCATGAGTAAAGGCTGTGGGATTGGGAATGCCTCCTTGGTCATAATTTCCATGCAAATGCTTCTGATGATCCTGCAACATATTCATTAGCATGGCTACTGTCAAGGCTAATGACCTTTTAATTGTGATTTTATAAGGCTGCTGTGCCCCCGTGTGTGACAGAAAGCAGTAAAACCTCATCTCTTTGAACTTTGGCAACTGCCAACGCTGAAAGAAGCAATAAAAGCGAGGAACAGATCCTCTCTGCTCCGAGGAAATCCAGCAGCAGAACAAATCACCAGAGTCAGTGTTTGCAGCATGAGGTGAGGCTCTGGCTCACTACTTTTTGGTGAGGAGAGCGTAGAAATGGATACTGTACATAACCCTATTGACACGTGGGATGCGTTGACTTGCAGCAGAGAGCAGCAAGAGGCGGCAAGGAGCCACCCCGTGTCAAAGTAAGCTTCCTAGCCTCCGAACTTGTCGGAAAGAAAAGCGGTCAGGCAAATTCAGGCTGGCAAAATCATACTTTTGGCATTTTGTCTGCTTCTGATTCACAGCGAAAAGTATCCCGCAGCCTTTGCTGAGCAGCACCCAGAGGAAATACTCCTGCCCAGATTTTAGGAACGCAGGTGTGTTAGGGCTATTAGGCGCTATCTGCTCAATCTAGGTGGTCAAATCCTGCTTGCTGTCTCCCAGTGAACAGTCTCGCTGCTAAACTCAGCAGAAAATGGGGGGGGAGAGCAATAGGAGAGACCGTGCAAATAACTATTCCTTCCTCCCCTTCCCATTTCTGCAGGGGGGTTTATGGTTCTTAATTTCTTAATCCCCCCCCCCCCCCTTTTCCCAACCAAAGCGAACCCAGCGCTTGCAGCTGCCGAAGCCCCCCCGGTCCACTCACTCACTCGGGGGTGTTGATCCAGATGATGTCGAGGTGGCAGAAGTAGACGCACTCCTCGTCGAGCAGCGAGGAGCAGGAGCAGCGCCGGACGCGGCGGTGCGCGGCGGCGGCGGCGGCAGCGGCGGCGGGGGGCGGCGCGGCGCCCGCCTCGGCTCCGGGGGCTGCGGGAGGGAGCGGCAGAGCTCAGCACCCGCGGCAACCACGCACCCCGCGCATCTCCGCCGGCAGCCCCTCCCGCCGCATCCCTCGGCCTCCTGGGGCCGCCCTCCCCGGGGTGCCCGGCGGCGCTCCCCGCCGGCCGGCACGGAGCCCGGGTGCGACCCCGGCAGCCCCCCGCAGGGCCGGACCCAGGCGGCGGCGAGCGGCTGGGGGCCCGGCACCTACCTGCCGGCAGCAGCCCCGGGCAGAGCACGAAGAGCAGCGAGATGATCATCTGGGAATAATCCATAGCAGGCAGCGGAGAGCCGACGGAAAAGGCGGGGGAAAGGGAAAAATTAATAAAAGAGAAAAAAGCGGAGAAAGTCTCTCCCAGCGTCGGGACCGAGAGCCGTGTCCCGTCCGCTGCGGGGCGCGGCGCGGGGGCAGGCAGCAGCGGCTCGGTGCGCCCCGGCGCGTCTGGCTGGCGCGGCCGTCCCCGGCGCCCTTTTATAGCGAACCCCCATGGAGCGGGTAAACAGCCCCGGCGCTATTTTATCCCGAGACAATGTTATTCTGCTATTAGTCACCGCGCGGCAACGTGCGGGCCGAGATAAGGCCGGGCTGGAAAGGAAATCGCCTGCAAACTTCAGAGCGGCGGGCGGCGGCGGCGGCGGCGGCCGGGGGGGGCCGGGGGCGACCCGGGGGCGGGGAGGGGCGGGGCGGGGCGGGTGGGGGGCGCCGCGGGCCGCGCCGGGGGCGGGCCGCCAGGGGGCGCCCTGCCGCCCCGCGCCTCGCACCTGAGGGCAACCGGCCGCCTCGGCCGCCTCAGCCGCCTGGCGGCGGCGCGCAGGGCCCGGCGGCGG
Organism: Phoenicopterus ruber ruber; assembly: GCA_009819775.1. Lineage (NCBI taxonomy): Eukaryota > Metazoa > Chordata > Aves > Phoenicopteriformes > Phoenicopteridae > Phoenicopterus > Phoenicopterus ruber. The sequence goes on from CM020216.1 coordinate 72,984,875, forward strand.
CCGGCGGGGCACCATCGCCCTCGCTGTAACAACAATAATTATTGTGATTGTTGTCAGCGGCGTTGTTGTTGTTATTAACAGCCGGGCGGGCCGGGCGGCGGCGGCGGCGGCAGCCGCGGTGCCGCCCGCGGTGGAGGTGTCGCGGCCGCCCCTCAGGGTCGCGGCGGCCGTTGGAGCGGCTCCGCCGCCCGGCGGGGGCTCTGGGCTCGGCCCGCTGCTCTCGCTGCCGCCGCCGCGGGGGAAGGACCCGGCGAGCGTCCCCTCCTGTCCTTCCGCAACCGCCGATGCCAGCGGGACGCCGGGGGCTGCCGGCCGGGGCCGCACGGGCAGCGCCGAGCGGGTGCCCGGGGGCGGCGGGGGCGAGCGCGGCCTGGTGCGCCCGCCCGCAACCGGGTGGGCGCTGTGGGGGTCTGGCACGGTTGTGTTTGGCAGCAGCGGTGAGGCGTTCGGGTGTAACCCCCGTTTCGTTCCGTGGCCAGGCAGGGCGCCGTGCCGCAGCGCGTTTTAGGGTCCGGGCCGTGCGAGCAGCAGCAGGCGTGTAAAGCCGGGGATGTGTGGTCGGCAGGAGGGAAGACCCGTGCCTGGCCTCTGCCTTTGGCTCCCACCGCTAACTCTGGCAAGGTCAGGGTGAGTGTTTTTCCCGGCATGTTTATATTTGCTGCCTTGTGCAGCAGTGGCTGTCAGCCTGGAAGCTGGACACTTGAGAAATGGCCGGGGCAATGCCATCGTAAATGCACACATGCGTGAAGTCCACCGAGCTCCTAGCTGAGAAAGCCAGCCTCTGAGTATAAACTCAAGTGAACTCAAATGCCTGTGATCCGACGTGGAGCCGCCGTACTGCGAAGCGTGCCAATTTCACCTATGATAAATAGATAAGACTCTCTTGGTATTTGTGGTATTTCCGTGCACTGTGCTGTAATAATAGAAATGACCTTGGGTATCACAAAGACCAAGGCTGTTAACTGCAAGTCGCATTGTGGTCTCTCAGGTGAATGGCCATTTTTTTTAAGTATCAAATTATACTGCACTGCTGTATCATAGCGGACAGACTGTCTACGACGGTGCTGAGTCAGAATAAAACTCCATTTAGCTGGTATTCTTTCTCCCACAATGGCTGTTAGCAGATGGTATGAGAAAGCGTACAAGAAAGGAATGCAAGTGGAGACTAATCCTTTCCTCGGTGTGACCTCCAGGATGAAGTTTAGGGGCTTTCCAAGCAATAGTGAGCATTTAGACCATTATGCTGAATAAACACCAGCGGCCCCATCCTGAGATGCTCATACCTTGCTATAAAAGGTTCTGTAAAACTGCCTTGTAAAACTTCTGTGAGTTGAGAAAACTGGGTTATACAATATTTTTTTTTTTAACACCTTTCCAGTGTGGGAGTCTCTTTTTCAGAGCAGGGGTTGTATCTTCTTGTGTATTATGTCTTCTGGTGTATGTAGGGCAGAATACCAATGCGTCTGTACCTCTGTGTGTGAATTATGGCAGTTATGATAAGAATCTGCCAGCAGAGGTCACCTAGCTACATATAAAAAGTAATCGTAGCCCACTGAAGTAATAAACTTTATCAGTATCCAAAAGTTGGGAAAGAAATAAGGTGATTTTTTTTTTTGGCTTCTTGGTGTTTTTTTTTTTTTAAAAAAAAAAGAAAAGGAAAAGCACAGAACAGTTGTGTGGGTTGAAAGATAGCTATCTTTTCTGTATAGAATACAAATATGCATAGCCTTTCCAGGCCTGTCACTTAAAGACCGTATTTCATGCCAGCACTTACTTAAAAGAGATTTTTTTCTGAGATTCCTTTTTCTAAGATGTGCACTTGAAGCCAAAATGACTCACATCGGTGTAAGATATTTTCAGCTTTGTCAAAATGCCTTGTTAGAAAGTATTTTGTTAGCTGGCAAAAACGGCATGCATGTTTCCTTTGAGTAACAAAACACAAACATATTGCAGGGACCGCTGAAGGTGCTTTTTTTTTTTTAAAAAAAAAAAACCCAAAAACATCTTCAGCAATTTTTGGTAAAGTTTCATAAATATTATTGTTGTCAGAGGTCCATATCCTCTGATTCAGCGATTTCTGATAGCTGTGCTTTCAGAGCTTGAGACTGAGCAGAATCAAGCTATTCCTGTTGCTTGTTCGAGTAATGCAAAAACAAATTTATGTGCAGTTGCCAGTGGCCCGGGTGGGTCATTTCAGGCCGCGGGGACTGCCGGGCGAGGAGGTGGGTTTCCCCAGGAAGGGGTAACCCCCGACCCTTCCTTGGATGCTGGGAGGTACCGCGCAGCTCTGTGCCACGCAGAAATACCCTCTGGGAGTTTTGCCAAAGAAGGAAGGTTCGCTCGCTCTATAGCTGTTTATAGTACGGTGTGGGTCACAGTAGGGGTCTTATAAAATAAGCAGAAGAGGACTAAACTTGGGCTAGCAGTCAGCGTTTGCAGAAGGGAAATACAAAGTCGTGCGCGATCGTACAAAGTCGTGTACTCAACGAGCCGTCCCGGCGCACGCCAAGCCCGCCTGCCCCGAAGGTCGGGAAGTTTGCGCTGTGTTTGCGCTGCCGCCCGTTCGGGCGAGGGTGGAAGCAGGAGTCGAAGCTGACTGCTCCCGCAGCAGGCTTTTCCCCTTTCTAGCTGGAATGCCTTGGCCGGCCGCAGCTGAGACGCTGTGTTACGGGGTGAAAGCTTAGCTGGCCAGCCAGGCTCTGGGTTTAATGTTCTAGCTGGAAAAGGCCGTGGCACCGACTGAGTTTTCTAAAGGACATTTTGTATAGTGTCAGAAATGTGAAATGCCTGCTTATCAGCAAAACAATAAAAGGAGATTGTAAAACTGTGCCTTTCTGTCTAGGGAACAAGGGGAGCAACATGCTGTTTTCTGCAGATTTGAAACACAATTCTCCATTAAGTGACAGTTGCGTAACTTGTCCCCTTACTTCACTCGCTGCCCCTCTTGCACCTTACTTTCCTCTTGGGGGCTGTCCAGTCCCCCTGCGCCCCTTCTTACACAAGAGGAGGGGGGGGGATTCCCCCTCCTTCCTTACATAACGTGCAAATTAAGAGCTAACTAATTCAGACTTCTTGGAAGCAACCTTATTCTCATCTGTCACTACCCGGCCTACAATGGATTTAATTCCCTTTACAGATACCAAGGTCCTTGGGCAGAAGCATAATTTCTAGTAAAACAACTTTCTTCATTTCTCCCCATCTCCAACCAGTGAGGTTTCTCAAAGGACGTAGGTGCCTGTCTCATACTACACTTACGGACCTCTTCAAGTGCTGAGGAGAGGAGGAAGGTCAGCCACTAATCCAGCAACCTCAGCCTCTCCTGTTTTTGGCACACGGCTGGATCCTCTCTCCACCTCAGTCCCATCAATGGTCGTTTTCCTTCCAAAATTCACTCCAAATACAAACCCCTGTTTAAACTAGGGAGGAAGGTGGCAGCTTGGTGCAGAAGAGCTGTCGTCAGACGAGAAAAGAAAGCTCTTCCAGACCATTCATGTCCTGGCACCAGGTGGCAGAGGCTAGATACCATTTAAAATACAGAAATCAAACCCAGCTTAGAGCTCAAATAGAGGAGAAAATCAACTTTACTGAGCAAAGGTCACAGTTTCTCCCAGGGCTAAAATTGTTATTACCAGAATCGCAAGGAGGACGGCTTGCAAAGATTCAGGTTTCAGAGGTGCTGTTGTGAAACCTTCCTCCCGCTTATACTTTCCACAACAAAGAGCTGGAAGCGTCAGGGAAATGTTTCTCTGGAAGCCAAGCCAATTTTTAAACGAGGGGAAACATCAGGTGGGAGAAGGGAAAAGGCTTAAATAGTCTGGGAATAAAGAATCCACGTAACTTTTAGGTGAGAGTTAACAGGAACTTCCCCCCTACTTCTACCACCCATCTCGGGATGTCGTGGGAGAAAGAGTGTCCACTTCCCACTGAAGTGAGCCGCAGGGGTGCTGGAGGCGCGTGGCCGTCCCCCGCCCCGGCAAGCGGTAGCAGCTCCTCCCGTTTCCATCTTTCACTCTGCGTTTGCTCTTGCGCAGGAGCAGCAAGCAGGGCATCAGGAGCACGGCAAAAGGTGAAGCTCTGTGGGCGTAACGCGGGGCAGGCGACCAGAGCCCTCTCTCCCAGGCCTTGCGTGGGTGACAGGGGTGACCCGTACTGCCGAGGAAGCGCCCCGCGCGGTGCCAGGACGGCACCCTCACCCGCAGGCTCGGGTGGGGGGGTATTTCTGCTGTGGTAGCTCAGGATCCTGCACGCGGGGGCCCCGAAGGATTCCAGTCCCTAGCCCTGTGGCGTTATAAACAGTTTCTACTGTGGTGCTTAACTTGGATTTCATTTTTTAAATGACCTGAGTTTTTCTCATGTCACTGACAATATTAGTAGAAGTTATAAGGCAAAGACCTCACTTCTAGCCCGGAAAATCTCAAATTGCTGAAGCCTGGGGAAATCTTCTGGAGAAGGAGCTCTATGTCTTAGCCCTGTGCTCTTGCAGACATGTCCCCCGGCAGCCATGTCAGACCCAAAATGCTGAGCTGGATGGTCTGATCCCATGGGACTGTGATATGTTCTCATAGCTATGCTTGGACTCTAAGTTTGTTTTGGGAAAAAAAAGTACTTCTGCTCCATTCTATATCAGTCAAGTTCAAAATACAAGCAGTATGAATTATGTCTTCTAGAAGTGTGAAAAGACGGTAAAAGGTTACATGTGTCAATAATCAGCTTCTTAAGAATGGGTTATGCAAGTAAGAGTTTAACTATAATAAAGATTATCATCAATAAATACAAGAGATCAGTGCAAAGACTGCAACAGGAGGGTTTAGTGAAGAAAGGAAAATGCAGAACAGAAAGTGTCACTTGCAGAAAACCAGATCTGGTTCCTTATACAACCTCTTCTACGAATACAGCAGCATATGACAGAATACTTATTTGCAAATAACAGTTAGTAGAAAATGTGCTTTATCAGGTTTGTTTACTTACTTCTTGGCAAGTCTGACTTGCGAGGAAGTCAAACCCAACGCATCCAATTGGAAAATGTTCCGAAGCAAATCACTAAGAGCAGTGCACAGCTCTCTGGCTGATCGTCTTGCTCCTATCAATGCTGCATTTCAGAGTTTCATGTTCTTTAATAAACGCCACTTTCCCATAGTCTTGGCAAAGAATCAGCGGTGCCATCCCGGTGTCCAGAGTTGGGAACTGAAGCCAGGAGGCCAATACTCATCCTGTCTAACGGTAGATACTCTGCTACGGTTTCTAAATGAGATGAACATCTTGGCTCACCTGGTGTCTGAATTGCCCTGTAGACTATGGAAAGGGGCCTAAGGTGCTGACAGTCCTAAATTTAGGCACCATCCTCCTCTTAACATCTAGAGTTAGCTGGGGATGAATCCGAGTCGGTGACTTGCCCAGGGTCCCATGAGAAATTGCTGGGGGGGGCGGGGAGAAATGAGCTGAGTTCCTCAAAGCTGCGTCCTGTATCCTGCCTGCTACATTATCAGCCCTCTCCGGTACGCAGAGGTTTGCTTATCAAAACTGACTTTTTAGCTGTTTCAATTTGTCCATCTCTTGGATTTTACGTTGCTTTGCTCAGAAAAGGTACTTGCGAGATCTTCGTTTCATGCAGCTCGCTCAGAGACACTTCTTTGAATTAATGCATTTACTTGACTTTTCATGCCTATTTTTTTCACCTATCGTGGCTTGCTCCGCCTTTGAATGAGACTGTCTCCAAAGGCTCAAGTTCGTAGATTGCTGAGAACTAGCTGCCTCTACCCTTTCCTGAGTGCATAAGAGCCTTGCTGGAATGAAGGTAATTAGCAAACGCGTCGTTCCAAGAATGGTGTTGAACTTTCTTTACAGCACAGCCCTTTTGCTACCACATGTAGCCCCCCCCGCGACTGTTTTGCCACCTCCATTTTGAGCCAAGATGAGCGGGCTTGCCGGTTCCACTGTTTTCTTTGTGAGAGAAACGGGTACGTGCTAGGAAACACCATGGGTTTAGATGAGACCTGAGCCATAGGTATGGGTTTGGTTTTCTGTGGTTCCTTGTTCCAGATGCTTGCTTTACTCCCAAACCCGTTAGCACTACGCTTCCGTGCATCATTGCCTGGAAGGTGGATAGGAAAGTAGCCTCATACGAACCAGTGCTCCTAGCATTAAAGATCTACTCGTTGTCCATTTGGGCAGATGCTTGTGTCTGTCCTTTTTTTCTTGACCAGGACATACTTTGCCTGTAAAAGAAATGCTGACCGTCTCTCTCCAGCTGCAGTTCCTAGTCTTTATCTGCCCTTGCTTCTCCCAGGAGAAGGCAGCTTTGTGAGGAAACATTGCATTAAAGATGCACCAGCTGTTTCTTGCACCCAGTCTCAGCTTGAACAAGTTACACCAAAAGCTGTCAGAGGAGAGAAGCTGTAGGTAAACTACAATAAACAAAAAAGAAATAAAATTCAGAAGCTCTCCTTCTTGTTTTTAAAGGGACAATAAGAGGGACACCCTCGTATTTTTCAAAGGACATACGCGCGTTAAAATATCTGCTCTGTGTCTGAGGTAAAATATGGACCACACCGATCCAGGGGTTGTTATGGCAATTACTCACTGGTGACACTGACAAGGAGGAGATTTTGTTGCCTGTCAGGGCCAGGAAAACAGGAACAGCAGCTTGAGAATCGCCGATGCCCCAGCACTGAGCTAAGATCACCTTATGTCAGCCACCCCCTGCCTTCAGTTGCACGAACGAGCCCGTTCTCAAGCGTGCCTGCAGCCTGCAGCATCGGCACTGCCGCCAGCACGCAACAAAGTGCCTGGGAAATACGAGGGAGTGAGAAACCACTGGAAGGGAAGGGGCTATATATGACTCCAGGTTCCTGTGAGCAGCTAAAAAATGGAGATGCCTAACAGGACCATATGTCGACATTTGCCATATATGACATATAGGATATAGGAATGAGGCCAGCTTTTCTCTCTGCTTTCACTAAACATCCTTGAGGCATGTCTCTGTTAGGAATTTTTCACCAGCCATTTCCATTTTGGCTATTCAGCAGAACCTGAGTTGGTACCACTGGGAACCCCTCTGCAGGCTTGATGCCTGCAGCCAGACCTTTCTGTTCTTGCTATTCCAAGCAGATTTACTTGCTATGGCAAAAAAGGCAACGCAAATTCCTCAGTTTCCTATAAGTGTTCAGCGTTATAGTTGTAGGCAACCGACTGAAGCGGTGGAAGCCTCTTACGAAAGGTATCACATGGGACCTTTGCTCGGATGGGCTGGTACAGCACAGTGCGGAGCAAATGCAGGGCTCTGCTTTGACAAAAATAGTTCGTGGATGATGAAGATTTTTTCCACTGTTACTACCAGTACTGTACATGCGGAAAACCACCTATGGTCTTTTGACTAATCCTGTTCAGATTAGCTAACTCTGAGTTCTAGTTACCCTGTTACCATTGGTGTAACTGTATGTGAGCAGCTATTGCCTTAAGAATTGCTCCTTAGTGTCATTTTCCCCAACATTTATCATCTCCTCACAGTTCTTAATGACATCTTGTCCTTATTTAAAGACAAACATATTCCACCTTTCCTAACAGGATTATGCTGTAAAACTGTAGTATTGGTTTCAATTTCAACAGACACAGCCAGGAACAGCTGTTTCTCACACTGGGTTTAGGATGAGTCATGTGAAAATAGGAACTGTATATACCACATAGTAGAGTTCAGCTGACAGAGCAGACCAGCTTTCCTCAAATTCTTGCAGATATATTTCTTTTTTCCAGTAAAAAGACTCTTTTGGAAAAGCTAAGCTAGTTTCACACCATCTGAAACTGAGCAGAAGCAGTTTAATTTTAGTTTAGGAGGGCAGAATAGTAAGGAGGGTCCAAACTTGACTGAAACAAGGTTTAACATTGTGTTTTCCGTATGTTTCAGCAGTGAGTTATCCATATAATTCTGTTCCTAGTTTTTAAAATGGCTTTAAAATCACACTTTTCTCTAGAACAATGAAACTTAATTAAGAGAAAGTCCAGGCCAAACACAAGGAATGGCAAGGGTATGGTTCAAAGACCTCATTTCTCAAGAGCTTTTCTCCTGACACCAAATTTTTTAACCTTTCTCCAGGCACTGGTGACCAGAACTGTATCTTTTCCCAGAAGAAGAGCTGGCACTAAATTTGAAAATGTTTCATTTTGCATAATGGGAAAAAGAAATAAAACGCCTTGCTTCCTTTGCTGATACTTGCTCTTTGAACGGGGCCATATGACACAGCTTAAAGCTTTGTCTATTTATTTGCAGCTTGCTTGCTTCCCTGGCAAAGTGGAAGTCGAAAGCAACAAGGCAAAGTGACTCTCTCAAAACCCACTTATCTTCACAGGAAACCGGTTCAGGATGAGGCAAACCAGAAATCCCCGCTTCCTTTTTCCAGAGAAATTACACTGTTAATTAGCAGATGCCTGTTTCATTTTCTTCCATTGCCCTTGTTATGAGAAAAGGAGGAGGCAGGGCACCTAAGGGCACCTACTTTTTGCTGCAGTTACTATTCACAGTTTTTTCGTTCTGTCACTTCTCTCCCCATAAATATCAGTTGTGACACATGAATGAAAAAAGCATCCTGTTCTGCTTGCAGTTTGTTTGAGATTGTGTAAGGTGTTCCTTGCGATGAGAAGGTGGGATTTCCAACACTGGTAGGAAAGAGAGAGTTTTACTGGAAACGATCATCTTCAGCTAAGAGCTGGCTTGCTATGCGCGTGCCACCGTAGGCACGTGTGCTGTACGGAAAATAAACTGGTGGAAACTCAGTTGGAGTCAATTGTCCGGCTTCTCGGACCTTGCAAATGGCACTGTGCTATAAGAAATTCTGGGAAATAAGCGACGGGGGCCAGCATGGCCCGTCTTCCCAGCTGCTGCTGGCAGGGCAGAGAACCCGGCATGGCGAAGGGTCGCGGTGCAAGGTCTCCCCAAAAGAGAGCAGCGGTGCGAGCAGTTTGGCGAAGCCCGGGGAGCCAGCGCTCCCTCTCCCCATCGTCCTCCCGAGGAACAGTTACGGTAAACTGCTGCTGTGAGATAGGGAACCTGCCGTATGTTTCCTCGTAGCAAAGTACACTGTAGCAAAAGAAGGTGCTGATTAGTTGTATGCAATCTAAACTGCTGTTCCTTAAAATAAAAAAAAAAAAGCCTTTTTTTTTTTTCCCTTTTCTTTGGTCTTATCACCAAGGGCATGGTTTTCTCAGAGGTCATTTGACAGCCTGCAGTCTTGAAGCAGACGTGTTGGCCCGCTGCGTGAGAAACACAGCTAAGCAATGAAGGAACTACAAAGCGCTGCATCCTCTATGCAATGTAACGTTGACGTTCAACTTAGTCCCAGAGTGGCCCGAACCATAAAAGAGGCATGAAAGATTAAAATCTCAGGGCGTCAAGCCTAAAACAGGGCACGAGGAAGAAACATGCATTTTTGGGGGCCATTCAAGAGAGACAGTTCCAACCAAAAATCCGTGCAGCTGCCGAAGTCGCAAGGTCCCTGCTGCTGGGCTCATTTGAACACGTAGCTGTGCTCAGCGATGCTAACTGCGTGACCAGTTCCACTGACTTCAAGAATATCTTTAAGCACATGCTCAAGTGCTCGCAGAGTGAGGGTCGGATGTGTCTCCTTTTGTGGGGTGACAGTACATGGCAGAGTGCAGGTGACAGAAGTGTTTTAAACATCTCTAGAGGTATTGCATCCTTGTGAACACTAAAGGAAGGAAATTCACGTTTCTGGGCTCACGGGTGCATACCCTGCTGTGGTCACCTGCCTCTTGTGGAGTGTGGCCCTGGCGTATAAAATCCAAAGCTCAGGAGCTTCAGTGAGCAGAGGGCATTTCTCTTTTTTTAGGAGGTTTAATCTTAGTCTAAGGGGCTTTAGGGATTTTTTTTCCCCCCACATTCAGCTCTGTCAGCTGAACAAGGTTCTCTCACTACAAGGATTTACTAATGTTTTCCACGTGTCTGGGGATATTAGAAATATTACACAGGATCTTAAAAGTGGCCATTGGTGTTTCTTCGAAAGCTTCTCCCTGGACAAGGGAGGCCACGTGTAGGAAAATACCTACGTAGAGGCACAGATAGATCCAGGGCTAGTCTCCAGTTGTGATGCAGTTACTATTACGGAGAGCTACTTCATGATAATAACAAACTTCAGTGAAGCAATATACTTCATGTCGCATACCCTATGGCGTAAAACAAACAAAACCAGCTCTGCCTTCATAGACCTAGCAATTATTTTTTAAGTTCCCGCTTGGGAGAGAACAGGTTTATAGTGGAAAAAGAGGTTGCAAAAAGGAAAAGGATAGCCTGGAAAGAACAAAATGAGAGGCGGTAGAAAGTCAAGGCATATGGATCTGTTTTCTGAAGGAACTTGTTCCCCAGGTTCTGGAGAGCGGATCTGACTGCAAGGAGAGGAGCCCAGCTGGTTCGGAGCAGGGAGTTGGTACCGCAGCTCAGCATGAGGGACCCGAAGGAAATGACTTGCATGAGGAGAAGAGAGAACTAGCTCTTTCCCTCAGTAGTGCTGTGATCCTGGTCTGTTCTGGCCTGGAGAGGCTGCTCAGCTACTCAAGGCTGAAAAGCTGTGCTATCGTGGATGATGACAACAAGCAATTGCAAAAACCTGAATTTGTTTAATAGCTAAAAATTGAGCATGGGACTTTCACAAAAAAAAAAAAAAAAAAAAAAAAGCCTAAACCAAGTTGCTAGTAAACTGAGCCCGTCCTGCCTGGATTATGGAGATACCCCAAGTAGAGTCCCACCGGGCTCTTTTTGCCGTTGGCCAAGTTTCCCCTCCCCGTCCCGCTGACTGCAGCCGGCTCTCTCAGAGGGCTTCCAGGTTTGCATTTGTTGTTCGAACTAATCGACTTGTTTTGATAGAACAAGGAACGCGGGACCGCTGAGGCTTTTAGCTCCTCCTGGGCACGGTGCTACGTCGCTATCGTGGCAGATGGAGCTGGAGCTTCTCTCCTCCGGCCTCACCACGGCCCGCCCGCCTCTAGGTGGTGCCGCGCCCCAAAGTTTAAGGCCGGGAGCCGGGGAGCAGCCGCCTCAGGCCGGGTTTGGCCCAGCGAGAGACGGCAGCGGCCGCGTCACCCGCCGTGCCCTTGCCGGGGTGGCGGAGGGAGCAAAGCGGGGCCCTGCTGAGCCCTTTTCACCGGGGTGTTGCTGGAAAAGTCCATTTGCTTTAGGCAAAAGAGCCACGGCTAGAACTAGAGGGACCCCCCCCCCCCCCCAGCAACAGGCACCTCTGCAGTTCATCCACACCCCACATACGGACTTTGTCCAGAGCTGACTGAGACACCTTCATTTAAAGCTGCCGTGGGTCAGGCCCCTAATCCCAAAGAAAACCATCAGTCGCTTTGCTTTGAGGATGCTGAGAAGCCCGGTCATCTAGAGAACTGGTGTCTGTCAGGAGATGTAGCCAAGTTTATACCTTTCCGACTGAAGTGTTAGAAGGGAAAAATGAAATGGGCAGGCTCGTGGGGGATCAGCGGGAGCGGGTGCCTATTTCTTTCCTGCTCTGCAGCCTATTTTGCTGACCTGGGCTGTGTTAAATGTCTGTGTGTGGGGCAGGAGCGACTCCTGGAAACACCTGTGGAGCAAGGGATGCTTGTAGATAGTATAGAGCTGTTCCCTGTCCTCGGCTGTGAGGAAGGGCAATGTTAGGGATTGGAATTGGAAGGATACACAGAGTTTGTTAGGTGTGGAGAAAGCAGTTCTTGGTATTTCTCTTTACATCTTTGAGGTGAGTGACATCCACCGGGGAGGTTCACAGCCTTGGGGTGGTCGCAGCACGACCCTTCATCATGTCTCCTCCTTTTCCACTATGCAACTAGGAAGCGGAACACACCCTCTGTTTTGAAGCAAACTATTTGGTATGCACGGCCATGCAAAGTCAAAACCAGCCCTGACACGGCTGAGACACCCCAACTCCCACCTACTCATGGTGCATTCATATACATCCCATGGAATAACACAGCTTCCTGACTTCCACTTGGGAAGACGGGAGCTGGGAAGGCTTGCTATTTTCTTTCTGGCTATACCCTCTTCTTGAAAGAAATGACAGTGCCCTGTATTTGGTATGAGGAGGAAGAATTTGCCCTTGGGCTTCTTCCTTGCCCCTACAGGTTTCCATGTACTTACATCTAAGGGGGAAGCAAACCTGGGACAAAGGGGGAGGTGGTGTCACAGCTGGAGGGACATCTGAGGAGGGTCATCACGCCAGTCCATCCCTGAAGCAGGACATGCCTAGAGGGAGGAGCGGGAACATCTCTGACAGGCACTGCTCTCCGAACAGGCTAAAGGATTAGCCCTTGGATTTGTTTTTCAGATGATCCCGTGCTAACAGCTTTGGGTGGATTTGGGCTGACTTCTCCACATCGAGTCCTTTGACCTCTTAATCCTTCTGAAATAACCTATTCCTTCTCCCCCTCCTAACTCCCAATCCCACCAGGTCGCCTTTTGTTGTTTTTCTCCTTGGACATGTTTTGAGAGCTTGCAGCAGCTTTTCTGGTGGGCTGGGTAATTAGCTGGCAGCTCTGGCTCCTTCCTCCCACTGGGCTGTACCTGGGGCTGGGCTTATCAGGGTGCTGCTTGACGAGGGTGTTAGACTTGCAATTTGAAAGTTTTTCAGGGCTAAATCCAAACTTCGGTTTTATGATAAATAATAGGGAATATCTCTGGCTTCTTTTCCCTTGTTTTAACTTCTTCATCCCTCACCGCAGCTGGCAGACCCAAAGGGTTATGCAGTTCTAAAAGAGGAAGAAAAGAAACCTGGAAAAAAAAGAAAATTACAGCTGGCAACTGAGGCCAGATATAGCTGTGGTGTGGATGGGACAGGGAGGAAAAGAAGAAAGCTGGAGAGAGCCCTGGGGAGGAGACGGCTGCAGAGGTGGTCACATAGCTGAGATGAAATATCTTAAGGACCTGGAGCGTGGGGCAGATGCAGAACCTCCTAAAAACACTGCAAGTATGGTCACTAAAAGCTGCGTGAGGATGCCTTTTATAGGCCCTGATTGAGCTCACATAATTTTAAGCCCTGAAGGAAGCAACCCAACTAATGGCACATCCGTAGGGAGGTTCAGTCGGCTTCAGCCAGAGGCTGAGCGCATGCTGTGTCTTCTCCCAAAGATGGGCAACGTGCTCTGTCTCCAGCCAGGTCCCACTGTCTCCTTGGCTTCCTCTGCCATCGGTGACTGAAATAAGAGGGTCTTAACTAGCTCTTTAAAAACGTTTCACACTGGTACAGGAGAGGAATAGGGAAATAAATTCCATCTGAATGTACAATGTAAAGGAAACAGCCTTTTCACATCTGTCATGCTGTCCAGTGACTTGTCTGATTGAAAACAAAAACAAAGTACAACATGGAAAAATCTTCACAAAAAGTTCCTAAGACAGGATGCTTTTTGCTCTTTCCAGGCAGTCAGGGAAGCAGCCTGATTAATTCTTAGGGAAGTCTGTGTATGAGAAAAATCTCCTACAGTCTCTGCACCAAATACAGTTAAATTAAGCATCATCCTCAGCACTGTTTGTATTTAAAAAAAAAAAAAAAAACAACCAAAAAACAAAACTGAAATTTTGGCAAGTCTTTGAACCTTGTACATTGAAGTCAAAACCCGAGAAGGGCTGAGCTGCCATGGAGGTCCTCAGTGGGATCCTAGAGGGTTGGTGTCAACCAGCAGTCAGGAAACCAAAAAGTAACATGAGATTTTGGGCCAACTACTGCCCCAAAGGGTTCTCTTACCTTGCTCAGCCTCTCCCAAGTGCTACACTGCATCCCCTTCAAATCCCTTCCGCACCCATTCAAATCCCTTCTGCATCCTATTCTGGCCTGGATTTTTTGTTACGGGAAGGGTGTCATGCTGCTACGCTCCCTTTCCCCACACGGGCACAGCTGCGCTGGGTCAGACCAAAAGCCTCCAATATCAGCCCAAGACAGAAGCCTAAAGAAGAGCTTAAGAATAGGGAAAGTAAAAGCTTGGGACCACCCCATCAGTCTGTGACTCGAAGGCTTCTGGTGCGGCCCTCCATGGATCCCTATTCCCTGAGTTATCTAGTTTTCTGAAAACAGACGAGCTTTAGTGTTCACAACACCTCACGGCCAATTTCTATGGCTCACTTGTACTTGGTGTGAAGAAAATGTATCCTTTAGTTCATTTAAAATCTGCTGCCTGGTCGTTGCATTATGATCCTTAGTTCCTGTCATGGAGGAGCCTTATACCCCTCCTTCCTGACGCGCAGGGGTTTATAGATGCCCGGCATAGTCCCGCAGTCGTCCCTGCCGTACTGGGACTGGTTTTCCTTTCTTCTGTGCTGGTGTAAGTCAGAAGTAACACGGTGAAGTCTACAGAGGCCGTGCAGGAAGCGCAGAAGAGAATATGGCTGTGCGGTTTCTTAATGCAAGCTCTGGCGTACCCCTGCAATTTGGCCCCGAATCTAACACAAGAGGTTTCCTTATGTTACATCTAAAGCTATTTGGTGCCATTAGTAACAGAGCAATAAGCCAGGGATCTTTCTTTCCTGTCCGGAGGGAAAAGGAAACAGGGACCTGAATGCTAAATTCAGTTTTCAACTTCATCGAGATACTGTTTCTGATTTGGATGTTTTCTGAGCTTCAGTTTTAGAAGTGTTCAAATTTATATCCCAAATGTCCACGCTCACCCAGAAATTCGATGAATTCAGCGGGAAACAACTGGTCCCTGAACAGCTGTTAGTTTGGTTTTGAGTGCTTCAGAGGATCTTATTAAAATAATAAATTTCCATAGGAACTGCTACTGCAGCAGTTTTATTTTTTAATTTTTTTTTTCAAGAGGGAAGTTATGCAAGGCCCGCTGGATGATATCAGCACATCTGGACAGCTCGGAGACCGGGGTGTTTTGAGGAAAGAGGAGACAAACAGAAGAGAAACTCGAGGTTTTTCTTAGCTTGGCGCAGGTAGGAGGGTCCTGGGGAGAGAGCTACAAACTCCGCCAGCCCCAGGAGGGCCCTGCCTGGCTCTCGGCTGTCCAAAAGGTCACTGAGTTTGGCAGCCATCACAGACAGCAAATAGCTGCTGATTGCCGCAGTGGGAAGCGCAAGGCCAAGCAAATTCGTTCGTGATTCCAGCCCTAAACGCTTGCACCATAGCTACGGTTTGTATTTATGCTCTCGGAGACCTGCGGAGGGAGGGTTTTTGTTCCCCCTTTTGCCTAAGTAAGTAAGAAGTGTTGCACAACGGGCAGGTGCTGGATGCCTTGGAGCGACTCCCGCTCAGGCCTGCTGGTAGGGAAGCCATGGGATGCGGTGGGCAGGCGGAGCGGAGCCTGCTGCGGCTGTTGCCCTTCACAGCTACTGCTTTGCAGTTGCGTCCTTTCAGCGCCTCCGGATGCAAGCAAGGGCAGCAGCTACTTGCTTTTTCGTTTAGACCCTAGTAGCACATATAGTTACAACATCCCCATCAGGTTCGCGAGCCCCTGGGACCTGAGCAATGGGGCATGCGTTAGCCCCCTCTGGCCTTCTGGTAAAAGCAGATCTGTTCATTCAAGTAAAGGTTCCTGAAAGGGCTGCAGAGGAAAAAAAAAACAAATTGCTTTGGTTTAAGCTTCTGCACACATCTTCGTGATATAACTGTTTTTCAATAGAGCCGCTTCTTAAAAACATAATTAGAGGTCAACTATTAATGGACAATCCGTGTCTTCAAATGTAATTAAAAGCACTGATACAAAACTGCTTCTGTCCAGAAAGTTCCTGTGCTTGGCTAAACTTTCAGGGGCTGGTCATTACTCTCAGTCATAGACTTGCTTAAATCATGTTGATTCATAATCCTCTGCAAGAGAAAAATCAATGCTGGAGTGCTTTGCTCGTGTAACAATGTACATTAGTGAGCCTGGAGTGCCTCTTCAATGAGATAATACCAAGCAGTTAAAATATGTACAGAGCGCCTCCTGAATTCATTGTGAATCGATTTTCATCCTTTTAATATTCTTGCTCACAAAGAAATTCCTATATAACACGCTGGCCTTTTTCTCTGCCAGTTCACCTCCTTCTTGGTCTTTGTGCTTGTTCCTTGGTGCCCTCCCACTGCAAGCTGGCGGAGGGAGTTACAGCAGGAACAGCCTCTTGATCAGCTCTGCATAAACCGAGTTGTATAAACTCGACATTGAGGTATCCACGGTTAGAGAGAAGAAGAAAGCAGAAGGAAATGGCTAACACTCCTTGCAATGATGAAGATGAGGACTTGTTAGCAGTACCAGCAGTGTGACAACAATCCGCCCCATCTTTCTCTGGTGGCTTCAGCTGGCCTGGCCTGAGCAAACGGGAGCTGGCTTCTGCCCTGCCTGTGGGCATGCCTGCTGCGCTTCTTCCCTGGTTTTCCGGACGGCTTTCTGGGGATAAAGTGGTTCGACAGGAGCTGGTAAAACAAATAATTTCACTCACTGCCTTGTGAAAGATAAGGAGTTTAGGAGCGAATGATGGTGAGTCATGGTCTCTCTTTCAAGGGTTACCCGCATAACTTGGGCCATGTCTGTATGTGTTAGTTCTTCTCCGTCTCTGCTATCTCTGGAAAAGACTTTTAGCAGAGGCACAATTATTTTTTTGCCAGTATAACTTATCTCAGTAGAATAACCCGTGCCTATAGGCTGTAGCCCGTGTTCTACAACCGTGTCTACCCCAGGTAATTTTTCTAGCGCAGCTGCATCATTCACCAGCCGTATCTCCTTGCAAACTCTGTCCTTCACAACTCCATCAGGAAAAATATGTAACGTAGGCCTGATCTCCTGTTCAGCTTTTCACAGGCCGCTGTAACTGTACTCTGCTTCAGTCTGATTTCCTACTAACCAGGGCTTAGGGAGCTTATTCTGCTCATTTTTTTTGACAAATCGAGTATGTGCTGAAAATTAGTACCTGATGTACACATGGCTTGCGTGTGTACTGTGGGACTGGGTCTTAGTTTTCTTATTTATAGATGATGAAATACAAAAATAGACTAAAGCATTTGTATGCAACAAAATATGTTTTGGATAGGACCGATAGGCATCTTTTCATGTGTTCCTTTAATAGCAGTAAATATCTAGGGATTGCAAAAACCAAGGGTTCCAGTGGAAAATGTTTCAACAACAGATGATGAATCCTGCTAAAACAGTTTTTATGCTTAAAATCGTAATTAAAATGATTTTAGGCAAAGCTGCTAATATACTGGCAAAGCCACTGTCCTTCTCTGAGGCTGCCACATGTTTTATTGTCACTTGAACTGCAACATAGTGCGAAAACTGTATCTGTTATTTTGATAAATAATCATCTGTTGCATTTTCTTCTATTCTCCCGTCTTCCTCTTTACGTCCAGCCTGAGCTATCAGCTTGTAGCTTTACATTCAGACCACGGCTGCACAGAAATGCTCCCTGCCCTGAGTGGTATTGCTGAGAGCCCTACCAAAGGCTCTGCTTCCCCGTAGGAGGCCAACCACTGCAGAGGCATGCATCCGCGAATGGGCTTTAATAAGCAGCGGTGTCAGATAAGGTTTCCAGCTGGAGGGGGAGGAATGCTGCTTTTCCCACCAGAAAATGCCTGCCGACCCCAGGGGTTAAGTTAAGTTGTGCCTAAGGTCCCCCTCTGCTGACAGTTTCTAACATACCAGCGCTCTCCCAGGACGCAGGCGGAGGAAGCATCTTGAGGCTTGGGGCTCTCCTACACTCACAGGCCATTCTTGGAAAGGCAACAAAACCTTGGAAATTATACATGTGCTCCTCAAAACATGAGGATTGATCCAGCATCAGTTATTTGCACAGGAAACTACGTTCTTCGCAGTTACCAGCATGTGAAAGTTGTTACTCGTGTGGAGCTCTCCTTTTCTCAGTCAATTTAGTGCAGCAGAAGTGATGACAACTTATGCAAGCAGTCTTCCTGGTAGATGGGATTTTTTTCTAAATAAGAGATAGAGATGCATCATTTTGGGCCTCTGTTCTTTGGAAACTGCTCATGTACTCCATTCTTAATGAGCAGGCTAGGGAGTTTTTCCCTACCTCTATCTTAATATAAAGAAAATGTTTAAGACAGCCTTTTCCTTTTCAGCGATCCATAAAGCACTGTATTTGCAAATTCATGCCCACGTCAGATTATTTTTATCATTACAATTGGTCTCCCCGTGGAATTTGTTAACATGTAGCTGGCTATTTTCCTCCTTCACATGAAAATGAATCTACTGGGTATCACAGAGCTCAGTTATTATGAGTTTTTTTGATGAAAGACTTAAATTGCATCTGAGAAATACGAATTACAGGGCCTAATGTTCCCCCAGAGATTTTAATTTAATACACAAAAGGAGCCGCTCACTCCCTACTGAGGTCATTACGCGAAAATATTTTTTCTGGCGAACAAAGTAATTGGGACCACTGGAGCTTGTTTCCCCCACCCCCCTCAAGAAAAAGGATGGGTCAATTTTGGCTGCCTTGGACGGTTTATAAGTTTTGTGAGTGATCACGCCTAAGGTGAATTTTGTTGTTGTTTCTATACAGAACAAAGAACTCGTGGGAGACCCTGTTCAAGCCGCAGGCATCGCTCGGGGCAGTGGCCTCTTCTTTTGCCATTACGACATGGCACTGGAGGAAACCGCTGAGGTCCAGATCCCCATAAACCCGGGTACCCAAACCACAGGGCCAGTCTCCCCTCCCTGCACCACACAACCCCTTCGAAGGCAAAAAACCCTCAGAAAATGCAGTGGGTCAGTGAGAAAGAGGGTGCTGTCCCGGGAGGTTGCCCATGTCGTAGGTCCCTGAAGGGGTTCATGGCCAAGGTATTTGGCTGCCATCGGACAAAATCACGGAGTTGATCCCACCCATCTGCTTTTCCACGGTGACTGCTCTGCAGAGATCTGAACTTTAGGGCCGGGCAGTCTAAGGCAGATCCAGCGAAGTCCCCATATACTCATTTTAACTCCAGGATAAACAAACATGTGCTGAGGTCACCCCCAAGTTATGGCAGCGCGGGAGTCAGAGGGATGTCGGCAGGTCGGGCCGTGGGGTCAGGGAAGATGATCCCACCGCAGTCCCCGCTACAGTCCCATTAACCTCAGCGACTCAGCTCCGATGCGTGGTTAAAATCTAAACACTTGCATAAGTGGTTTGCTGAACCGGAGCCAGAAAGATCAGTGTCTTGCAGGACTGAGCCCATTAATTCTCGCTCTCTGAGAAGCAGGGGGGGAACAGACGAACCAGAAAACTAAACAGCTTCGGACTGTTTGATCCAATGAGAAGGGCAAATTCCAAAGTCGAGGAATCCTCACGTGCTTCGTAAGGGAAAAAAAAAGACAAAGGGAGTTCAGAGTTTCCATGCTGCAACCGTGCTTGGGGCTGTGGTAACCATAACTTTGCATGGATGCAGGATATTTTTGCACAGCAGAGCCAGCCAATACATTATTCATCGTGCCGGTTTGTAGGCACAGATTATGTGTATCACCAGTGTGAAATTCAGCCTCTTATTTCTAACTGGAGAAAAACTTTCCAAATAATACTCATTTTTTTCTCAATCTCCTGTTGAAGAACAAAGCACTCAGGAGAACAGGCAGCTAGGAGGCACGCTCGTTCCCTGGGTGCCACTGAACTTCTTTAACAGAAACAGATGATAACAAGTATACTAAAAACAAGAATAAAAATATGCCTCAAACAAAAGCAATATACTTCCAAAACAAGGCTCTCAACCACACAGGTTTCTCCCAGTGGGGAGAGGCTGTGAGAACAAACAGACGACACTTGTTAGTCACGTCACTTAACTGCACGCCTGGAAAGCACTCAGATCTGATGGTGATGGTGGTGACACCGTAAGACCCTATGCAGAACATAAACGCTGCGCTGCAATAAAGACTTTCAGAACGGCATAGATGGAACCATTATTTTTCCCCAGGGTTTTAGGCACTGAATTCTTTCAGGAGCCATTTAATTATTTTGTTTTATTTCTGCTCAATCTGTATAGGAAAGCTTAGTAAAAGTACTGTTAATTTTGACAAGGTTCCTCAGGGAAACCTCGAGACAAAATAGCAGTAATTTCTTCCCCATATAACTCACCAAGAAAAATAGCAGAGGAAATAAAGGGGTAATAACAGAAAGGGGAAGATTATCTTTTAAAAGCAATTGCTTGATACCAATACACAGTGAATGTATTTAATGTCATAAACATAGGTTTACTTAGGGAAGACATGAGGAAATGTCAGGGGCAAAGAGACTCTTTTAGCTAAAATGAAATTAAGACTGGCAAGTGTAAGAGGAGAGGGGAGAGAGAGGGGAAGAGAATCCCGTTAGGGATGCTCTCACGGCCCTGATGAAGACTTAATGGCTGGACCCCAGCCGTATGTTTCTTGCAGACGCTGGGCTGCCAAAGCACTTGCTAATCTGGGGGCCTGGCTGGCTTTCTTCCTCCTTAGGGGCAGGCAGCTGAGGCAGAGACCCGTATATACAAATACACGTCTCTGATGTGACCTTGCTTATGGAGAGGAGACAGGTTATAAAGTCCTGCTTCCCTGAACACGCGAGGGCTTTGTTTCCTTCGCTCTGAAATGTCCAGGCTTGCTGACCCCCGAGCTCTTGACCCAAGCGGTCCCACCTTTCTTCCCATCCTCTGGCCACACTCCTGGCTCTGATGACACCTACCTTCTTCCAGGCACAAGGATCGGCACTTAGCCTGAGGAAGAGAAGACTGAGAGGGGACCTCATTAATGCTTACAAATATCTCAAGGGCGGATGTCAAGAAGATGGGAACAAACTCTTTTCAGTGGTGCCCAGCGACAGGACAAGGGGCAACGGGCACAAACTGGAACACGGGAAGTTCCATCTGAACATGAGGAAAAACTTCTTCACTGTGAGGGTGACAGAGCCCTGGCACGGGCTGCCCAGGGAGGGTGTGGAGTCTCCTTCTCTGGAGATATTCAAACCCCGCCTGGACGCAGCCCTGTGCAGCCTGCTCTGGGTGACCCTGCGCTGGCAGGGGGGTTGGACTAGGTGATCTCCAGAGGCCCCTACCAGCCCCTACCGTTCTGTGATTCTGTGATTCTGTGATGCTGGCATTTCAGGCCTCTGCCTGCCACTGGTGGTCCCCTCCTCGCAGACCTGTCCCCATGCCCCAGCTGATAGCCTCGTGTTGCTGCTGGGGGAACTCAACCGGGGCTCCTGCCAAACCCGGCAGATGCTACCTTCCAGTGGTGAAGAGGAAACCCCATCCAGCAGTTATTAGTATCTTTTCTCGCAATAGATCTTCCTTTACGCCTCCAGCATCCAGGTGTAATCTATGTTTTTAAACTGGTTAAGAGACTGCAGTGCCCACAACTGCAAAACAGGGCTCAATGGTATTTTCTCATCTATACTTGTTCTGATCCTTCGGGGCCCTGAAACTGCAAAGACTCACTCGTGTTGCTGAATTTTAGTCTTAGCAGCAATGAGTTGTCCCTTTGACTTGATATACACCTGATTTTATGGTTTGTGATGGACTTGGTGACCGTTCCCCCCGTCTCTCAGTGGCACTGCTTGTAGTGTGGCAAACACATAGATCATGGCAGGTTTCAGGCTTGGACTTTAGGATAGAAACTCTCCCCTAGAAAAATGTGTTGAAGATACTCAGTTGGGTCCAGCTCTCAGCTGAGGATACTGGTGACAGATTGAATGCCTTGAGAGCAGTAGCGGCTCGGTGTCCAACACATACGCCTTCAGGTGAGACATCCTTCCTCCCCAGCCAGGCAACCAGCCAGAAACTGGGATCTTAAAAGTAAACTCCAATCCCATAAATTCATATGCTCGTAAATTTTACAGCCACAGGGAGCATTAGGACTCTCTACTCTCTTTTGTTTAATACAGGCCAAAGAGTCTCATTCAACAAATTCTGCATCGAGCTTGGAAGTTCTGATTGAGCCATGGAGAAAGTTATCCAAATATTGACATAAGACTGAAAGGAATGGGGAACATCCCGTATTAAACTGTTCTCATATTGGCTACGTATCCTCATTTGCCTTCTATCTATCTTTGTAACAACACACATCTCGCTTCAGCTTCCAGCTTTTGCTTTTTGCTTCTTCTTTGTTCTTTGCCAGATTGAATAAGCTCCCCTCTTCCCCCGCGCCCCAATCCCTCATTTGGGCTCTTCCTATAATAGCTTGGTTTTCCAAACTACCAGCATCTATACTTCTCTCTACTGTCCCTTGGGCAGGCTACTGTTTTGTTGCAAAAAGCTTATTTATTTTCTATTATTTCCTACTATTTTGTTTTACTGTGAGAAGCCCCGGCGAGCTAAAAAAGAGCCTTTCGAAGGAGAGACAGCAGCCGTTTAGACTGGATGGGAAGTTTTGTGATGGTTGTTCGTATAGATAAGCCTGGCACAACAGACACGCATGTAGATGCTTAGCTTGAATATTGATCTTCAGCTGAGGCTCTGGTGCTCGGCCCCACCTGCACTGGTTGCAGCCGTGCTCCTGCCTGGCCATGGACCATTTCGACCCTGACCCCAACCCATGGGCTGATGTCTTGGTTTGAACTTGGACCTGTCTGGCTGCTGTGGACGTGCCCAGAGATCTGGATTCTGGGCTGCCTCCCTGCTCGGGGCTGTGGGAAGGTACTTCTTGTCCATCCATGAAGCCCCGACCCCGCTGGCCCTGATGACACACTCGCCTTGCTGCCCCTTGCTGCCCCTTGCTGCCCCACGGCACAGTTGTAGCCCAGGAGGCATCTGGTCTTATGTGGAGCGTATGTGTGGAGCAACAGAGAGAAATGGTAAGTGCATTCTGGGCACAGTGCTGAGACACTGCCACCGCTAAAAAAACCAAAGACAAAACCAAAAAGAGCAATTAACTCTCTAAATAGGCACTCTGATCCCTAATTTTCAACATTAAATAAATGTTTCTTTGCTTTGTTTATACTAATCCCAATCCTCCATGCAGAATGGTACATGTGCTCTGCTATTCACTGTCTGAAGAGACAACAAAAAATGAAGTTCGGTGCTGTTGGCCACGAGCAACAAGGATTTGAACACAAAGGCAGAGTTTTTCCCTGGCATCTTCTTTCACCTTTATGGAGAAATGTATTTTAGAGGATTACAGGAGACATAAACCTTGATTAAAAATGCCTTTTAGCCAACATTTACAGTCCAAAGAGGAAGAGAAAGAAAGCAGCAATAAAACTGTTAAAGCAATAGATACCAGATTTCTCTTGGGTTGGTTATAGCTCATCCTGTGTGTTCTTGACATTCTGACAGATCTCTTCAAAAGAGTAGAGGCACCCCAAAAAATCAAGGCCAGCATTTTGCTATTGCAATTGCTGCCTTTGAAGATGAAAAATACACATCTGGAATTACTTAGAGCAAATGCTGATCCCGGAGTTATACTGTACTGACTGGACTACAGGAGCTGTGTTTGGACATTCAGGCCTGAGATCATCCCTATTTGGTATTAATTCTCTGCATAGGACTGTTCTCTCTAATATTTTACAAGGCAGAACTGTTTGGGAAGGAGAAAGAGAAAGGAATTATGAGAGAGGCATATACTGTATAGAAAGGAACAGAAGAAAAGCCTGGGGCACGATTGCCTTTACAACAGGCAGCTGCAGGATCCTATACGTAGGCAACAGCAGTGTGAAGCTCCTCTCCTTGTGATGCAGCAGACGGGGCTGGCAAAGACTTCAAGGAAGACTCAGCAACCTGGTAGGTATCAAACAACCCTGGCGATGCTCTTTTACAATTGTTCTGACCATCTTCCTCAGGCTCACACTGGGTCAAGTATGCACAAATTTCTGCTAGACGGGAGAGACAGAAGCAGGAGGAAAGAGAGAAACCAAGTGGAGACTGCCCTTCGTATTCAGCCCTCCTTGTACAAGCACCGCACGAGAGGGACCCATTTCAGAAGGACAGGAAAAGGGATAGTGATAGGAAATAGGAACGAGGAGGTAGGGAACAGCACTCTGTTAGCAGGAGCAGTGCTCTGTGAGCTCTGGCTGAGCAGGCGAAAGGCGGCAGGGAGTCCTCAACTAACTAAATTCAAATCAGGCAACTGCCAGCTCCCAAGGCATCTGCAGTCCTAGACCTGCCTGTCATCGCCCTGCCCAAAATCTTCTTCCAAGGACGGACGACTTGGCTCTCCGTGAACGCAAACTGGACTGGATTGACAGCTGCACTTGTAGAGCTCGAATCACTAGCATAAGAATTAGAGATCTGACTTGACATTAATAACTAATAGATCTTAAACATGAAACTGAGCGTAAAGCAAGCAGCCAAAGCCAGGCTGAGCACGAGAAGGACTCTCGCTACGTGTTGTGGCAAAAAATCTGCTCGTCTGTGCGAGCCTCTGTCCTGCCCCTTCCTCTGAGAGAGCGCTGTGCTTATGAAAGGTTACTCCATCCCGAGCAGGCTGCCTTCTTGCTCCCCTCTCTCCCTCCCATGCTCTGCCTCTCTGCTTAACAGCTCGTCTCACAACCCACACAGTTCCTGGCCTCTAAGTCCAGTTTATATCCGATTTCCAGCCTATCAGCACTTTCACACTGATGGGCATCTGCTCCAGGCTTCTTGCCTTTCCCAGGCCCCCAGCCCATCAACACTGGGGCAATTCCTCACCGCACTGTTCACGCCTCCTACGAGTCCCTGCAAACTCCTCTCGGAGACCAGGTGACAAGCGTGTCCTCCTTCCCCTTCTCTTTATCCTCCCCCTCCCATTGCTTCTTTCCTGACATAACTAACTCCACGTGATGCTTCTCAAACTGCAAATCTGGTCTCCTCGGAGCCTGAGGTTATCCCTAAAATGACTGGAGGAGAGGAAGGCTGTACTTTTGGCTTGCATAAACCAAAAGGACGGCCTTCTCCTTTTCCTCCTGCTGATTTTTAAAATAGAGCTATCAGTTTTCCATACAGTCATCCTGCCTGACTTAATGAGCCGTTCTCTTCAAAGACTTCACATGAACATGTTTATATATTTGTTTGCCTGGCTGGGTTCTTTAATAAGCGTGCCTTTGGCTCAGGTGCTCCCAGCAGACCGCTGCTCCGCGGGCTGCAGGAAGCACCTCCGTTCGCTGCAGCTGCGTCCCCAAATTGTGCTCGGCGACTGATTGCTTCTGGGACAATTGCTCAACTGTAACAAGCAGGAACTTAGATAAATCGGACATTTTTCTACAGAACCCATTAACGCCGGGCCTTGGAGAGGCTGGAATCGGTCTCATTCTTAGCGGTTTTGTTTCTGCGGTATTCGCTGAAGATCCCAGCAGGAGGATTATTTAAGTGTAGAGGCTAGACTAAGATATCCCGCTAACCTAGGATGTGGCTAGGAAGGCCGATGTTAGAGGTGCAGGGGGCACCGATAGGTTTGGGGGAGAGCCCTAAAAGAAAGGGTGGATGGTAAGCTGATCTCACACAGTTTTCATTTTAAACAAAGGCTCCTGGCAAGCCAGCCCCGTCCTTGCCAGAAAAGGGATGTCTGATCCGGCTTATTGGCTCTTCGATGAAGCCTGTTTCTGATGTCAGGCCCATTTCTGTGACTGCTGCTAGAAGGGCTGCACCCGCAGGGCTGTGCTGGGTAAACCTGAGTTTCGGCGGAGGTAGCAGCCGCAAGTACGCAGGCGGGGAAAGTATGCCTGTGTCCTGTGCCTACATCGTCGAAAGCTTCCTGTTAAATCGGATTAGCACTTAAATGTTGTGTGACAAAGCTTTACGTTCCAGGTTTTGTAAATGCTCGCAAGAAAAAAAAAAAAAATCTCACTTGTCAAACTCCTTCTGTATCGTTTGGGGACAATTACGGTATCACCAGATTAATTACAGTGTTTCTACAATGCTCTCCTCTGATTCTACTATTAAAACACAGCAGAAATCGGAGTCTGTTTTGACCTTTATTCAGAGCCTCCTGTTACAGTGACTTTCACAACGGAATCCAATTTGTCACATTTTATTTGTACTTTAATTTTATTAGTAACAGATTAATGAAGCTGGTAATGGGTTTCCCGATGCTCCCTTTGGAAATGTGAACTGTGTCCCTTCCTTACATCAATCTGCTGTCAGCAGATGAAGTGCCTTTGCAAAATGCTATTAACTGTTACCAGAAGCAATTAGTCAAAATAGCAAGTCAGCTTCAAAAGGAGAGACTCCAGATTCCCTCAGTGCGTCAGGAAAAGCGCATTAGTAGGATTTAGTCTTGCCAGCAGACATGAGCTTTAGGCCCTGCAGTAGGCATCTGGGTTAATGACACGTAGAAATGCAAATGTATCAGACATTAATTTGCTTGAAGGAGCAATGCCAGGTTAAAAAAAAAAAAAAAAAAAAAATCACTTTCCGGTGTCATTAACAGCAATCCCCATTGTGCCAGAAATACCCATGCTCTGGTGTAAGATACTCTCCGTGCTCCAGCCTTAAAAATCCGTGAGTGAAATCCCGGCTCTCCTGAAGGCGGTAGGAGGCTGCTCCTGACAACACTGAGGCCAGGTTTCATCTTAATTTTCTGGCTCAAGCAATTATTTTAAAAGTATTCTCCCTCACTCTCCAAAGCATCGAAGTCCAACTCCTTCCCCGACGGTTCCCTTTTTTATGCTGGTGCCAGAAACGCACGAGGTAATTTCTAGAGGGACAGGCGCAAACCTAGCTCGAGCTCGATTCCCCCCCGGTTTGGCACCGTCATTATGCAAACAGCTTATTGTCTGGTCAGTGCTCCAGCACGGGGCTGACAAAATTGCATTATCGTACGCACACAAACCCCCCAAACGTGCTCAATAAATGGTCCCTAATAGGATGAAGCAGGAGTCTGAACTCCTTTGAGGCACTAGCTAGCACCTGCTTAAGAAGCCGGCAGTCCTCAGCGCCCTCACCGCTGCCCTGGATGACCTGAGAGGGAGGAATGTGGGGGAGGCGAAGCTTCGGGTGTAATCCCCTACACACGCCCAGCGAAGTTTCAAGCACGTGCTCTGGTGTGTCTATCTGGCACCTAAAAACCGCTTTCCAGATTGAATCACCCAACAATTGCCCCCTCCTCTTCCTCTCAATTGCTGGAAAACGACGTTGCCGGTCGTTGTTTCTGGTGCATTGCTAATTACGTGTGTATTGCATACCTGGGTCCAATTAAAGGGGGGGGTGTCACGAAAACAACAGAAATACCATGGATTATGAAAAATGAAAAGATTATCCTTTTCTCCTCAGGAATGGACAATGAGGTTTCTGTCTCTGCACAGAAGGCGAATCTTTTTCATGTTATTTGGCCGTCGTTCCTTCAAACCCAGTCCCACCTCCCTCGGATGGTTGCGGTGGCCCTGACGGCTGCCCCAGCCAGGGAAGCTGCAACCTTTGGGCTCAGTTCACATACCTCTCACAACCGTGCCCCATGCGGATGCTCCCACATCGAGGTTTTTTTTGGAGGCAGAGAATCAGACCTTGCTGACATTTTTCCTCAAAAAACCCCATAAACGGCTGAACCCCACCCAGGGACTTGGACAAAATATAGCCTGGATAAAAACCCCACCCTTAATTCTGCCAAAACCTCATTGATTAAGAATATGCAGATCTAATGATTTTGCTGAGTATTTGCAGAGCGTATTCCTGCTGGGTATTCTTTCTTCCATTGCCTTCAAGCGAGTGTTCACAGCGCGTAAGGTTAAAAGTGTTTCTTTTTCCCTCCAAGTGCAGAAGGCTAATAGTAGAGTTTTAGAAGTCTAGGACTAAAAGCCCGATACAGTCCACTCTAACATGTAAGAGCAGCATATTTTATCTTCCTTTTATAGGAGCTTAATGACAGAAAAAGGACAGTGCTTTGGTCCTTCATTCAGCTATTTCCACTGACTAGAGGAACAACTTCTTGAAAAACCACAATATATTGTTCAGACACTCCCATAAAAATGGCTTCTCCTACTATCCAAACACATTGTTCGTTGTCTTAGATCAAATGTGGCTCTTATTCTTAGACATAAGGATTAAAAGGCATCCATTAAAAGGAGAGTTTAAAATTCTATTTTTAAAAAAAAGTTCAGAATCTTAAAGACTAATTATTTGTGCAGTCTTCAAGATCAAACGCTGCTGAAATAAAGACTTTAACTGCTTTATCAGATAAAACCTGTGTTCAAAGATTGCAAGGGGAGAAGAGACTATTGAGATAATCTAGTTTGACCTCATGATCTTAGGTTTGGGCATTTCACTCGTACAGAATCTTTTCAGTTGTTCACGTAGCGAAATAGAAAATTGAATAAAATCATCAAGAACACAACAGACTGCATAAACTTGAAAAAACAGACCGCATGTTTCATGTTCCTTTAATTTGTGTGTTTGTAGGCAAGGCTCAACATTTAAATGGATAGTACCAAGTCCCCCGCTGACGCAGTTAGTGCAGCTCTTGCTGAAGCTTACGGATGTCATTTTCCATCAGATAAGGATCCAGCCTGAAGAGTTTCCAGCTGCAAGGGAGAACTAAGTTAAGTACAAAAGTGCAAATACTTAGAAAGCGCCATTTGTAGAAGACTCTGGGTAAACTAAATTTCCAAAGTCTCTCTCTTTTTTTCCTTCTTTTTTTTCTTTCTACTGTTTCTTTTATAACAAGTGTTTAGGATTGTGTTCACCATGCCAATTTTCAGCAGGACAGGAGGGAGAAGCTGGGACGCCTGTCTTTGTGTATGTCTTTTCTAATCTGTTTGAGCTGTTTGATATCTTCGCATCTAATACATTCTGGATCTTTGACCTGAGTTGGAGGATGTCTCAAGGAGCGTTCTGGTTTTGGCTGGGATAGAGTTAATTTTCTTCACAGCAGCTAGTATGGGGCTGTGTTTTGGATTTGTGATGAAAACAGTATTGATAATGCAGGGATGTTTTCATTATTGCTGAGCAGTGCTTACACAGAGCCAAGGCCTTTTCTGCTCCTCACCCCACCCCACCAGCGAGGAGGCTGGGGGTGCACAAGGAGTTGGGAGGGGACACAGCCGGGAGAGCTGACCCCAATTGCCCAAAGGGATATTCCATACCATATGACATCATGCTCAGTATATAAAGCTGGGGGAAGAAGGAGGAAGGGGGAGATATTCAGAGAGATGACGTTTGTCTTCCCAAGTAACCGTTCCGTGTGATGGAGCCCTGCTTTCCTGGAGATGGCTGAGCACCTGCCTGCTGGTGAATGCCTTGTTTTGCTTCACTTGTGCGCATGGCTTTTGCTTTACCTATTGGACTGTCTTTATCTCAACATATGAGTTTTTCTCACTTTTTCTCACTTTTACTCTTCTGATTCTCTCCCCCATCCCACTGGAGGAGAGTGAGTGAGCGGCTGTGTGGTGCTTAGCTGCCGGCTGGGGTTAAACCACGACAAGGAGGAACGATGATTCACAGGAAAACAGGATATCCACAGGGCAGCCAGTTACCCAGTCCAGCAGAATTAATCAGCATTAGGTGTGTGAGCTCTTGCTCTGGAACACTGTAAATAAGAAAGAGTCACAGATGATTATAGGTATGGCAATAAACAAAGAAAGAGAGAAACACGATTTAAACCTCTAAGCATCAAAAACGGTTTCTGTACCACCCACTTGATTTGTTGGTGGAGCAAAACTGTCCAGTGTCCAGATGAAAACATGACTTCGGTTTTGCAAAAGGCACCGTTTCAACATTTGCTTCTGTTCTGGCTCCTAGACTGTTTTTGCAAACCAGGGACGCACCTAACGCTGGGTAACAGGGCTGAAATACAGGGCACTGCCTCCCTGCGCCTGAACGGCCTGGTTACAGTGTGGTGCTCTCCCCAGCCTGCTCTGTCTTGCAGCCTGGTTTCTCTCTCCCTCTTTCTGGTATGGTGGCCTCGTTTCTGCCAGTGAGGGCCTGCAGCTTGGGCTAGGCTAGAGCACGGGAGCTTGGAGCAGCCTCCTGGGAAAGAGGCGTAACTAATGAACGTGCCTGCTTACTGCGGGAGCTGAGGGGCATCACATCCCTTGCTACGTAGTCCCTGGCCGATGAGGAGAGAGCTGGTGCATCACTACTGCGCTTCAGCCTCCCACGAGAGGATGGCGACTGCATCCTTCCTTGCACCCCTCCGGCTGAGTGGCAGAGGCTGCCACCGCTGCAGTATCGGTGGCTGAGTATGTAACAAGTGGACATCACCATCTCCTTTTCCTCACACTCACATTTTCAGAATGAAGCCCTTGTGATTGCATTGTATAAAGGATATGATCTCTCTGCAGACAGTGTGCCTGAGGCATGGAGAGCCTCACAGAAGCAAACTACCTTGTTACTAGATCCGGTGGAGGAGAGCCAGAAGGGCAGCAGCTCGGGCTGGCGAGTTTTTGAGTGTTAGCAGGAACTGAGCTGTAGCAATTTTCTGTTCAAACAGGGAATTTTGGCTTCATGTCAAAATTCCTTCTGATTTGTCAAAAATTTCTGTCAAAAGGTGCCTTTTAATCTTTCATTTCGACTTGATATGCCTTGGTCATAAGGGATGGGAAAGGGGAAGTCTCAAGATGGTGGCTTTCCAGTTAGCCGCTTCAGGTCCGGGTAGGTCCTGTTGATGGTCCCTAACTCCTTTTTCAAAATCTGCACCTGCACGAGGCCTGGCGCTGACCGAAATCCCTGCTGGCGCGTCATGGCCCTGTGCTCCTGGGACGCGGGTGGGTGTTCGTGGCAATGCTCCCTCCATGCTGGTCCCTCACTGCATACGCACATCCAACAATCAGTCCTGCCTCACACGAGCATCCCAGGGAAAGCCCCTCACGAAAGCGGGGCCGCTGCTGCTGCGATGGGGACAGGCCCTGTGCAAATGAGAGGGCTGCAAACTCACTTTTGTGGCTGCTTCTGGAGCAGCGAGCTGATGGGGTGGGGAATGACTCTTAACTGTCAATGATTTTATATTAGAGAGCTGCTGTATACGAGATGCAACTGTCACGTATGTCAAATGTTTTGTCTCTCAGAAGGAGGAGTCCAACTGTAAGGTATTTAGGTACCAGCACCAAAGCACCTTAGAACTGAATGACCTGCAAATGGAACTGCTGAAGCCCAAGAGGGATGTTGTAACCACGTAAACTTGACAAAAAGAGGAAATGCTAGGGGTGTTTGACTTTACAAACAGCCTTCAGTTGGCCTGTTTCCAGCACAAATGCCTCACGCATGGTAATGGATTTCAAATACACTAAAGAGTACAGCTGCAAAACCAAACAGGCCTTAACATTTGACCTTATTGGGGAAAACAAGCCTACTATTACCAAAGAAAACTAAGCATGCCTAGCTAATTGACTCATCTTAGGACAAGTTTTCTTTCCATGACTGAACCTTAGGAATGTAAAGCCTTGCCATCTTTCAGCCAGCATGGTTTCCTTAGATCTCACATGGAATATCTGAAAATCACCAGCCACCTCCTAACATTTTGAATAGTCTGGCCAGTATAGAGAGAAGTGGAGGGACAAACATAACATCAGCAACATCTTTGCCATAAGGGTTTTTTTTTTTTGATTCAGCATTTCTGGAACAAAACATGAACATCAAATCAATTAATTACATGCTGTTACATCCTTGTTGCTGTTTGCTCATCCACCCACGGACATTCCACATAAAATGGCCTAACAATCAATTTGAAGTATTTTAAAGTAGCTTGTTTTTATCCTAAGCCAGCAATAGAGTTAGCAATCCAGTGTCCAGACCTAAGACAGTGGCCTCATCCTCAAAGATATAAGCCATAAATGGTTTCTATGAGATGTAAGTCTCTGGTATTTTATGTATCATTAAAAATGGCCTTCTGTAGGTGCTGAGACCCCTTACGAGCAAAGGAAAATTCCTTAGGACATGGAAAGACAATTCTAGCCACGTTTTTTTAAGACATTCATAATTTAACATTCACAACTAGAGACTGACCACGACAGTCACCTAAGATGGATGCCACCTATTGTTCGTATTATAAACCATGAAAGCAAGGTAAGGATTCCTTGCTATGAGATGTAACTGGTCTCAGAGGATCTTTCAAAAGCAACAGCAGCAGTGGCCTGCCAGATAAATCAGCTGAGGGCTGTCTTGAGCAAGCACTCTTACTGGTAGGTTGTTTGGTTTCCCTGGCTTTTGGCAAGTCACTCATGCTAAAACTGAGCTTTTTTTATTCTGTTTTACAGGTTTAAACTAAAGTGTTTATAAAACCTTAGTGAGGATTATCTTGCAAAAAATGAGGACTTCGGGAATAAGCTGTATAGTGACAAATTCATGTTATATTCTCTTTAACATACATGTCAGTAAACGCAAGGCGAGATAAATCCGTTTATTAAGAACCCATATAGAATGTTATAGAATGTAAAGCATGGTATGTCTTTGTTTTATGGTGTATCTTTGGATTTGGGGTGGGCCAGACTGTGTTCAGCCTAAGTACGTCGTCTGAGATGAAACGCACGTGATGTGCATTTGAATTTGCTTGTATGCAAAATACTGCTGTCAGGCTTTCTGGCAGGGGACTGGCTGATACGGACCAACTGTGGGCTGCTCTAGCCTCAGGGCATAATTTACAGCAACCTGAACCTACAGCAAGTTACTTGAGGAATGAAAGGAGCAAAAGTGTGAATAGCAGCAGTAATCAATGCAAGGCAGGGCATCCCTGAACCTACTAAGTTTGTTTTATTTCAGCTATGGCCTAGAAGTTGCAAGTTGCATCTGGGGATGTAATGCTACAGATCAAGAGATCCGAGGCCAGTTACAGCAAAAGTGGCTGTCTCTGCTTTAGGTCTTCTCCTAAGAAGTGACAGGTAGGTCATGCTGTAGCTTATTAAAGCCCAGACGGGGAATGTAGACACATCTAATAGAGTCCACATTCCAAACCCAATATTGTTATAGCAGGGGAACATGCCGCCTTCAAAAACAGATACCCACATCACCAGCAAACATCACGTATTGCAATGAGAAATCAATCAAGGTCTGAGTTGAAAGAGAACAGCTATGGGCTAACTGGTCAATTCTTTTTCTAGTGAGGGCTTGTGGCAGATAACAGGGAAGCATCTGCACGGGTCTCATGGAAGTTGACCATGCCATGTCCTCACTGTAGCTGTACGTGGACTCAGCCTTTAGCTAGCACCTGCTTGCACCCTCTTGATGAGGTTGTGTGAAGATGCCAGACTGTGCCTGGGTGCACTGAGGAGCCACACTTGCCCTGGCCTTTTAATGTTTAAACAGCTGTGCTGGATTTGCCAGAGGGTGTCTGACAGAGTCGTTAAAAATTGATCCCTGAGTAAACAGCCTCGGTGCTATTTACTCCAATTCAGCTGCAATAATTTACACCATCTGAAGAGCAGCTTAATCCTGCACTCGCAAATCTCTGAGATATTTGCTACTGACTTGAACAGAAGGATCCTTGTGGCGAGGGGAGCGCCATTTCATAGAATCATAGAATTGTTCTGGTTGGAAGAGACCTCCAAGATAATCGGGTCCAACCATTAACCTATCACTACCAAGTCCCCCACTAAATCATATCCCTTAGGGCCTCGTCTAAACGTCTTTTGAATACCCCCAGAGATGGGGACTCCACCACCTCCCTGGGCAGCCTGTTCCAATGCCCGACAACCCTTTCGGTGAAGAAATTTTTACGAATGTCCAATCTAAACCTCCCCTGGTGCAACTTGAGGCCATTTCCTCTTGTCCTGTCATCTGTTACTAGGGAGAAGAGTCTGACCCCCATCTCTCTACAACCTCCTTTCAGGTAGTTGTAGAGAGCAATAAGGTCTCCCCTCAGCCTCCTTTTCTCCAGGCTAAACATCCCCAGTTCCCTCAGCCGCTCCTCATAGGACTTGTGTTCCAGACCCTTCACCAGCCTCGTTGCCCTTCTCTGGACACGCTCCAGCACCTCAATGTCTTTCCTGTAGTGAGGGGCCCAAAACTGAACACAGCACTCGAGGTGCGGCCTCACCAGGGCCGAGTACAGGGGGACAATCACCTCCCTACTCCTGCTGGCCACACTATTTCTGATACAGGCCAGGATGCCGTTGGCCTTCTTGGCCACCTGGGCACACTGCTGGCTCATATTCAGCCGGCCGTCAACCAACATCCCTAATGACTCTGGACAAGAGAATAAAGATACAACACAATTTAAAATAAAAAAATTAATTCAGAATGAAAACATAATCGCTAACACAGTGGTCACAGGCTTGTGCTGATGCAGGACACCCATGTATGCTGACATATAGTATAGATGTTGGTTACATGCATGATTAAAATGAAACCGCTAGACACTAAGAGAGGAGAGATATAGAGTTTAAACTTCTCTCAGGTCTGGTCACACTCCTAGTTTTTTTTTTTCCCTGTTGCACAAGTTGTAGAGGCACCTCAAGGAACATCCACTTGGAAACATGGGAATGGAAGGGAAACAGTATCATGTTCAGGACCACAAACGTCTGTCTTCTAGAAAAGTGTGATTTCCTCCCAACTCCATTTGAACAAGGTTAGATATGTCTGCAACCACCCGCTACTCTTTTCATTGTTAGTGGAGATCCTGCTTTAAATATGGCTCACCTGCTTTGCCTGGCTAAGCGTGATGGTTGCTCACTATCAAATAGTACCCATTCTCTTCGTCCTTTCCCTCTATTGTCCTGCTGTTAACTTACCAAATGACACACATCTTAACATTCCTCTTCATGACATATCTGTAGTCTTGTCATTCTCATTCTTCAAGATACCACTTCCTTGTTTTGACCTTGATGTCTTCAAAACACCTAGAATAGAAAAGAGACACAGGTAGATTGCCTGATTCACCAGGTTGAATTTTGGGTTAAATTAGTGACTTTCTGGAATTAATCCTTAGAACATGAGCACACCATAAATTGCTAGTTGAGTAAATATTTAAGATGTGTATACAGTAAATCTCTGGAGTTTCTAAATGGTTAGTAAAATCAGGACTTCGGGGCATGTGGAGCAGCAATTTCTTACTGCTTCCTAATAAAACTCAGAGAAATGGTAATACTTGCGATGACATTCAAAATTCTGGAGATAGTTTTACTTTGCTGTAAACCTATTTGATTCAGTCATCTTTTTTTGTCATGCTGTAGACAAATACGCTCAAATTAATTAGCATAGTTCTGGTTTACTGGTAAATGTAAGTGTCCATTTTAAAGAAGCTAGAACTAATGCACAGTGTCTTGAGTTCATTAACAATAAATCTTCACCTGATTCTACTAGCAAAAGTTTCAGGCTCTCAAAGCATATGTAATGCAGCGACGTTTTTTTTTTTTAACTTTGGCTGGTTCAGGTAATTTCATGTTTGGTATAAATGATAATGATATAAGACACGTTGACATCACTACATGCTTATAAAAAGAACATACAAATGCACAGTGACATTTTACACAGTGGTTGCACGTAAGACACTCACAAATTTGAAGTCCGACGCTGTGGGGTGCCGAGTACTCTTAACTCTCATTAAGTTCAATGCGAGTTGAGAGTGCTTCGTGTTTCAGGTGCTCGGGCCCTCAGTGAGGCTCTGCACATAAGGAATTATACCAACATTCATGTCTGAGCTGAGAGTAATTTCTCCTTTCTAGTACGGGCGTTTCTAATTGCTGGATTAGTACAATTGGCTGATAATCACAGTAATATAAATGATTTTCTGGTACTGAAGTGCTCTTTCTGAAAGTTAATAAAGCTCACTCAACATCGCCTACAGTTTTACAACACACCGTAATGGAATAATGTAATGAGTACAATGTGAGTATAGTACAAAAGCCAATGTGAAGTTAAAAATGGATCTAGGATATTGCCGTTCTTGAAGACGAGCAGTACAAGGTATGAATTACTTCTTTGAGCTGGGTACAGGAGTTAATCTGTGAACAACGCAGCCCAGCTCACATTCAAGTTCACTCCTGATTTTTTCAAGATTTGCTTCCCACCCTTTTCCTCCAGCTGTTTTATGTGCACTCATCCTTGTTATTTCCATAAAGGTGATCATGCTTTTAATTTACATCATCCAGTTTTCTACTGGAATTTGGTTGTTAAAATAGTTTTATAAACTTCTGTAAGAATGTGATATAAGGGCACAGCAGAAAACCAACTCTATTTAAGAATTACAGCATGAACCCCAGGCCAGTTTAAAACTTTCAGGAAGGTGTAGCCCTGTAACATGTGAGACTTGTCTCTTGAAGTAGTCAAACACCTTCAAAATTTATTGGTAACTTTAAATTGTTTTCACTGCATGCAAACAGAATTTTATTCAATTTCATTATTCTGGGATCCATCTGGGTCTTGTATGCCCATAATGACAAGTTTGTTGATATAAGGGCACATTAATTTTATGTGTGAGACTTCTAGTCCCCTTTTTTTTCCCTGCATGAGTAAGGCAAAGCCATATTTAGGGAGAAATTGGCTTCGTCTACCTGTAGAGGAAGATCACGTGAAATGCAGTCTCATAAGAAGTTGATGGTAATTGGTAATGCCAAATCCTCATTACAGCAGTGGCATTTTCACCAGCTGTATGGCAGATTTTGCAATTAAGAACACACAAAGAATTATTCCTTTCTTGCTTAACAACATTTTAATGTCAATAAAAAGTGGCTTTATAGTTCAAGGTTACAAATAAAAAAATATTTCATCTTGACCCTTTTGCTATTTTCCCTCAGGGAAGTCTTCAAATTTTAGTTAGGAAGTGGAAAAAACACGAGGTGGATGGATGCTCGCTCTACAAAAAGCTGAAGGATTCCCTCCCCGCTTCGCCATCGCCAGATGTTTTTGACATGGAAGGTTTAGCTCCAAGTGAGCCTGAAGAGCGTACGCTTTCTCTCATGGCAGGTGAAACCACGGGGGCATACACCACCACCAGATCCTTTCAAGCTGAACGCAGCTGGAAGGGTACTAAGAGGAAGGAGTCAAGCGCCTCTCCAACTACCGGGCTGCATCAAGAAGGCACAACATAAGCAATGGTAAAGTCAGTAAACAAAATTTTACTGTAATATTTCATAACACAGATACTGTATTTCTCTTTTTAAGTGTAAAGCTACCGTCTTACACAAGAAAGATGGACAGACCCTTTTCCAAGACTAATATGGATACAATAAATATGGAGTTTTACATACTAGATCTGTACACAGAAACTTTGTCCCACAGCCATAAAAATTTACATTTAACAGTGCAACATATAATTTAATCCTTTATTTATCTGACATAGGATGTTTACTTACTAAACACAAGCAACTACCTGGTTTTAATATACATATTTTTTTTATATATATATATATTTTATATATATATATTCAACAATCTGTACAGGTTTCTAAACATAAAACTCCAAAAAGGCACAATTGTCTATACAACATGTACAAAAATGGCTGGAGCTGACAAGAAACAACAATTATTGGTCGAGAGTTCATGATTGCACGAAGATTAGTAATGGGTTTGTGTCAGAAAAATGTGCTTTAAGGAAAGGAAGGTTTGCAAAGAAACCTGTAAGTGTTATTAAAAAAACCCCCCAAAATAAAAACACAATGAAAAACAAAAACTAGGTTGCTATTACAAGTCTATCCTCATCGTCACTGCTGCCATCGCTAAACTGCACCGTGTTTTGCCGCCGGGGCAAGGCGGCTGGCCTGTGTACCTGTCTGTCCGGGGAGACAGTTCGGTGGACCGGGGACTTGGTTAATGCGTCGGGACTCGCCTTGGAGCAGGGCTCTGCCGGGGCAGCCCTCTTCACCTGGAGGGAAGGGACGTCGCGCTTTGGCTTGGCGGGGTTCGCGAGGTCAGTCTTTTCGGGATCCGCTTTCCCCGGACCGTCGGGCCGCTCGTAGTCGGTCAGCGGGGTGGGCTCGGGATGGCTCTTCCCGCCGTACCGCTGGCCGCCGGCCGCCGCCTGAGGAGAAGCGGCCCTGCCGGCCTGGCCGACCTCGGCCGCGGGGAAGCCGACAGGAGCCGGCTCCGGCTGGGCCTCGCAGGCTTTGCCGCTCGAGGCGGGCGCCTCGGAGGCTCCTTGTCCGTCGGCGCCAACGGGGCTGACGGAGGGGATGAGGGTCGGCAGGGCGATGTTCAGTATCTGCAAGCCGGGAATGTGGGCCTGCGGGCTGGGGCTGCCCTGCGGGGCTGCGCCGGCGGTCAAAACCTGGAGGCCCACGGCGTTCAGGGTGATTCCCGAAGGGCGCATCTGTGGGGCGATGTTTGTGTTTGCCAGGCCCAAGATGTTCACCGTCTCCATGCCCAGCGGTGGAAGAGGCTGCAGGCTGGGCGTGCCGAGACCCTGGATGCCCGGCACGCTCACCTGCCCTATGGGAATGCACGGCACGACGCTGTTCACCTCGGCGACTCCCACGGGATTCACGGCGGCGCCGGCGGCCGCGCCGCCCGCCTCGCCGAGGGCGCTGGTAGTTCTGTGAATCACGCTAACGGCGGGGATAGTGAGCTGCACCGGCCCCGCCTGGATGGGAACGAAGGTGGAGTAGGTGGCCAGGCCGGCAGGGACCACCTGAATCCCCCCGACCGGTACCGTGCCGTAGGGTGCCTTGGCTTGCCGCTGCGAGTGCAGGGGGAGGTGGCTGAAGAGGTGAGTCTGGGGTGCCCTGAGCTCGGCGGCGTGCTGCGGGCACCCGGCCAGCTTCTCCTCTGAGATTTCGGCATAGGGCAACAGCGCTGTCGTCTGCATGCTGCGGTCCACCGGCGAGGAGGGAGAGCTGACGGAGGGCGTGCTCTGGGAGAGAACAACACAGGCGTGTTAATGTGGCGGCCACCGCTATCCTTGAGTGAAATGAAAATGCAAGGTAGCTGGGAGTGCTTCCCACACTCCCTTTTAAGAAAAAACAACAACAAACTGGTTCACAGTATATACTGCCCAGCTTGAACAATGAACTAATTTCCTTGCTTTCTTTTTCCAGCTCCTTCCTTGCCCACTAATTGAATTCTCCTCTCCTAATTACCCTGGCTAATTTCTCTTGAACACTAGTACTCAAAAACATTGCTGAATATCCTTTGTATGTGTTTTTTAAGGAGCAAGAAGGCTTTGGAGAACCGTTTTCTGTAGAAATCACCTCAGGCAAGAAGGTTAAATAAACATAAGCTGGCATTTTTGATGCACTGGCTTCCTCTCCTGGAGGCATTACAGCCTCCGGCAGGCAGAGGCAGCATCCTGGCACATCTGTCTGTAGGTGCCTTTAATGTGGAAGACAGGTGATACGCAATGACAAGAGGTGGATGACAACTACAGCGCCCGCAGAGGTGGAGGTGACAGGCGGATACTGGAGCAAGATGTGGGACCCACATCCTGCTGCTGCCTCAGCTTGCCGTGATTTGGTGCACACACCTGGACCAATAATCGTGTTTATATGCTCCCTTTTCTTCTCATATAGCCTATGTTACCGACCAAGGCTGGCAACTCCTTTCCTAAAAACACCTAAAACAAGAAGTCTTAAACTGCAATTGCAATCTTGCAGTATCTTTTAGTTTTAGGCATATTCATAACACAAAGAGTGGTGCAACCTTATTTAGTTTATATAGTCCTAAACTGTAATTCTGTGGCTTTGACCCAATTCTCAAGAAATCTCTAGAGCAGGCACAAAACCGAAACACTAACAGAAATGCTTTTGAAAACTGCTGGTAGGAAATGTATTGGTTAAAGGAGAATATGATTTACTGACTATGCAGTGCCGACCAGTCTAAATGGGAAGATGGGTGTGAGAAGGAAGCCAACATCTTCCTCAGAATTAAGTCCTGTCTGACACCTCACAAGAAATCCTGATAAACTGGTATGGATGCTTTTGAAGGAACATACAGCAGCCTTCCTGAGCTGTCTCCACCCCTTGTCTCAATTGCAAGAAGTGGGATCCACAACCATTTGCAATAGGAACAGACTGCAGATTAACCATCAGAGAAACGGCTGCCACTTCTTTTGGTCTGGGAAAGGAGGAGGTAGTCTGGAAAGGAATTACATGCCTTTTTAAAAAAAAATATTAATGTAGACAATTATTAGAGCTATATTAATGAGGACCTTTCAACATTTTTAATTGTGTGAATCTTTTCTTGAGGCTTCTGTGGTTCTGTTCCATGAGGGAGTAAACTCAGTCAAATGTCTTTCTGGTATCTATTGGCAACAACTGAAACCCGAAATCCAAACATTAAGATCCTACCCCTTTTGTGGCAGGTATATGCAGTGATCAGAGACCACTATATTTTATTCTCTGTCGCACTACAAAATCGCTCCAATTTGCATTTGCCACACGAACTCACAGTTCTTACAAGCAGGAATGAACCTGTGTCAAACAATGGAATACAGTAATAATTTTTACTGTTTCTCCTTGTCAACAGTTCATTACCTTAAATTTTGTAAAAAATAAATCCAGCAGTACAGATTTTCAAAGAAAAAACAAGCCAATAAGTACTTAAAACAGAATGGAATTTTTAGTTACTGTTTATGCTTTTGAAAATTTCCTGCTTTTGAAAATTTCCTGCTGCTTATTTTTCTATAACTGCATGCATATACTATTTGTAAATATTGCATTCATCACAGAGAAGGCAGTAACTACTCCTTTATTTAAACTACATTTTGCATCACATTTTTCTGAGCATTATTCTGGAAAGCTCTAATGCCTTCGTGGCCTGCAGTAAGAATTCAAAACTTGCAAGAGATATCCTTAGGGTCAATCAGGTATGTGACTTGTACCGTCCCCATTACGGTCCATAAAATATTGCTGAATTGTAAAAGGCTTAACACCTGCCAGTTCCCCTTGGTGATTTCCTCAGCAGAGTTTTAAAGACAACAGTCACCAAAATTCCTGAACGCTCCTGCAGGCTTGCACACAGGCTGAACTCATCTTTCTGCACACGGCACTGAAGAGCCATGTGTCTGGAATAGGCATGGGCAAAATTGATCCTTTTCTGATTAAAATGTTCTTTCGTCTTGGAGAAAAACAGAGAGCACTGGGAACTCAGGTCTCAGCTCTGCACTCGTCTCTCCTTTTGTTACAGTGCAAGGACAACCTCCTAGTTTCCTTGAACATCTGGTGCTCTTCTAATTCTACTACTAAGCATGTTTGGAGGAGAGATAAGCAATTGCACAATTTTTTTATAGTGATAAGGCAAAAACCTTTGGGACTAGATTAATTTCCCTTGGGAATTACCAACGATTCTGTTGTCGTATTTCAGAGTGAAATGACTTCTGAATTCTATCACTTTCCTCTGAAAACTTCATAACCACCACCATATGTTCATTTTACATATCTGTTATATCTCTTCTTACTTGAAATACAATCTACCAGCTCTGAACTTCAGCTGAAATGACCACGTGACAATTAATCCTTTCAGGGAGAATATAACCAAAACTAAGAATTTGAAAAGCAGCGCTCCTACAATATTGTTGTTTCTAGAGTCCTACACATCTGTGCTTTGATTACTTTCAACTCTCTTCAAGACTCATCAGCCGACGACTCTAAGAATGAAGGGAAGGGCAAACGTTTTTATCTTTGAAAAATCTCCAAAAAGATCTTTAAAAGGAGGATTTAAAATCCCGCTCTCTTCCCCGGAGTCAGACACTCCTACCTTTGTAAGAGCTGCAGTTGATATTAAGGAGTGGCCCAAGGCTGCTTCTGGGTCGGGGTAATCCACAGACATCTGGCGACCTGGAGATGTAGGAGCGACGTCCGCCAGTGCCGCACTAGCACTGCGGGGACCCGCTCCTCTCTCCTGGGCTTTATCCTCATGTGCTTCCTGATGGGTGAATTCTGCTGGTGACCTGGAGGTCCTGCTAACCGACTGCACCGCGCTAAGGACGGTCATCTTTGTCAGCAGCGCTTTTGGCAGACCATCCATAGAG
This sequence comes from Phoenicopterus ruber ruber, assembly GCA_009819775.1. Classification (NCBI taxonomy): domain Eukaryota; kingdom Metazoa; phylum Chordata; class Aves; order Phoenicopteriformes; family Phoenicopteridae; genus Phoenicopterus; species Phoenicopterus ruber. The sequence continues at coordinate 73,026,533 of CM020216.1, forward strand.
TCCGTGTGAACCCCAGCGAAACAGTCTGGAAGTCTGATGTCTTCATCAGCGCTGGCGGCGTCCTGCAGGCCGTGTCGAGAGGGGTGATGCTGGGGGCTGGCTGTCACCGAGGGGGTTGTGGATAGGACTGACTCAGCCTGGCTGTCTTCATCATCATCTTCATTGTCATTTTCATCTTCATCTGCACCATCAGACTCCTCCACATCGTATCCTGACCGGTCATAGCCAAATCTTTGCTTCTCACCTGCAAAAGCGGGAATTAGAAGGTAAGCCAATGAAGGTCTCGGGCTGATTGGGAAGGAGATGGGAGGGAGGAATTAGAAACATCAAAAAAACACGTCATGTGCATTTTTCAGTCGCATCCCATTGCATCAAAGGAACAGGGAAGATTTTCGTTTTTGTTTTTATTTTCTAGGGTACATATTTAACTATACAGCTACATAAACTTTCATCTTCTGCGTTGTTTTTAACCTTCTAGATTTGGCTGTTTTCTTTTCAGCCACTTATAACCATTTGCTCAAAGTCACCCCTTCACTCTTTCGCTCGGTGAGAAGTGAGCAGATTCCTGGTTCATTAAGTTCCCAGTGACAACATACAAAGCTGGTCTGCCAACCTTAGCGGTGGGATATTCTCTAGCTGGTTCTGACTCATAAGTGGGTGTCCTTGTACCTAATATGAATCACTGCTGCAAAGGTTTTTGAAGGATGCAAACAGAAAGACTGGAGGCTGTTAGTCAGGAATCTGTCTCGTTAACAGGCAAAAGAGACCAAAATTAGACCTTACCAGATTTCTTCACTTTGCTAATGTTTTGAAAGGTTTATTAACAAATCACCCAAGATGTCCTAGGAGTCAAGAAAGCCCTAATCCTGTCAAAACTTCCCTATGCATGAAACTTTGCTCACATGAAGAAGCCCTCCTGACTTCAAGTCTTAAAGCCAAACTGCTGTCTAGTGGTAAATTTCTCTACAAAATACAGCTCTACTGCAGCTTTTCACCTTCTTTTATATCGTAACTTGGAGAGAAAGAATCGTCTTTACTAAAGAGACAGAAAATCCCATCTGCTGTGTCTGATTCCAAGCCAGACTGTCTGGGATCATATTTTATAAAAGACAAAATGCTCTGGATGCACTAATATTTCATATTTGATTAAAGGTCTGTCTGCTGAGCTCTCCAAAAAAAATATCAGCATAAAAATCATTTGGCTCTGCAAAACCAATGATGGCTGGTTAGTTAAAATCTCAGAGATCCTGTTCTAGGGAAATCTGCATGGCAACTTACCATCAAAATAAACGATTCTGAAAAAAATCAGACCCTTAAAAGAATATGAACGTACTATCAATGTTTTAGGCTGCTACATTACCAAAACCAAAACAAGCATCTTGAACTCCAGGTAGAATAAATGGGTTTAATTGAGCTACCTCTCAGTAAGTTACCCACCATTATAAGCCTTTATGGTTTCAAATGAGCAGTGCAATTAGGAACGAGACTAATAGCTTCTGTGAAAAAAATCCCTCTATAATGACTTTGCCCCTCTTTGCCTACACAGTAATTTGTACATTAACTAAATATGGAAACTATAGATTTTCTACATTTACTACAGCAGGCATGAAACTGAAATGTTATTAAAAATACCCCAAATCCTCCAGGTCATGGGAACGATGCTAACAAAAATATTTTTTAGAATTTTAAATAGTCTTCATTTATAATTCTCATCTACAGACAAAGCTGTTCAAAAAAAAAAAAATACATTTCAGTGGAAAAATTAATTCACTAAGGTCCATTCCAAAAATATGGCAAGTAGGATTGTTAAAAATATTATTAACAAAACCACATGGAGTTATTCAACATTTTTTTCCTCTATACTTCTGTCATTTCTCTTCTTCACACAAACAGTGTTTCTTCATCATTAATTTGCAAAGCAAACACATCTAAAATGTTAGAACCTCTACATATGTTTGATTTCTGAATGCAAATAACTTCCCTCAATGCCTCTTACAGATCTTGAAGACTTCTCCATGTGTTACAACTAAAGGGTGACCCAGGCATTTCCTGTAACTCTTTAAATAATGCATGGGGCATTGCAAAGTCTTGGGTTTCAGTCCGGACTCCCTCTTAACTTTGGTCTCTTTACCAATGTCAAATAACTATTCTCTGGGAGATCCTACTGTTTCTTTTCTTTTCTCTCCTTCTCTCCACATGAATCACATTTTCTACGAAAGCTGATGTCAATCACGAATGACTGTCTCCACTGGTGAGAGAAGCTACCTGAAGTGATTAGACTGACTTGTCACATTTTTAAAGCAAGGAAAAACATATGCTCAAACAATACCCTGATTTATAATAAGAAACTATCTTTTTTCAAATCAACATTTAAAAACACTGCAGGATTTACTAGCAAATGCTGCTCATGTAGCCATTTTCTGCATATGCCTCAGCCTTCTAGAATAAAACCATGGAAAGGAAAAGGGGAACTGTGTGCGGGACACAGATTCCTTACACGCAGGACTCTGTGGGATATCATTTCCCTCTATTGTTTCCCTGTTTACCTCCACCCTTTGTGCATTTGCCAGCTTCTATTTAAGTGTGGTTACCTGGAGCCAGAGCCTGCAGTGTAGGCGAGGTGACAGCGATGAATGTGGTTCCCTTACTCCCACACCACTTCGAAACAGCAGATGAAAAAAACCACCATTCCTGACTTGCTTGCTCTGGCAATGCACAAAGGAACGCTCTGCTCTGGCTTTTTTACCTGTGTGCATGTCTGCTGAAACAAGAGGTGCCCAAGCTTTCGTAATTAGTGATCCCCTTAAGCATTGCTATAAACCGGTGGAGTTGCGAGAGGACCCGATGCTGTAGTTTTAAGAGGCAGAAGACCCGGGCAGGTTATGGGTCTTCTCCGAATGAGGCACCGAGCTGAGGCTGTGACCACTCCTTGTGGTGAAAGACTCTTTTTTCCAAGCACTGTCTTGTTAACCAAGTAGTACTGGCCCGGATCCATTTTGGTAATTGTACGCTGCCTACTAAAGTTCCCTTGCAGTTTTAATTGGGGAAAAATTAATTCTTCGCTTCCTATCTTAAACTATGCACAATTATAACCATATGCTTATGTAGCTGATATATATAACTAGAACTGACTCAATTTCCAAAGGGAACAAAATGACTTCTGTGTTTAACTTCGTATGAGGTTGTAAAGCAGTGTGGGATATTTTAGAATGAAGGATGTGTCATAAATTTAAAGGCCACTAGCATATGGGGAAATGGCTTTTGGCATGAAAGTTCACAGGTTTTTTTTTTTAAAAAAAGAAAACAGGAAAAAAGTTTCACACTATTAAGTGAAGGCTGTTCTGCTTTATGAAAGCTACTTCTCTTTCAAATTTGTAACTCTCACCATTTCCACAGAAAGACTGCTCAAGACTGCCTCAGTTTTTGGTAAAGAGTGTTTTTGGAAGAGTAGGGAATGCCTCTCATCCTCTGTCAACTGCTGCAATCTTTTCTTTTAAACCCTTAGCAAGACTCTTTCTTCTTCCTGGACTTCACAGGAGAAAGTGGAAGTTTTGGCTACAGACATGAACTCTGCAAAAATTAGGAACAGCTGGAAATAAAGGTGTAACAGAAACATAGACACAACTTTTGATTGGGGATTTTGCTCGCATGCCAGCTATAATTATATTTAATAAAATTGAGTTTTTAATGCTATGTACTGAAGTAATTTTATGCAAATCATAGGCCAAAATCATCTTAGTCCTTCATTTATTTTGTTGTCAGTCCTCAGTTAGTTAATCAGCTCTGTATTGTGTCTGTGGTGTTGATGAGCTTGTTGGCTAAGGCTCTGTTATACTGACATTTTACCCCAAAGCGGGGAAAGAAAAAGCTTCAAGTTCTTTAGCACAACAGCATTAGCTGGACTTACCAGCATCCTAATATGTCCATTAGTGAAGTGCCTGGGGCTGATAAGTCCATGAACTGCTTTTTCCAGTGGTGATGCTATGAATTAGGTAACTGAAATAGATCTATGTACTTTAAAGTTCTTTGTTTTAAAAGTTTTTTTCCTACAGGAATCCTTACCATACATGGTTTTAACAATGGTTATCTAATTATCGTCATACTGCAAAGTACCAAAAGAAAGGTTCTTCAGAATCTCAACTTACAGCTTTTAATTGCAATATTATCACCAATTAGTCCATCACATGACTTGACTTATCAGGCCCTGCTACAGACTTAGCAATTTCTGCACCACATCCAGTGATCAAATTCAACGGCTTATAACTTAATCATATTGGCTTATAACTGAATCATATTTAGGTAGATTTTCACATGAAGAGCCAAAATGTTAATTTTCATTCTTTCATTGGCAGGAAGACAAGAAAGACGTGAAAATATAAGTCCAGATTGCTAAAGTTTTACACGTTCCTAAGCAAATGGACAGTCACAGAGGTAACTGGGCATCACTATTAGCTCTACCTACACAGATTAAAGACATAGCTTACTAAGTATCTGTTGGTCTGTTCACTATCTGTTCCCATCTAAATTTACATTTACTAAATGTATTGGCTTTTAGCACCTGAGTAATTCAAAGCAGTGTTTATTACCTCAAATCATGGAAGTATCTTCAGTTATGGATTAGTATCTACATAAAAACATTTAAGAATAAAGTGTCTGTTCTGTATTATTTATTCTCAAACTCAAGAAAAAATATATACTATGGCAATAAAGGCAAAAATATTTTTTAGTATGTCATCATATTATCATAAACTTGAAAGTAATCACGTCATCAATGCACTCGCTGTTTTTCTAAACAATTACAAACTTAGATTTGCCTTCTTTACCTGTTGTATTAGTCTTGCAATAGACCGTTCCACAACCATTTAAACAATTTTTAAAGAGTAAGGGTAAACATAGTACTGTGAAACAACGCTAGCATCTATACCCAAACTCGCTGTCTCCTTGTCTTTCTAAGTCTGTTCATAGGCTTTACTTGACTGATTTCAGTCTTGCTTCAGCTACTGTCCACTGCTCATCATCATCAAACAAGACTCACAGTGACATCTACTGGGTTAAATTCAGACTGGTAATAGCCAGTGCTCCTCAGAAATGAGAAAAAAAGCCTGTGGGCTTTTGACTTTCATTCCTAAGAGTATGGAAAGCAACAAAATAAAAGTAACCAAAAAAGTAAGAGTAACCTCTGCTTCTTTAAAGAGATTATTTACACCTAAGCCTTCCTGGGTAACCTGTACACTGTCAATCAACCCTAGCATTAGCAACTCTATTCCCAGGCTGTAGGTGTAGGGCTCCAGCGTGCTTAATGTACATCTAGTTGAAGATCAGACACTGACATTAAAAAAAAAAAGACTTAAAAAATATTTCGCGTAAGTTATACAGGACCAGCCTTCCATTCTATTTGCAAAAGGAGGGTATTATTGCAAGGATTTTCATTTATTTTCACTCCTTAAATGTCGGTGCAGTGAAAACACAGACTGAGTCATGATTAAGCTAATGAAGAGCCATGGAAACTCACTTAAGATCTACTATAAGTAATATATAGCTAATTAACTTAGAACTATTGTATCTTCAGAAGCGTTTATTTAATACTGCAGAAAATGAAAGTGATTTTTTTTTATATATATATATGTGCGTGTGTGTGTATATATATATAAATACATATCTGAAACTTACAATTAGGTCTTTTTACTGGTAAAGTAATGAATGTTTTGGGATAAAAATTCTCCGCTGAGACCATTTAAACAAGTTCTGCCCATCTACTGAGTTCATTATTAAATAACTATCTTGTGCAAGTTTACTCAGGCGTACCATACCACTCATACATTAGCTTACATATGAAATATTACAGGTTTAAAGTTCATAACTGTTTTAATTTGAAGACAAATTATTGTTGTTTTTAAGACTGCATAGCAAAATGTTGGGTCAACATGGCCAAAGAGGATATCCCCAGTTGCAGTCTGTCACACTAAACAGCTCACCTCGTCTGACAATTTAATTCAGATATTAACATTCCTTACATTGTAACCCTGTATTTTGGTGACAAGAACATTCCACAGAGCAGAAGATGAAAGATAAATGGATGAGGGAATGGTTTTGAATACAAAAAGCCAGGCCAGAAAGTATTTACTAATACCCAAATGATGACAAGTCCAAATACAAAGAATGCTATGTTAAAAGCTCTCATCACATACAGTCTCAGACAGCTAGAGAGCATCTCTTTCTTTTTTCCCCAGACGCTACAGCGCAACAAAATTTCAGCTTCTCAGATTACTGAAAAAAGAGGCTCTGTGTGTGTGTCTGTCTGTCTGTCTGTCTGTGCGTGCACGTGCCTGCGTTCAGGATTGTGCATAATTTTGCACTTCTTATTCAATCTGCACGCGCTATTAATCTGTGCTGCTATCAGGTCAAAGCTGACTTCTCATATGAATCTAAAAATTTATGTATTCAAATAATCATGATTGCCTATGCTTTCCAAAAACTACATAAGAATAGAACCAGCAAATTCCTTAGTAAATAAAAGGTTGGTGGCTTTGTTAAATTTCTGGCTAATTCTCTAATTCAAAGTCTGGTGGAAGACATACAGCTTAGTTATTTTAAGCAAAGGTGCAGACATGTTTATTGCCATAAGAATAATCAGTATTCCAAATGTTCGGATAACAAATTAGAGACAGACAGACAGATGTTCTATGCGTCAGGAAACAGGCCAATCTCACACAGCCTACGGGAAGAAGAAATTTTTTTTCTGTGGTCGTAATTATTTCTTATCAGATTTTCTGCACCTTCCTCTACATCATCTCACATCATTGTCTTCCAACTGAGGAAAGAGATGGGACTGGGCAGACCACTGGCTCGAGGAGAGAGATCACTTTTAACAACCGCGCAACTCCTGAAGTAAAAAAACGTATGCATTTAAAGATGTCGTTTTTTAAAGCGCCAAAAGGATACGCGACACAAACCCGCCACCAACGCACGCCAGAGGGAGGAGGGGTGAAAGGGACAGAGATGTAACGCCGGGAGCGCGGCTCGATACCCAAGGCCCATCACGTTTTCCTTTGTGGGTGACGTGCTGCTGGCAGGGCTGTTCCTAGAGCCCAGACCTGGCACGAGGGGTGCTGGCCCCAGCGTGAGCTCTGCTGCACGGCCCTGGAGAACGGGCAGCCAAAGAGGCGGTCGAAGCTGCTTTGTTAACCGAGACTGCCTAGGCACCTCAAAAAAATAAATATATTCAATCACATTTGAACGTAGCCAAAAAAATAGCATGTACAGGATTTCGGAGAGGGCAACAGAACCATCTACATTTAAAAAATGCAAATACATCACACTTTTCTTTCCTTCCTGACTCTTTGCCTTAAAAATGGGCCAACAAGCGAGTTTCTGAATTATCATGAGACATACCTTCATGTGTGGCCAGGTAACCTGACAGATGAAATCACATTTTTCAAAGTGTACAGTTACTCACTGAATTCACATGGATAATTGTAAATGCCCCGTGTTATGCAGCAACTGGAGAGGCTGGACTGGTTTGGCTGCGGCAAATGCATGTTTATCACGGGCTTAATTACGCCGCTTCTTGGATAGGACTTTTGTGCTGAGCTTTGCACTGCACAGCTGGTTTTGTTATGGGTACCTGAGCCAGATCGTTTAGAGAAGGCAGGGATTTTATCACCAAGTTGTTTTTTGGTTTGGGGTTCTTAGTTAATGAAAGAAGTGTTACCTGCTCTATTTTTGGGGGGAAAAAAAAAAAGCATTGCCGTCTTAAAATTCAATTTCTGGAAGAATTTCAAGGATTATGTAGCAAATCCTGTCGAATGTTTGTCTTGCTTTTTTTCCAAAATAGAATATTTAATTTATTAAGTAATTACTGTGCTGAAGCAAAGAACATATTTCAGGGAACATATAATTAAATTGTACTACGGTTACACACACCTGTACATGATATGTAAAAAGAGAGTCTCTCTCTCTCTCTCAATTAAATAGTCTTTAAGTCAAAGGAAAGAAATCTTTCAACAAATGTTTGAAATAGCTTGCTACTACCGGGTATTACTGATAATTCTGTTAACATTTGAAACATTTCCCATTACATTATAACCACAAATGCAATTTTTAATGTACGCAATAGAGAATATCAATTTATCAATTGATAAAATGCTTTCAGCTCATAGTAAATGGAAATACCCGTTCAGCTGTAGTTTATAAAACCAAATAAAATGTCGAAAGCTACAGAACATTGCTTAAAAAAGTGACGATTTTTCTGTCATGTGAAGGCTGAAATTGCTAATGAAAACTGTTCCTCTGTGAGGAAAGTACTGCCACTTACCTTCTGTGTTATTTGTTTGGTACCTCAAATTGCAAAGGGGGACTTGTTTTTAGCTCACTAAAAAGGAACACATCGAAGAATGCCAAAAAAGGGAAAATGCAAGTTTCTTTGTACCTAGCGCACTACTGAATCATACCAGCTGAGTCATATTCCCAGCATTATTTAGAATTAGATTCAAGCTGATTCGCTTATTCTGCTAGCGGTTGTCATATGGGAGCAAGTGCATTCATCTTTCTTGCCCTTTACTGTTTAAATAAAGATCCCCACTGCTTTCCTTTCTCAAAACCTCATCCGCAATCTAATAAACTATTCCACTGAAAGAAGAAAAATACAACAAGGCAAGGCAACAGGGACTCAGCTCCCTGCTCAAAAACGGGAGGAAGGAGAAAATGCCACCGCTGCACCAAGACACGCTGAGATCTGAAACACTCCTAATGCACAATCCTGTTCTCCATCTCGCTGCGTCTGGTGCAGCTACATCTTTCTTATCATGCTGAGCAAAACCCACGTGAACCCGGTTTGGCCCTCTTTGACTGTCCTCGGTCTCATCTCCTCTTCAGCAGAGCCGTCTCGGGATGCGGGAAGTGCAGAACTCCAATTATTAGCAAATACGTTCATTTCTATAACACTCTCATCACTAATGGAGAAGTAGAACAGGTCAAGATGAATAATGTTCATAATTTCTAAATGATCTCTATCTGCTGATTTACGCCCAATTATTTGTGAAGGAGGACAGAACTCTACGCTGGAAGATGATTAGCCTCCTTGCAAAGCACTCGGCAACGTATTTGTGATTCGGGTGGCATGTTAGTGATGGAATTTTTATGAAATGTGCATCTCAAAACTTTGACAATTTCAGGCATAACTATTTTCAAAGAAACACTACATTTGACTACCTTTTTTTCTAGGCAAACAGCTGTTTTTCTAGTATTTTCAGTTTTGTCATACTTATCTGTGAAACTGATAAAGTTAAACTGCATAACACTTTGTGAAAAATTCAGCAGCAATTTATCTTTAGCATATGCTTGTCATTTCTTTTAGTGAAGGTTTTTTCCAGTATTTCTTACTCCCTTGGACTAGCTTCTAAGATTTTTGTCTCCGTATCTTTTGCCTGTACAAGAATTTAAAAGCTCTGGAAAAGAAAGGGTAAGAAACTGGGATGACAAAATAAATACAAAAATGCACTAAAGAAAGAAGATTTTAATTTCTTACCAAATTCTTCTTCTCCATCCTGGTCATCTATTAAGCCTACTGAGACTCCCAAATCCATGCATTTCTTGCTATGTGCCTTTGACTTCATATGTTTTGTTAAATTTCCTTAAGAAAAAAAAGAAAAAAATTAACTGCTCTGTGACTGTACAAATGTATACAAATACAAACCCAACATGTCTCTATCTTATTCAGCTACATTTATAACCACCTGTATAATTTGATTTCACAGTTGATAGAACCTTGCCCATCAATGCAAGCTGTCAAGGGCTGCGGCAGACTCACCATCCTGAAAGCTCTTTGGCTACATTTCATGAAGCCCTTTATTGAGATAAAATAGAATAGGACAGAAATCCTAGACGATAATGATGTATTTTGCATTGGTGTAAAAGATCCCTCATTTGTTTATGGCAAAGTATAAAAAAGGCTGATTCAGTCTTCAAAGTCATGTTGACAGAAAACTATCACATGAAACTGAAGTTTGTATCTTGCAGCTCTTTTAGTATTTGATGGATTCTATTTTTAGTGTAATCATTTTCATTGCTGGCCTAAACAAACAGATTAATTTTATTCGAAATCAGAGCATGAACATATTTGATCTGAATCTCAAAAGTGAATGCATAACTGCTGAGGGGCCCCACAGGCTGCTCTCCCCTTCTCCTTTGGAAAGAAAATAGGGCAAATATCATCAAGAAAAGGTTAAGAATAGATCAGGGATCTGTAAATGATGATGTTTGTGACATGTATATTATTACAAGTAACTGCTCACCTACTTAAATTTCCTATTGTCTCTCAAAAATCCGTTTCTTTGAGGCATTCAAACTGAAGAAATTACAGTGGGTGAAATGGTGACTCTTCTATGGTTATGGAGTACTTTATTCCTGCTTTGAAATGAAGCTAGGAATTCACCCCAAATTTTGAAATAATTGTTATGAAGCTATATGGCTGTATTGTCTCAAAAATAGCAAATCTCCCAGCTTTACATACTGCATGACGTTACTAGCTACACTGTCCTTTCATAAAAGGGTGGTTCACCAAGCATCAAGCACCCAACTGTGTGGCCAGCCCTGCCAGCAGTAATGGCAACAGCTGGGCATAGCAACTGCAGAAAAGGACGTGAATACAAGTATCTGCTACAACTGAAACCAGGGAGAATTTCAAATGGGCAGAACTGAATTACTTGAACTTGGCCAGCACGCCTACTCTGCCAAAACCATCATCAGAATTTATTGGGTTCACGCTCCGGCATTTCATCTTGCAGGTGGCACCACAAGGCAACACGACGACCCAGCGTGTCAGGATGCAGCGATAGGTTTTGACACATCTGGACTATCCATCCCACTTTCTGCAGCACTGGGTTATTTCTTGGCAGTTTTCCACCCAACTGCTGAGTAGTCTCGAACCCACTAAAAATACAAATGTTTCTGAGGTTACAGCTGGGGGGGATTACTGCTAAATGATGTTCAAAGCCAAGAAAAATTTTACTGCTTAGAATTTTTCACTGAAAGTATTTTGGCTGTGAACTTCTCCTGTCTGTTTCACTTATTTTGAGTCCTGGATCTACCACTGTTTAATATACCGCCTGCTTAAACTAGCATGCATTTAAGTATCTGGTGCAAATAGGCTTTAAAAAGTACAGGTCCATCTTTGGGTCTTAGAAGGTAAAGCGGAAAGTGAACCCTGCCCTTCAAGGGTACGAAAAAAGATTTAATATCCCAATTTAATAAAGGCCAATTTCTTTCCCGGAGCCATTAATTGAATGCCAATAGGAGTACAATATATGTCAATGTCATACCTCCAAAAGATCACTGCTAGGGACTTAAAATTCTGTGTTCCCTTCCCTACCTAGGATGAGCAGCTAACCAGCTCATTTATCTTTACCTAACTTTCATCATACTCCCATAGGATTTCCCTCTTCCACTCCAATTTCTCACCTACCGTGACATGCCACAAAGTTCATTCATACAAAGATGAGATTATCTGAATAAACATACAGAAGACAAAGGAAAAGAAGGAAATCAGAAACTACAAGTATTTGAAGCATTAGACAATAAAACTCCACAGAGAGGCAACTTCTTTAGCTTACGAACAGCCAAATGCGAGAAGAAAAGAATTATACTTTAAAGTAGAAAGAAAAAAGGGGAAAAACGTACACTGAAAGTGTCCCTACCCTTAGTTTTGAAGGAGAAGTTGCAGTAATTGCAATGGTAAGGACGGACATCTGTATGTGTGCGAATATGCTTCTTCAGCATGCTGGGTTTCTTGCAGCGTATTCCACATTCTTCACAGATATACTTCCCTCTCCCTCTCCCCCGGACATACACATAGTCTTCATTTGACTTGTACCTAGTAACAGTACCAGAAGAGTAAGGCAATTAGTTGTAACGGGAAAATGATTGTAGTTAGAAACCATAATCGACCAGAATTTTAAAAATTATATAATATATGAAAATGAATGACTGACAAAACCAATCATGCTCTTTTTATGCTCAACTTCTGCATTTATCTGTCATAGCTAGATTTTTCACTAGGTAATCATGGACTTGTTTAGGAATAATGGCATATCTTTTTTAATAAAGGTACCGTTGGATACTAAGCATTTCAAGATTTCAAATTTCCTCTTCGCAACACAGGAACACACTTTTAAAAAGTGTCAGTTCTTGTAAGAGGGTTTGGGCACCATGAGGAAACCTTAAAAAAGCATCTTTGAGGCTCTGTGTTGGAAGCAGAAAAGGAACAACATTAGTTACAGCAATGGGAAAGTCTTTAAAGTTCCCTATCAATGTGCTCTGGACTCAAGCCTACTGGGACTGTCTCTAGATCGAAAGAGTCATTCAGATTCAACTACACCCTTCACATCTCTGCTCGAGGATGCCAAAGGTTGTGCTTAGCTTTTGTGACCTGGTCCCTGCTACGCCTGGATCTGAGCAGAGACACGTAGCAATGCTTTACCTGAGCAGCGGGTAATAGCTTAACTGCTGGACTAGACTGGATTCAAACCGGGAACCAATAAATGGAAAGCCCTAGAGCCCCCCACCCATTACAAGAATAATAAAATATGCACCATTTGTGCTCAAAATTTTTAGAAGTGTCACTGGCACTTTTCTACTAAAAAATCTGGTTTATAAGATCTTGTACATGGCACAACACTGTGGCTAAAGCAACGGTCATTGGTATCAGGCAACCAATTTAAAGTATTACAGTGAACGGACGAGGAATCTCGGTAAATATTTCCACAGCACTTTTCAAATCGGGAGTTCTCCAGCCTGCGTACGCCACAGCAAACTGCCAGACAGAGACTGTACCGCAGTCTGCTGCTTAGCCCCTGGACTATATCCTCTCCAGCTACAGTTATATACCCTTATTGCAGAATAGGTATTATTTATCACGCAAGAGAAACACACGAAAAGAATTTACATCTATACCTGTATCTAGCTGCCTTTACTGCTGATTAATGTTCGTCCTTTGGGGGAAAAAAAAAAATGAATCGCACTGCCTACTGTTCTTTATTTCATTACCCCTCCTCGTAACTCTCATGGCTCCATGCTTCTGATGACTTTCCATTTTTCTTGGAAACATAAACCAACATCCACAGACCACAGTACGGGAACTGTTGTTTAAAATAAATCAAACAGGAAGCAACATCTCTGCAAAGTCTAGAATCAAGGAAAAAATATCTTCTCAATGATATCTAGGATACAAAGTACAATACTTGCCCTCCATCAAATATTTTAACTCTTCTTGGTTCAGTTTTGACAAAGGAGTTTTCTTTATCGTGCTCAGTGCTTGATTCAGAGTTTTCCTTATTGCTGAACTCAGTTGCAGCCAATTTTTTTCTATTTAATGCTCGCTGAAAGAAAATGAGATATGCATATCATTAAAATTAGTATCTTTCATATGCCATTCAAACCTGTAAGTTACGATGAATAAAAGCATCATAAAAGCCACAATTATAGTAACTGATTTTTTAAAAATGTTAAGCTACATGAAATGAAATACTTTTGCTAAACTACTTCTCTAATATGCATTGACTATTTGTGGACTGGCAAGTTAGGATGGAGATTATGGCACTGTAGGAAACCAGGAGTGCTTGGAATCTACAGCAGGAGATGCCTCTTCCTTCTGCAGGGAAGGTGAAGGTGACACGTCTTAGCTCACAGGTAGCCGTCTACAGAGCAAAGATGCTTACAGTCAAGCCCAACTGCTTCTTGAACAGCTACAGCTGCGCTCCTCTGCCCTTGACACGGACACCGGACCATACAGACGGAGCTCTGCAGCTGCACGATACGCTGCTCCCCACAATTTGACAACAAGGGGAGAAGCTTTAGTGCACAGCCAGTTACCTGTGCTTCTTCCCCACTGCTCAAGTCCTGACATTTCAGTAGCACGTTCCCAGCTCTAGCTGCCTGGTGTCCACCGCAGCGGGGCAGGGGCAGGGGCAGGGGAGGGAAGGGCTTCCCTGGCTGCTCTCCATCCTGCGGCTGCGGGTCTCGGGTCTCAGCCGCCGACCCACAAACCAGCAGCGCCTCAGGGCTGGCAGGAGCTGCTTTCCCGCAGCCCAGCAAAGAGGAGAAGGGTGGGAAGAAGGGGTACACCGAGGGGAGATACTAACAGGTAACATTTCTGATTGCTAATATTCTTCAAAAACATATACCTGTTTCAGTGGGGGAATTGACTGGTCCCAATTTGGTGAGGTTATTAACAGGGGCTTCAGAACCTTTCCAAAGCAGGACTCCACACTTAATTCCCACTGCCAGACCAAATTACAAGAAGAAGAGTACCAGTTGTCTAGCAGAACAAAAATACGTTTCTCCATTTCCCCTGATTATTAATTAAGGAACTTTTTTTTTTTTTTAAAGGAAGATGAGTTCCCCCAATGTTTGCCAATTAAAATCTACTCCTTCCAAGTCTAGGATATTTATAAAATGGGCAACAATGAAGGAATGATCCAATTAGCCAGCAATTATTACTGCTGTATTTATAAACTGTTCTACCCACGTAGCTGGCACACTTACCACATTTGCTCATATTGATAAGTGAATAAAATTATGAGAGGAAAAAAAAAAAAGTCTGGCCTTATGTTTTCTACTCATTATAAAATTTAATGCTGTAAGCTTGAGAATTCTTGGCAAGAGGAATAACTTCACTGGCTGACTTAAACAGACTGATGAATTACACTGGTCGTCACATATATTGAAGGGTGACATCATTCTGGCACCCGGTCCTTGCCCATAGTCCTCCATGTGGCTGATGAGGAATTAACACAGATCAGAGGAAAAGCATCTTCCTATTCGATTCAAAGCCCTAGGAATCTGCACAGGCTGCAAGTACTACTCCAATCCATACGCTTTCATGCAGCCCTCTGATTGATTTGGGCTGGGTTTTCAAATATCTGAGCAGTTCTAGCAAAGCATACATGACAGCTCTGCCTGTGTGTAGGAAGAAAGAAATTTCACCCTGCATGTTTTAACAGCATTCCCACAAGGTGAAAGGAGAAGATGTTCTGGATGAGAAACATCAGAAGTGGAGCCTACTCTAGTAACTGCAACTCAACCACGTTGTAGTTCCTATACACTACCTGGCACATGAATTGCTTTTGTTTCCACCGCAAATGAAAAGTTACAAAGTGACATCTATAATTTAACAAGGAAAAGAGCAGTGGAAAATACAGAATATATGCAGTAAGCCCAATACCACATAAATATTCCCAGCAGCTGGGATAATGCAATCTTTAAGTGTCTGATCTTTCAATCCTAAATACTAAGTATTCTTTCCAGATTTAATTTTCAAGAATGAAAAGACAAAGGAAAAAGAAAGATCCCAGAAGTATTTCGCCCGCGTTGTTATCCAAACTACAGTAAACGGCATTATAACATATTGTATATATACGTATATGTATACAAAAGCACCTAGAGTGCAAAAACTAACACAAGACCAAATACCTCTGGATGCTACACCCCCTTCCTTTTTAACACAAACGTTTATGTACAGAGATAAGATAGTCTAACATACGTGTTCAAATTACTATCTGCCTCCCACCGATGTACTTTAATTTTCTGGTTATATGCTATTTCAGCAGTTGTTTCAGTGTCTTAAACATGCAAAATGCTGCTATCACAGAGATGCTCTAATAGAAACACTGAGTTTCTGTCACAGAAATCTACAGAAATGCTCACTGATAATGAAAAAAGCAGGCTTTTTTAGTTTTTATGAAAAATTCCAAATTGATGCTGAAGAGGACTTGGGTCCTCTGTAAATTTTAAAGAGCAGCCAGTCTCTAAGGAGCAGGGGTTTCTTGTGCGGAAATCCTTTAACGTAGCTCACCTAAAATCCCCCAAACCCCGACACGTACTGGTGGAAAGGGTAGAAAAATGGCAGTGCTGTAAAATGTTCCTCTCCACGATGACTTATGCCTTCCGTTTCTAACACAGTCTTCTCTCTCTTCTCCCATAGAGACAAGGACCGTGATTCATTTCTACTTTACTCGTTTTGCTCCAATTTAACTCCGCTGTCTTCAATTACTGGTATAAAACTAGAAAAAACCCTGCTCTTAGGGCTGCCCAGAGACCAGAGTTCAATAGATACTTCTGGTACTTTTACAACACCCCTTGGAAAAAAAACATGCTCGCAGCCTGAATCATCAAAGTTATAAATTTCAGATCATAATATTCATTAAACATTTTTCCCATTGGCACATAGCCACTCGAGGAAAATGTTTTTAATATCTTCAAACTTTTACTAGTTTACACATAAAAATCTTCTGCATTTAACTACTTTCCAGTGGTGAGCTGGACTGTTGTGGCACATCGTCCAAGAAAGGAAAGCTTTCCAGTTAGGAGAAACTTTCCACTCCTCAGCCTTATTCTCGCCTGAAAATCTTCACCCTGGAATACTGCACACATTACTGATTCGCTTCAGAGAGTGAAGCCAAGATCAACGCGGGGGCTTGAGAAAGGGATCCTGATACAACACCAACGATTTCAGGTGAGGAAAACTGGTGAAAAACAGTAATAAGTAAAATAAAACAATAAAATAAAAAGAGCAAGGAGATAAAATAAGCCTTTTCCATACAGGTGAACCTCCTGTTACATTTTAACGTGTTATACTCGTTCCAGGAGCTTCTTTCACAATAACATTTTGTGGTTTGTTCTCTGAATCACTGGAACGTGGCAACTTCACCTATTGCCTCTGAGCAGCGAATTGTGAAGAGCAAACAAAGTCCCAGGGTTCCTTATTGTTTGCATTTTGTTCACATGCCTCTTCATTTCCCATGGCGTCTATTGTTGAAAGAATTGCCTTTTTTGTGACAGTGATTAGCAGCGGTTATGCAGCCGCATGAGATCTCTGTAAACACGACTTAGTTCTGGAGGCAAACCCAGGAACAGTTCGGGAAGTCGCTTTATCGTGGTGAGAAGATCAGCAGTTCAAGCCCCACGAGCAGAATACGCCAAATCACTCTGGAAAGGGCTACGACTGTGAGAGAGGAGGTGAGGCATAACAGTGCTGCATTTTTATTGTTATTTATAAATTGGATTATAGCAGCACTTAAAGCTCTCCGCCAGGCCAGGGTTAAAATGTGCAAACCACTTGAGCAAACACGACCCCCAGAGACTTGCAGTCTAAACTGTGGTTCCTGAAGGAACTCAGGACCCCGCCAAGCTTTTAAGCAGGAAATCAATCACATTTTTTTGAGAATTATTTGCTAATCTGTTTGTTGCCTTTTTTTTTTTTAACTGGAATATTAATTTCCAAAAGGACCTCCACTTGTTCTCCATCCTCAGTCTCAATCAGAAAAAAGGTAGGAGAATTACTGGGCATGAACCAACTGAGGAATTTCAGCTTTGGCTTTCTTTAAACATGGCTTCTGTGAGGAAGTTTCCAAGTTGGCATCGGCTATTCCATTACCAGGTCTAACTGGAGACTGGTAATGCAGAGGTATATTGTAACAGCATCATCACCATCCTGGAAAGTGGCTGAAATCCTGCTGCCTGAGTCATTAAAAGGGAAAGCAGACAAACTCTGGAGGTGTTAGGTCATATCAGGTCTTTGAAATTTTTAATTTCTGCCATCCTATACCTTGCTCGTACAATCTGAGATGCCAATTAAACTTTAATTGGTACTTTCTCGCTGCACTTTCTTCCTTCGTAATGGCTCTGAGTAAAACCTGTAAATCAGCCGCAAGCAGAGCTTAAGAACTCTTCATTTTCACCATGCTCGTGCGCTTCATTCAAAATGTCAGCAAGACAGACTGAAGAAAGATTACTAACTGTGGTTCTTTTGTGGCAGAAGCACTGTAAATGTACCTGACAGCTGCCTATTACAGCACTTAAGTACTCCTAGAGTGTTTAAAAGGGTGCTGTCAAAATATTTTTCAAAATATTATTATCCATTATTTATAATCTAAACAGAATTTGTTTGTAGACAAAATTTGTTCTTCAAGAGGCATGCAGTAGCTTTGTTATCAGAGAATTTCTTCTGATGCACTGTTCTTGAGAAATAAAACAAACATGAGTCAATGACACAACCAATGTGAGACTTGCCTTAGAAAGAATCGCTCAACTATGTACAACAAAAAAACCTAAAACTTTGAATCCTTTTTTTTATTTTTTTTTTTAAATTTAGCACTATTTAAGTACAACATCTCATGGAGTGTATGAGGGAGCAGGCTGAAAAAGGTCATACGAGTTTAAACAAAGGTGGCACGCTAATATGGAACCAACAACTCAATTCAGTGACAGCACTAACACAAACTCAGCAGCCTGTATGTATTTTCTGCATGAAACATTACAGATAAAGTTTTGACCTCCAATATAAATGTTAGCAAGTCTCCCACTGATTTCAGGAGGGCCAGGTTTAACTCTAATGCTCTTTTGGCCTGAGGGGTTTCAGCGTATCTTCTCGACTCCCCATGTAACTCTGAAACTATTTCTTCCTCTTACACAGAGTTTCTCATCCTATTGCTCTTTTCCCCACTGACGACTCTGTATCTTAGCAAAACATTTAGCAAACACAGAAACATCCCAGGGTGACCTCTGACAGCAACAGCCTCTGTCACTCAACATCCACAGAAATACGCGTCTTTTCCCAAGGCTGTGGTATGTCCCCTCTAGAGCGACTGCTGGGCCTACGGACCCCGGTTCCCAGCCCGATGCCCAGAAAGTTTTGCTGATGGCAGACTGCAGGATTAGGACAAGTTACAATTGCTTTTACACCCACCCCCCTTCCCCAAAAAGAGATTTCTGAAGGACTCTGGAGAAAGGGAGGTCCACAGTTAACACCCCGGTTTTGCCAGCTCCAAAGAATTTGGGCATCACACACACGGCGCACACAGCGAAGAGGAACGAAGAGCGCAAAACCATGCTGGATGCTTCAGAAAGCTTTACGGCTTCACTAGATGGAACAATAAAAGGTAGTACAGGCTCCATTAAATAGACACAGACACCTCTTGCCATACTACAGGGCAGAGAGCCGCCTTTGCCCATTCACAGAGGTGATTCGCTGTTAAGGAACACCAAATCCAGCGCAAACCAGCACAGTTTTGGTCCCGTACGGAACAAAACTGCCCAGTGAGTGAAGTCCTGATCGCACATGTGCAGCCCCGAGACAGCTAAGGAAGCAACAAGCGACTACTTTGCTCTGCCATATCTGACTCTGGAATGACACAGTGTTTTATGTGGGTCACAAACATTGACCAGAGTATATTCCACTGCGCAAGATTTAACGTCATCTTTGGAGCCGTATCGATCCAAGAAGTTGTCAGTGCTTTTATGGCAGCCATAATTTTGTTTTAAACTTTGCTATTTTTATCATCATTTCACACCACCGATTAACCTAGGTGGGAGAAAGGGAAACGGTACACTGCTCCTCTCACAGTTAGATGATCAGCGATGGTGAAAAATATTTTCATGGCATATCCATGGACATGTGTTCAGGCTGAGCACTCTTTTATAACAGAAAATACCAGCTGATTTTTAAGGCAAAATACACAATTATGATCCTAAATTTTAAGTTAAAAGTGTTTATATCAGAACAACTTTTGTTCTACCCCTTGCATTTAAAAAATAGCCAAACACATTCCTGCCACAACAAACGCTTCACGTACAGATTTAAATCCAGGACCTAATTTCCATGAAAAGCAATAAATCCTTATGAACAGGTTTCTTAATGGAATTACTTAAGATCTTTTTAGCAGTTTGATCCAGCATAACTAAAATAAATAAGCACATATATTACACATGCCAGGCATATTACATTCTCCAAAATGTGAACAAGCATGATTTCCAAAGCAAATCCTCTGTAAACGATCAGTATACATCAAGCACAGTTTAAGTACCTTGGTTAAGCTGTTCTTCCACTTGCTTGAATAGACCAATACATCAGATCTGGGATGAGTAGTTCTTGCTTGAGTGTACAGCGGTTTTTCAACTTTTTGTTTTGAATTGAGGAGGGAGAGAGCTACCTTTGTTGACAAACCAAGTGGATTGGGATTGTTGGGACTAACGGTCCAGGTAGAATAGGCTGAGATTTTCTGATCGTTTTGCAGCAGATGCAAGGGTTTTCTCTTCAAGAGATAACACCAGGTAAAACTTGTTGAGGTCTTGAGGCTTGGAAATGACAACCTCTGCATTTCTCCTGCATTCATCGCAGCCAACGTCGTTACAGGCTTTGCTTGGCCCTGGCTATTCATTTGCTTGCTCTCATTACTGTTACTTGGGGACCGTCTTTCTTGACTGCTACTTACAGCCTTGAGAAGAGAACTCTGATTACTCACTGGAGACAGTTCAGATGGTTTTCTAACTGCAAACACTGGCGATGCTGAAGACTTAAGGTCTTCAGATTCTGATGACTCCTTTAGGGTTTCTGAAAGTCCAGTGTCAGATGAATGACGGTCAGGCAACAGCAGGTCTGAAGTAGTAGCTTTGCTGCTTTTTTCATGCTGTGCAACACCATCAGGATCTAAGAGGTGATTTTCAAGAGGCTCTGTGGTACAAACCTGTCTTACCAAAACTGGTTTCTTCTGCTTACTAGCAGGGTCGTGAGATTTAACGTTCAGTGAATGCAATGGTCTAGCATCTGTCACGCAAGCAGCTCCGCTCTCATCTTTAACACGTTTCTGCTGTTTTTCCATGGCAATATCTAAACTGTTGGCTGGGGAAAGCATTCGTTTACTTGAAGCTGTAGCTTCTTGTTGAGGGAAGAGTCCACTAACTGGCACTTTCTGAATAATATTCAAAGAGCTTGACAAAGGTGAATTTCTGGTTCCACTTTCTGGTATTGAGTTTTCAAATTCAAATGAATTTGGCGAAGTCCTCTGATGATCTTTGTGAGATTTTGGCAGCTGAGTTTTGCCTTCAAGCGTTGGCACTGTCACAACGTTTGTTTTGCAAACAGATTGATTTACCTGATCCTGGGTCACTAAAATGTGAGGAAGGGGTGTAACAGTTGCAAAGCCATAGGATGGCATACTGCTGTGAATACGGACGGGAACCACAAAAGGAGGAATCTGATGTATCTGACTGCTGCAGTTATTAGGGATAATTTGCTTTAGAGGAGGCACAGAGTATGGATTAGACATGTCAGATAGTTTAGTCTGCAATTCAAAGGAGGATGCATTCTGGTCCACCCCAACTTGACTTGGAACAGTTTGAGTTGATAAAGTATTTTTTAGCAATTTAGAAGAGTATGGCTGACCTATATGTAATGTTTTAACTTGAAGTTGATACTTTGGAGCAAAACAATCCTTTTTTTCATCCGGATGACAAGAAAGCGCGTATGTGCTCACTTGTTCCCCCTGGGCTGATGTTTTAGTAGACGTCTGCGAAGGATGATGCGTCAAGGATGGCTGTCCTTGATTATTCAACACATGATCTAGAGGCTGCTGAACCGAAGACAGGCTAACAGGATTACAATTCTGAATTGCCGAGTGAGGCCTGGAGTGAGTCTGCGAATGCTGAGTACTTGAAGGAAACTCCACCGAAGATTTGCTGGAGGTCTGCAGCCTGTGCAATGGCACTGTGGGCACATCTGTAGCACGAGCTGTCTGAAACGAAGTTGTCGATTTAACTTGAGGCTGATGATTTTCTGGAGCAATATTTAAAGATATTTGTCTTACAAATGGCCCCCTCCTCCTTTCTAGCAGAGGCACATGTCCAGTAACTCCATTTGCAGACGACACTTTTGGAGCGGCTATTTCTACGAGCGAGGCAGGTTTTGACGGAGACATGCTTCCACAGTCAAAAGACTTACTCCTGTAGTCCACAACCTCCATTGACGGCTGCGTGCAGCTGATTTGCTCCGAGGCGGCACGTCTCATTTCCCGGTAATGAGGGCCAGGCACAGCCAGTGCGTGTGAGCCAGCGGGAATCATGAGGAACTCTGACGACTTACTAACAGGCTCTGCTTTGGAAGGGTTCTCAGCCTTCGACGTTTCATCTTTATCAAGTGAAGCCGAGAAACTGGAGGCATGAGACAAGCTACTCTCCCGACTTAGGCTTCTGGAAAGCGTGGAGTCAACACTTGATTCGGCAGATGAATGCTCCATTTCAGCCAAGCGAATTCTTTTCTTCTTCGGTGGAAGCTTTTCTGTTGGCAATTTTGACAGCGTTTCGCTGCGCTGTGGCCAATTGAACCTTTCTGTCTTCTCCTGATCACTGCACTGGTTTTCTTGGTCCCTGTCTGGTTCTTCTGTGACCAGTATTTCAGGAACCTGGATGTTATGCTGGCGAACAAGTCTTGACGGCTGAAGCGGTGCGTTTCTCTCATTAGAAACTACTTGGCTTCCCTGAACTTCCCCTCTAGGTGCTTCTGACGACAGAGGCTGATGATGCTGGGGAGTATTCAGATGAGAGTGTCTATCCTCTTGGATTACAACTGTATTCAAAGAGCGGTGCTTTGCAACCTTGTTGGGCTCTTGAGAAGAAACTGGGGATACTCTTTCAAACGACTCTGATTTCTCAAATGAGCTATTTCTGCTCAGTGAATTGGTGTGCTGTATTACCGAAATGCCATTCCCTTGTCTTTTCAACTCCACCTTATCTTGCACAGCTGAACTTGCCTGCTTTTCAATAAGCAGAGCCATCTTTGGCTCGGTAGTCTGATCTGTGCCTCGAGGCACAAGCTGAATTTGGGAACTTTGAAGCAGAAGGTTGCTTGGCTGTTGTGATCCTACCACTGTTGTCGCACCGTGTTTTGACAGACTGGAAGAATTTGCTGGCTTGCTTTGGACTTCTGCGTTCTTTGACGGTATGCTCGTCTCATTTTGCTGTGGGTCATCATCATCTCCAACACTTTTCATTTTCCTTCTTTTCCTTATCTGGGGTGTCTGCTCCCAGACGCCAGTTGAAGTAGTGACTCTGTAGTGTAGAATTTGAGGCTGTGTACTATTTGGAACAGCTTTATGCTCAGGCTCTCGGATTGCTGCTTTAGTTTTAGGTCCATGCAACTCTGAACAATAAAATTTCTTGTGGTTTTCAAAATTTTCCAGTTTTCTATATCTGTTTCTGCAGGTTTCACACTCAAACATTGTTCCACGCACCTGAGGGGACTTCTTTGTTTTTTCTAGATTTGATCCCTGTGCCAGGGACTTGCTCCTTTGCAACAAAGATTCATTTGATAAATTACACCCTAGATAACTTTCTTCTACAGATCGCACAGGTCCAAGAACTTGGCTTTCACCAGTAGAAGAATCTTCTATTGCTGCCTGTCTAACAAGGGTCCGAGGATGTCCACCTTGGTTCAGTGGAGTAGCAGGTCCTGACACAAAAACATCATCATACAAAGAACCAATTTTATCATCAAAGGACTGACTTCCTCGAAGGGGATGAGAGGGAGGTATCACATTTGGAGGTACTGCTGAGTAACTGGTAGTAGGCATGGAATTGCTTCGTGTTATAGGTAAACAGTCAAGGGATGGTACAGAAAGAAGAAAAACTTGCTTTGATTTCTCAGTGGGTGTGAAAGGAGACTTTGGTATATCAGAGCTTGAGCTAGTTCTTCTTCCCATGGGCTTTAAATCAAACTGGAAAGAATCCTTAAATATGTAGGATTTTGGTGAATCTATGCTTCCTCTTCTCGAAAGAGATGTTCTTCTTGGCTTCACACTATCTAACTGTTTGTCATCCACAACAGCTTCATTATCAGAAATTAACTTTGAGATACGCTCCTCAAGAGTTTTTGTTGCCATGGGAGGTCGCATTTGGCCAGAGAGAATCAGATTTTTTTCGGCACAAACAGTTTGTACCACTGATGCTACCACACCACTTACTCGTGGCACACAGGGCAGGTTTTTATTTGGATCTTTCTCAGAGATCAGCAATCCTCTTACGAAAGGAGCTGGTGGGCTCATTGTTTGATCGGCACTTTCAGAACGAGAGAAATAACCAGAATCAGTACTACCTAAACTTCTAGGGCTCAAAAGACATTTTCCTTGCTGATCTTGGGAACCATCGGTTGCCTGTTGTCTCTGGAGCTGAGCATGCACCGCTCCTACTGCTGATCCCAGCTGTTCCTCTAGTAGGCCCATTTCTACTTTCTGATGCTGCTTTACGTCATTCTCCTTGAACGTGGCTGTCTGTGTCACATTTGACTGAAGAGCTGTCAGTTTAAAATCTCCTTTTCTCTGTGCTGCAGCAAGCTCAGGTGCTGGTTCTGTTACTTTGGGGCTATCGGCCCTTAATGGAGAAACATTTACAGGATGAACTACTACTTTTGGTAAAGCTGCCCTTACTTGAGGTTCTGTATCATGTAATGAAGAATCACCTGGTATACAATCTGGGTTGCTTAATGGGATAGGGCTTCCTTTCCGTAACGTTTCTGCACTTGAAATGACTTTGACTATCTGTGCAGGTTCCAGTTCTTGATCATCTTGTCTTTCATCAGCAGTGCCTTCATCTTCACTTTCACCGCTCTCTTCCACGTCTGAATGAATGCTAAGTGCTTTGTCCGAGTCATGAGATAAGAAGAGGCCACCCGAATCTGGTTGTAGGACAAGTCCAAGTTTGATAGCATGTGCATGAGATTTTTTGTGCTTGTACAGATTGCTTTTGGTTTTAAATGAAAACCCACACGTCACACAAGGATATGGTCGCTCTCCAGTATGGGATCGGATGTGCTTTTGGAGAACACTGGGCTTGGCACAGGCCCGATTGCAATACTCACAGACGTATTTCCCGAGCTTTTTAGGCTTCTGGTCTTTCAAGAGGTTACATATTTGCTCTACACCATGGTTTACAACTGATGCTATCTGGGCTGAATTATACACGGGACCTATGGACAAGTGTGTTGAACTCGATGTGCTAATAGACAAAGGTGAAGACGAACTAGCTACTAACTGGTTTTGAGGAAAAACCTGAGTTACGGTGGAAGATGAGGTGTGAACGACAGACGAAGTTACTGCTATGCTGTATATCTGCTGGACCTTGGGGTTTTCTTGACTCTGCTGTTGCACCAGCGATCTAGTGAAACTTGGACACATAACAACCTGGTGATTTTGTTGACCGGTTTTAGTAATAAGGTCTTGTGAATGAGAAACTGATTGGCCTTGTGCTTGTCCAGTTTTGGTTGTTGTTGCTACATGCACATTGTTTAACGTACACGGGTAATAGTGAGGTCCAGCTGCAAACTCACGCTGTGACAAAGCGGACTGATTTTGGACGCTCATTGTATTGGACGTGAGACTAGGAGAGGTGCTTACAGTTTTATTTGGTCTCAGTTTCTCTACCTGCATCCCGTAAGGAGGGCACTCTTGTGCTAAGGTGTTCAGTTCAGGCTCCATAGCTTTTAATAAGACATCGAATGCAGTACGTGTACATGGGGATGACGTACTGCAATCAACAAAATTAATACATTCATTACTGTCAGTCTTTGTTTTACTTGATGAGGAGTTTGAGACACACTTCTTCTCTGGTGAGTTCAGTTGGTTTGCATCAGTATCCTCCACTGCCTGTTTACCCAAATCTAAGGACTGATGCGTCAGTGAAAGCTTTGTCTGCACTGATGTCTCAGATTTGGTTGTTTCAACACTAATCTCGCTACTAAGTGCTCCCCCGTTTTGTTTGGTACGCTGATTTCCATTTTGCATGGGTAGGTGCTCCTGTGCCGTGGCGTGTTCAGAGGCATCCGGAAGAGCTTTTAGCGGTGAAGCGTCTACATTTTGCTTAACCTTGGCTTCGGCGGGGCTTCTCAAAGGCGATTTTGGTATTTTTTTTAGATGGTTTTCAGTCACGATCTTTTTTCTTTTCACACCCTTAATTGTATCCTGGGTTCCTCTAGTACCAGCATCGGTGATTTCTGTTAAAACAAAAAGAGAATAAAAAAAGAATATTAAAACTGGATAATGCAGTATATTTTTATTTATACTATTTTATGATCTCCAAGTTTCAGCAGTAAGCCCTGGGGCAACAGGACTGTCCATTTCTCCAGCCTCCAATATTTTTTTAACAGTAAACGTATCTTAGCGAAGATCTATCTTGTTTTCATCTAAAAAGCGCAATGCTTTCTAACTGATGCTGTAAGACATTACAAAAGTAAGTCACTATAGGAAAAGCTTCAAAGGAAGTGTAAGAAAAGAAAGGCTATTGAAAGAATATTTTAGCATTTATAGTAACTCCTTTTCAGATAAAGTAAAAAGAAACCTCTTTCTTGCACTTGTTTAAAAATTCAAATCATTATAGCAGGAAAATGAAGAACCAAGACACAAATCCGTTTTCATGTTGTGTTTGTCACTTTTTCCATCTATATGTTGCAGTAGTCAAGGAATGAAGACAACTTCCTCATGGTTATATTTGTAAGTAGATTTATCATGGAAATGGCACAACCACCCACACCATCTGTCAAATACTGTATTTCAGAGCTCCAATTACTGAACTTCAATAGCATTTCAGATGAGCAACTACTGTGGATGAATAAAATCAGTCACACTTAAATGATTTTCTATTTGTGCATCATGAAACGAAATAAACTAAATTTGAATTATTTCATTACTAGCTACACTTGTTGCTGATTTTAAGCAGGTATGCATGCGGAGTTTCAGAGGTGTAGTGAAGAGCAAACGAGTTGGAATATTATTCAGCAGAATAATTTTTTGTACAGAGTCCAATTTCCTCTATAACAAAAAATACATATAGACTGAATTTCAATGTTGATACTTACAAGCTTTTTTTTTATAGATACCTGATGTTACACACCTTTGTTTACCTCAACAGTGTGATATTTAACCTGTTAGTTAATTATTTTAATTTTTTTTTACTTCTTTCCTAACATATGCTCAGTCATAGCCACTGCCTCAGCTGCTATCACTGGTGGCGCAGAGGAAGCCAAATATTAAATGGATGTAAATCCATTTTCTTAAGCTTTTACGACTCGTTCATTAGGCTGTTAGCCAAAGCCATATTCGTCTGATGGCCAATATTCAAAGCAAAGGAAGAATCTGATGTGACTAGAGGGCTGATGCCTCTGAAAAAGTTCAGCTGAGTGGAAATTTTGGGAAGCAGTACTGAGTAACTCCATGTAGTATGTTCACCTGCACATAGGGTTACTTAGCAGCAGAAGTTTATGTGCACTTCTAGGTAAAGAAAAGCCTTAAAACAACGTATAAAGAGACAAAATTCTCACAGCCAACTTCACAAGGAGGTAAGTGGAGAAAGCTCAGACTTCCCAGTACTCATCAACCCTACGGCCCCCTTTGAGTGGCACGAAGACTATCCTCTTGCAGAAACACCATCTGGCTTCTATACTGCGGTGGGAGGAAAGCCAACGCGTAGTGTGCATCTGACAAGAGATACCGGAGCTGATGCATCCAGGGTGAAATTCCTGCCCCATGTAAAGGAAATCCCGGCAATGCCTAAAGCTTGTCCAGCAGAAGAGAATGCAAAGTGACCAGTAGGAAAAGAAAGGCAAGAAGATGCTATGTTTTCTCCGTGCCAGAGCATAACCGAACTGGGATGTTTGCTAATGCCAGATATTTGGAAGTTCAAAATCCCATTTCCAACTCGATGCCAACGTAAGGTACACATATATTCATTTAGAGTGAATGGATATTCAGGACATTTCCTTGCAAACTGAAAGATTAAAGACTACGTATCACACACAATGTATTGCAAATGTGGAAGTTCTGCAGAACCTGACCCATTCCTCTCACAGCCCTACCAGGGGAAGTTTAACTGTAAAGAGTAAGAGACTGTTTTGTCACATTCTGCAGTCCCATGAAAGAGACGCTCGAATCCCTTGTCAGAACTACTGGCTTTAAATCCTAGTTTTGGGGACTTTGTGCTCCTCTTGTGCATCCAGAAAGAAATTTCTGCAGTAATTGTTCACTTAACCTTTACACAAATTTTGCACTTACTGCTTTATCACGAAAACCTATTCATATTAGACTGGATTTAACATACAGAAAGCCGAGTAGTTTTCCACCAGGATATTTTGTACTTTCCATTGCTTCACAATTAAACAAGTGGTTTACACCAATAAGTCATCATCAATATTATTAACGGTGATTTCTTCAAAATTCATAGCTTACTGCAACTGTTTTTTCTTCAATAACAACAAAACCCAATTTTACGCGAATCAAAGAGAAAATAACAAGGTAATTATATAAAAGGGTGCTTTTAGCCATGGTTTGGTGATCTCTCTGAAGCATGGCCACATTAATTGAGCGTAAGTAATTTGGTTCCTTTTATGCACACACTGCAGCTTTTATCGCGTCAGAATCACGCCTCCACACCGATCATACTGCCGGTGTTTGTACCGGAGCGCTACGGGAAGAGCTGGGCAGATTACACATAGCTAGGAAGATAAGAGCGCCAGGAATTGCGAACATCCAAGCAAACATACACAAAAAGACTAAGGTGCTTTATACTGCAGTAATTGAACAATCAAATGATGCGCTTCTTCCTGATGCCTCAGAATATTAAATAACTAATATTCCTGGCTTTCAACTGTATAGTGCAGAGGAACAAGCACGCTCAACCCGCACCATGCTAGCGAACTGGAAACCAACACAGCTGAAAGATGTAATGTGGCCTAAGAAAGCCCTGAAGAAACTAAAAATGTATCTCTGATCTACCAATCAAATAATGAAAAATATGAATTCATTATGAATACAAGATCAGAATTTACTGCTTTACTTTTTAAAAATGTTGTTCAACACATGCCAGACCACAAAAATTGTTTGAGAAACTGAAAAGGAAAAAGAATAAACAAAGGCAAGTTACGCACTGCATTACATACAGAAATAGTCATTATTTTTATGTCTTCACAACCACTAATTGTGCTGCTTCTATATCAATAAAATTCCAGTCTACAGAAATCATGAGAACTAGTTTCTTATTTGTATTTCTGACTCTACGTCTTTTGGGATTCCAGAGATGGAGTCGCAGGTTTGCTTCAGTGTACCCGTCTATAAAATCTTGTAAAATGTACTTTCTTGACAATGGCTTTACAAGGCTTAACAATAGTTCATGTCCTGTGCTCTCCTTTACTCCTTGATAATTTAGAAATCCTTACTATTAATGGAAATATTCACCTCATGTTTGCCAACAATCAAATTTTTAGCATACTTGGGGAAAAAAAAGGAATCCCTGACAACTTTGCTTCACTTATTTTTAGCTTTTTGTTCCTTTTGTAGCAAGGTTTTTTTTGTATTCCCCGTTTATGCTGCAGATATTCCATTCCACGTTTGTTAATCTACAGCTACATGCTTGCACAAAGATCAGCTGTATCGGTATTTCCAGAGGCAACAACAAAACTGGCAGAAAGCATCAGTCCCAGAATGTTAAACACTCCTCTGCCTTTCAGAGCTACAAACTTCCAGGAGCGTGATAACTTTCCAGGGTCGTGTACCCTCATCAACAAGCTGACACCGAACGAAAGGAATGTAAAAAACATCCTGATGTGAAAAAAAATGAAGCTGATGTGCTTTTCTTTCTCTCCCTGCCACTCCACGCACTCTGCTCACCTCCCTCCGCAATCACAAAGCCCTTCTCACCGCTGGGCGGTAATTCCCCTTTTTCTCAGGTGGTGAAGTGGTGGTGTTGAGAAGCGCTGTCACCTCGATCAGATGTCTAAAAAGTATCTTTTTCATAAGCTGTATTACATCAAATAGGATTAAGCTACCCAGCCCAAGAGAAGAGGCAACAACGCCACTGTGCTCAGCGCCTCACTTTGCACATCCCAGGGACACTGGTGCATCTCCTTCGCGCTTTGCCTGGTTGGCTTTGTTCTGCTTTGCTATCCAGACTCTCTGTTTAATTCTTTCGCTTCGGTATGAATTCTGCACTCAAAACATGACAAGAAAAACTGATGTTTCTAAACATGACTTTGTTCACCTATAATTTCTCTGCTGCACTTTGCTCTATGCACAGGAAATAGAGCAAAAGAACACAAGTGTGATGGTGTAGATAGCAATCTGGCAGAGTAACTCATGCAGCAAATAAAGGAAAGGTATAAGCGATCTGATTTTTTCTTCTGTAGCATTCACTGGTGAACTAGACAGTGTCTTGACAAAATGATCTCAATGGTTTTGTTTAAGTAACTTTCAGAACTGCCTGTCTCAAAGCCTACGTGTTATTATAACACCCACTCTCTTTCTCTCCCTTCTAATAGAGCTACGTGCTTGTACTTAAAAAAAAGGAAGAGAATAAGAGGGAAGCGAAGCGAAGCACCAAGCTCCCTTCTCCCTCTGTGCTACCGTGTGAAACACGGAGCAAGCAACCACTACCTGCCCCTGCAGTCTGATGAACGGCACAATTTTCAGCTCATGCGCTCACTTTATGTTGCAGAATTTTAAAAATCATTGTAGGCTTCCATGCAGAGACCAGATATTCAAATTCAAGTACCTGAACTTTAGCTCCTAAATGTGTTCTTCGCTCCCAGGGCACTGCAAGTAAGATCAAGCCTCTTCTGAAAGTGTTTAAATACTAATTGATGTCTTAAACATGCAGCTAAGAGGCTACTCTGACACCTAACAACGGTAGCGATTCAAAGGTGTAAGGCTTTTCAAAAGAGAGAGACCATTACTAAGGATCTTATTCTGATTAAAGCTAAGCTTCCCAGTGTCTTTAGATATTCAAAATATTCTTACTCTTGACATCTGATACTTATTTCATTTTGATTTCACCAACACTAATGAAAACACTCATGAATCACCCCACTGGGTCTGTTTCCATGAATAAGTAAAGAACATGATTATGAGATAAAGTAGTAAGTCTTGCCGGCAAACGTAAGGCCACCAGAACTTACATTAAACGCAGCAGGGCATAACTTGACTTTCATTTTTTATTAAATTACCTCTTTAGCTTTATACTGCCTCCTACATGTTAAGTACTGCCATAAAGATTTTTTCCTAAAATTATAGCTTTTCCAAAGCGTAAAAAAAATAAAATCATGATTACATAAACCACACATACAACTATGAAAATGTTCACAGTCAACAGAAAAATATGGACAAGATTAACCCAAGCGCTGTGCTTAATTTTAAGCACAAAAAGAGAGGATTTTAAAGTCCATCGCCAACAATTTTAACAGTCTTATTTCAGATGCCTAACTTCAGACATCTGGAGATGGCCACATGGTGGTCACTCCCCATTTTAGAGGTCAGGAGGCAAGTCAAAGAACTTGGGGCCCTCCAAGTCAGCAGTGATGTTTGAAAACCTCTGTCAGTAGGCTTACTCTATGCTTAAGAGCTTTTATTGCTGAGGATACTAGTTCAAACATATACAGAGTAGACCCTTAAAAACCACTTGATCTGTACGTAAAGCACAATTTGTCATTAATTAATTAAAAGGGAGGCAGGGGGGGCTTTGACATTCAAAGGCTGAAGCAGTCTGACAGGGTTTGGATCAAGTGTTCATCTATGCCAACGTTTGTCCTTATGTTCATATCAGCAAATACTGGACCATTCCATAAAGCATGGATGAGGTTAAGTATGGTTTCATGATTTCATACTGCCTGTAAACACATGATTATTTTTATTGGCATTTTTAACAGACAACACTAAGCTCTAGGTTGACATGTGACCCATCAAAGGTATTGTATTGGCTGTCGGCAAGGGAGAGGTTCCCTAATCCTCTTAAAAGAGTCATTTCATGCCAAGTTTTCATACTGGATTGACTATTTTATTAGCATAATTTCTCTTTATTAACCAAAATAGCAAAAGCCCTACTAACACAAGCTCCAGGAAAGGTGCAGCTATGTTAATATGTGGTACGGGTACTCATTTGAGTAGTGCCATTAACCTAAATGACAGCATGCATTTTCGTAGAGTCAAATTAAATTTTAATGCTCTCTACCATCACACCCTGGTAAGCCCATAAAATCAGTGTATCTCAAGTTCATATATTAAAGGTAATTGTAGAGAAAATGTATACACCAAGAAATCATGCCCAGTACCTCTACCACTAAGTTTCCCAAATTTAAAAATTAGTATTTCGTAACATCACAAGACAATTCAGGTGGGAAGGGACCTCAGCAAATCTCTAGTCCAATCTCCTGCTCAAATCTCCTGCTCACAACACCCTAACTTGGATACAAGAATATAGTGGGAGACAGCATCAAAAGCCTTGTTAAAATCAAAGTTAAAAAAAAGAATGACATCCACTGCTCTCCCCTTGTCCCCAAATCTAGTCACTTTACAATAGAAGCCATTTTATCATAGCCATTTTATCATATTTTATCAGTTTTCATCAATTTTCCATCTGGATCACACTATGTACCAATTATACCCTCTGTGGCTACATGGGGAATGGCATCCCTAGGAATCCTGCTTTTCTTGTTGCTTAATTCCTTTTCCATTCCCAACTTCCACCAAAAAACAAGCAACATCAGTAAATTCTGCACACGCTTCATCTCACTGATGGCAAAACTAACAGGCACCTCAACGAAAGCAAGGCAATCTAAAAACATCCAGTTTGTTCCACAGGATGCTTCAGCAGCGTCACTACAGATGAGGCTGGCGTTGCTTTCTATCTATTTGTATGCAATTTACACATTTTCAACTAAATGCATTCCAAGAAATACCCATATTGCTGGCTACCAAAAGTAAGCAATAGTTAAGAACACGCAAATATTGTTTAATCAAGTTTAGTACAAAATGTAATGCCTAAACTATACAATCTACTGTTTCCACTAATTCTGTATTAACAGGAATGAATTGTCACTTTGAAGGTAACACTGGGGAAGGGAAGTATTTTCCTGAAAGAACAGGCCTGCTTGTATTTTAAACTAGCCTGAGAGAGACAAGAGCTGGTGCGGGAGTGAGGAAGAGGCTACTCAGACCCCACGTCTCGGCACCTCTCTCACCAGTGTTTGAGCTGCAAAGATACACTAAAGCTGAAAGGGGAGAATAACTTTCTGGACTGACCAAAGCTAGGGTAAAGAGATACAGAATGGATCCACTTGTTAATTCAAAACGTAAACGCTTCCTCCCCAAGAATACATACAACCTAGTGAGCGAAATACAGCAAACGTGCAGCCACAGAGAGCGGCGCACTCTGGGCTGCTCCTCACGCACCAGATGAAATACCATGGCACCATTAGCGAGGGCAGAGCGGATTAGCTTTATAAATTGTGCAATAACACTTTAGCATAAGGTAAGCGAGGCACCTTCGCCCCGAGGCACACTGCTTGGACTTATCAGGAAGCTCCCCTGATACAGTTTCATCCCAGACGCGAGAGCCTGCCAACTCTTGTTTGGCCTTGGGGTAGGTAAAGAGCAAATGACAAGTTGCAGTCTGGGGCTGTCTTTCTGACGGCTTCTTTTCAAGT
The DNA here is from genome assembly GCA_009819775.1 of Phoenicopterus ruber ruber. Classification (NCBI taxonomy): domain Eukaryota; kingdom Metazoa; phylum Chordata; class Aves; order Phoenicopteriformes; family Phoenicopteridae; genus Phoenicopterus; species Phoenicopterus ruber. Next base: position 73,059,813 of record CM020216.1, read on the forward strand.
CATGGCTACTCACATCAAGATAACCTTGATGGAGAGACTTCTGAGGGGCTGTAAGGACATAACTATCCTACACTAACGAAACCAAGAAAGATCTTCTTTTGTAAGAGCTTGGTCTCATTTTGTGCATTTAGCTTCTTGGCTTGAGTGAAGAATGTAACAAGCAGCAGATTTTTAGCCATAAAAATAGTGTGCTTAATGAGGAAGACCATGAAGATCAAACAGCAATAAACATCTGACCACTGAGGTAACACTAGAGCCTCAGCTGAGAAATGCCAACATCCATATGTGAACTGGAATCAAATGCAACATTTCAGCACATCTGAAAATCTCTGACCAAAGTGAAGTGGATTATTTTTTTCCCCAAGAAGAGTTAATTTCCTGCCCAGCATGAAACATATAAAATGAAACATGACATTCGATACTGATTGAGATTTCCCACCATTATGTGCATAAGAAACCAGCAGAGACTGAACCACTGTCAAGTTTCACAGGACTTGAGCATTTCATTGAAAGACAGAGGAAAGGCAACACAAGAACAGCAAACGCCGACCACACAACCTATGGTTCGTTAACGCCTAACTACTCACACAAAATGTCAATATGTGAACATTCAAGGAAGGGTGTGTACTACAGTTTTCATTTAAACATGCCAAAAAAATTTTAAAACATTTACTCTATTACGTAGCCCTATGGAGTTTATATACATTACAGCCATTTAACAACTCTATATTCCTAATCTACACAGAAGCTTTAATACTAAACTAAGAAAAGTAATCACCACTTGAATGCTGTTAAGATAAAGCACATTGACTATGAGCAGGTGTAGAGACAATGTTATGGTAGCTAACATCACCAGCAATCCTAGTCTGAGAAGCTCTTCCTCGCTGGGCACTCCAAAGACATGAGAAAAGACAGGATGCCTCCCCAAAGCCAAATTAATGAGCTCCCAGTCAAAGCCTAATCAGAAACCAGTTCCACCCAGTTATCCATATAAGAATAAAGCTGTTTAAAGAGAACCAGTTAGAGAAAGTATGTTGCCAGCAATTAACTAAAATACCTCAGGGACATCTGGAAATCTTCCGAGAACGTCAGGCAATGTTGTGAACAGTTTCACGACTACATTATCTGCAACTCAAGGATTATCAGTTATTACTGGAAAGTTGGGATTCGGCTAATAAATCATTAGAACAACTTCTACCCCTAACACACAGAAGAAGAAAGGCCATTAAAACAGAATTATAGGATGGCTCATGAAACAGCAACCAGTATAAGGGTTATCAGCAACGACCAACTGCTATCTGGTCAGATGAGATACTGAATATAAAATCCCCAAACATGAGTCTGAGGGGAAAAAACAGAAATGAAGGAAACAAGATGTTATCTAAACTCTCTTTGCACATAATGATGTTCAAACAGAACAAGCTCCTTAGTCATATTCTCTGCATTTCTTTAATATAATCATAGAATGGTTTGGGTTGGAAGGGACCTTAAAGATTATCTAGTTCCACCCCCCCTGCCATGGACAGGGACACCTTCCGCTAGACCAGGTTGCTCAAAGCCCCATCCAGCCTGACCTAGAACACTGCCAGGGATGGGGCAGCCACAACTTCTCTGGGCAACCTGGTCCAGTGCCTCACCACCCTGAGAGCGAACAATTTCTTCCTTATAGCTAATCTAAATCTACCCTCTTTCAGTTTGTCCTAGCACTACATGCCCTTCTCAGAAGTCCCTCGCCAGCTTTCTTGTAGACCCCCTTTAGGTACTGGAAGGCTGCAATAAGGTCTCCCTGGAGCCTCCTCTTCTCCAGGCTGAACAACCCCAACTCTCTCAGCCTGTCTTCATAGGAGAGGTGCTCCAGCCCTCTCACCATTTTCGTGGACCTCCTCTGGACTCGCTCCAACAGGTCCATGTCCTTCTTGTGTTGGGGGCTCCAGAGCTGGACACAGTACTCCAGGTGGGGTCTCACGAGAGCGGAGTAGAGGGGGAGAATCACCTCCCTCGACCTGCTGGCCATGCTGCTTTTGATGCAGCCCAGGATACGGTTGGCTTTCTGGGCTGCAAGCGCACATTGCCAGGTCACGTTGAGCTTTGCATCAATCAACACACCCAAGTCCTTCTCCTTAGGGCTGTTCTCAATCCATTCTCTGCCCAGCCTGTATCTGTGCTTGGGATTGCCCCAACCCACGTGCAGGACCTTGCACTTGGCCTTGTTGAACTTCATGAAGTCTGCATGGGCCCACCTCTCAAGTCTGTCAAGGTCACTCTGGATGGCATCCCTTCTTTCCAGTGTGTTGACTGCACCACACAGCTTGGTGTGATCAGCAAACTTGCTGAAGGTGCACTCCATCCCACTGTCATGGCACCGAAAAAGATGCTGAACAGCGCCGGTCCCAATACTGACCCCTGAGGAACGCCACTCATCACTGGTCTCCACTTGGACATCGAGCCGTTGACCGCAACTTTTTGAGTGCGACCATTCAGCCGACTCCTTATCCACCGAGTGGTCCATCTGTCAAATCCATGTCTCTCCAATTTAGAGACAAGGATGTCATGCGAGACAGTGTCAAATGCTTTGCACAAGTCCAAGTAGATGACATCAGTTGCTCTTCCCTTATCCACCGAGGCTGTAACCCTGTTGTAGAAGGCCACCAAACTTGTCAGGCACGATTCACCCTTACTGAAGCCATGTTGGCTGTCACCAATCACCTCTTTATTTTCCATGTGCCTTCGTGTAGTTTCCAGGAGGATCTGCTGTAATTCCCTGGGTCTTCCTTTCTTCCCTTTTTAAACCTGATCTTCTCCTACAGTGGGCGGTTCTTCATTCTCCCAGTCCCTACCCTTGCCTTCTGCGACTTGGGTGGTGTGGCTAGAGCACTTGCTGGTGAAGACTGAGGCAAAAATGTTGTTGAATACCTCAGCCTTCTCATATCCCAGGTGGCCAGTTCTCACGTCTTCTTCCAGAAAAGGCCCACATTTTCCGTTCTTCCTTTTATCACCGATGTACCTATAGAAGCTTTTCTTGTTGCCCTTGACATCCTTGGCCAGATTTAATTCTATCAGGGCTTTAGCTTTCCTAACCTGATCCCTGGCTTCTTGGACAATTTCTCTGTATTCCTCCCAGGCTACCTGTCTGTGCTTCCACCCTCTGTAGGCTTCCTTTTTGTGTTTGAGTTTGTCCGTGAGCTCCTTGTCCATCCATGCAGGCCTCCCGGTATTTTTGCCTGACTTCCTCTTTGTTGGGATGCATCGCTCCTGAGCTTGGAGGAGGTGATCCCTGAATATGAACCAGCTTTCTCAGGCCCCTCTTCCCTCCAGGGCATTATCCCATGGTACACTACCAAGAAGATCCCTGAAGAGGCCAAAGTCTGCTCTCCTGAAGTCGAGAGTAGCGAGCTTGCTGTGCACCCTCCTTGCTGCCCTGAGGATCTTCAACTGCACCATTTCATGGTCACTGCAGCCACGGCTGCCTTTGAGCTTCACATTCCCCACCAGCCCCTCCTTGTTGGTGAGAACAAGGTCCAGCATAGCACCTCTCCTTGTTGGCTCCTCTATCACTTGGAGAAAGAAGTTATCATCAACGCACTCCAGGAACCTCCTGGATTGCTTATGCCCTGCCGTATTTGAGGCTGCTCTTATCTTTCCACAGAGGGCCTCATCCACTCGATCTTCCTGGTCGGGTGGCCTGTAGCAGACCCACACTATAATGTCACTTGTCCCTGTCCTCCCTTTAATCCTGACCTATAAGCTCTTGGTTGGCTCCTCATCCATCCCCAGGCAGAGCTCCAGGCACTCCAGCTGGTCACTGACATAGAGGGTGACACCCCCTCCTCATCTCCCCTGCCTGTCCTTCCTACAGAGCCTGTATCCTTCCATTCCAACACTCCAGTCATAGGAGCCGTCCCACCACGTCTCTGGGATGTGCGCATGTCTCTAACTCCTCTTGTTTATTCCCCATGCTATGTGCATTTGCACAGAGGCATTTAAGTTGGGCCCCCGATGAAGCTGACTTACTGGCTTCCATTTGAAAAGCAAAGATCAAATAGAACGATCTCCATACTGCCCGTAGCAACTGAAGAGAAACGAAGAGCAGCACAGAGCTCAGACTTAACAACCGTACTATTTAAAAACAGAGAAACGAATAGAAGCTCTGGCAAAGCGAGTAGGAAAAGTCTTACACAACAGGTCTTTCTTTTAGGAGTAAATGGTGCTGAGAACATGATAAAAGCGGGAGAAGTTGATTTGATGGAGATCTACACATCGGGAATGTCCTAACTGTGGCAGCTCGGTCTGGTGTGCTGGAGGTGGGAAAGATGATCTCCCCCAGGGCAGGTTTGCTTCGGCATCAATGGGAAGCCCTCAATGCCAAGACCTCTGAGCTACTCAGAGCTCTTTGCTTTCCCCAGCCTCGCCTGTCCTTTTCCACAGACGTGCACAGTCTTTTTGCCCTCACACATACACACGTGCACCTTTTTAGGAGATTCTTATGAAAGACTCCATCCAGGTCAGCCAGTAGTATAGAACTACCAGAATGTGGTACCCTGTATCTAGCTCACCATCCATTTATATATTATAGTTTCCCTTCAGAAGGAGGCCAAAGGAAATTAACAACTCCCTGAGCTAAAGGAGTATCTGGAAAGTATGAAAAAACCACTCATTACTCATACGCATGGCAGACTACAAGGCAGGTAACAAGCGAAAAATCTTGCATTTCCACAACTGGCTTGCTCCCAGCTCACACCAGCTAAAATTAGCAACCTATTGCATTTACTACGCGCGCGCAGGTATGCCTCTTGAATTAGCTAGTTCATTGGCTCAGCATCCTCTCACCCCCAAAATGAGCTTGTTCTGGCCTCAGATTTTAGAAACTTGCAAGAAATCCTTCTATTCACTAAAGCAGGGTCAAGCTCAAAATGTTACTGCATCTGAAAACACAGCCACTGATTTAACAACATACTGTGCTGTGATTTGAAATAGCCACTTTCCATTTACTATCAGGAAGATGCTTTTTCAACAATTGTTTTACAATGTTAATTTGTATAATGTCCCTTTGAAAATGATACTTGCAGGTTGGAAACTCTTTTGCTGAACTGTCACTCAAAAAATTTGCTATACTTGTCAGGAAAAGTCAAAATACTATTACTTTAACATCCCATTAATGTTTTAACCAAGTTCTCATAATAGCTCCAAAGGATGAAATGTTCAATTTAAAACTGTAAATCTGTTTGTCTGCCTGTCAAAACAATACCAGTTCTTGCTGTGTCTAGCAGCAGCAATGGATTTACTGAGCAGATTTCAGCTGCTAGTAGTCTAAACTAAATGTACTAACCAAAGAAAATTAAAATAGAAATAACAGATACAGACATTGACTCACAACCCAGGAGGTTTACAGGAGCCAGAAAACTTCCCTGGGTTAAGCCCATATTCTAACGTTGTTTCTCAGAGCAAAGAACATGTAAACATCTCCATTTTTATCAGTTTGCCCCCACTGGTAAAATGAGGACATTAAAATGTACTTAACTAGTGAAGATGAAAGCAATGAAAAATGAGGTTAAATGATATCAGAGACTATTCCTGCTCCCACAGAAGTCAGGAGAGTTTTCTCACTGCCCTTCGTGGGCACAAAACCCTGCATCGAATACGCCTGAAGACAGAAAGAACCTTTCAAGTTGTCATTGTTGTTATTAGCACCATGCAATGTTCCCTCAATGCGAAAACACCAGAGACTTTAAGAATAGATGGGACTTCGTGAAACTGTGAGCTCTCGCATGACACGAGCTACAGACATGAATAGTTCCCGCATTAAGCCAATCACGGCTGTCTGAGCTGCTGTAAATATTTTAGGAAGATAATTCAGTCTTGATTTAAAGCCTTATAGTTTGACGTACACAGAACAATTTAAATAAATTATCTCTCAGACACATGTATTGACATATTTTGATGCAGATACAAACGCTTTATGAAATCAGACATCAGGAAAATGCACAACTGAATTGCATGAAATATCATCGCTAGCTTGTAGTTTTGAACGTTTGAAAAGCAAAAAGATAGGTAGCTCTGGTGTATGTCAACAGAAAAATGAAAAGGCAAGCTAATCCTCTCACCAGCGTTAAGTAGCAAACAGGACACTACTGTAACTTGCAACTTTTGAAGATTATATACTTCCATTTAGAGTGACTGTATTTCTAGCCCGTATGGTTGCTGAAGATAAGGACGGAAAGATGAAAAGAATCAAATGAAACTTTGGGTCTCGGTTACATGCCTTGCCCAAAAAGTAAGGCACAGTTTCCCACTAATACAAAATGGAAAGAAAATGTTTTGGACTAATGATACCACATTGGGTACCACAGCAGCAAAGAATCCAGAAAGCTCACATGCTTGCAAACCTACAATGAAAATTCAGGGAAACATCTGTGGAGGATGAGGTCACTCTAAGCCGGTAAATCAAAATGCTTAAATAGTTTAGTACCACATTTCCCGATTTTTGTTTGATCTCCCCCCTTTTCATTCCATTTCCTATTTCCCTTGAGGGAAAGAATAGAGTGTCGACCACAGCTGATGACCTAGGGAGCAGGGCACCTCACCAGCACGCAGTGCTCCCACCTGCTTTTTGGCAGGGAGAGGGACAGTGGCAGGAAGCGGGATCGGGAGTGCCTGCGGGGAGGGGAGAGGAGGGAAGGGACCTGGCCGCTCCTTTCAGGCCAGATGGTGGGCCGATGAGAGGCGTCTGTAAGCTGGGACATGGCAACATAAAAAGGGCATCAATCTTTAAGGTAAGACATATGCAACATTTTGATTAACTAGGGAGAACGCTGGTATATTTATAATAATGTGTTTGAAACTCCCTCTCTAATTGTGTCAATAACATGCATTCATCTAACAACAGGGATGATAAGGTAGGGAGGGTTTGGAAGGACTCTGAGGATACAAAATATGTCTACCATGAATCTGCAGCAGAACCTACATTTCTGAACTGAAGTCTCATGCTTCCATTTATAATGACAAACTTCCTCACCTAAATCTCAGTGCTGTTCAATTTACTAGAAAAATAATGTTCCAGTTAAAAAAACAGCAGATGGGCAAACAAGGTAAAGGGCATTTAATTTCAGTTGCCTCTCCCCCATGCCAACACACTACTTTGAAGAGACTGCAAGTGTGGGAGGGGAACATATGTGCATGTGGATTGTGCATCTCAGAGAATATCTGCTGCTGGAACGTAATCTCTCCTGTCTTTACTCTTTCTTTCCACAATAGCTCAAATGTACATTTACACGATGGGTGGTTCCACACAGATATACGTAGACGTAAGTCAGCGAATGGAGAGTCTCAGTCCTGCATGCAAACAGTGACTATAGAGCCACTCCACCAAATGCCCTGTCAGCCTTGAGACTTCAGAGACAGATCAGCACCCACTGAAAGCGCAGACAGAGGCTTTAGGTAGCCCCATGACAGAGGTGACAGAGGCTGGAAATAAAGGTATTTTTCAACAGCACCACACACATTGCTTTGACTTTGCTGGAGTCCAAATCAGGGCTTTGAATGGTTCTCTCTTGGTGGCTTCTCAGTAAATACTGACAGAGCCTGCTGCCATTTAAACAACCACTGATCAAATCAGACAAAACTCTTGGACCTGCCAACAATGCTTCTGTTGCATCTAAGTGTGCAAAGGAAGAGAGCACTACTCATATTGAAGCGTGAGACCCTGGAAAGAGAACTGATCTGGGTGAAATTCTGATACTGTCTCAGGGAGAAACTTGTGGTACCTCAGGAAGGGAACTCTATCATCAAGACAGACCTGTCACAACTGCTTGGACTTCTGGAAGAGGTGAGAGTAACTTAGAAATCCACCTTCACAGGCCAAGAAGTGAACAGCTATGCTGACGATCTGAAATGAAGGATGCAGGAGAATACACAGCATCGTCTTCAAATGCCACATGCAGCATCCCCAGCAGCAGGCAAGGAACTGAATATGCCCTTTAAGGAGCGTGAAAATGATGGAGCGATAAAGTATAGCAACTTGGTTGATCGGCAAATAACAGACTCAAACAGGTGCTAAATAGACCTTAACACAGTTTAAGGACAGACATGATTCCCTTCAACTCAAGTGGGTACTCCCAAATGAGTATTCACTCTACCAGAATTGATAAACTGGAGGGAACCAACATAACACACCGATCTGAAACTTAACTGACAGCTTATTCCTTTCTGCTGTTTACGACATCATCTTTTCTGGGGGTGAGACCAGGAGTGGTATAACAAAGAGAGCCACTGGAACATGGATCCTGGTCCATGCTATGGAGTGTAGACCTTGAAGGAAAAGTGATGTTCAACAGGTAAATCTTCCCATGCTTTGTCTGAGTAAAGTCAGCAGCAATTGTTGAGGCAGCAGGATAATACAAAGCCTCTGATCCCTAGTAAGATAGGCTGAAAACAGGCTTCTCCTTGAAGCTAGACCTGCCAGTCCTGGGAAGAGATCAGGAGAGAAGACTGGCAGATGCCTGTGTGCCATTAGAAGGACTGAAAGCCTGAGTTCAGGATAGATTTGTTATATTGCATACCACTTGCAGTGACAGTCAGTAAACTCTTTAAAAATTTACCTATTGAAGAAATAGGTACAGACAGTCTAACCATCTCCCCCTCTCCTGCATGTGCTGGTTTTGGCCGGGATAGAGTTAATTTTCTTCACAGCAGCTAGTATGGGGCTGTGTTTTGGATTTGTGCTGAAAACAGTGTTGATAATGCAGGGATGTTTTCGCTACTGCTGAGCAGGGCTTACACAGAGCCAAGGCCTTTCTGCTTCTCACCCCACCCCACCAGCGAGGAGGCTGGGGGTGCACAAGAAGTTGGGAGGGGACACAGCCGGGACAGCTGACCCCAACTGACCAAAGGGATAATCCATACCATATGACATCATGCTCAGTATATAAAGCTGGGGGAAGATCTTTCCTGGAGATGGCTGAACACCTGCCTGCCAATGGGAAGCAGTGAAGGAATTCCTTGTTTTGCTTTGCTTGCATGTGCAGCTTTTGCTTTACCTGTTAAACTGTCTTTATGTCAACCCACGAGTTTTCTCACTTTTACCCTTCCGATTCTCTCCCCCATCCCACTGAGGGGGAGTGAGCGAGCGGCTGTGTGGTGCTTGGTTACCGGCTGGGGTTAAACCACGACACTGCAGAAAGTCAAAAACTTGAGCAGAAATTCAAACAAGAACAGCAGCTTATTCAGAGGGATGAATTCACATCTGACAAACAAATACGACAGTCTGCAAGTCTAAACTGCAATGAGGCTGAGGAACACACGTGTGTCCCCAGACCATCTTATACCCTGAGGACACAGCTATCACCATGACTGAGAAGTAGAATGAAGGAATCCATCTTCCATCTGATCTAGCCATTTATCATTGATCCTTTTGGCTGTGACGTGGCAAGAAGCAGTTATCTGAAATGATGTAGTTGAGCCCAGAATAGTACTCCTAAGAGCCAGAGAGACCCCAGATGGTTCTTTTGGGGATCTGACATCCACTTTATGGCAAATCTTGAGGTTGCTGGAGTTTGTCACTAACTTTAATTCCCTGAACAGTCTCAGAAGCAGAGATAGAGATTTAGGTGGCAGTCTTAGCATTGCTGGTGCCAAGTATGGAGATAACCAAGTTAGTTCCATTAGCCCTAAAGAATGCAATGACAGCGCTGGTGGAGCTGATGTACGTAGGACCCAGACTGCTGTGATAGGCAGAGAACTGCTGCAACGGATAAAGAAGAAAACACATGCTTACAGCACTTCGTATTGGCCTTCAGTGGCTGAACTGGTTCTGGGGATGACCAAATCAGAAGCCTCTGTGGTAATCACAAGGATCTGAGAGGACTTGACTTTACCAGTCTGGAAGGGAGAAGACAGAGAGACTTTCTTGGGATGGCTTTCTTAGGAGGATGGCCAGCGGCAGATCAAAGACAAGGCAGTGGGATTCAGCTGACGGCTCTTCAGCCCATGATACCCGCTGGGTCCCACATCAGAGAAAGCTTTCACTGCCTTCTTAAGGGGAAGTTTACTATAGTTCAAGCTCACAATCCCTTCCAGGTTTTAAAGAACACCATGTGGAGCACTCACTGGGAACAAGAACTTCTCTGTCACTCTAACGAAACCCTGTACGTGTGTCAGAAGATGAAATTCAACCCCAAAGCAGGGGTACACCCAGGGTGTAAAACAGCCTTGGGAAATACCATCAAAGCTAAAGAGAAGCACAGCTTCTCCTACTGAAAATTCATAGGAGCAATTGGGCAGTTGAGAGAAAATGAAATGACACAAGAATTATCCACCTTACATACTCACTGAGCGGGAAGGTGAGCATCGCCCCTAATGAACATGTTTCTGGTCTCAAGTGGCAGGCCATGGGAATATCCATAATCTGAATGTAGCTGTGGACAATCGCTCCAAAAAGTAAAAAAGTAGGTCTTCCAGTTGCAACCTTATACTAAATAACCAACATCTGTAAACTTGAAAACTCTGTCTGCTCATTTACTATGTCTCCTCTGTGCTTAATAGAGACCTATTCCAATTTGCACTTAATTGGATTACTACAGCTAATGGCAAAATGACGTGTTAAAAACATATCTTTTTGTAGTCAATTAAATTTAACTTAAATCCCACACATGCATAAAGTTATGACTGATCAGTGCACAACGCTAGTCAGCAGAAACCCAGCATGATTAAACTTCTGAAAAATTCCTCCCTGCAAAAATGCTGTGCCACTGACAGCTCTGCTGCTGACAGAGTAGCAGTTAACTTGTGATAAATTCCACAAAATTATATTCCCTATTCATTTCAGATAGGAAATAAACAAATCTAAAGTGATCTAGATGAACTGAAAGACAAAATAAATGAACAAAGAGGAAAAATATATAACCATACTTCACGTGAATCTGTATACACTGGATTGTGACTTAAAATAACTTATGTATGTGCACATTTTTGTTTACTTGTCTAGCTCAAAACATATATTTTCTTTTTTTCAGTGGCCTTCAGACTCTAAAGCTTCAAATAAATAATTTTGTTTACTTTATATTACTAAGAAATCTATCTATTCAGACATTTAAGAAACTAAAAGAAAAAAAAAGGCAGAGGACATGTTTCATTTGAAAAGAGTAGTCTTATTATCTCAGTTATTTCTAGATCAATTTTCTATGTAAAAATTTATTTTTCAATTGCCAGCATATGAATTTAGATTAGGAGTCAAAAATTAAGCGATGATCTCTGACTTCCGAGGTGCTGAAAGCCGAGTGCTACCATCACGTAAATCTTTGCAACCCTATCCTTTTCAGAGTACATGGTTAAGTTTACACTAGAGAAATTGTCTTCCTTTGTGCAAAGGTGTTACTGGGCCACACGTGAGAACAAATGCCCGAAAGCAGAGGTTAGTTCATTTTTAGTTTGCACACGTCCATCACGAAAAATAATCCAGATCAATATTACTTCTGCAAGACCAACAGCAACAAAAGCAGACAGCAATACTTTACACGCCAAGTTTTTTACGTTTGGATGACAATACAACTTATCTACGATCCACTAAACAAAACCACATCCAAACTATTCAGTAGAAAGTCTAGTTTGTTGAAAAGTCTTTGTAAATGCTATTACCATCTAGCCACTTAATTTTTCTTCTCTTCCACCTTTTACAAATATGTAGAGCAAGAACAGAGTCCTGGTGCCCGTACAAGAGAGTTTGTATCAAACTTTGCCTTGAAAAACTAAACCAGTCATGAGTTTGGAGAAAAGAAAGCTGAGTGAGCTATGCACAAGAATTATAAAATCACAAAGGCAGTAGATAAGGTGAATGTAGAACTGCTATTTAACAAATAACGCAACGCTTGAACCAGGGGACGCTTGTTGAAACTAGTCGGCAATCGAGAAAAAAGGTAAAATGTACTTTTTTATGTGATTGGTAGTGAACTTCTGCAGTTTGCTGCCAGACTATGCTGGATGCAGACAGCATTTAATCAAAAGGATTCATGGATAACAGGTCCAAAAATGTCTAGATACTAAGGGGACAAGGCAGACATCCCTAATCCAATGTCTGTGGACAGCATGAGGGGAATGGACTGCAGAACGTGGCCAGGCTTATGTGCTGTCCTTAAACAGTACATCCTATTGCCTCTGTTGAAGGCAGAATGCTGGGCCAGATGGACCCCGCTGAGATCCGCTTGGGTATTTCTTATGCTCTCTAATCTTCAAAAAGTTTTGAAGTTCATTGCTTCAAAAGATAATAAACTTTGATTCCAGGACAGAGCATCAACAATTTACAACGGTGTTCACAGATGTGTCACAGGCCAGAAGGACAGCTCACTACCACAAGAGGCGAATGCCTACCCAGAACAAGACAAAGCACTGACACGTGGTACTGTTAGAGGAAAACATCTCAAGCCGAATCCAGCAGCCTGAGAGAGGTGAGGCTGCTGCTGCTCCGTGCCCCCAGGTACAACCAGTAGCAAGGCTGAACATGTTTTTCGAACAGGCACACAGCGCACACATATGCGCCACATATATACATATATGTGGCTGGACATACATATCCCAGACAGACACTCAGAGCACTCACGCCAACACTAATGCCCTCATCCTGCTCCCCACACTCCGGCTGAGCAGGACAGAAGTCCATTAATGGGAATATATCTGTATGTCCAAGGTGGATCTCTCCAGCAGCTGGGCTCAGACACTCAGTCTGCCCAGTAGTCGCCCCTGGATCCCAGTCTCCCCCGTTGCTGCCACCTGGATATGTGAGCCCCCGAGGCTGCAGGCAGGCAGGCAGACACACACCCCCCCTCCCCGAAGCTGCAGGCAGGCAGGCGAGTGCACCCACCCACCCACCCACCCAGAGCTGTCCAGGACTCCCCTGGTCCCAACAGCCGCCCCCCTGTGCTCTCACCACGACAGAGACGCAGCTGCTCTCACACCCAGAGCTGACCTTTAGAGACCTCCAAACCCATCCTGGCCCCCAGCCCACTTCACCTACTCGCTGTCTTGTCCAGCTTGATCCTTGCTAACCATCACGCGCTCACCCACACACCCGCACTCATTCCAGCTGCTGCACCACAGACCCCCGTACGCACAGGGAGTAGACAGTCCCTCACTGGAAAAGAGCTGAAGGTGAAGTTTAATGAGGAGACAGGGCAGACTGTGCTGGTCAGGAGCAGGGCATCGCCAGACAAGCATTCTGGCCAGCCCATGCTACCATGCAAACAGACTCTTTTATTCTGTTATCCCTCTACTTCCCACATTTGTTGCTCCCCATATCACCTAAATCCCTCCCTTTTCCCACCTTTGATTCCTCCCCTAGGCATCCCATAACAAGTCCTGTGCATCCCCCAAAATGTCCCACACACCCAGCTAGCAATGCTCTTAGTCCAAAAAGCAGCCCGGAGAGCTGCTCCCGATGGCTTATGGTAATGGGTTTCACACCTGGACACTGAGGCTCTCCTGGGACAACCCTGCAAGGGGACTGGACAGGGTCTCCCTTCCTCTGGGTCCTCAGTTTGGGTTTCCACCTGCCCTTGTGCTTCTCTGGGCTTGTGGACATGGACCTTTCATGGCTCTCCCGTGATGGGCCTGGTTTGGGCTTGGGTTTGGGCTCCCCCCAGCAATGTGTCTCTGGGCTCCTCTGCGAGTGTGCAGATGAGCTTTATCACACCAGCTAACAGGTACCACTGCAGTCAGCCAGCCTTGAAACGCAACGACTTTCCAACAGCTTTCTAACCTCTAACACACAGATTTAATCTGTCACAGGTCATCTGTTTCTTAAAATAACCTGTGATGGTCAATCCTCCTTTGGTGTCTGTTAGAAATCATCACATACTGCTTGTCATAAACCAAATATGGTTATTAATGGTTAGGTAAATCATATAACGAACCAAATGGTTGGTACAAGCTGCTGTCAGTAACTTGTGCACATTGCTAACACTACAGCTTCAGCAGGCTCATCAAGGTCAACACAGCTACTCAAGTGGTTAAAGCAAAGCATTTGTGTCTCAGGAAAATTGGGGCGTTACAGATCACAGCCCCTGATCTGCAGACAGACATGCGCGGGGCCTCATCCAGCGCCCAGCCCGGCAGAGTCTCCTCACTCATGCAGGAAGGCTTTGGACCACTCTCTAGAATCACAATGCCTTTTTTTTCTTATTTCATTTTTGGTTTTCTTTATTACCTCTCTGTTGGTCTTCTGTTCCATTAAGTTGTTTTTGTGCTTCTTCAATTTTGTCTGCAAGAAAGAGAAGTCATTATTAAAATACATCTATAAAAATCCCAAGATTTTAGAAAGTCATTTACTGAAATCTGTCTTGAGCTATCTGTTTATATTTAGGAGCGATACCATTTACACATAAATATGCAGTACATTATGAGTAATACGGCCATATAAAATTTTATCATTTTTTACCAGCAAGGCTATTGACATGTTAAATTACACGGAATTGCAGAAAGAAAAGCACTGGCATTGGATGTGCAGTCAACAGCTAATCTCACCGTAGTTTTCTACCATCTATAATAATTCATGCAGTCAGGGGACTCTCTGGACTAGGTATTATGGTGCATTACAGAGTATTTTAATATGTTTTTGAAAAATGCTGTTAGACCAAGACAATGCAGTATTAAACACGGTGATACGAACAGCAAATAGGATTTGCTACGTGAAGCGACGGAGCCAATACTGTCACACGGGAGTAGCGGGGGGTGAGCAGCAGCCCCATGCTTATTCCTCTGTGAAACTACCCGGAATTTGTACACACGCAGCAGGAACAAAAAGAGGCCTCGAGTCTTTACTCTCGCGCTGTTCTTCGCAGATCGCCTGCTGCCCCCAAACACGTCGGTGTCGGGAAGGGAAGGGAATTGTGTTTCTGCTGCTGTTTGCACAGACGATCCCGCAGGAAGGGGGGACCTTGTTCTGCATGCGTGTGCGTTTGCTCGTGTGAAGCGAGAAGCAAGAAACAGGGCAGCTGGAATGAATGAAAACTTGAGACCAATTTCTTTTTGGTAGCAAACAGTCCTCTGAGTGGCTTCAGGGTAAGACGTTGTGTTGATAAGATGCAGCAGCACTAGGGCAGGCTGAGGTCCACATCACGCTATGGCCTGACCAACCAAGATCTGAGAGCTTGGAATGTGGCTTTCAGATATAAACGATCATTTTCCAAAATACCTGTGAAAGCTTTTATTTTTTTTTCTTCCTTATTTTTTGTCCTAGGAGGGACACACACAGTTTTTATAAAATTAAATTGAAAGAACAGAACATAACTGGATTCATCCTAAACCTCTCCAACTCTACTTGGTACAACTCAAGAAATGCCAGACTTCATGGCTGCCACACATAGAAGGAGGAGAAAAGCTCCGCAAAGTTCTCACCTCTTTCTTCATGAGCGTGGAGGCTATTATTTGGTCTGACTTTTACTCACTGTTCCTATACAACACAAGGTTTCTAGAAAATGGTCCTTTCTTCAACAGACTTTTAAATCAGTGGGTTTAAATGACTTCTCTAATATTTATGAGCTGAACCACTCAAGTACATTGGAACCATTTGTTCACAGTTGAAGTCTGAAATCATTTTCCAATTATTTTCTCAGTAGAACCAAAAAATTGTAACTGAAACAAACCCTTCTCACAGGTCTTAAGACCGAGTTTTGTTCAGCTCGCTCCAGTTCTGCATTTCTGCCTTTCAAAACCACCACCAGGTTCCCTTCCTCAATAAAGCTGAATAATTTCTCCCCTGTACATTGTCCCAGAGCACGCACCAAAACATCTCACAAGGATGCTAACTGGGCAGACTCCCAGAGCTGGAGCGAATGAAGCTGCTAACGAGAAAGACTACCACCGCAATTTTAAAAGCCAAACCTCCTCCTTCTTCCTCTGAGGTCAGCGAGACATACGTATATATTTAAAGGGAAGTTTTATACACAGTCAAGATCTTTTGTACTGACTCAGTGGCTGCTGAAGACAAACACAAGCAACTCAAAGAAAACAACCCTTCGCTAGCTCTTTGCCAACCCAGTCATGCAGGCTTACTTTAAACAATGAAGACTTGGTATTTAACATCTTCCTGGATTTCAGCTACAGCTGAAATACTGCATGTATCTATACATTTTTGTATAGAAAGGGCTGTAAGTAACAATTTCTAACCAAAATAAGAGGAAACTAACAAAGCGTCTTCTATATACATGTGCCACTAATGCTATTACAGAAAAGCGTATCTAACAATCCTACACTGTTTTCCCACAGATTATTGCTTTACAGAAAGGTGACGCAACAAGCAACTTAGAAAGTTGCAGGACAGCTGATGAAACATGTGAACACACAGGAAAAAAAATAAACATCAACAAATTAACCCTGTAAGTGGAGCTGTAAGATTTACCAAAAAGCAACAAGCAATCAAAACCATAGGTTGGCTATCAAACTCATTTCCCCTCTGTTTAGAGATATATCTAATGCACAAGATACGGTGTTTATCTCTTGAGAGGGTATGGAAGATTTGGCACCAAAATTTATACTCAAGTACACCGACAACTGTAGTTTCATTATTAAAAGAATTATCTGCGTATTTCAAGTAAATGCTACAATAAATGTATGCATTTAAATTGACGATCATTCTATTTTATAGAGAAAAATTACTTAAGTAATTTGGAAGCATGCTACATTGGATTGCCAGAAAGATTAAATGCTTTCATCTTCTTAGCTGAATTCTTATTTAAAAAACAAACAAACAAACAAAAAAACCAAAAACACACGTTCCTTTCAGAAATTCGCAACCACTTCTTTGTCAGACTGTAATCCCAAACAAAGAAACACAGATAACAGAAATAATAACTAGGTAAACATATGCTTGGTGCCCAGCCAGAAAGTCTCCTGCGCTTCCTGCATCTCCTGAAATGCTTCCCCAACGAATCCTATTTGTTGCATATACGTCTTCCTTCCCGTGGAGGTATCTCTGCGCAGAACACTTTCGAGCATCGTGAACACCGAAAAAATTCCCTGTTGGTTCTGGAAACCAAGACACTGATTTTGTCTGTCAATGAGGCACAGGTACTAACATGGGTCTGCCCGCTAGACGTTTCGTTGAGGACTGCATCCTCGCAACGACCCCTATCACACACCTACCTGCTCCTCTTACTGCGCCAAGGCACGTTTAACTCCGGTCAACGAAATCTGTGGCAGCCGCTTCCCAGCCTGCCGCATTTGACAACTACAGATCCTATACGGGCGACTACTTGACAAACCGCTGCGTTTCAGGCTGGAAGGAAGAACCGGGTTACCCCGAACCGCCACGGAGCAGGCGGGAAGAGCAGGCTGTCAACCACGCACCCCGCTGACACCAAAACCCCGCGGTTCTTCCGACAACTCCCACGGACGCCAACAATAACTTGCTAAATAACATCAAATTTATATTAACCAGTCGTTTCCTTCTCCTTTGTCTCGTTAAATTAGCCTTATGTGAAACATTTTGAGGCAAATTATTTCAGACAACGTACCATACTCTTTCATAATTATATTATAGATTCTCTAACAGTACACACCTTTGAAAACTCTTTATAAGCGAAAATACATTACACAAAAATCATCTGCAAAACCCAGGAGGAAATGAAAACTGCAAAGTCCACTACTAATTACAAATAATATTATCCGAGCCAATACTCACTTGATTTAGTATTGTTTCAGATTTGAAACTGTGATACTGAAGATACTGTCTAATCTGAAAATTTTACAAAGGAAACATTTCTCTGTCACTGGGATATTACTTACTTTTATCAGGATAAGACAAAATAATTTAACTAATGGAAATTTCTAATACATGGCAGGCACAGCACCCTCTTTATTTCTCATAAAATGACAGAATAGTACATATCTTGATGACTGGATTATTGTAAGACCTATCCTAATGTCCCCAGCCTTCGGCAGACAGCCTTCTGGAGCAGCACGCATCTAGGAGCAAACGATGACGGTGACAGACACGCTCTCATTTAAGATGGGACACTTCTCACTAAGCACTTACTAGAGGGGGAAAAAGCTGAGCAACGATAAAAGAGGAAATCATGATATGTGCCGCTGTATAGAGAGGAGACTACGATAGCAGTGTCACAAGCCACAGAGCCAGCTCTTGGTTATCCCCGGCAGGTGCATACCACAAAAAAGCAAAGCACAGGTAACACTGTAGAACAGTTTTTTATATATATGTGTGCATGTGTGTAAAAGGAAATGAAACAACATGGGTGCAATGTCTTTTCTTACTCCAGTATTAAACCTTTTCACATTATTGTCCAACACAGCTCTCCCAGCAAGTATGTGCTGCGTGGAAATATCATCAAATTCCTTGGGGTTTTAAATATATAATGTAACTGTGCTTTTTAGGAACGCAAGGAAAGAAGATTGGCACGCAGTAAAATATGCTGCTTGTTTTACACGCCTCCTGCTGTGATAGATCATTAAATGGATACCAACAGTCTGAGTTAGTGACAGTGGTGCTGTGGTGGGTTTTTAAATGAAAAAAATAAACCAGATTTTTCACCAGCTTTACTTTCTCTATTTTTGATCTTCACTGAGAGATATAACCTCACAGATTTTAATTACACCACAAATAAAATGTAGTTTATAAAAATCTTTACTTTTTTTTTTTTTTTTTTTAAAGACATCAGCATATCAACGTATACAAACTTGGACACGTTTACGTGTATTAGAAATGCGTTAGGAATTTTCAAGAAAAATTTTAAAGGCCTTATTTATATGGTCAGTTAAGGAAGAAAAATAAAGGTTTAGGAACTTCAGCAAGGAAAGCAGAAATACTTAATAGCGTGAGGTTTGCAAAATATGATACCAGTAACTTCTGACAGCAGTTTAAGCTGGAGCAAAAGAAATTTTCCAGTCGTGGGTTTGTTTGTGGGTTTTGTTTTGGTTTTTTGCTCACGAAAGAGAGTCCCTGTGCCAGTGTAATGAGATGACTTTGTCCTGCTGAACAAGTCCCCCTGTGCAGTGAGAACACACACAGGAATGGAGCAGCAGTCACTGAGGAGGACTGCTTTTAAGCAACTAGGAAAGCTTACACGGAGGGAGTGGGTGGGAAATGTTCATTAAATTTAAGAAAAATGCTCAAACACGAATATTTTTCATTGTACATATGTGCATGTGCCTGTATCACTGTAGAAAGGGGTTTTTTTGGCTTCTTGATGAAGACACAGAACTTCTGCTCTGAAACAATAACATGGGCTTTGTTTTTATTTTTTCTAATCTCACATACTCTGTTTATGGATAAGTGGAAAATTAGCAGATTTACACCATATTGGATGCTATGAACAGGCTACTTCATAAAAACTTTAAAAAATACAAGTTCGTATCTTGCCTGAAAGGCTAGGGTTTTATATTCAAATATTTAACCAAAACAGCAGGAAGGAAAACGTCAGCATTTTTTTCCCTTCAGTTAAATGCAAGAACAACTCTCAGGCCTTATGCCTGAGTCATCCTAAAAATACCTCCAGCAACACAGCTTCAGATGGCAACAGTTTTTCCTTCTTGCTTTCTCAAAAAACTCTCTCTCTTACCTTACTCCATCAGAAGACATCTGAAAAGTAAATCTAAAAATCACTTTGCATGTTTTTCAATGCACACAAAGAAAGATATTGCTTTAATTATATTTTCTTGCATTGATCGTCTAGATCACTAGCAGAGAACTGCACTGACAAAAGCTGAAGTACATTAACGCAATCACACTGTATGCATTGGGCAGTATTACCAAAAACAGCATCATAGGTGGGTTTTGGTTTTTTGGGGGGGGGGGGCGGGGGGCACAGTGTGAGAAAACCACCGAGGAAAGTTCAAAACACTGCATTTCCCATCGCTACTTGAATTTGGACAGCAAGTGAAACAAGGCTGAGACCCTGTGTGAAATCTTCATCTTCTGAGTAATTGCAACTCACCAGGCTAACGCACCAGTAACAAAGAGCTTGGCGTCTCACTGGATCAGAAGTGTTTCTGAAAGCATCACAAGACCACCACGCATAAATACATCAATAAATAAATAATCAAAAAATGCCCTGAGCACCAGACGGGTGGTGCAGACAGGCACAGCATCTGAAGAAGAGCCCAGATTTGACACAGAGGGACCCAAGCCCACCCCCACGTCCCACTTTAGCCACTTCACGCCTTGCCCAGCGGGAAGCCTCACGCTTCAAGCATCGGTGCCCAGGCAGCGCAGGCAGCGGCGCGGGCTGGAAGGGCAGCCGTACGGGCAGCGAGGCCAGCCGCACGAAGCTGATGCACCACGCGAAGCTGATGCAAGCTTGGAGCGCGTCCCTGGGTGGGGGTTTCTCCTTGAGAGGGGGGCACCCGCCAGCTCTCCCCTTGGCACCGGAGGCAGCGTTTAGAATCATAGAATCATAGAATTGTTCTGGTTGGAAGAGACCTCCGAGATCATCGGGTCCAACCATTAACCTATCACTACCAAGTCCCCCACTAAATCATATCCCTTAGGGCCTCATCTAAACGCCTTTTGAATACCCCCAGAGATGGGGACTCCACCACCTCCCTGGGCAGCCTGTTCCAATGCCTGACAACCCTTTCGGTGAAGAAATTTTTACGAATGTCCAATCTAAACCTCCCCTGGTGCAACTTGAGGCCATTGCCTCTTGTTCTGTCGTCTGTTACTAGGGAGAAGAGTCCGACCCCCACCTCTCTACAACCTCCTTTCAGGTAGTTGTAGAGAGCAATAAGGTCTCCCCTCAGCCTCCTTTTCTCCAGGCTAAACATCCCCAGTTCCCTCAGCCGCTCCTCACAGGACTTGTGCTCCAGACCCTTCACCAGCCTCGTTGCCCTTCTCTGGACACGCTCCAGCACCTCAATGTCTTTCTTGTAGTGAGGGGCCCAAAACTGAACACAGCACTCGAGGTGCGGCCTCACCAGGGCCGAGTACAGGGGGACGATCACCTCCCTACTCCTGCTGGCCACACTATTTCTGATACAGGCCAGGATGCCATTGGCCTTCTTGGCCACCTGGGCACACTGCTGGCTCATATTCAGCCGGCTGTTGACCAACACCCCCAGGTCCTTTTCCGCCGGGCAGCTTTCCAGCCACTCCCCCCCAAGCCTGTAGCGTTGCCTGGGGTTGTTGTGACCCAGGTGCAGGACCCGGCACTTGGCCTTGTTGAACCTCATACCATTGGCCTCGGCCCATCGATCCAGCCTGTCCAGGTCCCGCTGTAGTGCCTGCCTGCCCTCCAGCAGATCAACACTCCCTCCCAATTTGGTGTCATCTGCAAACTTACTGAGGGTGCACTCGATCCCCTCATCCAGATCATTGATAAAGATATTGAACAGGACTGGCCCCAGTACTGAGCCCTGGGGAACACCACTTGTGACCAGCCGCCAACCGGATTTAACTCCATTCACCACAACTCTTTGGGCCCGGCCATCCAGCCAGTTTCCTACCCAGCGCAGAGTACGCCCATCCAAGTTTAACCCCAAGGCACCCTGCCTGCAGCAGGGGGTACCCGCCAGGGGCCGGGGAGGATGCAAAAGCACCCGTGCCCCATGGCGAGGAGGCTGCGATGCTTGGCTTTTCCCTTTCACTAGGAGGGGGGAAAGGCTCTTGACAACCTGCTAAAAGAAGAACGCCGTAGTCCTAATGCGTTTCGGTTAACTGAGATGAATCCCAAGACTTCCCTTAACCAGCTAATTAAAAAAAAAAGAAGAAGAAAAAAAAAAAGGCAAGAGTCTTGTCTGTACACGGAGCCCATTAGGTTAATTGAGAGCGCGGTGCAGCTGGTGGGGCGGCTGGCAGGGTGCTGCCTCTTGCCCGTCCTCGGGAAAAGCGGAGGCTCGGCAGGCCCCTGCACGCAGGCTTCCCCGCACGGCGGGACAGGCTCCAAACCCAAACCCCAAGCGGCAGAGCCAGGGGAGCGGGTCCCGACCGCAGCCCGGGCTCGCAGCGGGAAGGAGGGATGGCAGCACCGGCCCTCGCTGCAGAAGGAGGGGACCCCGCAGCCAGGAGGTGCGGGGGCTGGCAGAGCCGGGCACCTGAGGATGCCTTTGATGGCCCAGAGCTCCCACCGCTGCCTTCCTGCCGCAAAATGAACACCTACGGGGCTGGCACACAGCAGCAAAAGACATTTCACGAAACCCCTAGGACGAGGCACTCTCCTCGCTCAAATTTAAATCTACTTTTAATTAGAAACCACTCTTCCGTCCCCATATATTTCCCTTTTCTAATTTAATGAGAAATGCTCAAGATTAAAAGGAAGATATCAGATGAGGCAAAAACAGTCCCTCCGTCTTCTCTTCAATTCTACAGTGTGGGAACTCGACACCTTTTGGCATACGGTTTGTTCCGTGGTTTCTCCTTTCCTGTTTGGGGCATAGAGAATCACAGCACCACGGCTTAGCGGGTTGCCAGACACTGAGCCTGATAGCACGGACGTCCCCAGCCTACCATAAATGCAAGGTAAAACAGATTAAATCTGTTTGTCAGATGCTACTGGGTTTGAAGACTGTTCATACAAGCTGTAACAGAGAGGAGAAAAAAAGACCTCTTGAGAATTATGTGACTTCAAAACTCTTAGCAGCTGGTAGGATGATGCAGGAGCAGTTGTCATTTTAAAAACTATCAACTACTTTTTTAAACATCTTAAATGAGATTTAAAACATCTTAAAATGTTCTGCTAGTCATTATAACCTTGACTAATGACCTGTTTGATCAGTTTTTCAGGGAAATTTTATGCATTTTCATTTTTGTGTCAACTTTGAATGTTCATCATACTCCCTGCCATACATAATTATTTGCATTTAAAATTGAAAAACCCATGACAGATACTTTACATAACCCCGTTGAAAATAGAAGATAAAAATCCTCCTATTCTCCTTCTTCATTTTAAGAAAAAAAGAGGCTTGCGTATTTGAAAATATGATCTGTAATCTGCAGATTAAATTAGTACCAGCAACGAACAGCTATACTGTATATACAATAAAACAGTCAATGGAGAGGTTGCATATAAACTAAATATATAATAGCTTTATCCTTGCCATCGCATGTATTACTTAAGCATGTATTACTTAAGCACGGCAAGGGCTCCTGATGAGGCTGACAAGTTGCATGCGCATAAATTACATAAGCACTTTGCATATGAACCCAAACTCAGTCCCTGTGTCATCAATTTACGATTGGAGGAGCTTTCAACTTTTTTTTTGTTTACATGATTTGAATTTTTATTATGAGGCTTTTAAACTCATTAAAAATTGAGCACGGGGCGGGGGGGGGAAGAAGATTTTTGGATGGCTGTCGCCTTACAGTACTAGTGGCAGAAGGATACAGCGAAGAGCGAGGCACCTGGGGGGACAGGCACAGTAGCTGCCAAGCATAAAAATTCAGAAGTGCAGGTGAAGTATCTTCAGAAATATCTCCTGCTGGGCACCTTTTCACCCTGCATAAGCCACTGTGCAAGGGTGGCACTTTCCACGGCGAGTCCCTTTGCCACCTGCCCCACGAAGCCAGGCGATCCTAGATCCTATGTGCGCTTCTGAGAGCCATGAGCTGTGCCACCAGAAAGAATTCATTTACACCTTGTCTCACTCCTGTACCGAAGCACAAACGCAGGTACTGATTGCAGTTCCATTTGCATAGCTCCTAATCAGCCATCTAGCACAATAATTACGCCATTGCTATGCTGATGGCTACAGCATTGTTCTGCCCCGACTGCCAAATTCTAGCTGTGCACCTAGGACAGGGTGATTACTATCACTAAAATGTGCTTAATAATTATTTAAGAGCCTCTAGGGCATTCACTGTTCCAGGCTTAATTTCAGCTTTCTGGGGTTTTTTTTGTTTGTTTGTTTGGTTTTTTCTACACCTAACCCAGTATCGGGGTTAAAAATTAAAACAGAATATTAAAGCCGACCACACGTTGCTCTAGCTCACCACCTTCTCCAAGCTGCTGCTATGAGCACCTTCATACCTTCTGCACTAAGAGAGGTTCCCTCTCCCTGGTAGGTTTACTGGCCTTTGACCTCACGTCCCAAAACTGGAAAAAAGCGTGGTTTTCATGCATTCATTTTTTTAAAGCCTGACACAAATTAAATAAATGCCAGTGAAACCCCTGCATTACTTTTTTTAAAAAAACAAACCTTTTCCACTCACCAAAAACATATGTAAAAGTAACAATGTGTGGGGCCCAAAAGATTTCTTTAAATTTCTGTATTTTCTCCAACACAGATCCTATACGGAAGCAGCAAATAGTCGAGCCAGCCACGCCTCAGCCAAACAGGGGGGAAAACTTTCCATCCATCTTTCTGGTACTCCGGAAAGCACTCGTCCTCAACTGCAAGGGTGCTGAGGGAGGGCTTGCCCAACGCAGAAAGGAACAAAACTGGTTCAGCAGGTAGAACAGCATCAGAAGTCGGTGTTTCATCACCTGAGACAACAGCGCGGAGGCTTTCTTCAAGTTCTCCGAGGGGTCAAACTGCTCTGTAATTTATTCCTCTATTTCTGGAGTTCCTCAAACGCTACCGAATTTTACAAGGCAGAAATCATGTAAGTAGATAGATTCAGCACTGAGGAACCTAAAGTACCAACAGCCCTGTTTAAAAACAGATCAGTTTTCTTAAGCTTAGCATACCTTAAAAAATATCTCTGCTGAGATCCTGAAATCTTGATAGAAATGGTTTAAATGACTCGATATTTAGTAGGACTTTAGACACTGAAGTTGTTATAATTACCTGATATTAAGCTGGACAATAAATAGCACTGCTGGCTAAGAAAAAAAAATGGTTTTTTTGATGACACTAAGGAAAAATGAAGCAAAGCAAAAGCCGACAAGCCAAGCCAGAAGTCCAGCCCAACATCTTGCTTCCAGCAGCAGCCAAGAGCACAAGTCGAGGGAAAAGCAGAACAGGAGACGTGGTAAGTCCCGGACTCTAAAACCACGCAGCTCTGAAGCAAGCCCCAGAAGCTGTATTTGAACCTCACAGGTCCCACAGATTATTCCTACATTCGTTTCTCCAAGTGTGCTTTGCATCCGTGTGAGCATTTCACATCTCTCTTCTTCAAACTGCAGGGCCTCATCTACTTAGTCATTCCTTATACAAAAGCTGTTCAACAGACTTACGACCTCTGCAGCTTTTGCAGTACCATTTTATCCTCTTTGGAGGTAGAAGTGAAGAAGGGAAGGAGAATTAGGAGGCAGGCGTCAGAATCAATCCCACTGTTCAAGAGGAAGGCACACCACAGACACTACTGTGACAGATACGTTTTTTTCTACTACTGCCATAAACATTCCTAATGTTTTATTCGTTTTTTGACAGCTAGTGAGTATACAGTTGACTTCTCCACACAAATATACGACCCCCAGATCTCATGCCCGAGTGTTAACAAGCAACTCAATTTAAATGAAAAGTTAGAATATTTTTCCTGTGGACATCACTTTGCATTTATCTGCACTGAATTTCATTTGTCATTTTATAATATGGTTGCACAGCAACCTAATGTCATTTTGAAATCCTTTGCATTTTCATTTGCATCTTCATCTTCACCTCCATGGATAACTCCATCAAAGCAGCAACGCTGCCACTTCACTATGCGTGCTCTTTCCCGGATCACTCAAAAGAACGAGAATCGACAGAGGCACATTTTTATTAACTGTAAAATGGCAGGCAGTGTTTGTCTGCTAAGGAAAGGGTATCGACTGCTAAATGTGTAAATATCAGCCTCTCGATAAATTTACACACAAGAGATTTTTCTTCTGGGGTGTGTCGAGGGAGTTCACTTGATACTCTGTCTTTCTGCTTTAAAACCCTGTCCTTATTTCCAACCTGTCTTTAAAACCCAGCCTCCCCAAACACCATCGTCTCAGAGAACGTGCCTCTGGGTCATCCCCTCCAGCCAGCCTGCCCACTCCTTTCCTCACCAGCTCCTGTCAGCACTGGAGCATCTTCATGGATCGTCCTTATATCTGCACCGACTCTAACACACAGCTTCGGACTTCTTCCAGACCAACGGTCAGCTGCCATTTCATGCTATTCGGTAAATCCACTTCGAACAGGGGTGCAAAATCACGCTCACCTTCAAATTCAAAATCCTTCTTTAGTATAACTAAACATTAAAAGCAAAGTTAAAGCTTTTCATTAATTTAACTAAGGTATCTCATTTTTTGCTTGCTTGTTTTTCCAAGAACTTAATAGGTCTTAATGTTACAAGCCAAAGTGTGTGAATACAGTCCAACATATGAAGTCATAATGGCATCAGTGGGTCTTAGTGCTAAAAAACCAAAAACCTGAAAATCCACAATTAACTTGTTAAGCTAAACCTTGCTCTGTGGACTTTGCAAGTTTATTTTTCCACAGTAATTTTCTGGTTTTGCCCTGTTTTTTTTATATGCCGAATGAAATGTTACTAGCTGCAGCTTTAAAGTGAAAAACAACAACTGAAATTGGATTGACAAAAAGAAAAATGCCTTTGAAAAACTAGTCAGTACAAGCTGATGTAGGACTAGGTGTACCTGAAACACAAAACTTAAGCAAAGGCACAAAGATATGATATTTTCTTGTTAACAGCGTGCTCCATCCATGAACAGGGGCTTAGCCACTCTAAGAGGCTTACAAACAAAACAGCCCCAAGCAGTTCATGTTCCCTTCTCAGGGCAAACACAAATTGGGGGTGGAAAATACACATATTAAGCCAGTACCTCACTTCGGTGATGTATTTTACTTTTCTCCTCTACCTGCTCCCATCCTCCCCCAAGACTCGAGATGAAAACTAGGTGTCAAGTATCCCATTGAGCACTTGGTGTTCTCCAGTCCTTGAACCATTCCCATCAAAGACAGTGCGAGCGAGGATAAACCACCTCTCCAGAAACCGCGCGTGCCCTACACAGCGTTACGTGGACCCTAAAACAGAGCAGGGAAACTGTGGATCGATTACCCTAAATCATACAAATTTGCCAGACACTTCCCAAGGTACTACCTTTGGGAAGGAGGGGGCCATTCGGCAGGCACGCCGAGAGGAAATCAGGCACGTAAAAGGGAGATGTTCTGTGCCGAAAGGAAATAAAGACGGATCATATATATATTCACCAATACACTCCCAGCAAATTGGGATGAGCTGAAACGACAAACAATGCCGCAGCTGTGGTATTTTATTACTTTTAAAGAACTATTAGACATGAGTTACTAAGTCGCTAACCATTAATTGAAGTAGAAATTGCAAGCTGACCTTGCAGAGTGCCCCACAGCACACAGCCACAGGTCCTACACCATAACCCTTCGGCACCGTAAAAAAACTAGGTGTCCCACTATTTAGGTTGCTTATTCAGGGGCTGATAAGCCTTGTAAGACAAGGCTGTACAAAACAACTGCTTGCTTTTTTTTCAGGGAGAAGGGATGGTGGGGAGGGAAACATCCCGGGGTCCAGATTCAGCCCGTGTCCTGCCAGCTAGTAACCTCCCATCTAAACAGTATCTGTCTCTTCAGGAAAAATAGAGGACTTGAAGTTTTCTGTCACAGGAGGCCAAGTGACAAACGTCCACATTATTACAAAGGGATTATTTTCTGGTCACAACCACGCACCAGCCTGCTAAGGCTCTGCTCAGCTTTAAGCACCTACCCGGTTACCCTGCAAACCGCACGAGCCACTTTCAAGCTCCCCCGCTCCTCTTCCCCAATTCCCGTAAAACGCAGGTTTCCGCTCGGAGCAGGGCTGTGCTGGTCCCAAGGCACTTGTTAAAACCTGTCTCCGGCGCAGCCAGCTCGCATCTTGTCTCTCTCCTCCTCCGTGCCTGCTCTGGCTGGCCCCGGGAGCCGAGGCTGGCCCCGGGGGGACACCGCTGCTGCTGGCTCCCTGGTGGGACACCGCTGCCGCCGCAGGTCCCCCCGGCAGGCACCCTGTCCACCCCAGCTCACCTGGAAAGGACAGCGCTGCCCTGACCCTGACCGCTGCAAAAAGTCAGAATTGCTCAGAGCAGGCAAGTCTGGTAAAAGGGAGCAGAGACGAAGAACCCGGCATGATTTATAAGCACCGCTGACGAACAAAAATGTGTTGCAATAGAGCCCCGGAAGGTCTTTTCTGGGGCTGAATTTATAGAGGAAGGGAATAAACAGTGAAATCTTCAATGACTCTTCCAAAGTAGAGTCCTGACCAAAAGTGATTTTGTTTTTTTGGGTTGGTTTTTTTTTTTTGGTGGGGGTGGGTGTTTTTGTTAAAATATTTGCTGCGTGCCCTGCATTGTAACCAGCATCAAATGTGAACAAAAAAATTGAAATGCTCTCTCTCTCTCCCCCTCCAAGAAATGTAACAAATTTCTCCCCAAGAAACAGAAGAAAGTAGGCTGAAGTATCTCAGTGGCATTCCTTTTTTGATTATCTCTGAGACACCCCTGGACAACAAATAAGATCTTGAAAAAAAATCCTGGAATGTTGACACTGCAAATTTAGTTCATTAATTTTTATACAAAAAACTAGTTATCAGAAGAAGCTGAGATGGTTTTGTTTAGTAAATACAGAATAGGAAACAAATATGGTAGTACACAGATAGTTAAGAGTATCATTAAAACTCTTATCATTAAGAGTATCATTAAAACTCAAACATGCTAAACAGTGTTTTGAAAAATGAAGCAAAAATTATATAGATCCACTCACATTCACCTCATCCCAACAAGAAGTACAGTTCCTATTGCCATGGAACAGCAAACCATTATGATTTCTTTAAAAAAAAAAACAAGTAAAAAATGAAAACCAAAACCTAGCCCTCCTCTTCCCTCCTTTTTCTAGGTTCACTGCTGAAATTTTCTTTCTCTACTTGCAAGCTTGGGAAGATAATTAACTAGCTGCTTCTTATACACCTACAAAATGATAGCACTCTGCAATCTGAACATCACCCGGGTGTTTTTTCCTTTTTTATTTAGAATTCACACTGAATTTTGCGTCGTCTGATTGAAGATGAGGGGGCGGTGAGGAATGCGTGGGAGAAAGCCACAGCAAGCTGCCGCACACACCATCCCATCCCGCGTTTGGAAGTGAACAATTAAGCCTGGAAGGAGCTCGCTTCAATAGCGATGTGCCGAAGCGAGCATCCAGGGACTTCAAGTCCTCAAATAGATGATACTTTTTTTTTTTTTTTGGCCTTTAACAGAAACATTTTACACAACTCAACCTCATGCCACAAGAGTAGAAAGACTCGCATCCAACTTTATTAACTCATTTACAGTAAGATTTTTTTTTTTTGGTTTGTTTTGTTGGAACAATGACTTCTGGAAAATATGGTGAGTCGGAGAAGAAATTATTAGAATATGCTACTTGACTAAAACAATGAAAATGCAAACCCAGTATAATGTCCTGAAACTGCTTTTTGCTTTTGTTTTTAACATGTCTGCTTGGACATTTTCTTGGTAGCGTTAAAATTAATGACTTAAGAATCAGCCCCGAATTTTTAAAACTACAAAGATTTTCAATGGCATTTTCCCCATGTATACCCTAATCTGTTTATTTCGGTTTTAAATATGTCTTACCTATTTACAGAAGTATTTTTCTCAATTTTTTTTCAACAGCTCAGCTAAAATAAATTTCTGCTCAAAGTTTCCACATTTCCAGCCAGAGAAAGGGTAACTGAGACAAAAATTGTGCATGGTTAAAAAGAAGAAAAATAACATTGGAAACTTTGCACGCACAAAGAAGGGAAGTAGGAGAGAACGAGGCCAACTGGACAACCTCTCTCACTCTTTAATTTCTCTTCTCTGAGGAGGTTCACAGCGGCTAGCAGACCACTGAGTCTCCCTGACCTAGGCACTTGGAGTTGTGTTGGAGGAAAAGGCTCCACCAACTTCTCACTAGAGCTTGCGAGAGCCCCTACTAAACACCAGGAAAGTTTCAACCGAGCCTCACATGCACCGAAGGGGCGTTACACGAGGAAAGTGAAAAGGTGTTGGGGGAGAGGAAAAAAAAAAGTCCACAGCTGTCCATCTGACACTTTCTCCTGATGACAACCTGCGATGGAAGACAGAGATGCATCGCTTTTCACCGACGCACACAGCTGAGCCAGGCCTGCAGTGATGTACCGGGGCACCCATCCGGGGAGCGGGAAGGCACCCGGTGGCAGATCTCACGGCGGACACCTTCTGCCTCTGCAGTTTGGGTGCTCTTTCCTTGGAAAATCTTAGCAGATCATTAGTGATCACCTGCCAAGGAACAAGTGCTGCTTCCCTAACATTTATTCTTCTCCAAATACTTATTCTTCTCCCTAATGCTTATATCTTCTCCAAATTTACCTTGTTCATTGTTATAAACCATCAGGCAAAACTGCTGGAATGACCAGATTTCCCAGCGCAAAAAAAACAGGAGCAAGGCTGGGCTCGGTGCTCCTCAACCTCTCTCAGGTCTCCTCTCTTGCCAACCCCTCCTGTGCCAAGAATCACGTCAGCAAGACCTTCCTGCTCCCCTCTACTGCCACCAGATTCACCCGGTGCTACTATTTAAGGCTGTGAGTGGTAGGACAAGGTGGGCATCCACCAAGTGCACGTATCTGGTATTGCCCACATGAACCACAGTAGGTCAAAGGCTTCTGATGCCTCCAACTTGGGGAAGACCTCGGGTTGTGCCCAGAGCTCAGACAGCACTTCCCTCTCTTTCTTTGTGGTTCTCAAAAATAGAAGCAAATATTTTGCTCTGTGTTGAAACAGGTGAGGGAGAAGGAAAGGAGACAGGACAACAAAAGCAAGATAAAAGATATTCTGGGGAAAAAAGAGAAGAAAATGATGAAGTACAATACAAAGCCAATAAACAGTGTCTATGCTGTAGAAATGATGCACTGAAACAATTTTCTTCTCCTTTTTCTTTCTCCTTCCTGAGAAGATGATAGATCAGTTCATACTTTGAGGATTCTACTTAGGAGAAATCACAGCAAGTAGGAAAATATTAAACACGTGATTTCCCATTTCTTTCCCCTTGTAAATAAACATTGGGCAATGTTTTATTGGTGACTAAATTTAATTAAAATATATACTCATACAGCAGATGACCTGATGTTTTCATGTCTTTGGCAGTCTCTCTGTCCAGCTTCTCATTTGCTGTAGTTACAATTCATAACTACAATCCAAATAACCTCAGGTTAATCCTGAGGCAGGATTAACCAATTTCTTACAGGTAGTCAGGTATTTGGCTTTTGGCTTCATACTTTAGAATAAATCTTAAGCATATAATACTTTATAACAACAAACCAAACCAAAACCCCAAAGCCACCCCACCCCAAAAGCCAACAACACCCCCCATTCATGTCAAGCTTATGGTTTGGGTCTTTAAATAACTTAGCTCTCATTTCTTTTATCCAATTTAGTAATTACTTCCAACCATATTCAACTGTGACAGTTTTATTTTTTTAAGAACTTCCAGAAATTAAGTTTTATTCAAACTGAACACTCAATAAGTATTCATTAACAACTCACACCAGGATTCAGTAACAGAATCTGACCTTAATTACCAATTAAGGACAAAATTTACACTTTCACACTCCTAGTAGATAATTTTGAGGATTTTGGTGGCTGCAATTTCATTACAGTAAACAAAAGATTTGGAAATTGTGACTCCAAATTTAGCACAAAAGCAGAGACAAACCCAATGGCGCTCAATAGAAAACCCTTGTAAAACTGGGGTTGAAATATGGAAAAACAGATGCCATTTTCAAATTATTACCAGGACATAGTTCTGAGCACGCATACAGTTTAAGTCCCTGGCATGATCCACGATTTAAATACAGCCTGTTACACGACACCTTAGGAGTCACTTCATCACCGGACAGCAAGAGCAATGCAACCCAACCAGTACATTAGCAGCCTAAATTGTGGACTACGGAAAAGTGATTCTACTTGGAAGGCTGTGTTACAAGAAGCATGCTAAGGGAAAAAGCCATGATCAAACAGCACTGAAATACATAAAGAAATAAACAGGTCAAATCCCTGTGTCTCTTTAAACTACTCATACATTCAATTTATGACCTGTTGGTGTGCGGCACTGCGGAACTGACCCGCAGGTCTCGATGATTCTCTGAAAATAACCACATACTGCACAAGGTTCATTCCTGGGCACTTTGCTGATTTATTTTTTTAATTCTTTGTGGGAGGGGGCGGTATTTGCAGATAAAATGTTGGGTTGCTTTAGGAAAAAATATAGACAATAATAATAGAACTATTTCAAAACCAGAAAAATTTCAAAGGGCAATAAAAATACTTAGGAGCCTCCAGAAGATTCCATATGAGAAGAGTCTAAAAGTATACAGCAGTTTAATTTACAGAGAGGTGGAAAATATTTGACATAATGCAGGTATGTAAAATAATAAATGTTATAGGGAAGGTCAAGCTGAGCACTACTGGAAAAAAAAGACCAAACTGAAACCTCATAAATCTTATTTCTGATATCAAGATGTAGGTCTTAGGAGCTGAACTTCCCACCGGTTCTGTTTTACCAGTTTACCTCTGCTTTCACTGCCTCCTTGCTTTCAGGCAGGTATTTAAAATATATTGTGTTTGAGATTTAGCTTTCCCACTGCAAATGAATTCATTGATCAATTCTGTTTGAAAACACTAAAGAGAAACCCTTTTAAATACAATTAGACATCAGCTCTTGGGCTTTTGTCATGAAATACTGAAGCTGTGTACAGGGGAATCTCAACACTCACATTATTAAGAAGAACACACCCTGGTAAGGGCAAACAGATAACGTTTGCAATGGAGATCAAATGTGACTTTCAGAACACCACCCAGCTACTAATTGCACTGCATGAAAGGTTAAAAAAACCCACAAAACAAAACACCGCAGTCCACAGCCAATTCTCGCAAAATTGCCCGCTGAACCACTTGTTATTCTCCCCCGAAACACTTCGCAGGGGCCACTTTGAGACAGGATACTGATGAATCACTCTGGGTTTGTTTTAAAGAAATGAGGAAAGAGTTAAAAATAATTCTCGTTGCTTTAGAAACTGACATCCTTTGTTTTGGCTGAGATGAAATACCATTGCATGCATGCAATACTCTTTAAACTTGCCATTATTCCAACAATAACTAAAGCTATTCTAAGAAACTACCACCCAAAAAGATATCACTGCAGATTTACAGTAAGTTTGCCGTCGCAAAGTTGGGAGTATACTCGCGATATTACCAAAAATGCTCAGCTGAGCCTAGTTTGGAGCGACCTGACTGTAACCACCAAAACATGACAGTAACTTGCTGCCCACCGACTCCAGCACAAACACTTCAATCAAAATAGCAATAGGAGCTTTTCTATTTTCAACAGCAACTTGAAGCTAACCGTATTTTCAGCAAATGCAATACTCAAATCATTAAGATGACATTTCTAACACCAGGACATTAAAATACTGCTGAAATTTAACGATGAAGCTCAAACCGTGTGGTTTTAACACGCGTTTTAGCTTTACTATTGCATTTCACTTAAATTGCAACCTTTTAGACCGCCGAACTCAGATTCTCGTCCTGGCTGACACGGACACTTCTGCCCTAGTCACAAGCGTACCTGACCACTGACCCTTCAGTATTTCTTTTAAACAGCACAGGCTTTTAAACTTGCAAGCTGTTTGCTTTTACGTTGGCACCGCTCCATCTAAAACCATCTTAATTATTAGAACTCAAGCGTGGAAAGGGATTCTTGTTTTGCAATATCTTAGCTTCCACAAACCTGTTTCCCAAGCCCATCCACGCGCAGCCATCTCCTGCGCTCTCCCCGCTACCCGTCCGGAGTCCCACCGATGGCTCGCAAGAACACAAACCTCCTGTTTTGACATCTGTCCCTGGCCAAGCAAACGACATTCAAAGGATCGCTTTGAACGAGCCCGGCAATAACTTTTAAAGCAATATATTGGAATATACCGATGTTCTGGTAATAGCCACCTATAGACAGTATATGATGGTACACGTGACAATGTATGTGACCTGACTTGTAAGTCTCCTGATCTGAGTCTGTCTTAACATTTTGGAGATTGTTCTGACTCAAACTAAAATTAAAAACATTGATAGGCAAAACGAAGCTCAATAGTTTGCAAACTAAACTGCTGCATATGCGTACGAATGCACACATTTTTAAGGATGCATAATTAACTGTAAGAAAATAGTTCTCAGAAACCAGAAAGCTAAAGTATTTATATCAAAAGCTGAATCTTTCTCACTCTATCTGCACAAATAAACCCACTGAAGTTGCCAGCTTTGTCAAAGTGAGCAAGATTAGGTTCTAAACATAAATCAATTTAAGCACTCAGAAACCTACAAGAAGCACTAAAGTTGCTTTCAAATTCCTTGCAGATTTTTACAAACTGAAAGTCATTGACTCAGTCTGTGGAAACAAAGTTATTCTTTTCTAATGCAAGACAACATTGCGATCACATGCAACATAGTTTCTATCCGGGCCACTTAAAATCAGAATAAAAGCATGGTATTTCCAGATAGTATTGCAAGGGTGGTTTGGGGAGGGTTGGAGTGGCGGGGGTGAAAGGGGGTACTGATCTTACAACAGCAATATTGTCTAAAATTCCAGGTATCCACGCTAGTCAGACAGCTTTGGGCTGTTTTGTGTTTTTTCTTGTTTTTTTTCTTTCTTTTTTTGCTTCCAAATTTTGCTATGTATTTATAACCATAAAAGCCAGTAAAGTGACTTGATTTGCGAGAGGCGCTACAATCAGACAGATCTAAGATAAAAATAAAACTCATTATCTATAAGGTTGCTCTCAAAAGTCAACTAACACACTGGCATCACAAGAAATTAATTCATCAGTATATTTTTGACAAGCACAGTGTTTTTCTCTGAAAGGTCATTTTTCTAAATTAAGCAAAGTATTAAATATCTTTGCTGTTCTGCTGCACATCTCAAACTTAACTCATGAAATGTTTTCACAGTAAAATCGAATTACATTTGAAATAAACATATGAAATAAAGTTTCACATGCATTTAAATTTGACATTTGTACCACGAGCAACGTAAGCAAACAGTAAGGCCTGTCCGTACGTTTCATAAACGGTGTTAGCTGAAAATGTGCATACTTAGTAAATGCAGGATAGTCTAGTTTTGCCCAGAAAGCTTCCTTCTTTTAAAACTCCCCTACACGCCCCCTGGTAAGCACGAAAGGTAGATCTGGACATCACTGTCCACTGTTTAGGATTTCCATGGGTCTTTCTTACCGGACTGGGAATCCCAGAGCGATGTCCCACGCACCGCGCTCTGCTACGTGCCGCCTCGACACCCCTCCACGTCTTTCCTCTCTCTCGCCCAGACAGCGCTGGGATGGAAACCGCCAGAGCTGCTTCCCAGGATTTGGCTTCTGACTCCCACCCTGCCTCCAGAAGGAGCTTACCTGGACTCTTTCAACCGGCGGCGGCGGCGGCAAAGCCTTGTGATGAACTATGGAAAATACCCACCTCTCCCCTTCCACGTTGGAAAAGGAAACTTCTGCCCACAACACCGACAAGAAAAAGCAGCTCCACGGGATAAACACAGGGACGACTCTCTTGCCAAACAGACATGCCAAAGACAACTTCTCTCGTGAATAAACACAGCGCAAAGGATAAAGCTTCTCCCCCTTTTGCACCTACTGGAGTTCTCCTGCGATGAGTGGGTTTTCTGCAGCGCCTGTCTTCCTGGCAGGCTAGGGTTACAGGAGTGTCTTCACTTATGTAACTTCATTTCTTGAGTACACAATTACTCAACACACCCAAGGCACTCCAAGGCGCTTTTTTTTTTTTTTTTTTTTATTATTAAAGAAAGATTAGTTTCTTTCCAGCTTGAACTTTTTTTTTTTTTTTTCCCAAACTTAGGTCTGCAAGCGAAGCCACAGAAGCGCTCCGAATGTGGTGCGCTGAGACCCTCAGTATCCCGATAAAGCAGACGTTACTTTCTTGGCAGCACATCTCTCTCTCTATGTACGGGAACGTAGGCCGAGCTCCAGACTCGCAAGAGACCTTGACATTCACAAGAACCTCCTCCATTTTCATCCGTGCACCCTTCTCCTCCTACAGCAGGCCATCAAGCTTCTGCTGAGCACTCCTCCAAAAGCCATACAAGACAGCTACCTACACCAGCAAGCCCCAGCGCCAGAAACAAATGCCCTTTCCGCCGTTTCCCAGCACCTAATATTTGACTCTATTCTTCCTAAACGAAACACTTCAACTCATTTTACAAGAGAAAGACAGCGGCAAAGAGCAGGATACAAACAATTACGGGAGTATTTGCCCATGAAAAGGCAACTGGACATTGTGTGGGGAGACACCTCCGATCAAGGCATATTCAACTGCACCAAGAAAATTGAACCTGCATTTGAATAGCCATCAGTGAAGTCAAATACAGATCTGTCAGGCAGCACACACACAGACCACAAGGGACTTACTGCAAGGATTTGCACTTGCCACAGTTTTCTTAAAATACCTTCTCCCTCCTGAACAGGTCTTCAGCTAAAGGCCATTCAAAAACTCTGGAAACCTTCCCTTCCACACATTCAGGAAAAGACACAGCGTGAACATCCTGGGAAGGTACCAGTCACATCCACCATCAGTAGATCTGTGCCAGGCAGACTGTGACAGAGATCTTTGATCACTTCTAAGTAGAAATAGGCCTTTCTAACTGGCAACTGAAGTAGTTAAAAGCACGAAGGAATCTCAATCACCTCGATGCTGATGTAGGATTATAATCACGCAGGTCTGAAGGCGACACAGGGAAATCACTGGTGTTCATATCACAGACTGCTAGTGAAGGAGCAGGGCCCTATTTACTAAGCAGCGTGCTAGACACGTATAAAAGGAGGGGAAAAAAGTTAGTTCCCTTCTTGGGAGAAGTTTAACTTAAATATGCTATTAACAAATACTGATTCTATTTCACAAGCATTACAGATTCCCCAAATCCCTACTTCTGCTCGAGGTCCTAGACATCCTGACAAAGTCACTGCGGCTGCTCAGGTATCGTTCATTCTTTCACCCAGACCACTGTTTTTAATCATTTTATCCAAAAGCAAAGTGGTGGAACTTCACAACCGTACTGTGTTTGGAGATACTGTAAAATTTCCTCGCTTCATCGCTACGTTACGACAGGTCTGGTACAATACAGTGTCACGTTGGGAGAAAGGAAGAAGCAACACGTAACCAACCCGCAGCGTGCTCTTTGCCACGCTCCCTCAGCCACCCAGGGCTTTGCGAGGGTGGGTAAGGCAAGCTCTCGAGGGGGCCCTCCCAGCTGATGGTGATACCCCGGCAGTTGCACATCACCACCAGGGCTGCCGCAGAGACAGAGGCATTCCCACCTCTGGCCACCCCCTCTGCCGCGGGAAGGGGCGGAAACGCTTTTCCAGGCCTCCAAGATACTGAAGGAGCAATGAAACCATCAGGTTGAAGAGATGTTGATGAATATTACTTGTCTTTGTCATTACTTCAAGTGGAAGAAAAAGGTTAAGTTGTCTGAGGGAACTTAAATGTTTCAATAGGAACAAGAACAAATATGAAGTTGTCAGGATGTAAAAATGCAACCTCCATAAAACTGCTCATGTTTTGATTTATGCAACCAAGAAAGATACATTAAAAATAACCATGCTACACTCCTTTTGAATTCTGCTGACATAAGATCTATAGGAGAGAAGATTAAAAGTAACTGATCAGCCTGTTGATATACTGTTGATTGCTGAAGATATGCAATGGGAAATGATACCTCCCTTCTCATACAATTCAACAAGACTTAGGCAAAGCAAACCAAAATTTTAACCGTAATATTTCTAGTTCAGATTTGAGATGGCTGGCCATATTAATTTTACAAATTGTTGCTTTCTAACTATATCACATCTAATTTACATTTAAGAAGTAAAACTTGAAACCAAACAGTGCAACAGTAAAGTGTCCTTAAGGCATAATGCCAACAAAAACCAAAAGACTATATAGTAAACTGCACTAGTAAATGCATTTTGGGAATACCTTGCACAGGCCAGTAAGAATCTCTGTGCTTTATTATCAAAGGGGCTTTAAGCATCATACTGCAAATCCTGTGTTAACAAGAACTGGATGAACCGTATCAAACCACATACTGTCCTTTAAAATTCCCTACATAAAAACTAGGTTTTAAGAAATCAGGTTGACATTATATGTTAGTATGGGAGAGTAAAATGCACTATATGGCACATTATCCTCACAATTATCCCCAAAGCAAGTAACACATATCCATGAAATCACAGGAAAATAAATTGAAACACATTATGGTTGGGAAATGTTAAGGTACACAGAGCCTTATTAACACCAGAGTCGATTCTAGGACTCTCATTAAGATATTCCAGTGTTTTGAAACCCTAAATTAAATTTTATTTAATGATCTACTGGCCATTTCCCTCATCCTAATACTACCAAAGGGCATAGCTAGCATTGTTTGGCTGCAGTAGTTGATTCATTTTCTACAGCTTAAAATGGCCTAAGTTAGGCTGACGCCTAGCTTCCCCAGGAAAATTGTAGGCCTCTGTGCCTACAAGAGGATGCTGCTAGGGGGAATCTGCTGAAAAACTTTTTCAGTCAGAAAATTCATTACCAAAATCTAAGGTGTCTGTGGAAAGGATGAGTTTCAGCAAGTTTTACATAATGAAATATTTTCTAGAATGGTCAGTTTCATCTTTTCTCAAAAGAAAAAAACCCCCAAAAACCCCAATCCCAAAAAACAACCCAAAAACATTTTATCCAAAGGTTTGTTTCAAATTTTTGATTAATCTACACTAAGAAAAGCCATGCAGACTTTGAAAAGTCAAATTGAAAGGTATTTAAAATTTGTAACAATGAAACTCTGATTTAATACACTTTCACTTTTCAGAAAAATTACAGAAATGTGACAAGTTTTGAGTTTTCTGACATTTTAGTTTTTGTTGCTTTTTCACATTAAATACAAGTTATAAAGGAAAACAAAGGCACAATTCTAAAAATAATGTCAACAATGACCTATGAATCTAATTTCAATGAGCTTTATAATTGCAGATGGTTGAATAGGGTGCAAATCTACTCTGAAGATCATCTGACATACCCACAAGGAATGGCTTGGCACGCATTTATTAAGTGTGCATTTAATATCTATTGTTCACTCGAATCTATGAACGAATTTACTACCGTTTCAAGGACTCATGCCGAAAACACTCCTGTTTTAGGTAATTTCAATAGGGACATGCTTCACTTTTTGCACAAACAACATTGTATCCATTGTAAAGCTGCAAACTTGGTTATGGATCTCAAAATGCTGGTCTTTTTCTTTGTTATATATACACCTGTCCCGTACAATGGTACGCAGGCACACACAGATGAATATCTTTCTGCTGCATGGAATAAATTAGATGAAGCTGAAATGCCTTCCCCAGCCCCACAACTCAAAACTCAGGTGGGCACTCCCCCACCAATACGCTAACAACAGAGGACATCGGATAAAGAGACCGACCTCTGAATTTAAACATCTCCAGAGCAGTGGAAAGCCCAAATACCAGAAAATGGCTAAGCCAGAAAACCCCATACTTGTTCACCGAAATTCAGACTGTGCTCAGGCCGACTCTAAAGCTCCCGAGGATTTTAAGGGAACCAGAATTTCATCTTACAATTTTATTAGGAAACCAAAACTTCCTGGCACAACCCCACGACATCCACCTATCTGTGGGAACTCCCTTGTTATGACTTCCATTCCCCTGTGGCAAGCGACTCTGCAAACCGGCCAAATCTCACACAAAGGTTTGCTTCTTTGTCGCTCCTCTGGAATCCCGGGGCGTAGATGAAAGCGAGGACTGGCTGCCTTGGAAAGCGTCCCGGCACAGAGCAATTAAAAAAGCAGGTAGCAAGACGCCTACCAGCAGCGCAAAGTCCCTCTTGTACTGCAAGCGGGAAAAGGGAAGGGGATGTTTGTCTTCGACCACACGGCTTAGCGATGGGAAGGCAGAAGAGAATATGCGGGATGGTGCTGGGGAGGCGGAGGTGAAACATCACTGGAAATACTTACGGGAGCGAAAAGCTGGGTCTTGGGGTTAAGCAACTTGTCGTAGAACATGCGAGTTCAGTACTGGTGCCCACCATAACCTTCCTGCGTGCCTCAGCTCCAGTGCACAAAACAGTGTTTCCATGCTGCAGTGATTTATTGGAAAGGTAATTTATGTTCCTAAGGAACATAGTTGCTGCACACATGAAGTCTTACAGACATATTTAGATAGTTTATTGCCAACTACTTACACGGAATATACTCTTGAATTAGCCCCTTAGATGCCCTCCTGAGCATCTCATTTACTTGTTTCTTTTAAAATTTAAAGGCAGCTTTGATTTGTTGCTGTTTCATCACGTACTACTATTGCATCCGAGGTGGGGGCATGAACTCCTCCTGCCCTTACACATTCTGACAGGTTGTACTTAATAGTTAGACCAATGACTTCAAAAGCAGCTAATAAGTCAAAGTACCCAATCACAGTTCTCTTAAAACAGCCCGGTTTTCAGCAAGGAACTTTCTGAAAATAAGACGCTATTAAATTGTCTCAGACTGGGCCCACACAATGTAAACTGCCTAAAACCCTCTGCAAAAATACCTGACTTCTGCATGCATCTCCTAAATGAGGTATAAAATAATTATGGTACACATAATGCAAAATCAGGGTAGTTAGAAAGTAGCCTCTTCTTCCAACTTATAGCACTTAATTCCAAAGTCAAAAATCTTCATAATATAGTTGAGGATTTTCAAAGGCACTATGATGTTGGTGACAGGTTTTAACTTATTTTCCCACAGAAGCCAATGGTAAAACTCCTGCCAATTAAAACAGCGTTCATCTAACTCAACTTCCAAGTGCTCCTGACCATCACACTCATAACTCCTAGGTGAGATAACAACACATTTTAATCTTTTGGAAAATGATCTTTAAAGATAAAACTTATTATTAAGTAATAAAAACCTGGTATTTATCTTGCAATGACAACAAAGACCTATAATAAAGCACGTATGTTCAACCAGAAGAAAATCTTACTGTGCTCCGCACGACCTGGTTTGTGACCATATACTTTATAACATACAAAACCCAAACAGTAAAGACCCAAACAGTACGGTACACCCGTACAGTGTCTCAAATGGACACCTAGACCACACCAAAAGAAACCCATGCGTTACTTTAAAACCAGTTTAGCCTCCCACCTGACATTTCCCCTCTGGCTAGGCTAGCAGAATGATCTTCGTTAAGATCCAAAAGCCTTATCCCTGCTTCTCAGTCGCCCTGTACCACCCATTTTCTAGATGAAAGACAACTTGCAAAGTTTTAGGATCACTTTTGGTAAAAGAGGCTACATGAATTTACACCGTCAGATTTAATACTGCGAAAAGATTTCCAAATATATTAACGAGGAGATTTGTGCTTGGGTTTTCTTCTGGAGTCTTCCTATAAATAAATTCCACGGTTGAGTTATAGATGCCTTCTCAATGTCTTTTCACAATACAAACCAGGACTGGATGAACCAATATTAATAGCTGATGCTCCACTGTGTACTGTGTCCTGTCATCTATCATCTCCAGGGCCATCGGCACTGCTGGGATTTATAATCAAATCATGGTACGTAACAGACAAATGAGCAAAAATTCTTCTTAATTTAAAATGCCATTAATTCCTTTATAATTATATTGACTGTACTAAAGGTCTGCCATTTTTAAACGGCGCACAAACACTTAATTCCCTGTGACAAGCATACATATACCGAAATAAAGATACAGAGATAAGCTGACACTAGTTCCATGTCAGGGAAGTGAAAATACCCGAAAGGCATATCTACACAACATCGATTAAGACTACTCATAAATCCAGCGAGCTTCACGAAGGCTCCAGAAGCAAAGCAGACGACGAGGCATGTCTCACTTCCTTCAAGGAGGAAGCATTTACTGAAAGCCTACACCGTCAAAGGTAGCTGCCGAAACAGCAGCAATTAACGCTTTCAGCTGCATACGCCCAGCCTATCCAAAATAATTTTAAGGTCAAGCTTCATCCATCTTCATTTGTTTTTAATTTTGCCAAGGTAACTGCGATTAACTTATCAAGTTTCAGGCTGAATGACTTTGGGGTCAGGGGAGACGGAAGGGAAAGAAAGGTTAAGGCAAAGTCATGTATTTGCCTTACAAACCTAAATAAATAACTGCTGGCGATGCAGAACAATACTGCGTTTTAAAATAAGCAAGAGTCAAATCGCTATAGCTGAAACAACCAAAACATAAGTTACTTTATCTCTTGGAAAGTAGTTGTCAATATTAACAAACGTCAGACATATGCAAAAGACAGCTGAATTACACACACAAAAAAAAACCCTCACTGTACTCTCTACTTATAGAAATGCAGCAGAAGCAGTATTTCCAGTTCCCGAAAAGAACAGCTGTGAGCTAGTCTGGGGG
The DNA here is from genome assembly GCA_009819775.1 of Phoenicopterus ruber ruber. Taxonomy (NCBI): domain Eukaryota; kingdom Metazoa; phylum Chordata; class Aves; order Phoenicopteriformes; family Phoenicopteridae; genus Phoenicopterus; species Phoenicopterus ruber. Next base: position 73,102,191 of record CM020216.1, read on the forward strand.
CAACCGAGGATGGCTAAACGCAAGCAAAGTTCTCCTATCCAAACACTTCAAGTTCCCTGCGCAAACAGCAGTTGCTCACATCCAGAGAGGACAGCGCCAGTTCTGCAGGCTCCTTCCGCAGGTACCAGGCCTGCTGTGCTGAATAGACGCTCCGACAACAAAAGTATCTCATGAATTCCTGACGGGAGGTTTCAAAACCAGAAAGCACCAGAAAGGGTCGTCGGCGTATCTGCCACCCTGCAGTGGCAGGCAGGCACCCCTGCTTCCCAGCCGGGGCACTCCGTCGCTCCGAAACTGCTTCTCGGCTCCTTCCTGCACCGCCCGGCATGTGCTGAACTACTGCGTAACCCTGCTGCAATAAATCCCACCTTCTGGCTCCCTGCGCTGCCCCTGTGCTCGCACACCTTGGTACGGCTGCATTATTCAGCTTTATGTGTTGCCAGCTCCGACTTCTGCATTTTTAGAATATCTGCGCGCAGAGACACAGGTGGCAGGTACGCTTTGCTAATTAAAGCAACAATGCTCTTTTGAAATGTCTTCATACAATAAATACTCGTCTTCCAGAAAACTGTTTTGGTTGCGATTCTGTTGAGTTGCCCCCCTGCCTCCCCAGCACAACTTGGAGATAAAGATCTCGTCACAGCTGTAAAACTCAACGCTAAAGCTATGCTACAGCCCAAGGTTGGGCTTTGCCTATTTATACAACAGCATCCTTACTTTAAAGCTTTAAAGTTCTTGCAGTCCATTTCTGTCTTTTTCATACAAATAATATTTGCAAAAGCAAAACGTCTTTGTTCACGGACACCAAACAGAGCCTTTTTCCCAGTAATAGCCTAGAAGCTAACAACTATTTTAGAGCTATTCCAGTACAATGAAATGCTGTTATTGGCTGTTTATGTAACAGTGAATTAACCCCCCCCGATACCTTTCAGGAATTCGTAACCATAGTGCACAAAATGTGCTTTGCAAGAGCTTGTTAATATGGTAAGTGCAAAAGCCGTCTCAATTCAGAGGACCGTCTTTCAAAGCAAACATGCTTAACCTGCAGTTTCAGTCACGGAAGAAATTACTCAATTAATTGCAGACAACAGAAACAACAGGGTTATAACTAATGTACAGTAAATGCTCTGTGGGTGTAATGCAAGCTCATTTCCCAGTAGTGTACTCTCTTACATGCTAACACATTTCTCACCCCACTGCTGTAAAACAGTTTAAGAATGTTAAATTTACTTAGATTTTTTTCCCCACACACATTTGTTTTCTGGCAATGAATATTATTATTAACCCAGGTAGGGTTTGTTCTCTTAAGAAGCATGTTTACAATATAGTATTTTGCAGCATAGCATTTTTCCTACTTTCTTCAAGAGACAACACATCACCTTTTCCAAAGTTAAACCCAAACATCAGAATTCACAAAGTTTTTGCCTGCCCTAGTGATACCCTTGCAGCGTCAAAAGAAGAGACTACAGCGACAGGACTCAATAAATTGTCACCTGCTTCTAGGAATCCAAGCAGCCAAAGAGTAGCAAAAAGCTCAAAAAGACCCCATCAGCGGCAACTGCTCCCATTCTGACACTAGGCAAGAGATGGAGTAAAACACTAATAATTAAAGGTAACGGAAAGAAAACTTACCAAGTGGACACTGATGTCTTCTTCCGTCATTCCTTCCATTCATGTTAAAGACATCTGTCAATGACTTGATCTAGGCTGCCCTACTAGGGATCAGCACAGGGCTAATATTTAAGACTCGCTGCTTGCTTACCGCTTATAGATTTTCAGGATGTGTTTATACGCGCACCTGGCGATTAAAACAACTGACAACCAACCGCGATAATAAAATACGCAGACGAAAATTAGAAGAATCTCCTTCTAGCCCGTGACAGCCAGTTCTCGGCAGACGCTAGAAATATTGATAAAACATGTATGCCTCCCCTTTCCATCGAAACCAGCCCCACACCGCAAATCGACCTCCCCTGAAGTCTTGCGGTATTTTTATTTTTTTATTTTTTTTTTTCAGCGTAGCCCCCCTGCAAACACATCTAATCCTCTTACCCCGAGAGCCACCCCCTCCCTCCTTCCCCGTCTCTCCCGGCACAGCTTTATTTTATTTAAAACGATGCCTGCGACACTTGGGGGCTGCCGGCTCGCTCCCGGTACCGGCGGCCGGCGGGTCACCCGCCCGGCACACCGGCACGACCCCGCCACATGACGTCAGGCGCAGCGGAGCGCCGGGTTCAGACGTAATCCCTCGGCCTCTCCCCCCGGCTTACGGGTCCCAGGAATCCTCCCCCGCTGCCTCGCCATGGCAACGGCGGCGACGGGGAAGACGGGCCGCCTCTTACGCAAGAGCCGCGCGCCGAGCCCTGCCAAAAGGCCGGCGGCCCCCCCTCGCCCCCGACCCCACAGCCGGCCGCCCCCCCCCCCCGGCTCCGCTCCGCTGCACCGCCCCGCCTTACCCTGGGAAGAGTCTGAAGAAGCCGGCGGGTCGGGGTTTTGGTTTGGATTTGGGTTTTTTTTCTGGTGTTTTTTTTCTTTGTTTGTTTGTTTTGGTTGTGGGTTTTTGTTGTTTTTGTTTTTTGGTTTTTTTTTCCTCCTTTTTTGCATTTCCACCAGCCGGCTGGTGCAGGTTTAACCCGCTCCGATCCCACCTCCCACCACGCAAAACCGACGACGGCAAAGCCGTTCCACACCACGCAATCCCCCTGGTTCCCGCTTCCCGTTAGGCGGGTGCGGCAGAAAGTCGTCGCGCGTTTAACTTCTCCAAATTAATAACCCCGGGAAGGCAGAGAACGGGCAGACCAAAGGCGAGGCGTGGACTTCGATCGCGGCAATAGGGGGGGGGTCCACGCGGGCAGGCCCCCCCCCCCCCAGCCCGTGCGGAGCAGCGCTGAAGGTCAGCCTGGGCCGATCAGATTGCAGGAAGAGAGCCGCAGACAGCGAGCCAAACGGAGGTGGGAAAATCTATACGCCCTGGTATCTGCCAGGAGATGAAAGAAAAAGTTTGCCTCTGGTGCTGGGATTTATGATAAAGGTAAACGAAGCCGTAGTACGACGCTTGCCAAGATACTCAGGCCTTCCTTCAGGAAAACACTTAAGCGTGTGCTTAAACCCATTACTATTCAGGGCAGCCCGTAAGCGTTTGCTGAAGGTTAAGCATAACGTTCTTACACGGGAGCCCTTAAGTACTGTGCTGATGAAGGGGTTTTTTTCCTCTTCTAAATCTGAGCCACTGTGAACCAGCAAAATGAATTGCCCTCATTATATTTTAATAGCGCCTCTGTCTTCTTTCAAATTAAACCAGAGAATGCAAACAGGAAAAAAAAAGCCGTATTTTACAGTAAGAGAATAAAACCCGACTTTACATTCTGTTGTTCAGGGTTTTTTTCGTTCAGATCAACAGGCTGCACACCACCGTGCATCCCTATGAAGAGCACCTTTCATGAGGAAGAAAGCGAGCACATGGAAAAATGATTGCTCTGCTACTCCTAAAACTCTGGAATTCCCTTGATGTGCTGTTACAAGCCAGAAAGGATCACACAGAGCAATGCATACATACATATGCTTTATCCACTGATCTCTTTTGAAGCAAACCTTAACGTTCACCGTCGACAGCGTTTTATTTCAGCTATTAAAGGTCATGGATAAGACAGCTATTTATCAGTTCAAGTAAGGTCACCGTCACATCCAGAGGCAGAGGGCTTTGCCTATCGCACAGATGACACTGCCTGCCCTTAATGCCCCCAGAAACTTTTGACAAGCTAAGCATACATAACAAGCCACAAACCTTTTACATAAATGTTACAGTTCATTAATGTTCAACAGGGAGGTATCATGTCTGCAACTGCTTCAGCTTCTGTTTCGCAGCATACCGCCTCCCCTCAGAGCTCTCCGCTGCCGATTCCTTACACAGAACTTGTATCCCCCTTCGGAGGAAGAAACCTCGCTAACTAGTGAATCGACGGTTGCGGCTCTTTCCGAAAACCTTTCTCCTTGCTGTCATTTAGGAATATTCTGCCCCGCATACTAAACTATGGGTTCATTTACTTTCTTTATACACACAGAAAAACAGACCTTGCAAAACTGTTTGTGCCAGTTTTAGACTTCTACTGGAGCTAAAACCAGGGTCTTGGTTGAATTCTGTAACACACAGTTTTGAAGGAAAACATTTTTACGTAACTCTTGTTTCCCTTTTTGGAAGACAGCTTTGGTAGGACAGCTTGTGAGAGGCAGTCAAAACTCCTATTGCAAGTCTTAAGACAGATGGTAAAGCACCCTGGCAGAAGGTTACGTTAAGGTCAAGGTGTTTCCCATTCTTACTAGCCATATCCAAATGCTATGGGCAGGCAGGAACATCTCTACTGTTCAGCTCCAAGAAACTTTACCTCTTCTCACCTGCAGCAATTTGCCCTGCTAAATCCTGAGCTAAAGGCATCACCATCTTGCTGGAAACCTTGTTGTTACAAATGGGTAAGGACAAAGAAATAAAGAAGAATCTCAGATGTCTGTCCTTAAATGAACAATGTCCCTTTCAGGAAATAAAGGTCTCGTCATGCTCTTGTAGTTTGGCATGCGAGCTGGACAAAAGAGATGAAGTTTGAAACGCCAATGCCACAACTGTCCTGATGTGCCCCACTCAGCTCTTCAAACAGGAAAGCAAACCCAGGAAGCAGGTTAATCATCTCCTTTCATTTAAAAAAAAAAAAAAAAAAATCATAAAAACAATTAAGAGAAGGCCACAATCATGCTGCAAAAAAAAAAATGAAAGTGCATTCAGCTGTGCATGGATAGTAGAATTATCCGTGAACTTTATAAAGCGCCTCCTGACGTGAATGCTATAGGACTCCTGTTTAATCAGAAGAACAATGCTGCAAAAAGGGGGAGAAATTAGATGTTCAAAGCCTTTCCCACTGTTCCCACAGCTTAAAGACCTATGGGCACTAAATCAACACAAGCAACATGAAGAAATGAACAAGTAAATAACTACAATCATCACCGCTGTGCAGAGAAGCTTGAAACCAAAGAAAAAGAAAGATCAGTATGAACAATCCTAACACTAAATTTGTGAAACAAACCTAGAAGAAAACGTCTCCTTAGGCGAGATCACAGCAGGGCCCAAATGGCTTCAATACAAAGCGTACGTGAACTGCTCTCTCCTGTGAAGGCTCAAAGCTGGATGCTCAAGTCAACTACCAGTGAGTTTTCCCGCAGAAGCGAGACCTTCAAGAGGCTGTTCCTACTGCCACCTGATTCACAGCAAGGACCTGGCAGCAGCGATTACGGCGCGAGCTTCTCTCTCCTCCCCCAAAAAGGGGCACAAAATGAAGGATGCTAACTGTTTTCAGTCATTAGTGACTGGAGATCACCGCACCTGTATTTCCCTACCTCCTTCTTGGAGGCGTATTTTAACAGTCTATTAAAAAATTAATGAGCAATGAAACAAAAATAGATTACAAAGTGACGATCTCCATTTTCTAAAGTTGAAATCCCAATCTCTTCCACTGGGGTGAAAGTCCCAGTGACGAAATAAACCTTGAACTGTGTCCTAGTGTTGCTCTACTCTTCATTTTTGGAAACGAAAGAGCACCTCGTCCCAGACACTGCAATTTAGCAACTTCATCTGTATACGTGTCCTGATGCCAGATGTCAAAACGAGGGGGCGGAAAGCCTTCAGCCAGCCAGTATCCAAACGAGAGCGTTCCCCCAATCAATGTCACTGACTGGAATCGCACTTGTAATCGTAAGGGACACCAACGCAGTTACTGTCACAGCACCGCGACCCGACTCCAGGCAGGCAGCTGCGTTGCCAACCCAGTGGTCTCCAAAAGTGGGTCTCATGAACAGCAAGCAGTCACCTAGATACGAGGAGAGGGCGAGAATAAAAAGGAAGAGCTATTTACCATCAACGTGTTCAGCAGAACTCAGCCTGCATCATCTTGTCAGCTCTTCCAGTGGTCTCCAGGAGCAAGTGAGCAGGACAGATGAGAGAAGAGCTCTGAACTGGAACTCACTGGCAGAGGGAAGGGGGGGTCATAAGGGCCGTAGTCTTCTCACCTCCCAAATTCCCCAAAGGAAAAATGGGTACGTTGCGTATGCGTATTGGTTCTCTCTCTAATCTCAGCCACTTCAACTGTTCCGGAATGCTAAACTCCGTTTGAATCGAAAAACACAAGGAAAACAAAATCTGTGTATTCCCGATGTGTAATATACAGCTGTCACAAGAGACAATGCTGCAGATACAGGAAAGGAGAACCATTTGACTAACTATTTCTTCCATTTTTATCTAAGGTAATTCGAAATAATGAACAGGGGGAGAAGAGTTCACTATGCTATCTAGTGTTCATCCTAAGTCAGACCGCAAGATATGTTAGAAAAAGATAGCACTTCTTTGGAACCGCTTTAAATATGATTGAATAAAAATTCCTGCCTGGGTTTGAAATAATCTTAAATAGTCTTTCCAATGGTTTTGTCCCGTTACACTATGATTTAAACCAGGTATAATGCAATTTTGAATTATATTCAAACAAGGCACCTCATCCAATTTAAACTATATTTAGACCGCAGTATTTTTACTATTAAAGAAACCTAACAGAGGAACAACATGCTTGGAACATCTGTCGCAGTGATTGAAAGAAGTCTACGACAGGAATAGCAAACACTTATTTTCTTTTCCGAGATGCTGTCAATCTGTTGAAGCAAAGTATCAGTGAAGTAGATTGTTTCTAAGAGGTACCTCACACTGGCCTGTCTTCTCCAAAACAAAGATGATTAAAATATCCCCTTGTTGCATAACCTTGTCTGCTTGCTTATTATTATCTGCTATCTCTGTATCGGGGGAAAAAAGTCTTTGTCAAAGCTAGTATGCATCTTACAGTGCTATATAAAAAAAAAAAAAAAAAAAAAAGTCATTTGCCTAAGTCTAAAAACCTCCACCTAATGAAATTCAAATTTTAACATATGTCAATTATTATTTACATTTAAATAATCAACCGTATGACTCAACACAACCCTAAGACACAGACCCCTAAGCAAGGCTGCCTGTCACACAGCGTATTCTGCAGGGACGATCAGAGCCACAAGTATTTATGACACAACTTTCCAGTTACTTCATGGAAGACGACACCAGAACGGCTGCTCACCCTACGCTAACGCTGGTTCTCTGGGATGGGTTTCTATGCTGCTTGCTCCTTAGGTGGTCAAAATCAAGGGTCCCTCGTCCAACCACCATGTCCCTGCCTGCCCAGACCACACAGGGGTGTTTTCCACGTGAGGGTGAAGAAGGGAAGAGCCTCTGGGGCTGTGCTTGGGCTCCCTCTGAGAACAAAGCTAACAGAAACCGATACGCCAAAAAGTAATGACCCGTGACTCATTGGGTTCATTACAAGTTCTTGGTGTATCGCTGTCATGGGTCCAACTGTGGGCAACCAGCAAACAGTACCTCTTCTCACTGTCACCAGGCTGAGGTTTCAACCGCATTGCCGAGCGGCAGCCGTACGCATCGCTCTCCTGAACTAGGATCTGCCGAGGCCCTTAGGTCAGGCACATAATACATGGTAAAGAGCGGCCTGTGACCCCACATCACCCCTGCCTGACTTACAGCATCAGCACACGGCTAAGGCAGGCACGTCTCTCTTGAGCTCTGGTGGCATAAGCCTTGAGGCTCAGCCGGGAGAAGATAGGCCGGTAGGCTGCCAACATGAGAGCGTGCCCTTAGTAGCCAACAACAGTATGGCATGACGTGAGGCAAGGCAGCCCGCGAAGGGCCGGAGGCGGCTGCGGTTGCACGGCCCGGGTAGTGCCCTTGTGCTTGGTGCTAAACTGGGTTCAGGAGAGGTGCCCATCACCATTACTGATGTTCTCGGACCAGCCTGGGGAAGAGCTCCTCACCGGGTCACAGCACTGCCACGGGGCCGCCGGCTACGGCACCGAGGTTTTCAGCCGCAGCCGGGAGCACCACCAGTTTGCCAGCTGAAGACATGAGATGTGAAATGGCTTAGGAAATGTTGTGATAGAAATTAAGATGGGGACTTCAAAAAAGCAGCCAAGCAGTTTCTGACCGGCGGATACGGATGTAAAAGCTTTCTGGGAAACTTCAGTATCAAATAGCTGAGGCAGAACCAAGTATCAGCACTCAAGAAGGACTGAAATTACTGAGAGAAGGGAGTGAAATGCCAAAGCCTTGAAGTTCTCTGCTGATTATTTGGAGGAAAAAAATAAATCAAACAAGGACAGGGATACTTACATATTCAACCAAATAGTCTAAAATCCTATTTCCTTTTCATATGTAAATATTCATGTTAACGTAACTCGTGCTAAAAAGATTCATAAGACATTTATATATAAAATACAGACTTAAAAGCAGCATTTATCCCTCTGCGTAATGTTTTCTTGTAGATACAGGGCTCTTTACTTCAAAAGGGACCGCTACACAAAGGAACCATTGTTAACTTCCAACTTCTGTATCGAAAGTATTTAGTGTACCAATCCAAAAAAAGTTCACAATTCAGCCACAATCGTGAGCTCACATTGGGTTCTTTTGCTAACAATTTGGGAAAAGATAGCAGTTGTGTAACTCACCGGGGTGACACCCAACACCCACCTTATTGCACCCCGCTCCACCCGTGGCTCAAATCCTTCTGCACCTTTATTAAAACCGATGGATACAGATCCCGCCTTCCTGAGAGCAAAGACTTGATTTCCCCTCGCATCCATTGGTGCTTTTGGAGCGGTCTCCCCTGAGCTCTTCGGGAGCATGTCAGCTCTTTACTCCTGCTCTTTTTACCCCTCCTTAAATTTCAACAGAGGGACTTCAGCAAAAGCTACCTATTCTAAACTGTTTGTGGAGAGACCTGGATCTACATTTCCAGAGCAATAAAAAGCTAGGACGGAATTTTCTCTGTCGGTAGCAGACAGGCAGAGCTCCTTTTTGACTAATTATTTTAATGCTGCTGTGGTTTTGTTGTAGCATTAATTATGCAGTAGGGCGCCCACAGCTTTGTATAAGCATCTTTTTGAATTATTTAAAACAAAATAAAAGGGAAACAGCAGTTACTCAGCATTTCTGCACACTGTGCAACTCAAATTTTAGCACCGATCACGGAACACGCTAAACAGCAAATAACGTAGTCACCGATGTGCAGGCCTTGAAAGACGAAACACAGGTCAATTCTACAGCTGACTGTCCCTTGGTAGCTGTACACTTGCTCAAGGATAGGAGCATCGCAGGGTTACTAAGCGTACTACTTTGTGGATTCAGCTGGTTGTTTCTTATAAAACAAGCCAACCAACCAACCTCTAACCCAGATCATAGCGTAAGTAGAAAAAAATATGTTAAATGACACAAGATATTTCTATTCCGTTTTTGAAGATTTGGGTTGAAATAGCCCAAAGTGAAAGAGCAAAGGAGAAATAAAGGTCCCAGACTCCTGTATGATTTCAACCCGGTCCTTGGCCAATTCTGTAATAGTTGGGTCAGATACCGTAAACTAATACAGCCGATATTCGACGACATGGTTTTCCAGCCAACATGGAGCACCTTTCCCTCCTGCTCCCGAATCCATCCCAGCCCCCGGCCCTTGCACAGCTCTGTCAAACCGTCCCCTTTCACGCTGACAATGGAAGCAACACGGGGTAGCAGGTTTTAAGAGAATACCCTTAAGGCTAACGAGGAAATGTTGACACGAACCAGGGTGCAGTCATAGCTGTGCGACTCTCCGAAAGCAAGCATTTGGGAACAGATTCATAAACAAGGGGATTGCGGCTGTCAGTAGGGGCTTAAGGCCCATAATCGGGATCAGACAACACAACGCCAACCGCGGCATTCGCCGCAGTAGTTACTACACTTCTGTCCTTTTTCCAGCAACTTCTGCTGACTCAGGAGCACAAGTCGCTGACATCCCTCCCGGGAGGGCTCACGCACACAGCACACTCCCTCACACGCACACAAAATCAACAATGTGAACACGGAAAGGAGTTTGAAACAACAAGTATATGTCAAAGAACTTTTTAAAAGTGCTTTAACCACCTCTCTTTTTTTCAAATACTCACATTAAGTGCTACACTGAATAAAAGCAGCTGAACAAACAATCTTGGGATTACTGGAAAAAATACAGTGGTGAAAATTTGCAGGATTTTAGCCCACTACAAAGATCTACAGTTTTTTGTCCAATCTGGAAGACAAATTGTTTCAATGAGTGAGGATTTCCCCTCTTTTCAGAAAGGAAAAACTCGCTGTGCATGTGTGGCACATCCTAAATAACCAAAGAGCATCACGGGAGTTGTTCCGCATAGGTACCAACCCCGGACACTGCACAAGTAACCCTGCTACTCGAAATGTGGGATGAAAAGACTATGGAAAATTTTGAAGTACCACTTCTTGCAATTTACAAAATTACTATTGTTACAAGAAAATACATACAAACAAAACCAATTGAATTTATCTAACGCTTTATACAAAAATCACTTGAACAGAAATTTTTTGCACAAAGAATATGAAAAGGTCAGACAGAAAAGCAACTTGGGCTGCAAAGTGACAGATTTCAGCATGCACCAATGCAAGCAAGCAAATGTTCGCATTAATAATACTACTAATAATAATACTGTCTTGTATATACAAGAAAAACAGATTCATTTGGCTATGTCCTAGCCTCTATCATGTTATAACCTTGACACTCAAACTAAACTTCAGCACGTTTATCGCCAAAATCCTTTTGGTATCAGATTTAGTAACTGTGGAAAAAACATTCCAAGTTTTCTCTGTTTGTTTTTTTTTCCCCAGAGAAATATTTTTACAGTTTCTTTAGTCTTAGTAGTTTTCCTCTAAGTAATTGTTATCCCTTCTTCTATTTCATTATCCCATGCTAGCCTCACAACCAATTTTCCATCTTTCATCGACCGCCCAACTTGCACTCTCCCAGCTAAGCCGGACTTCTGCAGAAGAGAGCTAGAGATTACCGCGTACAATAAGCTAGACGTGCATGCATCAACAATATCGCACTCTTGCAAAAAAGCAGACATTGTGCTGGAACAGACAGACAGCAACGGAGGTCCGTGAGGAAAGCCTTCTGCTGTACTCACCATTACTGGGATGTCAGTAGGAGCATTTTGGTCAAGTTTCACTGTTGCACTCCATGAAACACGTGGACAAGTCGGAAGATATTCAGAGAAGAGTAGGAAAAGGATGGATTATGTACCTAATCTAAACAAAAGGAAACTGAAGGGAGACAAGGTAACAGTCTTCAATTGTTCAGAAGGATGATGCAAAGAGGAAAGGAACTTATTTTCAATTTACAAGAAGACAGACTTTATCAAGACAGTAAGGAAAGCTTTCTGACAGAAAGAAAAGCACTTGAATAGAATATATATGATATATATGTATACATACACATCATATATACAGAGAGAGTATCTTTTTAGTAGGATGAGAACATATATCATATATGAAGATGCTAGTTGCTGTCAGAAGTGACCAAGACTTTGCCAACGCTGTCTTAGGGTAAGTGGTTTAGATCATTTCTTGGGGACCCAGTTCAGCCCTGTGATTCTGCATGCAGGCAAACCACCTTATGCTTTTCGCAGCACCAAGTGCCCATTGAGGTCTATGAGAGGAGCAGTCCCTTTATTTAAAAATACAGAAAGAAGAGAGGCTTTAGCTTTGCTGTCCCTGATAATCCTGGGCAAAGGTCAGGTACAACCTGCCCCTCAACAGCAAGTCTGAGGCGGAACGATAAACGATGACGTAGCCGCGGGGAATACTGCAAGTCACCTGAACTGCACAAAACAACCAAAGTCCACGCAATCAGCTACACAGAATCATAGAATCGTTCCGGTTGGAAGAGACCTTTAAGACCATCGAGTCCAACCGTTAACTTAACACTGCCAAGTCCACCACTAAACCATGTCCCTAACAGAGAAAATAAAAGCAGGGCTTTGCAGTTAGATGCTAAGAGGTCTACAAATAGGAAAGGGTAAAAACCTGCTGAAATACTACCTTTGACTTCTATATACTGTACCAGCAGATAATGCCTATTATTTGTGGACGTCAGCTTCCCTGTAGCCTCCTTCTAAATAAAGTACATGGCTTTTCCCTCTCCTATGTGTATTTTGCCTACATAGGTTACTAGTAGTTTGGGGTAAAAACTATTTTACTTATTTACACCATCCCTCGAAAAATAAGGATCTCCCTCAGTTGGTTATAAGCATTGACCACCCATCAGCTGTCCAAACAAACAGGTTGCAACTCCCACCTCACTGTGATTTAGCTATAGCTGCAAGTTTCAGTTCAATCTAAGGAAGTGGCTTTTTCCCCTGTTCTCCCACAACTTTCTTTTAAATTTCCAGGGTGTTTTTTTAAATCTGTCTTTTTCCCCTTTCTTCTTCTCCTCTCTCTTTCCTCCTTCCAACCTTTTCTGTTCTGCACTAGCTACTCTTCCCCACTGCCGCTCCTAATTTCTCTACACCATGCCACAGGGTGGAAGGCAGTGGAAGAAAAGCAGCGGGACAAGCACACTGAGCTCCAGTAAAATGGGGACACTCCTGGTGCCCTCTTCCTCCAAACATTTAAAAGCAAAGGTCTCCAACCTTCACTGATCCATCAGCAATAACAGTACAGAGCAATGCTGAAACACTGAGGGCAACATCAGATTTTGCTCTCACATCAAGGTGGACTAAATTAAGAAATTTCACATACAGAGGGTGGAAAAAAAGAAGAAAGCCTGAAGGACTGACTGAAGCTGCAGAAAGGTACACAATTTGGGCTAGTCTTGTGGGTAACACAAAAGCACCCATGGAAACGTTACAGACGCAGCCACCCTGTAGCAGGGATGTGAAAAATTACTGTGATTTTTATCCCAACCAACTTGTCGGAGAACAACACAGGAGGCTTCAAAATCGCTTTGTGTTCTCCTGCCTCTGGACTGCTGCCGGGGTTGGAGGGACTCTGGCGTGATCCGGACGCCTGCAGCCTGCCTGGCTTATGCTGGCCGTTGCGTACGAATCGTTGTGCCCTAAAGGCTGGAGCCCCCGGCACACTCCTGACTTCCACCGCACGGCTTGCAAGGAGTACAGGGCTGAGGCAGGTTCTCCAAGCCGGGGAGGTGTCAGGGATCCTGTTAAAACCGTTCCAGATTTTTCTGTGAAAATTGACAGGACTGCAGTCCTGGTGAAGGTCTCAGCCACCACACATACATGTTCCTTTGGCTTTTCTTTTGACTGGCAACACAGAAAGTGGCAGTGTTTTATAAGAACCGAAGCGCTCTGAGAAAACAATTCAGGCAGAGTAGAACACCTCAGTAATTACATTACTAACATACTCTTCCCTTAGCAAAGCCTCATCCACAGCACGCACAAAGCTAAGTTTCAGCAACTTGTTCTGGAGTCGTATCTCATGCAAAGCAACTGTCGAGTTTAACTACAGCAGCTTTTGACAAACAATTTATCAGAACCATTACTGGGCAGACACTCAGTTTTTTGTTGTACAGCCAGGACCAAGGGTGTCCGAACTGAAAAGTTTGTTTCCTTTTGTTGTTCCATGCAGGTGCATTAGGATTGTTGTAATACTGGGCTTTGTTTGACGGAAAGTTTCTATATGTTTATATATCCCGCACACGCACATATGCTCCAAACTCCAAGGAAAATAAACAGAAAGTTAAGCTGTGGTCATACTTCTATTTATATCGGTCATAGAAATCCTCATTTTTCTCTGGAGTACCCAAAACCTTATGCAAGTGCATGGCAGATATGGCCTCTGGCTTCACGAGACATACTTGACAGGGTACCAACGGCTGGACTGAGCGAGGCTCGTAGGGGCTAGCTGTGCGAGCTGTCACGCTGCACTCGTTTGGAAAGTACCTCGCAGCCGTGCCTCAACTCATTTTGAAATGAGAAAGGCCACTTCTTCCTGGTTTGTATAAAGGTTATCAGAAAACCACAGAAAGTTCCCACAGCAGTAACTAACAAATATTCTTACGGGAATAAAACAAAATAAAAATATATATTTAGATATGCGTGCATGTAAGAAAGCTGTTTTCTTCAACACAAAATAGAGAACTTCATGGGCTAAACTCTGGCAGAAGGGCGGACATTCAGCAATAGCTGCCCTACCAAAACCAGGCAGCTAATATGGAAATTACCTCCCAATTCCCAAATACAAAGTGCACTAGTATCAACAAACTATTTTGAAACTAATGATCAAAATTAAGATAAAACAAAAACAAAGGTACAGTTCAGATCAGAAGTGCTAACCATCTAAAAATTTCCACTGATATTACCAGAACTAAGTGTATTTATATAGGCATCTAAAAGTTAATTTCAAAAAAGGGACTTTAAATTCTATTTTTGAAGATGTGAGCCAGTGTGGTTGGTCACAGAACATATTACAACTGAGTTTCTTCTTCTACTTGGAGTGTTAGGCAGTTATAAAAGGTGTTAGTAAGTCTTTAATTACATCATAAACCTTGGCAGTGTTTGATAATTTCTTAAGGGATTTGATAGAGGAAGCAAAAGGTTACAGAAATCTCAGTTTTTCTTCCTAGGTTCCTAACCTTCACAGCAGTGCAATCATGTGGAAGAAGCAAATGCGAAAGTACCAGATGAAAGAAGGCAAGCAAATACATTTCAAGTTCCTTTTTAATTTTAAAAAATCTAATAGTCTAAGCCAACTTCAGGGAGCTCTGGCTCAAGACTGAGCACCCGAGGTTAAGAACACTACTAAGCACTAGTGTTTTGTAATCAAACCTCTAATTTTGCTCTGTGTTCAAGCTAGCAGTTACTAGCTGAATTAGCTCTCGAATTCAGTGCTACTGGAGTTGGGCAGCAAGGGCTGTGAGCACCCTTGACAATCTGCCATTGAAGACCAGGGGAAAATTTGCTCTATCCCAGCACACTCCTTCCCAGCTGGGGTCTGCTCCCCACCTGTCCCTGAAAACACCCCTCAGCTTGGGGTGATTCACTGGTTGTAAGGCAGGGTTTTTCTCCAGACGCCGCAGGTCCTTCACCGAGCTGCTCGAGCACCAGGTCCCGTCGCTTGTGCACAATGCACATTGTAGAGGGCCTGAAAATTCTGCACGGCCTCGTGTATTTCAGGAACAATAGAGATGCTGCTGACTACAAAATGAGTTCTTAACAGTGTCGCTTTAGGGGGACACTACCGGCTTTACTTCCTCGGGATGTGACTATGAAGGATGAAACTACTCCTCGTGTAACGACAGTAACTAGCTGTTCCTGCCATATAGCGGTGTCCTGCCCTACCAGGGAAAATACAAATATGTACCAAAGAATCAAGTTCTGTCCCCAGAGTCCCAGTAACTTAAATCCAACAGGAAGAAGCGTGCTCAGGAAAAACTCAGAAGGGGATTTTTCCTTCAGCTTTTCTCATATATGAAATACATGCATGTATAGCAATATTCCTGGTTTAGTAGCTCTGGTATTTGTTTTCCATTAGGCATTATGAAACTTACTTTAGCAAATATGTTTTGTGGGTTGTAATCCATAGCTTGTTAACCACTATATTCATTTAGGGACTACACATATGCTTTTTCAAATGTAGACATAAGGGGAATTAAAAATCATGCCAGAGAGCATTGGTTAGTTCCCAGGAAAGACGGCATCTAGAATTTGGCAGCCTTCAGACATGAGAAGAGTACAAACACCATCAGACTCAAAATTTTTAGTAGTTTGCGTGGGCCATTTTTTTGGTATTGGTGACCCCAACTTCTACAGTTATTTGTAGCTTAAACCGTCCTTATTTTTTAATACAAAATACATAGCATCATTTCCTCTAGCTGTACCATTATTGTACTAGAAAATGATGTTTGCAAAACACATCCCCACAATTCTGAGTGCTTCCAGAAACTTATTTTTACTGGACTTTTGATAAAAATACTGTTGTAATTCACGACACCACTACGGAACCTCTTATAGAAGGACAGTACGGTTGGTAAACAGAAAATAATAAGTGAGTTATTGTTGGGTTTCCAATAAAGTAGAGAGGGAAAAGCGGTCACACCAAATCACCAGAAGACACCGAGCACTGATCTCTACCACCCAAAAGAAAGTAGGGTAGAGACCCCCGAGGTAAAGCTGAAATGATTTAAATTACCTCCATGCATGAGAACGGCACAGAGGTCTGAGATCCTCCCAAAAGCCGCAGCCGACAAAGCCTTCTGCCCTTCACGAACACCGTCTCCATGCTCGGACAGGTATCGGCTTCCCGACGGGGCAGCCCGGCGCGGGCGCAAGCCCGGCTGTCGGCAGGGCAGCCTCCGCTCCCCAGCGCCGGCGTCCCCGGGCGACAGCTGCCACGGCGGAGCGAGGAATCTGTACCCCACATTCACGTACGGCAAATAATAAACTCTCCAAAGCTATCATGCTAGCGATGAGGCTTCCTAATTGGGAAAACACGCACGCTCCAAGGTAGCTGGCTGGCTTACTGGTTTTCTCTTCGGTTTTGTTATAGCCAAGATGAAAGAACTGCAGCTTAAGCTTACAGTGTTCTTTTTAAATAAGAATGTACTGTTGGTTCTGTTAAAAAAAACCAAAAAAACCCCAAACCAACCAACCAACCCACCCCAAAACCCCTACCATCAGCAGCAGTACCTATCTAAATGTGGGTGACAAGAGGAAGCTCACATCAAACATCCCCTGCACGCATTCCCGACGAAGGGCTGCTCCCCCCCCAACAAAGCTAAAGTCCAGCCCATCCTAGGAGCTGTCTGGTTCCCTTCCTCGCCAGTGCTCCCCCAGCCAAAATACGGTACTGCGCACAAGCAGACCCGCGTTGACGAACACCGTGGGGCTGGGGAGCCAAGCCCCGGACCGAAGCCAGCAGCGCAGCCTCCCCTCAGCTGCAACTTTTGGAATGCTGCTTTTCCTCTCAAAACTGCTCCGCCTCTTGCCACGCGGAAGAGGTGGCCATCAGCTGGTGGCCAGCCACGCGCTGTCCTCTCTTTGCTGCCCAGGGAATGGCCCCGTGCCCCCTTTGGCTCGTTTTTCAGTCCCGTTGGTAAGAGACAACATTTAAAGGCGAGTCTGGGTGCTGGAACACAACACTGTTGAGGGCATAGGTTTAGTAGCCATCATCAAAGATAAACTTATTCTCTGCTGATCCATCGACCTCTTAATAACTGAATTCTGGATGGCCTCTAAGCAATGAACTCCAAACCGTAACAGGGCTTCTGCACACATGGTTGGGCCCAAAGTACTCACTATGTTGCAATCGCAACAGATATCTGTAGAAAGAACACATTCTTATCACCATTTAATAAGAAAAAGATATTTATATTGACATTATAGAATAACTCTTTGGGGGGAAAAAAAAAGCCTTCAAATATGTTCACTTCTTTAAAAATCAAAATTAAGAGTTTATTCTGCAGACTGTGATTGCATTGTAAAAGGGAAATAAAACCATTCAGTGTGCTTCCTCGAGGTTTAAGAAAGTAATTAAATACTGTACAGTTTATAATATTTAATTTGCCTCAGCTTCTGGAAAATAATTAGACACATAGGGGGACATATTCAAAATTTTGATCTAGTCTACTTGAAAACTATTTAAAGGAAATATTAACCGATACATACGTTGCTGAATCCCTCTGCCAATACTTGCTGATTATCCCAGCAGTTTTCCCTCCCATTGCTGCATGAAAGAAACAGCCAACTAATTCATTAACCAGGAGGTGTTGATTACATACATATTGTTATCAAAAGCACAAACTACACTTTTTTCCTTTCTCTCAGTTACAGTAATTTTAGGTGCTTGCAAAACAAGCAGACTGAAAATATTCAGCCTGAAATATGATACTTAAATAATACTTGGGTAATGCCTCCTTAGGAACTCAAATAAGATACACAGAAATTTCGTACACTCAAAGCCTAGCTATGCACAGCCAGCAGCTATTCTCGATTAAGTATTTTATTTTAAAAATGGGTAAAGCTGAACACACACACACAGAGCATGTCTTTTTTGTCCCAGAGTAAGTATGTCCATGGAGCTGGAACATTCCCTGTATTTTACATTTATACCTCCTTTAAATTCAAATCAGTTTCCAAATGCAAAAACATTCCCTTTTGCTTTTTTGCATGGCCTAACTACAGAAGACTTGATTATACACATAAGGAATGAATGCTGCCTTCTAACAAACTGATTCAACTGGGTATTTTTGATTTTACAGCCAATTGAAAGAAGCCCCCAAAACCATGAAAATTACCTAGCATTTTTATCAGCACTTCCCACCCATATATATTTATGAATACCAAAACCCGCAGTTACAATAGACTGTCAAATTGTTTTCAATAATTGACGACTGTGATGGCCAGAGCCCCAAGAAGTAACTAACTGTAGAACAGGCTAGTAGTTGAAGACAATTTAGAAATATCACCCCCAAAGGCCAAATCTGTCATCGATTTAATACGTCAGGTTTGGTCTCTAAGTAAAACTAACTGTGCATGTTAATGTCATACATAATCTCAATAAAGTGTTATAGCTCTAGAAGACAAAGTGCTACATGATTCAATAAAACTCTTCTAGTACATGATATAAGTGAATTATTAAGAGGTAAAATAAAAGAATTTTAAGGGTCCTCCTCACCAGCAAGATCTGTTCCCAGACAAGCTTGAAGAATATGATACGACAAGAAAACAGAAAAAAGAAGCTTCAAAAAAAATCAACAGAAACATGATCTGAAATTTTCATCCCTTAATTCTAGGAACAGGCTCCCCCTTAGAAAGGGCGCATTATAAAGGCAAAGAGCATCTACACAGAGCTGGATCCTCAGATTTCTGTATCTATAAAACACCTTGGACAAAATCCTAGAGAAACAGGTTGAACAGAATATGACAACAGTCTCTTGAGTCTGTACTTTGTTGTTACGCTTTACATTTTTTGTTTGTGCTAACTCAGTAATCAAGAACTTAACCCACCACCTGCTGAAATAAAACTAGTTTTTGCTTGAAGTTTCTCCAGCATCTCTAGCTGCTTTGCAAGGTCACACTAAGGACTAGTGCTATCAAATGCCAAGAAAAAGCAAGATGTTTTGCCAAGCAGGCAATATCCAGTGCCTCCCTGGCAAAGGGCAGACAAAACAACGGCAAAGGCAATCCATGACTCGGGGAAATGCCTGCTTTCATTTATTTATTTTTTTGAAGTCCTCCAAAACAAAATGCAGAGACCCATCACTTATACTGAAGAGAGTTTTATACAGCACTTTACTTCTTTGTCAGACAACATTCAGGATGGTAATATCTTCGGTATCGCCAACTTCTGATGTATTTTAGCTGCTCTTTTTCCTTCTTTCCATTGTAAGCAAAAACATTCTACTCAATATTTTGCCTGCTCTTGGGCAGAATGTTAATTACAAAAGGCAGGTGGATTTACTTTCAGGAAACACAATACCTAATGGCAGTAACTTTTCAGAGTTCAATGACAACAACAACAACAAAAAAATCTTATCTGCTTTATAGTTCCTACGGCCCCACTAAAACATCACCGTTACACCATGAGGTCGGTAACTCATGTAGTATTTTCAGAAAAAGCTTTCTCTTACCAGTTCAGTCTGTGCATAAATCACAAAAGACCTAAGTTGGCATTAGGTTCATAACGGGTAAAACTGAATATTTCTGTGCAAGTAGGACATCTATTGCAGTCGCTCATTAGCACTTGTCATAGGATGTAGCTAAAGGAATGGGTCGTCATATTTCAACTCAGCTAGCTTTTGAAGGCCTATCCCAGCAATTGACTGCAATAAGGTATCTTTTTTCCCTTCTCAATATCTAGTACAACAGATGGATTCCATGCCCAATATTATTCTGTGCAACGTCCTGAGTTATACCACAAACGGCTTATGTAACGCAGCTAAAACAAACTACTCTGCAGCAATGAATGGGGACTCTTGTTGTTGAAGTCTCTGCCAACTGCATGCATCATTCTTGGTTCTGCTAACGTCGAGCAGGGACAAAGGCTATATTCTGTCCTTCGTGGCAGCACAGCACAGCGACGATGCTGTAAATTAAAGAAAGCACAACACGCTGACAACAGACTCATTACTACCTCCTTACTCTCAGTTCCAACACATAAACGAGGCATGGAGTTTCTCACATTGTGCCAAAAATAATGGGAAACAGGGATAAACATGGGAGAGCCTAGCTCAAGAACGTAGATCCCACTTCCTCCATCTGGATCAAATTTTGTTGGGTGGTTTTTGCATCAACCGTCTGTCCTTGTTCTTACCTTTTCTTCTACATATTTTCAGAGCTGGTGTTTAAGCATATGAATAATTTAAAAAAT
This sequence comes from Phoenicopterus ruber ruber, assembly GCA_009819775.1. Lineage (NCBI taxonomy): Eukaryota > Metazoa > Chordata > Aves > Phoenicopteriformes > Phoenicopteridae > Phoenicopterus > Phoenicopterus ruber. Next base: position 73,122,463 of record CM020216.1, read on the forward strand.
AATCTTTTCCAGAACAGCATAATCTATAGTCCTATAAGAATCTGCTCCACAGTCTCTGGTAACATCGTATCTCTCTCTACTATCTTTATTTCAGGCAAATACAAAAATCAAGTCTGGGGAAAGATCTAAGAAAGTTTCATTTATAAGTAGATGTAGACATTTCCCACACAGGTAAGTAAATTATAGAGTCCAGATTCCCCCATAAGCCCTTGTTCTGCCCCCGTTTTCCCTGCCTGCCTCTCCCTTTCCCCCACGTATATATGGCCTCGGCTGTCTTGCTGCTAGGTGTGACCTCAATATCATCACGATATTGAAGAGAACCTAAAAGGAGATTTCAGAAAGCACACATCTAATAATAAAGCTGTTTGCACAAAACTCTGGGAATTCCAGAGAATATTACAAGCCTAGAAGGATAAGTACGTACAGAAATAACATACAGCGGACTTGATTCTGATGTCCCAAGAGACAACACTTCTGTATCAATACTATGCTTGCCTTAGAAACAAAGAAATTCCTATCAGCATCCTTATTACCTTTAGAAAGAAATATAACGCTAGTATGCACAAACGTCTGACTATTTTCAGTAAGTTTTATCAGGATGAAACAGAATAGCAGAAACTACCACAGTGATCAAAGGGTACCTGACCATCCCCAACGTTGCCACCGCTGCCTCTGGCTCAACAGCCCCACTCATCCCTAGTCTAGATGAGCCATTGGTTAAAAAAAACAACCCAAAAAACCCCCAAAAGTGTCTCTTATGAACGGCAACCTGACATTTCATGGAGACGATTACATTACAGTTCCAATAACGTTTAGAAATTAGATTTGAAATAGGAGAAACAGTGAATGTAATTCTACTGCCAGGAATAAAAAAAACCCACCAAGAGTTCTCAGGTTAACAGGACCCTGAAACAAATCTCTGTAAATTCAGGATATATTCTCATGCAAGCAGAAATACAAATTAGACCAGTCACTAACAGGAAACATGGGCACATAGGACAAATACTTGCCAGGATCAAGCACATATAGGATTGGGGGGGGGGGGGGGAGTTTTCCTTTTTCTGTGTCCTCAAAGGAAGCAAAGAATTTGGTGTTAACACCATCCTTTTCTTGGAAGTAGATTTCTACAGAAGTTCAGGTGAGCAAAGAATTGCTATGTGAAAGCTTCACAACACAGAAGAAACATGCAGCCCATCCCAGCCTATGACAATAATTTAAATACTCCACCAAAAAATAGCTGGAAATAAGCTTAGAAAGAGTTCAAGCATTATTTACAGCTTAGACTGTAAATACACAGAGTGGAAAATACGGCTACTCATGAGCATGTGTTGGGCTACAACAGCTGCTGGCATAAGCAGTGCCTGATGCTACTTTTAAACTGGATTTGTTAGTCGGGAAACAGCAGACCCGAGTGGACCCCGAGCCACGGTTACTGACTTGAGTGCCAATGGACAGCGCTGATGGGTTTGCAAGGGTCGCCCAGTCACTTTTAGGGGGGGATCTCAACTGTGTCAAAAAATGGAGACAAAAATTCTGCAACTCCACAAGGGCCACTGAGCTCTCCCACGCTGCTGCGAATTACATATTGTACTCGAAACCATTCTGATATAAATAAAGATACTGGTGAAACCCGTCAAGTGACGGCATCACTCTCATCAGTGGCTTTGCCAAACAAATGGGTAAATGACCCGGGTGAGTGAAAAGACCTGCCTTTCCCACTACGAGCAACGAGAAGACTTGTAGCTGGTGGAGGCAGCTGTGAGGAACAGGTTCCCTACGCCACTCGCCTGCTTCTGCAGGGATTTAATTTGGAGAGAGCGTGCTTTGACGTGAAACTCCACAGTCACTGGACCAGGATTCTTCCCAAGGAAAGTACAGTATGGCAGCAGCAGGAAAAAGAAAAATTAAGGTTTCTGATGCTGCATAAACATGCCTATACAGCTACTGGATATGAGCACTGAGAAATATCTGAACTCATAGGCTTACTAACTTTCATGCTGAACTTCATATTTCAAATGAGCAGCTACTCAAAAATTTCTGTTATGTTGAAACATTCCTAAAATGAAGCACTTCAGGTTCCCTTATACAAGATTTTCTACTATTTTGGAAGGACCGTTGCCTGCCCTGTAAAGTTCCTCTACTCCCTTTGGCTCTTCCCTTTTGAATATCCCTTTTATTTACTGAGAATATGTTTTGAGGGTTTGGGGTTTTTTAATATTTATTTATTGAAACACTCCATTGGAAAAGGACAGGACTGATACAAAATTATTTCTTTAAATCAAGTCACACATTTCAATAGCATGAAATTCAAATGCTTACTTTGAAAAGAAGCCTGACAACTTTTGTTTACATGCCTTAACTTGCTCATTTGCATTCTGTAAAATATTTTGAAGTCATTAACTGGAAGTTACCATATCCTCTATAGTACACAAAAAGAAACCTTCATCCTGCAGCCACAGTCATTTTGTGTCATTCATCTGCTGCGTGATTCAAGCACATCTGGATTTCTGGTAAGAGCGTATGACCAATAATAAAAACTATATATAAACTAGCTCAGCTTGGACTCCTGCATTCATTTGGGAAATTGTCAGCAGAAGCTCTCTCCTTGCTTGTAGCTGTATTACTCAACACACAGCGCGCAGGAATTGTTTGTGGAAACATTTGGTATTTTTAGTGCTGGCCTCTCAATGGGAATTCCACACTGAAAAAAAAGATATCACTGATACACTCAAACCCCTCATTGTGTCCTCCGCTATGAATTTACATACAGGGGGTAGAGGGTGAATTGCTCAGCTATAAGGTGGAATTTACAAACGTGTTTAAGCACCTGTTGAAAATAACTAGGAATTATGCTCTTGACATGAGTACATGCTTCTCTTTTTCTGCAAAGTAAAAGCCTCAGCTCAATACAGGACAGGAGTACACATAAAATGAATCAATATTGAATGAAAAGCCACAAATCTGCTTAAAATTTCCAGTTCTCGTCTTAGTTGCACAAATACGTTCTTTTAATCTAGTTTTTAAGGTAAGATACTCTGTATATAACTTTTTCTTATTTAAAAAAAAAAAAAGAAAATGAAATAACCTCTCAGGAAAAAATATTTCCATGGGCATTAAGCATGAATGGAAAGGGATAATCAGGAAGAAGCAAAGATGACTCAGCTGGAATATTGACCCCCTTCTTCCTCTCAGCTGCATGTTCCAACATTAGTGTCAGATACAGACAGGTACGGACAAAGTTTTCCTTGGGGAATATATTTATCCACTTAACTGCAAACTAATACTTTTTTTTGTGACTGTATGGAGGGTTTTGTGTACACTGAGCTTCAGAGCATTGCTGTACTTCCCCACCACCACAGGAGCATGGTTAAAATGAAGGGGATGAAGCAACCACCGTGACTTGGAAGAGCATTACTGCAGCAATTCCTGAGCTCCAGTTTCTGAAGAGAGAAAACGGGTGGGGCGATTGGATTCCTCTCCGGAAAAAAACTCAGCTTTTTTTCCAACAGACTTTTTACTTAGAAGTCTGTGTTGCTACTACAACGATTATTTAGTATAGCTTGTAAGAGCGCCAAAATAAGCAAAGCAATGTGCGGGTCACGCAGAGCTTTACCAGGGGAGCCAAGGAGGAACGTTCCAGGAGAGCGACAGCTCCTTCCTCCACCCGTTAGCAGACCCCTGGATAATATGCACACACCTGGTGAGCGATACGACACAAAAAGCTACAGCGTGGCTTCACGTACCCACGCTGCCGCATCATTAGCCTTCTACAACTTCAAAATGCTAAGTAAGCATATATGCAGTTCCCACGGTGGGATTTACATATGAAGCAGAAGGAGCAAACCAGGCGTTTTAAAATTTGTTTACCAAACACACTGTTCTCATGCAGGCACACACAAAGGATAAACCCACGTCGACTTCCACCACGCAGCATCACGCCAAGTTCCTCAGCACTCCTGGGCACAAAGATGGCAACAGTGATGGAGAATAGCTTTCCCGACCTTTAGAGCGCCAGAAGTCTATTCCCTTTATCTTACCACGAGGCTGTAATTCCCATGATTCATGTTTTGTGGTTCCTAGGCTAGTGCGGTTCCCCAGGCACGGAGTCAGGTGCTTCACGGAGGTTGCAGCCAGAGCAGAAATCCGCAGCCTGTACATAACCGGGGCCAGGCTCCCCTGAACCTGCCAGGCTACTGCTTCAGAAACTACGCGTACGAGCCCTAGTCCACTGCACGTGGATCAGAGGCATGTCTGCTACGTTCGCTGCAACAGCCCAGCTGAACCGAAGACACACAAATGTAGTTGCACGGACACAGAGGAGGACTTGGCCACTACCAAAGGGAATTAATTCTCAGCGGTGAGACATCCAGCTCTTAATTACTTCTCAGGATGAACGAAAGTCTAACTGTGTCTTCAGGCACTTCATTTCAATAATTCATTCACCACAGAGAGCTTCCCTCAGATGAAACTCGTAAGAGGGAAGAGCAGACTGGGCAGCTCCTGGAACGGGCAATGCTGTTCGCAGGCAATGGGCTCCTGGACAAACACGTCTATATCTCATTAATCTACACCCCGTAATGCTAGGCACAAACACACGACGGGGTGGACAGGGAGTCTTGTGAATGGAGCCACACAGCTCAAAAATTTTAGGAAAGGGTTCTGTTGGAAAACAGCGGGTCAGCAGTGACCACTGCTACCCGGGGCAGCCAGGAAAGACCTGGCTCCATCCCCCAGCATGACCCGAAACGACCATTCCAGGGCCTGATCCCACAAGGGCTTTGGGTGCAATAGCTCCTCAGGCTTTAGTAGAGAGCAGGTGCCTACACGCCTTGGTTAACCTGTCTCTTAATCCTCCTGTGCCTCTGCTTCTTGACTTGGCGGTAGTTGTGACAGCAATACCTGATTTTGAAAGGTCTGTTGAAAGAAGTGCATCAAAAAATATGGAAGCCCCCATGACAGTTGGTGAAAAATGGTACTATTGAATTGTTTTTATTTTGGACCACTTCAAGGAGGATAGAGAAAAATGACAGGATGAATGTCTAAGTCAGTTCCAGCTATTTTCTTCATTTTTCTTCTAGCAGAGAGAGAAGAAAGTGGGCTGCACTGAACAGTACTCCAACACCAATGCAATATAAAAACACAAAGCACCAAGTATGTTGGGTATCACCTATGCAGAAAAACTGACACTTGTGAATTACTTGGGTTTGATCCTGCTTATGTCTAATGGTTTTAAAAACATTTCAGGCAGGAGGGGAGGAATAAAAGAAAGTAAGTCGGCAAGATCAGTTATAGACTTGCTTGCTATGAGAGAAAGGCAATGTTTTATTTGTTGCTCGCCTATGTTTACTTTCTATCCCTTCACAGTTCTCAAAACCTCTGCCAGTTCACCAAAAACAACAGCAGTCCGTCTGTGTAAACAGAAGCCTTTGCTCTACAAGCCCAGGTAGAAGACTAATTCAAAACCTTGCACAGCATATCAAAACTAACGCAACAAAAATATACTGAGTGGAAAAGGTTTGTGTAATGAGAGGGCACAGAAAGAAAAGCGAGTTTCCTTTGGAAGAACGAGAGTCAAATTATTCTACGCAGGAATTCCCTTTCCAATGCATGAGCGCAGAACGTTGTCTCTCCTTTTGGACAGTCACGTTAAGTGGAAGAGGAACCATGGCTTTTCAAAAGCGTCCCACCTTCTTGATGTTATCCCCATGTGAATACTCCCCTTGAAAGTTCAATCTTTCTGCCTAAAAATTGTTTGAGGAACTGTTCAATCCTTGTGCAAGATGTTGATTTTCAAAGAGGAATCATTTAAAAGGGAAAACGTGAGAAGGAAAACAATGTAAAAACAGAGTGTCACGGGAAAGCAAAGGAGGGAGGAAGGGAGGGAAAGGATTTGGTTTTGCCTCTCTACAGAAATTGTTTTGATACGGTAACCCTGTTGCATGAATTTTCCATATGTCTGTGTCAGATCCACTACTTTAAGCCACAGAGCTGTCAGATGCTCGTTTTTTATGGTGTGCTTACGTGGCAGGCCAACCTTTCTGTTGAATCAGTCAGTTTTTCACAAAGCCAGGATCTGCAACTCAGAAAGATGTACACGCTCTTTTGGCCAAAAGTCTCAACTTCGCAGCAGAAGTGAGTCGGCAAAGCAAACCACTATATCCTGGTACCTAACAACTGTTATCAGAGTCGGTGCTTTTACATGAAAAAAAAAAACCACTATGAACAACATAAGAAATAGCAACTATTCTGCATACATATATGAAGCAAATATGACAATGGAAATGCAGATTTAAATGAGCAGATGCTCTCAGAAGTTAGCAATTCTTAAAATAATCCTGAAAAATCTCAGAAACTTTTGTACATGCTCAATTTTCTTGGATTTTAACAAAAAACAAGACGTTTAGTTCATGAACAAAAGCCTTAATACTTCAGTAAAAACAAAATTTAAGTCCATTGTAGACTAAGTAGCATTTGCAAAAAACCCAAACCAAAATAAAACCAATCCCCTCCCCCCTTTTTCCTTTACTCATACCTGATTAAGAAACCCCATAATCCCACAACTAAGTGAAAATATCAGTCACATAGGTACCACTTCACAAGGCTGAGGGAGGTGGGCGCATCTCCTGCATGTTTTTTACCTCACATCCCCAGCCTTTAGCATCTGAAAGATTATCTCCATTCTCCATGCCTCAAATTTTGCTAAACTAAAATTGCATATTTAAATGCAGCGTATACACTAATCAGGATGTAAACATTTAAATAACAGAATGCAGACCCATTAATCAAAACTGATTACCAGCTTTCCTTCCGTTTACTGGGGGTTCTTCTGTAAAATATCATCTCGGTTACTGTTGCCAGAACTGTGTTTTTAAAGCCTCTTGGAGAAAAAGCTGATTAGTTATAACATTGGCTCAAGAGACATGTTTTACTTCAGTGTTTACTAGAAATGCAGGACTGAAATTAACTTGCAGGTAAGCAGTACATAATTGTGCATCTACATTAACCCCTTCTGTCAGCTTGGAAACAGGCTTTGTCTCCTCTGCCCCTTCTCCTCTCATCAGCAGATTTTAAAGCATTTCTCAATGCCCTCACAGAAATAAGTGGTTAACCAGAAACCTTCAGCTCTGGAAAACACTGACCACTGCATCCTTTTCAGGCCATTATTTTCCGCCAATAAGACATTAACATTCAGACTCCTCCTCGTTTCTAAGGATTTTTAAACAGCTTTTTATAATTAATTAATACATCCAGCTACAGAAGGCCAACATCAGTGAGCTACGACTGTCGCCGGCCATACTGTGCAAATTGTCATTTCCCAGCCAAATTGAAAATCAGGAATTCAGAAGCTGCATGTATAAGCCTTTAACGCCTGACCACAGGCGACATACTAAAGGTCCACGAGAAAGTATCTCAACAGCATCAATCTGTCTTTCACCCTCGACGCTACACAGAGGCACGGGAAAGGATGCTGCAAGGCACGTGGGGCACACCAGCCTGCTCGCCACCCCCTCTCCTTTCTCTGCTGAAGTTCCCTTTGACAGTCCAAGACAGTAAACAGGAGAGATCTAGTGTGCAAATCTGGCCAGCGTTTTGCTGAAGCATGGAGGTTGAGCATCCAAAAGAAAAGCTGCCAGAATGTGAATCTCCTACAGGATGGGGAAATCAAGAACTTTTACCAAAAAAAAAGGTACAAAAATGACTGTAAAAGTTGGGAAAATATTTCAGTGTTAACACCTTTTTTGCACTTCCAAACAGTCCTAAACGTGTTTATACAGACCTATGAGAAATGCAACCACTCGCACACTTGCTCTCTCATCTTGGAAACACTGGTTTTAGAAATACTGCCTAAAATAATGGGGTCAGTTTTCAGACATACTGAAATCTGTTACTTGGCAAGGCTTCCTGAGCATGTTAGACAGATACCACATCCTTCAAACCTGTGAACCTTGATTCTTAATACACCATGTTTCTCTACAGCCAATTTCTTGTTCTGCTTTCTCAAAGCACTGTAAAGATGTTATTCCTGAGGAACATACTTTGTTAACTGTATTTTTTAAAGCCTCATCACATAAACTCTGGGCCGCTTCAGTAGAAATGTCTTTATACCTGCAACTTTGCTCAGGGAGCAAACCAAAGCATGTAAGATGTTAGCAATATCAAAGGTTTGCGAGGCTTAGGAATATGAGGAAGAATCAAGGAGGAATAAAAAGACACTGTGAATTCGCCTGTTTCTTAGATGCCCACTAGACTCTTCGTTATATTTGCATTAGCAGGCAGAATGGTGGAGAAGCAACATGCATAGATAGTGAGAACTGGAATTCACTCTGGAGAAAAAGAATTAGAGAAGAAAAAAACACAAGAGGGAAAAAAAAAAATACAGAAACACCACCAGCAAAAAAACCCCAAAGAAGTTGTGAAGGAAAAAAGTTAAAATTATAGTCTTTAAGAGGGGTGTGCTATTCATTTATTTTTGAAAAGGCATGATAGAAGCCAGCCATAAGATACTGGAAAAACATTAATAATTAAAACCTGTTTTGTGCCGAGGCCACATCCCGCCCGGATGCCTGTGAAAACTTCCCACGAGCTCTGGGACGTGCCCCGACCTGCCTACCGTGCTCACTCACTCCAGGATACAGGACCCCTCCGGCAAAGCCCCCAAGCAGGGGATCCCAACCTGCTCCATGAGGGAATCTCAGAGTGCAGATGACACACCAAGACAACTGAAAGCTTCAGAAAACCATCAACTGTTAAGACTGCAGGGCTTCTGAGCAAGCCTAACGACTAGCCTAATTAATGAGCCTAAAAGAGGGAAGACTGACCGTTTTCAACAGTGAAGCAGAACTGCATTTAGCAGCCAAACAAAAACTGGCTCTTTCTGTCTACCACTGTGGCAATGGATTTCACGAACGTGAACAGGGATGGCAGCCAGGTTCTGCAGCAATCCTGGTACCAAATCTTCCTGAAGAGGTACTCAAGACAAACTACATTTCACAGGTCTGACAAAAGTAAAATTATCCTGCACCAGAACAGCAATTACTCTGGTATCTGCAGACATTACATCACTGTTTCAGGTTATATTCTAGAATTGTAAGAAAAAAAGGAAAAAGCATGTAAAGAAAACACTATTTTGAAACATGCAAATGGACACATACACCTGGACATAACATACATACACAGTGTTCTAAAATAAATGTAAGATTTTACCGGCACAGAAATATACTCTGTGTAAAAGAATGCAAAAACACCAGGGGAAAACATAATTAAATGTTCCATAAATTGTTGTAACTAAAAAGGGTACCATCCCACCCCCCTAACAAATGCATGCAATACTTCAGCAAGCCCACTGTGTACGTTACATAAAGATTTGTTTGAAAATTATGAGATCATCCCTGTAATAAAGTTTAGTATTTTCACAGTTCCTAATCTGCCTCTTAGCCACAAAAGCATTGCCCCTTACACTGAAGAAGGGAATTCTCTTTTAAGATTCAAGGCATTAAACTATTACAACGTACATACTTAGCTCTGCCTCTTGACAACTGAGAATTACAGGAACATTTTGGCATATTAGGTATTTTGCTAATAAAAATTACAGAGTGAAATATTTTAAACACAATTAATACATACACCATTGTGTTTCCTTCATAGATCTGGGACAGAAATACTTCTTTCTGTAAGAAATCCTGAAGCAGGGAGAAAGGCAGTATCTGTACATCTACTGTGTAAGAGACACGCACTCCTCTTCAAAAAGCACAGCGGCTAGAGATTCCTTATAGGTGATGGAATAGCAAAACCACCACAGAAATTACATTTTAAATGCCATTTCTAAACACTCCTTTCTTTTTCCTGGCTCCGTATTATGTCTGCATTGCAACCTTTAGGGTAAGAACAAGCGTGCAATCTCCTATCTGATTTAACAGAGCTCAGTAGTTAAAAACACGGTTCAACATTAACTTACCCTACTTCCCACCCCCCGAAATTAGGCCAAAAACCAGAGGAAATCATGCAGTATGTGCTCTGGATATTCCATGACTACCACTGCTGGCAGGGCGTAAGCCGCATATTTCATAGGTAACTAGGAACACACACACAGTTGTTTTGTAGCGACGCTACACCACAGGCTCCTGCCGACCCGCGGCTTTTCCTCCCCGCAGACCGTTCCAAACCCTTCGCCATTTCAGCCCGGGAGGTCTGCCCCGCGATTTAGGAAGGGGACTTGGTGGGAACTTATCTTTCAAGCACACGGGAATTCAAGGGGAAGAAAGCTCACAGAGGTATTTTAACATATGAACACACGCATTCTCTACTCGCCGCTTCTGCTGGTAATCAAAGATGTTAAATCCAGTTTACTGCATTAACCCGATTCAATTATACGAGTATCAACAAAGTCTTAAGTCAAAGATGAAATTTTCAAGTACGCAGACTTTTTCAACTTTGCCTTAACAAAAATCCTCCTTCCGCTTTCCAGAACCTGCGGATCGTTACAAAGACATTGCTTCTTTGGTCTGCCACCAAAGGTCATACGGGAATCGCTAAGTCAGCATATTCTCCCAGCAGCCGCATTCTGAGAGAAGCTCTAAGGGCATTTTAAAAGTTTTTGTATAAAAACAAGCAATACTGCCTCGCCTACTGGACTAGAGCTTCCCCGCTTCCCCCACAAATCCGTCACCGAAGGCTCCAAACATCTGCCGTAAGGGGTTTTTTCCCCTCCCTTCTTCTTAATGTAAATATTCTGAGTTATGATACATTTAAACAAGTGGAGGGAAAGACTGCACTTTGCCCAACTCATCTAATTTGGAAATTTAAAGTCCAGCTTATTCATCTGTTTTAATACAGCAAGGAAAATATTACTTTTCCAACTGAGTAAGAGCCTGAGTTTCTCTCTTCATAATCTCATAAGCCATTACTGCACTAAAACGCTCGCTACAGAAGTCCAGCATACCAAAGAATGAACAAGTTTAGGAATACATACTGGTATAACTAGCTCTTTGAAAATGTGTAGCTCTAGGAAGTCTTCTTTACATTTTCCAGCGTAAATATTTACACCACTTTGCAATTTGAAATCAAACTGTCTGATCAAAAGAAGAAACTCAAAATACGTGCCATGAAAAGGAATTATTTCAGGATTAAAAACCAAAACAAAGCAACACAACCCCAAAAACAGAGAACTAGTCTTTTTTCCAAGCTTCCTGGGTACATCAAGTTGGGCTACAGATGACTGTTTTGGTGACAATGACTGACTGGTTAGAACAAAACAGTTCATCAGCAATTGTGCAAAGTTTTAGGTCAGACAGACACCACCCCCCAACCGACAGACAACTGTGTGTTGTTATTGAGCTCCCTGAGCAAGGTCCTGAACGTCTGTCCACGCTGCCAAGGACCGGGAATTCTTCCCACAGCCCAAGAACCCTCACCTGGAGCAGCAGGTGAGTATTTATCACACAATCCCTTTCAAGCATCGTAACACAGGCACAGCGAACAGTTTGAAGGAAACAGCACTATGCCTTAAAATTCCTTTGGTAATTTTTTATTAAAGAGAATTCATTGCAAATAGATATTTTTAAATGGTAGCAATGCTCTTGGAAAGTTTATTGGGCTAGATATAAGACCTGTGCAGTCACACAGCCCACGACTGCAAAGTCGAGTGGACTGGCGCATTTGAAGTCTGAAAATACCGACATGAGTGTCAACAGAGAAACTTGCACAGTATTAAAGCAGGAAAAAGTCAATTAAAAGAAAAATGTGAGACTGGAAGCCTTCACCTTTTTCATAACAGCTATTTAAGATGTAGATGACCATAAACCTGTGAGGAGGCTCTCTTAGCCAAGCTTCTCGAGCCTATCCAGGATTTTGGTTTTTACATGTTAATTTCTAATGGTTACATATTAGATGGGGCTGTTGGGTTTTTTGTTTGTTTGTTTTTTAAGTTCACACATCAGACATTAAAAGTTACCTTGCATATAAACCCACAGCAAACCAAAATCTATTCTGAGATACAAGGATTAAAAAAAAAAAAAAAAAAAAAAAAAGAAAAAGAAAAAGAAAAAAATTCTTCTAAATGCTCCTAAGAAAGCTTGACTCTTACAAAATGTAATTGTTCCTGGGCTCAAAAGACCGGACTCAGTTTCATCCCAGAGCCAACTGCCTGTTCTAATAGAACTGTTTGAAAGAGCAACTGTTGAAATCTTACTTTTTGTTTCTCTTTTCACAACTACATTTTTTTTCATGACCTTCCTAACTTGCTGGAGTTCATGCTTCAGCAAATGCCAAATTCTGTAGCATTTCTTACTCCATGCTCAATTAATAATAAAGAAGATACAGGACGTAAAGGTGAGGCAGAATTACAGGTCTGCACTGTTTCCACTTCACTATATTCTGAAAGAAATCTAACTGGCTTATACACAGCTTTCAAACCCCAGTTCATTGCTGCTTTTTTGATGTCAGTATGAATTCAATTTTTTTTTTTAACCTTACCCTTCATTAATTTCTTCCAGCTCGAACCTGATTCTAACTGCAACTATAATGATTTTATATTCCATAATATAAGCTATATTCCATATATATATACTCCATAAATATAATGATCCCTATTCCATAAAAAATACAATGCAACTAAGAACAGAACTAAGCTCCTTCCTCCGGTCTTATTCTTTTATCAACATTCTTGCAGGTATTTCTTTGCAATCCTGTTACCTGGAATACCATTCTTTTATCCCTCTTCTTCATGTTATTTTAACTCCTTCTGAAAGCACCTATTTTTGCCACTGTCTGTATCCAGTAGACTCTCTTTGCATTACCCCCATTTTCTTTTCCTAATATTTAGCGTGCATATGCAGAAATCTATAAATACATATTCAAAGCTGACAGTGCCAGCTACAATCAAGTTTGGTTTTCTGGACCTCTTTTTAATTGCTTAAATCTTAGCCAAATTTTGTTCATTCTGAATGAAAGTTCTACGCCAAATTTTAGAGGGAGCGTTTTGTTTTATTTCTAATTAAGGTGTCAACTGAGACCGGTTCAGTTTCCTGCTGGTTTACCAGTACACTAAAATTCTTAAAGTCATCCATTAAGAACCTCCATCGCTTCCCAGTTTTGAAATGTGTCAATAGAAGGGGAGTTCTGGAGGGAAAAGCAAAGAAACCAGAAATAAGGAACACATGTTTTGTTATCCTTTTGAAAATCCATACCTGTCTTCGGACAACTAAAGAAGCTCAGAAAGCCTGCTGCTTACACACGGCAAATAGAGATTTCCAACACAGTTTCACAATGAGTTCAAGCACGAGGCTCACGACAGCCCTGCCCCTGCGCCGTCCCTCCCGGGCTGCCACCGCCGCCTGCTCCAGCAGCAGCGGGGTGCAACAGCACCCGGGGACCAAACCACCCAGTGCAAAAATTACACACACACACCCCCCCAGCCCGTGATGCCAGCGTAACTCACTCTGGGTACCACCACTTCTTCCACTGCAGGGCCAGCGAACACACGAGCAAAACAAGGCAGGGAACAAGTGTTGAGATGGGGGAAGGCAGGGCTTCTTCACTTCCTCCTCCTCCTCCTCCAGCAGCTATGGCTTAAACCGGTCTCGAAACCAACTGGGAAACTATGACATTAAAGATGTTCCTCTCCAGAGGCTTTTCCTGCAGTGAGTATTTCCTCCTGGCTGCAGGGGCTTTCCTCAGCAACAGCTCGAAACTCTGCAACGTGATGATGAACACCCACTGATGGGAGCAATTTCCTTCTCCGCTCTCCAGCGCCCGCTCCACGCGGGTCACCTCAGCACGCCCCACGGCTCGCGCAGTAAAAGCCTGCGTTGCGGTTTGAGGTCCCAACACGTCGATGACTCCTACGAGAAGCGTGGTCGTTCAATACGGTGGAATTTCTTGGTTTTTTAGTTTGCTATTTTGAAAGCTAGGAAGTAACCTTTAAGAATACCTTTTAAATGTTAAGATTGTGGAACGAAGCAGCAAGAAGCTGGAGAATGCCAAAAGCAAGGGTGTTTACGCAAACTAAGCCAGTGCGCAAAATGGGCTGTGCTCACTGCTTGGCTCTGTTTACTACCAGTTTCTTCATCATCTTTTCCGTTATTTAGCCACCGAGTGTACGCTTCATAACACTAACAACTTTATCTTCTCAACCCTTAGCAGCTGATGTGGTACTGGTATCTCCAATTTACAGGCAGAAAACAGAGGCAGAGAGAGATTAAAAGATTTGCCAAAAGTGTTGGCTAATCTTTGGTCTTCCACTTGAGTCACCTAGACCATGATTTTTAATTTTTTTTTTAAAGGTACTTAGCACTTTTGCAGTACTTTGCATCCAAATCGTAGCCATAGCAGACGGACCGCAGTTGCAAAAACTCAGAATCTGTGCCCGGGCATCTCAACTCAGGCAAAACGCAGCACACGCAGCGAGTGGCTGGCTGCAAAGGTTTGGTGTACAGAACTGCTCAGTCTCACACAAGAAATTTGGTGGCAGAGGCAGGAACGAAATGCAGTTCTCTCAAGGTAATACTGAACAGTCTTATCCGCCCTACCATTCTTTCCCCTCTTGCAATCCACTCTCGGCAGGCTTTTGTCCATCACCTGAGGCCACTGACATAAGCCCCAACCATCCTGTGCAGTGAATAGGACTAGACCCTCTTGAAAACACTTACATGATCAAATTGGGGGACAGGTAACACGGAGACAGGGACAGGATAGGTGATGGGCAAGGGTGGCAAATTACAGCTTTACATCCAGCCTTTCTTACACCGCAAAGTATTTTAGATAGTTTTTCACATGTAAATATAGACATTATTCACATTACAATACAACTTAATGGCTGCAGCCAAGATGATCTCTAATGGGCAAGATGTTGGACCACAGACACCGTAAGAAATAGCCTAAAGATCTTACACTCCAAACAAGTAAAACAAAAAGAAACAAAAAAGAGAAACATTATCACTTCACACCCCAGATGAGAAATATGAGGCATGGAGAGACTACTTCTATGATCTATGAGATATCTGTACTATTCATTGCATCACAGGTGGATCTTCTGGGACTCCACCTGACGATATATCGAGAGCGCCATGCATTCTCTCTGCCTTTGTGAGGGAGGTTTTGGTTTCAAATTTAGTTTGTATAAGAAACTGTAAGAAACAATCTGATATACAGAAACAAGACCTTCTGCCAAATCAAGGGTTATTTCTGTAACAAAGTCACTGAGTCAAAGCTCCATCTCCTTGTTCCACCCATGTCTCACACGTGCTCCAGAACCTGGAGCAAGACAGACATGCAGCACCTTTACGGATGTCCACAGGTATGCCACAGAGCGCAGACCACTAGCGCTTCTGATGTACCAATACTGCATCAACAGCCCCTCGGAAATACCCTAACGCACAGCACTATTTTTGTGTCAGAAACGATACCAACACACAAAAGTGAAATGTTGTGCTTGCACATTTCTTTTTACCCAAACGAGCGCAAGTTACAGAAGTGAGCCTTGAGAAATCTCAGCATTGTTTGTTTGTTTGTTTTTAAGTCATTCGATTCAAATCATGAACTGAAGCACAGCACACCAATCGATTCTCGAGTTTATAGACTACATCACCAAACTCTAATAAGAAGTACCAACCTGTCAGCTTTCAGTGTAGACAGGCCTATTTCAGTATTGAAAGCACATCACAATTTTAAACCAACTCAAGGAGCCTTTGCTAAATCACACCTAAGACGTAGTAGATGCCTAGCTCTTCCGGACATCATAAGACCCGGAATGTATCCAGCTTTCCAGCAAACTCAAGCATGCTTTTCAGATTACTGCAAAGCTATCAAGCTATTGAGCAAAGCTATTCGTATTATACTTGCATTTCCTTATCAAATGCAAAGCGTTAAAAGATTTGGAGACAGCTATTGAACTTTATGGGCCTGTCTGCCATTTGTTTCAAATAGGAATATTTGATTGAGAAGGAAAAACAGAAACAGCAACAACTTACATTATTTTTATTTCTTAAAAATAACAGAGAGCTTACCTAGAAAGTAATGAAGTTCAAAATATTTGTTACAGTTTCATATTGGTGAATTAAAGCACTGTGCTAAACACCATCACATAATAAACAAGTTTTCATTTTAAACTCTGCAACTGGGTACTTCTAAGTAAACAAAACCATGAGTTGTTTTTCCTTCTATATCCTCACATCCATCTGACAACAAACCAAGCCCACTCAGCCCTGCTAAAAGCACAATCCTTTAATGTAAATGTACTTCTGGGAATACACTACAGC
The DNA here is from genome assembly GCA_009819775.1 of Phoenicopterus ruber ruber. NCBI lineage: Eukaryota > Metazoa > Chordata > Aves > Phoenicopteriformes > Phoenicopteridae > Phoenicopterus > Phoenicopterus ruber. The sequence goes on from CM020216.1 coordinate 73,138,716, forward strand.
TTCTACGAAATGTTTTGTTACACCTGTGTACCAATTGGCCATGTAAATATAGGGTGTAACCGCGTGCAAAGTAGTCTTTTCGTTAGTTTTAGTGAGCTAAAACTTCATACAACAAATAAAGTAAATTAAGAAAAGATGACCTCTGGATGGCTGAATAAGACAGGTATTTTCCTCTTTTGCAGCACACTGATTTTCTGGAGGGGGAGTGATGATGCTTTTGATTAACAACATGATACATGTCTTTAATATTAAAGAGACTAAGACAACATCAGGAACACCTGCTTATAAACTCAGGTCCAGTCACCCAGCTGGCAGGTAACCCATGCCAGGCTTTTCCTAGGCATGCCTTCGGCCTTCGCCTTTGAAACTACCAGGCATTTTTTGGAACTCGCATGCATCCAAACTACATCCTTTTGAGACGTGCAAAAGCTGTAATTTCTCTCAAATTTTAGCCCTACTGCTCGGGATGACCACGACCGTTAAGTTAGTCAGGAGACTAAGTCTGACGCTGTGCACAGCTCCTCTTACCAAAGCAGCCCACTGGCGATGGCAACATTTTTCACGTTAAGGACGTATTTGCAGTGAGAAGCAGGGAAGGCTGATGTGACAAAACAACATAATGAAACGAGTGCAGCACAGCAGATGCCTTATTGGTACCCTTCAGATACAACATGCTCATTCAGCCGCAGTCAGGCATTAAAACCATGTCACTAACACATAGTCATGAAAACAAATGGCCAACTAATTTATTTTTTTTTTTAATTTGCAAAATAATGCTTCCCATATCCTGTCCTCTTTATAGAGGTTTCTTGCCCGCTGTAAAAATCGGGTTAGCACAGCGCTGTATTGACTCATCTATAAACAGTGAAAGCCAAGAAGGGGGAAAGGGGAAAGGACCTCAGCACACAAAAAACCCCACAAAAAATAAATTTGATCTTCACTGATCCTGATACTTCAGGGCCAGTGCTAATCTGCCAAAGGCTGCCAGCTCTCTCGGAAGTATACAAAATGACTAAAATAAAGCCATGTCACAGAAAGAAGAGCCTTAAGGTTTCCTGCCAAAATCTTAAATTTAGCTCTCTATATTAAACAATGCTACTTCATTTTCCCCAGACAATAAGGTTGCTTACGGTAAACACAGGCAATATTAAAACCTTCAAAACTTATTCCTGTGCTGCAGAAAACCTCAAATTAACTAATGGGAGAGTGGGTGGGGTGTTTATGGTGGGGGTTTTTTCTGTGTGGGTTTTTTTGGGAGGGGGAGAGAGGGACTGTGTTGGGGTTTTTTTTTCAGGGGAAAATATTTTAGGTTCTTGGACTTGGTTGTTTATTCTCTAGACTGACTTGGACTGCAAGTGCAACCCAAGTAACTCATCTGATGCGCAACAGGATAGAGAGTGTCAAGGGTTGTTCAACAGTGATCTCTCAAAAAAGTTAAACATTGATGGGCTCTGGACAAGCCCAGTTAAGCTGCTGGCGATTTGATTGCTATGGGGCAACGAGAGGAGTTGCGGGAAGGGAGGGAGAAGCCAGGTAAGGCCACAGAGTGTTCTTTGTACGTAGTACAAAAGGTGACAATCGGGTTTAGACAACCTAAAAATACCTTTTAACCTAAAAATACAGGTTACTTAATCTTACATCTTTGTCTTCCAAAAGTTATAAAACGTAAGAGTTTGCCGAGTTTCACCTTTGACCACAGACACTTATTCTTTTTGCAGATTTAATTATCATCGGTACTAATTACCATAGATTAAGCCACAGGCGCAACCCATTTTTTTAAAGTTTTAATGGTTAAGATTGACAACTTAAGACTGGTCTAACTTTGCATACATAAAAATAAGCTGTCAGAAAACAGACCCGTGAAATCTTTCAGCCTCCTCAAGTTCCACCAGAAACTAAGGGTTTAAGCAAATATTTTCTGCAATATTCTCAGAGACTGATACAATGACTAAACAAACTGAAATGCAGTTTTTCTCATTATCTAGACTAAAAATGGAAATAGGGCATAACTAATGAGAAGTAAACTGATTTTTCAAATCACTTCACCTCTAATAACCCATAATAGTAGCAATATATGCTCACAACGTGTTGAAGTTTGCAGCACCTGTGTAGTTTTAACAATCACTTAACCGTTCCAACATCATTTCAAGTTATGGGCTCACTGTATACCTCTATTTCCCTCCTCAACATTTAAAACTTCTTAATTCATCCAAGAACTCCGTTAGTTGTAGAAAAATAGGAACTGATGAAAACTGCTATTACAGGGGGCGATAAAAGCTAAATGACTGGGGAAATTATGCAAGGCCAAAAAAAAAAGGCAATTAATTTCTTACACAACTAAGGGTTTAATTAGATTATTTATTTTAAATGCATTTACTTAAGTGAATAGCAAGCTTTACAATAGACTTAACTCCTATTAAGTTTCAAGCTATACAACAGTAGATATCAGAGAGAGTACTAAAATTAGATCACTCATATTTGATTGGAAAACGTACGTTCAGCTATGTCAGCAACCTGGTAAGCAGCAATATTAAAAATCGGGCTCCAATTTATTGCTTCACATTCAGTAAGGAGGGGAGATGACATCACCTAAATGTGAAATTCCTGACCTGTGATGGAGGTTTGTCCATCACACCGAACAATGTTGCTCAGCACTTCCTGGATAAAGACACTGCAAAAACGTCTTCTCCGGCAGAGATTGTTAGCAGCAGCTGCGACACAGTCCGCAAACGCGAGGTCTCAGATACAGCTGTGTACGCTAGCGCTTAAGAGCCTCTCAACTGTAAACTAACTGAAACACATGCGGATGTTTGTTGGGTTTTGGCATAAAAAGTCAAAACCGGAATCAAGTGCCGTTCCTGCCCCTAGAACTTTATGTTGATATGTGTGGTTTTGTAATCGCTTTTATTCTCTGAAGGGATGCTTCCATACTGCAACTGTAAAATTCACATTAAAAAAGCTGATGACGGCTACATGTGAGGGTGCAGGTGGAAGCATGTTCTCCCGAAAGCTGCGTACGAGGGTGGGGATGGAAGTGTGTCCTCCCTCGACATACACATCTGCTCATCAACTGACCTGTATTTTTCCTCTCATTTAATTCCTCCAGGGCCACTTCTACCAAGACAGTAACAAATAACCATAGGATCAGACTCCTCACATTCATCTGCCAATCCTGAGCTCGGTTAAGTGCACTGGGATTCTGTTCAAGGAAGAGTCTGGACATATAAGCTCGCCAGTTTGTGGAGCAGGTCACTTGCCTGCTTGCTCCTTTCCGTAACCAACGAGCTACCGTTCGGCTGTGTGAAGGCAGGACAGCGAGGAGACCGAGGTCAAACCTAGCGATGCCTGATGTAGCGTGGGTGACAGAGATGACACACAGCAGGGAGGCACGCATAGGAAGAGAGTTTGATCCCCTCGAAAGCAAGCCAAATCAACTACTATTAAGAAAAACAGCTACTGGTTGTCAGATCTCATGCTGCTTCTACATTACACGCATTTCCCACCCCTCTGTATATTTCAACTGTAAATTCCCTGGTAAGGAAACTATGTCTTCCTTTGCACTTTCAAAGTTCATGCTGGTTATTGCTGTAAGCTGGAGGATATCAAGAACGCTGTCAAGCACACAGACTGCAAGAATAAAAACAGATTCCACTTATTTCTCTCAAAATTAGAGCTGTCTCACAGATGACTCCTAAAACTTGCTTGCAAACTATTTTTGGATCAAAACAGACTTCTTAAACATGTATTCCTTTAACCTCGTAATTGAAACAGCAACCAAGTTTCCCCAAGAGCTTTTCTTTCTCAGCTGAGAGCTACATACCTCTCAAATTTCTGGGATGTATCTGCTTTGTCCGAGGCATTTTCCTCTAATCTCATACACCACTTTCTCCTCTCAGAAATGGAAAGTACAGCAGGCAGAGAGATGGCAGCTCCATAAACTTGTCAAAGGGGTCAGTTAATCCGTATGCTAAAAAAATAGAGAGAAAAGTTATGAGATGGATGCATTAATAAGAAAACAAACACACCTATTTGCTCCCTTTCATCCTCAAACGGCTATGGAAATTAGCAATGAGCAAGAAATACTTCTGTACCTATCCTTTTAGGGAGTGAAATGTTCCAATATCTTAAAAAAAACCTACTTGAGGGTGAAACTCCTTTTGGGATTACTCAGGAAGCATGAGAAAACTAAGACACTTTTCCACATTTGTCAGCTGTTTTCTAGCCAGAAAACGTCTTCCAACAACTTGTGTCCCATGCAAATAAATCCAGAAAACTAAACAAAATTTGACATCAGGCTTTAAGATACAGATCTTCATCCCGGGATGGGGTGTAGGGGGGGAGGAGAGTGGAGAGCAAACACACGCTGCATCAGCAATAATCCACCCATTTGTAACATCAGCTGCCTCCGGGTTCCTTACATGGAGCGTGCAAGTCCCGAAGAACTCCCCATGGGATATTTCTGCCAAAATACCGGTGTACAGCAGAGAATCACACCGGCTCTTGACCCACCTGCAAGCTGTTGCACAGCAAGTTTCTGCCCTGGCGTGGTCCTACGTGGCTGCAGCAGCCCCTGCATTTACGGGAGCCTGCAGCCAGTGAAGCCCCGGTACGGATAAACCCCACGGACCAGGGGATTCTTTTAATAGCCTAACACAGAGATTTGCTGCTAAGTTGGCACAAACCTACGTTTGCATCCCCAAACCTACATCTTTTTCAAGAATATCTTCCTTACTTTGCAAATATTCTTATGATTTGCTTCCAGTTTAAGAAGCGTTTTGCTTAGTTTCTGAAATCCTACAGGATGCGAAATCTCCCACAGAACTATGGCAAACTACTTATGCACAAGAACTTAGAAAAAGAAAATGACTGGTGTAATTCCACTCTTACAGCTAAACAAAATAAAACATTAACAACGTTTCACTTTTTTTTTTTAAATAGCAATACTACCTCAGGTTAACAGATTTTTTTTTTTTTTTTCAGTTAATAGGAAGAAATTTTAAAAATTTATATAAACTTCAGAGTGGCCCCTAATATGGACAAATTGATTAAGGATAGCTACTCGAAGGAGGAAGTATGTAGAATTTTTAGCATTTAAGTATCCATTTAGAGGTTTTGAGGTTTTTTTCCAAGACAACCATGTTTTTGTAAAAGTGGAATTCAAACCCACTTAAAATAGACTACTTGCAACCACCCCTTCAGTCTACAGACTGTTGAGGAATATAATCATTAATTTTTAATGTTTCTTTTGTCTGTTGCTGCATAAAAGGACCCAAACAGGAGAAGAAACTGACACAAAGGAAGGCTGGAAAAATGTTATTCTGACTAATGGTTCTTCACTAGGGTATTACTGCACGTTAAAGGAAAAACAAGGAAAAATCCAAAACGGAGCACACAGCCTGTCAAGTTGTTCACCCGAACCACTTTGTCTGCAAGGATAACAGAAAGATTTAGAAATGAAATAAAACCTTATGCTAACAGGTCCATTTTCCTGATCTTGGACACAGTGGCTGGATTGCTTGAAGCAACAAGCACCCCCTGAACCCCTGTCCCCCTTCGGCGGGAGCTCTGGGTGCTGCTGGGCTGGGGTTTTTAAAGATTATAATAAACACCGCCACTTCTTTATGCAAGTTATTTGGAGCAGGAGTTTGAAATCCCCCGGGTATCCGTAAATCGTAAGCACCTCCCGATGCTCCCCTGCAGCACAAATGACATCTTATTTACGCTTTAAAACCACCAATTTCCCCCGCTCACCAGCAGGACTCATTCTTTCAGGGGAAGAGATGGCCGTGTGAAAGCCACGGCGGAAACACCGTGCAGGACCCACGCGAAAAGTCACTCCCTCCTTAATTTGAACAAAAAAAGGGAGAGGGAGAAACGGGCCTTTGCAAACGCTGCGGTCACCTCCCCCTCCCCCCCCCCCCCCCCCCAAAAAAATGCAGATTAGGGAGCGGGGCGGGGAGACAGCCAGCCCCGGGGCCCCGGGAGCCGTCGGTATGTGCGAGCAGGGTTGCAACGGGAAGGGGAAGGGAGAGAGGAAAAAAAAACCATGAATGAATAAAGAGGGAGGAGCCTGGGAAAACCCCTCTGCAACGCCGCACCGAACAAAGCGCTGCACACATGCCGGGGGGGGGGGGGGGGGGGGGGGTGCGGGGGGGGCGGCCGCAGCCCGGCACCCCGCGGGGACGGCGGCGGGGCCAGGGGGCGGGGGGAGCCGGGCCGGGGCTCCGCGGCACCCCCTACCCCCCAACCCCGACTGCAAAGCAGAGGGGGGGGCGCATACACAAACCCTCCCGAGCGCTGCCCGCCTGGGGCTGCAGCCGGCACCCCCGGGGAGAGCGCGGGCGGGCGCAGCCGGGGCGCGGAGTCCCCGCGCGTCCTGGAGGGGCCGCGGCGGCCCGGCGGGGAAAGGGGGGGGGGGGGGGGGAGCGGTGGAAGGGGGGAGCGGGGCCTGCGGTCCTCCCCGTCCCCGCCCGCCCCCCCGCCGCCGCCGCCGCCGCCGGAGGACACATTGTGTTGTGGCTGCCGCAGCTCCGCGCAGAGGGGGGCGCCGGCCGCGGCGAGGGGCTGCGGGGAGCGCCCGTCCCGCCCCGCACCCCCCCCTCCCCACGGCGCCTCCCGAGCCCCCCTCCCGCCCCCCCGCGGGGCCCGCTGCAAACCTGGCGGAGGGGCCGGCGCGGCGGCGGTGGCGGCTGATGGCGGCGACGGCGGCGGGGAGCGCGGCGACCCCTGCGCGGCGGCGGCGGCGGGGGGGGGGGGGGGGGAGCGGGGGGGCCGGGAGCCTCCTTCACTTGACAACCTCAAACACAAACATGACCCAGCGCCGCCGCCGCGCCCGGCCGCGCGCGCACACACACACACAGAGCCCGGCACCGACACCCACCCCTCCTCCATGCACCGTCCCCCCGGGCCGGCCAAGGCGCCGCCCCCCGGCACGGCCCCCCTCCGCAGCCCCCCGCCGCCGTGCCGGCCGGCCCCCGGCCGCGCCCGCCCTCCGCGGCAGACCCCTCCTACGGGCGCCCACCCCCCTCATGTCCCACACGGGAGCCGACCGACCCCGGACCCCCCCCCTCCCCCCGCGGCCCCTGCCCCCGGCTGTGGGGCGATGAAGGGGGGGGACACACAATGCGGGGGGACGGGGGGGGGGAGGGAGCCTCCCCTGACAGGCGGGAGGGGCGGGGCGGGCCCGGCGGGGGAGGGCCGGCAGGCACGGGCGGGCTCGGCGCATCCGCCGGGCTCCCCTCGGGGAGAGACGCGCTCCCCCGCCCCGCCCCGCCCCTCCCCCCGGCGCCCCGGTCACTGGCGGGGGGAGGGGCGCGAGGCGGCGGCGCGGGCCGCGGGGCGGGGGGGGGGCGGGGGGTGTTTTACCTTCTCTCACTTTCTATTGCAGGAAGCGGGGCCGAGAGCAGTGACGTCACCGGGTCTCCCGGCCCCGCCCCCTTCCCCGGCCCGGGCGGGCGGGGGGAGGCGGGGGTGGGGGAGGGGTCGGGGGAGGGGTCACCGAGGGGGTTTCCTCGCGGCCCGGTGGGGGAGGGACGGCGGCGCAGCGCGAGGCACAACAGACGCGCCGCGGGCCGGCTTCCCCGCCGCCGCCTCCTCACGGGCAGGACTCCGCGTCCCCTCAGCCGCCGCCGCCCCGGCGGGCGTCCCGGGCCGCCCCCCGCCCCAAGGCCGGGGCTGTGCGGCGCCTCGGGGGGGCGGGGGGCTCCTCGCCGCCGCCGCCGCCTAACGGCCGGGGGGTCTCCTGAGGGGGTCCCTCGCGGCGGCCGCGCCCGGCCCCAGCGCGAAGCAGCGCCTCCCCCGAGGGCAAAAGTTACCGCCGTCCCCCCGCCGCGCGGGGCGCTGCGCCGGTGCGCGTCGCGCTCCCCCCTGCCGCGGCCCGGCCCCCGGGGCACCGGCACGGACGGACGCGCACACACACACACACACACAGAGCCGGGGCTGACGCGGAGATCCCGGAGGTTCCTCCCCGCCGCCTGCCCGCCCGCCCGCCCTGCCGGGCTTCCCCGCGCCCCCGCCGCCCGCCCGGCCCGCCGCACCCCGGCGCCGCCGGGGAAACTCACCGCCGCGCCGCGCATCCTGCCGCGGCTAACTTTTCATCCCGGGCGGCAGCGAGCCCCTCCGCCGCTGGAAGTGGGCGGGGGAGGAAATACGAGGAGGAGGCGCGTCGTGCTCTCCGCCGCGGCGCCCCTTTTTTGGCCCGGGCCGCGGGTTTTGCCGGTGGGGGCTGTGCCGCGGCGACGGGTTTCCTGCATCAGCTGTGCGTGAGCAGCCTGTGCGTGTGTGTGCACAGCCCGCGTGTGCACGCGTGTGCGCGCTCCGTGCGGGGTCACCCTGCCCGGCGAAGGGCTGCCCCCCCCCCCCCCCCGCCGGGGCTGGGAGGCACGGCCGCCGCGAAACGCCGTGCCTCCCCCCCCCAAAGGGCGAGGGGAGGGGGCCTGGGCTGGGCTTTTGGTGCTGAGGAGGGGATGCTCCTGTATTTTAATTTTTTTTTTATCCAAACTCCCTGACAAAGAGGCGTTGGCAGCTTTTCATCACCGCTCAGGTTTTCCGTCAGGTTTTGCGTTTGGAGCCAGCACGTGATGTCTATAGCAAATAAACCCAATTAAATATTTCTTGCATCACCTCACTGCTCTTCCTCCGCCCGTGCCCGCGCTCCCCTGGCACCCCTTGTGCTCGGCTGTAAGCACTTGGGCCATGCTGCACCCTGCTCTCGTAAGACCAGGGCCTGCCTTAAGAGAACGTGACCACCATTTCCAGAGACTTTGAGGGTTTTTTTTATAGGGCCTTCTTTCAAACTGCATTTAATCAATCATGCAGGGGTTTTGTACTTTCCTCCCCCTTTCACAGGGGAGAAACCAGGGCAGGAAGATGCAGAGTAGCTGATGGCAGAGCAGTATACAGACACGAGACCAGTTCTGTCTGAGCTTTTGGCCACAGGCACTGTCTCTGGGCTATTTTTCCTCTTGAGTTCACTTAAATTATAGCTTGAAAACATTTATGGCTTACAATGGTGGCAGGTTCTCTGTTGTGGGGAACCTGTCCTGCCTCCCGCCTGGAAGCGACAGAAGAATTCACTACACAGAAGGCAAAAGTAAGTGGACAGACAGCCTGCCTTCACACTGCCCGGCCAGTCTGCAACCTGGCAGTTAGGGTGAGAGAGGAGATTCGTCACATTTTTATGAAAAATCAGACCCTCAAAGAGTATCTTCAAGGAGAAACATTGTATTCTACTACTTCTCCATTTAGACAAGAAAGCAATGATTTTTTTTTGTTAGAGACTGTTTGTCTTCCCCCTCTGGTTTTTAAACTGAGGGCTCTGACCGGCTACAGAACAGAATTGCCGTTAGCCTGAACGCATCAACGTGAATAAAATCCTGCAGGTGCCATAAGCTTAAACCAGTGTACCAAGTCTGACCAGTCACAAACCTGAGATCAAGTGACCTCTGAAACTAGGTCCGTTTCTGGTCGGCTGTCCCCGAGAGTCTGTCCTGCTGGCCTTTGCAATACATGGCATCCAGCTCCTTCCTCTTCTACTCATTGTCCGAAAGCTTCAGATTGTTGTCATCAGGGAGGAAGCATCAGATGCTGGCCCTTCCTCACAAGATGCCTCAGAAAAAAGGATCCACCACAGCTGCTGCTGAAGGAAGTCCTAGGTCACCCATCTCTTTGCAAGGACCTGAATAAGTTCAAAGTGGGTGCTCCGACACGCAGGTTGAAATGAAGGACAACAGCAACCTCCCTGGAGCCAGCGGGAAGCTGTTCTTCTACTAAAAGAAGTCAAACTGCATCCCACCCAGCAGGATGAAAATCCAGCCCTCTCACCACATGGATACGCACAGGTGCCCTTCCTCTGCAAACAAGCTCAAGTGTCTCTACAAGAATGACTCAGTGAGGTGTCAAAGAGGAGACAGGTCCCCAGGGAGGCATGGAGCACGTTAGATGGTGCCAGCTGATCCACCCTTGAACATAAAACCAGTCATCTCAGTTTGGGTCAGAGGACAAAACGCAGAACTGAAAGTCTGGCGCCATGAGGTTATTCCCACGGCCGTCAGAAAAAGCGACCGAAGAGGTGGCTGTGAGCTGGCGACACTCCTCAGCCTGCTCGCCTCGAAGGAGCCGAGGTAGGGCCCAACGAGCCATCTCCAGCCCGGCTCGGTGTTGTTCCAGCAGGCTCCCCTACCTGCTCCGGCAAGTAGGAAATACAGCCCTGAGGGCAGCCTTGGGGAAGCTTGGAAGAGACGGCAATGCCAGGCTCTTTATCCTGGGCAGACCACTTTGTCTTTTTCTGTCTGTTTTTCCATCAGCAAAAAGGAAGTGCATACCCACTCAGTAAAGTACTTTGGGAAAAGTACTGTGGATGATTGCTAGTAGGAGGCACATAGTAATCTTCTCAAACCTGCAAATGAGGGAAATTCTTTAAAAGTTTTCAGCGAGGTCTAAAATGCCACATCAATATGCACATTGAAAAAAATCCTTCACGGCAGAATGTAGAGACTTTTAAAATTTCTCCTAAAAGGAGCCCTACAGGATATAGATTCCCTTTAAATGACTGTGTGTATATCTGAATGGGGAAGATTATTAAGGCTTTTTTCTTTCTAAAGCTCCACTGTATTTTCAGGAGGACACCTATTTTTAAACATCCTCTAGATTTACGCTCAAAACCCCTACGCTCAGAAACTGGTATTCTGTAATGGCTCACAGGTATTTTATGTATAAATATATACACATACACACATTAGGCTCTCAAGAAACCATGATACATTAGGTACTTTTAAATAATTCATTGTTAAGCACCCCATGATAAATCTCTAGTTGAACAGTATGTGATTTTGCTAGAATTCTTGGTATATATTGAATGTGAAGCACTGTGGTAAATTTAACTATGCTGAGCATCAAATGTGAAAATTTTATATTGTACATTACATCCTGACACGCAACTGAGAATCTTTGTTATTAAGGCTTCAGGGAATTTTTGAGGGAACTTCTGAAGTTCTGAAAAGAAAAAACAAGACTGAGCGCTGTTTCTCTATAGAAGCTGAGATTGTCTCAGAGAAGGGAAATTCCGAGTAGTCTGTATTGAATTAACATAAAGGTTTCGCTAAAAGAACTGCTGTCTATTAGCTTATGCTCCAAGGCTCCTCATTCGGCACATTCAGATGAAAGTCGGAGGATCTTGGCTTACCTGGCACGAGCTGATGCTCAGAGCATTTCCAGGGCTCGCCGCTCCTGCAGCAGGGCCGGAGAGATAGGGCAGCAACCGCTGCTGCGAGGGGAGGTCGTTTTTTCCCCTTTTCTCCAGCAGTAGCTGTCGCCTCAGATACTCACAACTCTCCCTTGTCAGCAACAGCCAAACGCTTTCCTGGAGGCAGGCAAAGACGACAGCAGGGACCTGGCCGTGCACCGCTCCCCGCAGCCTGCTGCTCCGAGCGAGAAGCTGGTCCTGGTTGGGACGTTTTGCATGGCAATATGTCCTGTATCTCCTCCCCTCGCAGGATGTCCTAAAGGGGGGCTGCTTTTATGTTGTCCCATAAGTTGAATTGGTTCCTTCTCATTCGGACAAACTGGCGTTATGTAATGGAAACATGTTCCATCAAAGAATTTTGTCCCAACCTTACTTTTTACTTAAATATACTGCAGCTGTGTGTGGTGGTCACTGCCATGGACCCCTGAGGACAAGGAAAGGTGCAAGTCTGCCCAGCTTCAGGTTAATGAAGTGATATAGGGCACAATTCACTGACAGAGCTTCACTTCTTTTCCAGATGTTATTAACCAAACATTTAAATCAACTTCATGATCACCGATGCCGTATCTAGTTACTTACACAACGTTCATCTTAATGATATCAGAGAGTCTCAGACGAGAATATCTATGTTTAAGCTGCTATGCTAAAAACTGTTTTGGTGACTATTTGTCCTTCCCTCTCCTTGAAAGGGCCCCATCTGCAGTGCTGCTCCCCCAGGGGTAATCGCAGGAGAGCTTTTCCAGCAACAGCTCCTCCAGGCAGGGGAAGCAATCCTCACCCTACTTAAACCACCACCGCAGCCTGACATTCTTCTTTCCTCCTGGCACACGAGGCCTCACGTGTCTGGTCACAGGACAAGAGATCGGCCGCAGAGCGAAGCACCCGCTGAGGAGGATGCCTTCTAGCAGAGTCTCTTTGAGGTCTCCTTCAGTACAGCAAGCTTTGGCGAGATTAGTGCTGTGCCCACACCACGTGCAGCATCCTCCCCGCAGAGACACACGGCGAGGCCAAGAGCAAGAGACTCATCCTCAGCACTTTGCAAGCTGGCCGCACTCTCTGCCTGGCCAAAGCCTCCACGATGGCATGCCAAGTCTAAGGAGAAAAAGAGACAGAAATTAAAACTGGACTGGTTAAACCAGTGCCACCTTTTTCTCCAAAAGGCAGCCCCAGTGGCTGGCATATGCTGTGCCCAGGCTGCTGCTGGCCTGCGCTGAGCAGGATGAGAAGCAGGCTGGACCACCGCCACGTGATGAATGCCTCGCACTCAGCACACCACGCATCAAGCTGTGGCTTTGTGGGATGTGACATTAAGCCCTTCTGGGACGGAGATAATTGCCACACAGAGTACGCGATCTGGGAGAAGGCAAAGGCTCATCTGCAGTGCAGGATATGATACCCTTGGAGTTATATTAAAGGGCTGAGCCAGCTCAGGCTCCCCTCCTCCTCCCTGAGATGGAGCTCACCCAAGGCCCTGAGCACAGTCTTGTGTCCAAACATGAGGCAAGTTGAAGCTTGGGCCGGTGCTCTGAAGTTAGTGTAGATGTAGCCATGAAAAGCAAGTCCCAGAGCTGTTTGCCTTCCGCTGAAAACTGCTTCTGCCTTTTCAGAAAGAACTGTTTCTCTGTAGGCCAGCAGGCTCTGTACTTTTACAGCCCTTTTACTCCCCTGCACCCATGTATTTTTACTCCTAACTGAGCTAGACGGGTTTCTTGCCGCCTCTGAACTTTTTCGTAAAGTTGCTCATATTTTCCACTGCATCTCCCCTTCACCTCAGCTCACTCTAATCTTTCTTTCTCAGTAGCTCTAGGTTCTGAACTGTTCATTTAAATAGTGTGGTTTGCCAGCATTTTTTGCTAAGCCTTTTATTTTATCTGTTAAAGAAACAGAAGATATATGCACTTAACACAAGTTCACCTTGCCAAGATGCTTTCAGTGGTATGCTTTTTCTTTAGATTTGACCATAAACATTTTAACATATCTGGATGATTAAAAAGCATTTCATCCCATGCCTTCTTCCCCCAGTATTTTTGCCGTTCAATGGCACTCTAGTATTATGTTTGCCACAGACATGTATGGGAGAGGTCTTTTAAATATCACATTCCGAGCACATTAAGTTAGCTTAGCAGCTCAAAGGTTGCAGGGTTAATTATGTTTTGCTTATTTCCTTTTATTTTCTCTGGAAATGTTTTCCCTTGCCTCCTTCCCAGTACAGATGTGAATATAAGAAATCCAAAGAGGAAAAAACCCCATTCTATTGAAAAATCTCAAGTTAAAGTGTCTTTCATTACTGAGATGTTTACTTTGCCAGGCATATTGTGGATCATTAGGCACAGATCAACAACAAAGCTTCAAGTTCCTTTAGCCTTGTTCCCCCAACTATGAAGTAGCATTCAAATAATATACAGAGTATTTGCAGTGGTGCATCACAAGCCAGACATATAGCACCTTTTGTAAGCTGTGCTGTTTCTATCATTTAAAGATGTTCAGTCCTCCTTAAATCCAAATAGCTACAACAGTAACTAAATGTATAGTTTTGCTTTGAGTGATCTTGGTTATGTAATTTCCCTGTTTGTGGGGTCTCCTGAAAAATCATTTCCTCCAGCTGTGGCCAGTGATTTTGTTAAATCTTTTAATCTTTTTAAACTAAAGCTAACAAGTGTCAGGCTCCAATGCTGAGGAGCGTAGAAAGTTTTCAAAACACGCTTTAGCAAACAAATGCAAGTTGAAAACACGGCACTTGCAGTCCTGCAGCTGTCCCAAAATTTCACAAGGCCAACACTATAAAAGCCAGGGAACTCATTTTCCCAAATCCTATCACAGCAGCGTAACTGCCTCCTATACCCATTTTCACACATCGATAAACAATTACCCACGTAGCGTACAAGACAGAGGAAAACCAGGCGTAGGAGAGCAACAGTGATATAAGTAAGAGACTTGGTTCAAGGCTGGCTTCTCACTGCAGAAAGGAAAGAAATATTTGGGGTTTGGTTTTTCCTGGATTGGCCAAAGGCTGCTTGGCAGCCCGGAAAGCTGACATCCAGCCCTGTTTCCCACCTGGCCAGGCTGTTGCTCCGGGCTGGCTTGGCAGCCTCTGCTCGGGCTTCTTCAGGTCCAGCTGCACATCACGCCCCTTCCTGAAAGTTGTGCCATGGGCTCGTTGCATCCCTCTTCAAACCCCTTTTCACCAAGAAGGGACAAGACATTTCACAACTGACTGTATCTTCTGTTTAAACAGTGTAATGTCTCGAAAGGCAACATCAAAATGTGCTCTAGGGTGCGACAGCTGGCCTCGAAGCTGTTTGTCTGTTGTTTTAAGAAGTGGTACAACAGAAAAAGCACACTTTATTTCCTTCAGAGCTGAGTCAGTCCCCAGCCCTGTCTTTGCAGCAGGTGTTAAGGCCTTTTCTACGTCACAAAAATAGGACGTATATCTTATTTTGATCAAACTGTGGAACAGCCATACTGATGGATTAAATGTGCATACGTTTGTGGAGAGGAGAATCTGACACTCATGCACAATTAAGCTCACAGATAAGCTCATGGCGACACAAGGAAGAGCAAAAGTTAAGGCGTCAGATCCTCCACTGGCTTAAATTGGCATAGTTCCTCTGAGATACGTAAATTATATTATTGCCATAGAAATCCTACAGGAGGAGTGGCTGGTCAGCCCGTAAAACCCCAAACATGGCATGCACTCACCTCTTAAAAATACCGAGTTTGGCAGTGGTGACAAAAGCCCAGGTCAGTACTTGACTAGAAGAAATCCAGCATGGAGGCCAGGCCTGCTGAGATAAAGAGACCCAGCAACGTAAGGCAGATGCTGGGCACAGATAGGAGAGAAGCTTGCAAAGAACAGCTCAGCTCCCCAAAGGCTTCGGGCACCAGAGTGCAGAGAGGGGGAAGAGTATGTAGCACAGCTGTGAATCCCTCTCCAGAGAGGTATTTCCCTTGTGGAGTAATTTTTCCTGTGCCTATCTTCAGGAAAGAATTTGCATGTCTGTTAAGTCCCAGTAATGCCAGCGAGTGCACTCTCAGAAAGACAGAGCATATGCTTAAGGGTTTCTTGTATCAAGTTTTACAGGCATCATTCAAACACGCAAGTTATCCCCTTGGCTTAGCGGGACCCCTCATGCCTAGAGTCCCTGATGATTTCACTGTAGCCTTCGCAGTAATCTTCAAACGGAAAAAGAAAGTGAATGTTACTGAATCAAAAAAGTTCATAGAGAATTGAAACATAGCTGAATCCTCCCTCCCCCCATCTAAGGCTCCATTTTGTGTATCTGATCCTGTGAACGGCTTGCACAACGAGGCACCGAGATCAATGGGGCTAACAAACCACAGGTTGTGCTTTTTGTTGAGTCAGAGGCATTGTCTGCAAAAATTCAGAGCCAGTTCTGCAATGCTCCACCGTGCATGATCTTATTATCAAGACTGTAGTGCCATTCTGATGTAATGCTTTAGAGATCCTTCTCTGGTAAAAAACACAACTGTGCATTACTTTTGTTGTCTCTTAAATAGAAATACACAAAGCTGTAAAAACCCTTCTAATTATGTTTAAAAAGCAATCACATTAAAACCAAAGCTGATGCCAAGAACATTTTAATCACACAAACCAAGAGATGCAGAAACACTTCCCTCCACTGCTATGGACTGTAGAATGAAGTAAACATGATAATTTCAGTCTGGTTTATGGAGGCCAAACTCATGGTACTCACCTTTACGTCCCCCCCTTTTCCTGCAAGCTGCCTATAAGCCTTTTTTTTTAAAAAAAAAAAATACCCTTTCCACTCACACCAACTATTTAATTACTCCTTCATTCCCTACTCCCATTCCCAGGGCCCATCTTCCTTTTGTATGTTTTGTCTCTTTATCCAGTTCTCTTCCACACTACTTGTCTCCCAACTTCAAAGCACCTTTTCCCTGCCCAGGTTGCATGAGGAGACATTATGTGTTCCACCTTATTTTCCCCAATCTGGATGCATCTTTTGAGAAGTTGCAGGTTAGGAGGAGGAAGGACTGAAGCTTCCTTCACTCACTTCTCTGTCATCCTCCCCCTTGGCTGACCATTTGGTGTATACCCCTTAAGCAGCTCCCAACAGGAGCACAGAGAGGAGAGGGAGGTGCAAACGGCTGCTCCTTGTTTTCAAATTTGCGACCCACTGCCCAGTCCTGTTACTATTGAGACCAAAAGCATTCCTTGATACTGTGGAGCTGACTGGATACAGTGACAAAAAGTAATCAAAAGCTGATTCTGGAAGTCTGCTGCAGAAATACCATCAACTGCAGAGTCCCCGTCCTCTTGACCTATAAAATGCAAGCGCATTGGTCTGACTAATAAGAAACAGGGAGTACAACCTAAACACCAAGCTCTGGAAACACTCACATGAACCACATCAGTGCACATTTCTTACCTAGACAAGCAATGCTTTGCAGGCTCAAGCCAGTGAGGTGAAACACTGAATACAGGATTATCTTTATTTGTGGGCAAAGTTCTCTAGCCAAATCTGAACCACAGATCTTCACATCTGAAAATAAAAGCATTATCTAGATTTTTTTCTCCTGTGTTGGAGATATTACAGTAACCTTGCCAGAGATTTCTGTTCCTTACCTCTGCCTTTTGTTGCTGCTTTCCTGCCTCCAGGGGAAGAGCAGCCAGTTAGAGACAGCTCCTTCATCAGGCAGAAAGGTGACTTCAGTTAGGTTGCTTCCGCAGAGTGGACAGGAGTCACCCTCTTCTGTCATTTTGGTAGCAATGGCCACAGTAGCTCACCTCTATACACTCGCATACATACTCAAAGAGAGCATCAGAGAGCAGCAAGAGCAGGTCTTTTCTCCAAAGGATGCCAAGCCAGGGGCTGAGGTGATCCCACGGCCTGCCCCACTGCCCCAAGTGAGCCAAGCAGGACAGACCCAGAGATGGTGGCCAGGTCCAACCAAGAGTCCAGACCATAAGGCAAAAGCAGGTTGATAGGGCAGGTCCAAAATCAAGCCAAGAAGCCAGTTCACAGGTCAGGTCCAGTGATGTCCAGGTAGGGCTGAGGTGACAAGACAGAGCCAGGTTCAGGCTGGGAAACCAGCCCATGTATTGAGCTCTGGAGAAAAGGACTCCATGGCCAGCCATAGCCAGGCTGAGCTGGAGATCAGCACTCCTCCAAACAGCTCAGGCAAGAGCTGATGGCCTCCAGCTGAACTTAAAAGGGTTTCTGGGCCCTTTTAAGGTGGGTGGAGGTCCCAGGTGAGGCTGGTCAGGGCCATTAAGGACTGTTAGTGCTCTCAGGGACCTGAGGGAGAGAATGAGTAAAAGAAACTGCAAAATGTACTTGTGTATATAAAACACATTCATGTATATAGATGTATGTATAGCATATATATGTCACCATGTTAACATTCTGTTTGTTAAGTCCGCTCTCTTCATTTCCAAGCTTCTGGCTTATGATTTTAGATACTCTAAGGCTTGGAATAGTCCTTAATTCTAAAAATGTATCTGATGCCACACAGCAAGCAAAAGATTAAAAAGTTAAAGAAAGCCACAGCTGCAATAAAGGGATTGCAAGTACTTTTAAACAAAAACTCCAAGCTGCAAATAATATGGCCTTATTCAATTTTACATCTAGGCTACTTCAAAATCTCTTCAAGGACTTTTTAGTTTGCCTGGCTACAAATCATTATAAATATGGAAAGAATTCTTCTGCTCTTCCTACATCCTTTCTTTTTATTTACATTACTGCTTTCTACTCCTGCTACTACCTGTTATGTTCACTTTTTAGACTATTTTCCCCAAATTGATTCTCCCTTTGATCTTTCCATTCCACAAGGGTAACCTTTCCAAGCTGCTCGCTATTATTTGTGGTCTTCAGTGGCACCTGTAGTCCTTCCTAACTTAAAAATCAACTGAAAAATTAATTCACGTGCTGTTTGCCTTCTCTCTGCCCTCGCTAGTGAGTATGACACCAGGCTGGCCCCCACACTAACTCCTGAAATAGCCTGAATTTTGAGAAATATTTCCATTTGCCCTTGCCATTGGTCGGGTCGTTCCAAGCAGTGTACAGGCAGACATGTGCGCACACACACGCAGGATCAGGCTTGCAACTATTGGGTTTCCTGGGACAAGGTTATATTCTAATTATCCTGCAGCAGGACATTTCAGGGCTGCTGAAAAAAGTATATTAAATATAACAATTACTCTATGAGCAAATTCCTTTACCTCATGTCCCAGCTTAATTTGGTTTTCTCTGTATTTACAGTCTGTTTTTATGCCATAATTATTCCTGGCCAAATCATCTGAAAAAATTTTTAAAACGTTTAATTTTGCAAATGTTCCCATACAAATGCAAATCCTTTAATAGAGTTCAGATTTACAATTATTCTTCCCTTTTCATTGCAAATTTGTGCAATTAGATTTTAATTTAGTTTATGTTGGAATTTTTTCATATTTAAAATCCCATCCATGCTCTAGCATCA
Organism: Phoenicopterus ruber ruber; assembly: GCA_009819775.1. Classification (NCBI taxonomy): domain Eukaryota; kingdom Metazoa; phylum Chordata; class Aves; order Phoenicopteriformes; family Phoenicopteridae; genus Phoenicopterus; species Phoenicopterus ruber. The sequence goes on from CM020216.1 coordinate 73,157,419, forward strand.
TTTCCACCAATGGTCCAGGTTGAAGTCAACCAGATTTCAAGGCTGTGGAAAACTGTCTTCTACTAGCTCTGCTTTTTCAGCTGTGACTGAGTGCATTAGCGTCCTACATGGAGTGTACAGCTCCTGCTCTAACAGCAGAAGGAGCTGCGTGGACTCTCCGTAAGCTGCTCCACTGAACGTGGGCTAGTTCAGACTGCCTTCTTGAGTGCTTTAAGCTAACTGAGTTAATCCTGTAAAGAAGCAAATGGTGTATGTAAACATATTTCCACCTGCTGGCAGACCAGTGGGGATGGTGACCTCCGGCACAGGAACGATAACCGGTACCTTGGGGCAGCAACACCTCCAACCTGCAGAGATAGTCGCAAAGTAAACACGTGCTTATGACCTGACTCGACTAAAACCTGGAAAGCAAGAAGACCACAAAAGCTGTGTTAAGCTTTGAAAAGAGAGACAGGGGGTGACGAAGAAGAACCGAGCACGGTCCTGCATGCGAGCGTTGTGGGACACCGCGAGCAACCGCACAGGGCCGTTGCCTCTGGGTTGTTCTGTAAAATGCAGGTGTGGAGCCAGCGTACAGCAGACCCTCCCAGATTGCACAGATGACTCAACAGAACTTCAAAACCATCTGTACAGAAGCATTATTCAAGGGTGATTCATGACCATTGGAAGAAGGGTATTATCCAGGGAGAGGACAAGGGCAGTTTCATTTTCTGAAACAACTTCAGAGAAAATGACTCAGATTCAGACTGCTCTCTGGCCACCATGAGCAGCCATCATGCTCTGATCTCTAGGACTGGCAGCTGCATAGCATGTCTCAATGGAGGAGGTCTGAAATATTTTAGAAACTACAGATCAGCCCACGGCTCTTACACCAACAGTTTCACGTGAGAAGAAGGTCTGGGCAGGGACTGCAGCTGAGCGCAAGGGCATCCAGGAGTCCTCTCACATGCTGGAGAGATGCAGCGAGTGCTCCTCTTCACGCTGCGTGAGCGTGGTCATATACGGGCAGAGGCCTCACATCAGAGAAACTAAAGCTGAAGAGAGTGGAAAAAGAAAACCAAGCTTGATGGAAAGAGCACCGTACGTGCATGTTTGTGTCCAGGCAGCTTCTTGCACCCTTTTCCATCTCCGTAGTTATGGAGGGGCTGCCACGATCCAGCCTTCAATAAAAGGCATCTGTTTCTGAAGTGAAAACCAGCACTTAGTTGCTAACAGCACACAGTAACTCTACACATCAGTGCAGAGCAGGAAATGAAAAACGCCTTTTCTAACTATGTTATAATGGCAATTTTAGGTAGATGGAACATTAGCAGCGGATGCCAAGCTGGAAGCTGGCCACCCCGTTGGCTTTTCAGAAGCAGCTTTGGTCTTTGGAAGCTTTTCACAGGCTGACAATGCTGCAGAAGAGTCTACTTGTGTCTGAGATTACAAAAATCAATCGCACCCCTTGTACATAGCATGAATGGTTACCGTGTGGATAGCCCCCTTCAACCAACTGACATTTATTCCAGGTTATCACATCCAGCGTGCCACAGGAAGCTTTCTCCAGCTCTATGGTACTGTTTATCAGGAGACCATTTCCATTTTTAAACTCGGTTTTCTCCTTCGAAGGAGAATAGATTATGTTTCTCCCAACAGGCAAAATTAGTTCCCTCAGGGAAGGTTCAGGTGCTGGTAATGTGTACCAGGCCCCCTTGGTCTTGTAAGCCATCTCAAGACGTGGACACAACTCCCGTGTCACTGTGGTTGTTGCACCTCTTGTTGTCTTTTGAACATCCATAAAATGGATCTTGAGCTGTAACTACCTTTCAATCCTTCTTTCAGTGCAGAAAAGCCATGTGAGTTGGTGGAAATCATATTTCTGCCAATGTTCAACCTCCTTTCCATTGGTAAAGCCTTCTCAATCAAAACAGAAGCATTTCATACATGAATATCACTCAAGGAACACCACAGCAGAGGGGCAGGTTTCCCAGCTCAGCCCACGTATCAGCACTGCAGCCTTTTGGAATAACAGAGGCAACTCAAAACGTCCTGAAAGCCATCCAGCTTCGCTCTGGGGGAGTTGCCTTATTCGCTATCACGCAGTTAGCAGAGCACCTTATATATTCTTATATCTTCTCTGAGGATGCCATAAGGATTAAGACAAGGACATCCCCACCGCCAGTCGATGCTTGGTTGCTGCACTCAGTCTATTATGCTTCTCCTTTCAAACTGTTCGTTCTTGGGGCCGCCAGCAGTTGGCACAAATCAAAGAAGCTTTCAGACTCCAGTTTAAGTTAGGAAACTGGTTTTGTCCACTGCTGGCCTAAGATTCAGAGTGCGAGCATGGCTTAAAAAAACACATTTCCCTTTTCCACTTCCACCCCCAAATTACGCCTTGTATCTGCTGCAGAGTCTTGGGACACACTACTTAGCAACTCCATGGTGAATCAGACATGTTACACAATGATTTGATTAAAGGAAGCATTCCTCTTCAACTGAGACACAGTTATGTCATGAATCTGCACAGAAAGCTTTCCAAACTATCATTCATCCAACAGTCCAGAACAGCTGTTAATATTTAAGGAGCACCAGAAGTTACTAAGTGTCTCTAAAATACCTATGGGATTTAAATGTTCCCTGTGAGGTCCACTTGATAGACTCATCGTGATTTTGGCCATACCATAGGACTGATTCATCTGCCCCTTGAGTATTTCCTAGTGCATGGCAAAGAAAAGGTAGCAAAAAGGTACTGTTTTCTGTGGAAACTCATACATATGCATGATACACATATATTTTATGTAACATGTATTTCTGTGTGTACTTATGCACAAAAATGTGCTCAGAAAACACTATTCAGACTGTAAAGTTCACCACTCAGTAGTCAGGAAACGCTACAAGAAAGGTTACCCGTGCAGCATTAGTTTAGTCCTGTATATTGAGTATTGGAGACCAACGCCATGCTCCTTTGCTCTGGGTGAAGGCCACGCCATGCACTGCGTGTTGCTGAGGGTGGGACTCCGGCGGAGCAGGGTCAGATATGTTTTGATCACAGCTCATCCCAAGTAAGAGTCTACTGCCCTGGCCCTACCACCAGCTACTCATCACCCCTTCTCTGCCAGGGATGTAATCACACTTTCTGATCTGCCAGCACAGCTCCATCTGTAGCCATTTCCTAACCCAAGTTCTGTCAGATGATCTGTTTTTGGGGGGAGGAGGAGGGGTGTATATGCTTTTAAAGGGCAAGCAAAACTGCCCCCGCTGAGCCAGATCATTTTTGCAAAACTGAGGAACAGTGAGATGTGCTATTCTGCCAGCGGATCTGAGGGGTCAGCAGCCCATGAGACAGGATCCGCTGCAGCCAGAACATTGCGTCTGATTGCACCATTAATGAGCTCCTGTTCAATATTTCTTTTTCACCATATTGCTCAAGGCATGGTACCAAAGCCTTAGTAATGGTGCCATTCAAACCCTGTGGTGAAGACAGAATTACTAATATCTATAACACCCACCACTGTAGTATCACAAATACCCATTCGTTCATTAATTTTAAATGCCCAGTTTGATTTTTTCAGAAGCTTTAGCATTATACAGCACTTTACTTGACCGGGGAACAACTTAGATTGACTTTTTTTGCAAGCATAAGCATCAGCACCTGAAATTTGGAATACAGAATCTAAGAAACACACTTTCTTCAGTAAGCTGTCAAACTGTCAAAGCTTGATTAACATCATACAGGAATTAGAGCAGAACCAAGGACAGGTTTTTATCTTTCCAGGGCAAGATACAGCTCTGACAATCTCCTTCCTCAGTCCTTCATCTCAGGCAGTACACATTTGCCAATTTCTATATCGAAAAAAGCAGGGGCCCCTGTAAAGCTTGGATTCATCCCAGAGCAGATCCATCCTGCACCTTCAGCAAAGAAGAGTTCTAAGGGAAAAAGTGTGTATGATCATCCAATTAAAGGTAAGTCTTGTGGCTGAGAGGATTTTGCTGCATGGGCAACCCTAGTTCTAGTACCGCCCAATGACTAAGAATTTGATTTTTCTTAAACATTAATAAAAGAAAAAACAACAGAAACCATGATTGTTATTTCCTAGGTTTATAAAAGTGGGTCAAAAGCCCAGAAATGTGCTTCTATTGTCTCTCAGTACCCCAGCACACAGGAACCTGCATAATGATCTTGAAGACATCTGCCACATGAGCCAAAGGACAACTTCCACCAGAGTTTGACCATTGCCCTGTATATCTGACAGGATCTCTCTCTGTGTGCATGTTTGTGTGTCTGTGTCTGTGTGTGTCACACACACACACACACAGACACACACACACTCTGCCAGTGAGTTTCAGTGCTATTTGCTGACACCGGAAAGGATGAACCAAAGAAATATGTGCTACAAGAGGCGCATGCTCTTCTGCTTTTCCTTCGCAAGCTTGATTGACTCTGTCCCACCCCACTACAATGTTCCTGTTTTGATTCTTCTCTGTCAGTGCACTCCTCAGCCCTATCTGTTTCTCCTCGCCAGTCGAATCCCTTCCTTCCTCCCTTCTTTGGGCTGTGAATCCTCATCCCAGGCTCCTGGCCCAACTACTCTTTCCCCTGGCTGAGTCTCTTCCTCCCCTTTATTCCTTCTCCTTCTTCACCAGCATCCCCTTACTGTACAGTCTCCTTGCCCCAGATGAATTCTCTGCCTTCACCCTCCTTGCCTGGACAGTCCCAACTCTACCCCAAAGCTCTCCTCCTGAAAAAGTCTCTCAGCCCACCAGGGTCCCTCTGTAGACCCTTCATCCAGCCTCAGTCTTCTGCCTTGTCTCGTCCTAACTCCTCTCCCCCGTCCCACTGCCAGACTGATTTTCCAATCAGTCTCACATTGGTGAACTAGTTCTGACTCCCCTCTCCCATTCCCCGTTCTTGTCCTCTGTTTCCATTAGGCTCCATATCCTTATCAAGGTTGTCATCTTCCTCTTAGCTTCATCTGTCTCAGTCGCCCCTTAAAACCTGGCTTCCAGTCTCCTCTTCCACAACTTCTTCTCTCTCCAAACTGCTTGGCTGGTAGCATGTGGATGGATTACCAATGATGGAAAGAACGAGGCTCTGAAGATTTTGGTGATTAGCTCTGTCCAAAAAAGGCTGCAGCAGGAACTACAGAAGCAGTCTGGTTTTGTCCCTTTCACCCCAGGCCTGAGTGGGAGCCGCTGTTGGCTCTGTCCAGACAGACATCTTAACCTGATCTCAGACACCTTAAGTACCTTAGCATGTCAGCTGCACAAATAAAATTCTCTTGCTTGCTTACAACTTGAGATACAGAGTTAGAGCTCTGGTCCTCAGGGAATGACGGGCCAGACCTTGGGGTCAGAGACCTTGCACCAATACCACTATAAAAATAGCCAAGACTATCTTTGTCCTTCTAATACATTACTATAAAACCTGTATTGAGTATCAGTTATCTCCCTGTACTTGTATTAGACACAGAATAATCTGCTCCAAAGGATGTACCATCTAATTAGACAAAAACCCCACAAAACCCAAACATTAATGGACGTGCCTTAGCATAAGTTACTACTATTGGACATACTCAGTGAATGCTAATAGCTTGCTCTGCAAGGTCATTTACACAATGCTCTGAAAATCCCCTGAGGTTCCCTCCTGAGCAAAAGCTGAGAACCTGGAAGAACACAATAATGAGCTCCCACCTGAACCAAAGAGCTCCCACACGCTTGTTTGATTTGTGATGGAAAAAATGCCACTTAGGTTCTCTGCGTTCATCTTCCCTTTCACTGTTGCCGTTGGGCTAGGGGAACAATTCAGGCAACTTGGGACTTCCCTTCCCAGCCAGCGAGGTACGTCCACGCTGAAGGGGAGGGTCAACAGAGCACAGGGCCAAGCGGATAAGTTCTTCTGGGGTCTGTGCTCTTGCTCTTGGAGCTGGCAGCAGGAAAAAGCAGCAGAAGCGTGGGGAGCTGGGACGCAGGAGATGAAGTAGCAGCAAAGGCTCTGGCTGGTGGAAAGCTGAAATGGGAGCCTGTGGGCAAAGGTGGAAGTTACCCACTGGGGACAGGGGCGGGGAGGAAAAGTGCTAAGAGGCTGGCTCCAAAAACGTTGGTAACCACTGGCCTAGAGACACTGGCAGCTTGCAGCAATTAATGTATTCCATTACCTCATGGTTTTACGCTTCAGATGAAGATTAATAGCATTCATTCAAAGAAAGAATGAGATCATTTGCATAAAATCCTTTCCAGTGTCATACAGTATTCTCTGGCTTTCTGATTATTGCTGGTCTACTGGTTTAGTGATGGTGTTTCAAATTTTATTTTGTTTTCCATTTAAAAAAAAAAAAAAAAGTCCTTCAGTCCTCCATTCAAGCCTGTTTTGCGAGAATTCTCTTAATGGAGGAGGGACTCTGCATCCAAATCTTTCTTTCTTTTATTTCCACCTGCTCCTCATGTCTCCTCACTGCATTACTTCCGTGCATTTATACGGTTCTCCTCAAACCTGCTCTAGCAAAGTCTCCATTGTGGCTAATTGGGGTGATGACTAGCCATGGCAGTGAGGTAAGCTTACACAGTGGCTGCTGAGGTGGTGTAGCTTGAGCACGGAGCCTTGACCAATGCTGTTATGTCTTGTAGGTCTCTCTCTCTTTCACTAGAGGCCATGATTTTGTTATCTCCTACAGCTTGACATCTTAAGCAACTACATGCCCTTCTCATTCCTACAGCAAACCTTCTCCAGAGGGCTTGCGTGTCTTCAGCCCCCATCCTAGCAAGGGTCAGGTTGCATGCTCGTGGGACCTTTTTTTGAGGAAAAACAGTCATTAGGCCCCTACACACCATTCTGCGTAGGTGGCACAACCTAGCCCTGCTTTTTTTTTATACTATCACCTTATTAAACATAAATAATCTCCAAAGATAACAGGGCAAATAAAATAAGACAGAGAATATTCCTTTGGATGGAAAAAGTCTCTCGTATACTCATGTACAACCCGATATCAAACTACCACTTGAATTTCAGAGAAGTATAGTCTTTTCTCAGCTTTTTCACAAAGCTTCTGTTAAACACCAGTTGGGTTCATATGTAAGCGACAGGAGGAGAATATACCCAAGAGTATATATAAAAAAGTGAATGAGTGAAACAAATTCTAAAGATTTTATTGCTTTATTTGTTTTTTCATTTTTCAATCCGTTTCTAATCTGAAACATGCAATTAAGAACATGTTGTGCTATCTGAAACAATAGGCAGGGTTTACATATAGCTGTCAATTATCACAGAAGGTGCTGGGAAACATTCTGTAAAGCTCTGTCTACACTATGCAAAAAGGAAATCACAGCTGCAGCTAAGCAAGCAACATAATAATAATTACCCTGAAATCATCTGCTTGAATTTTCAAATGAATTCACCATGAGCAGGCTTACGCTCAAATAGCGTTCCTTTTCTGGCAGCTTTCTACCAGTTCAATAGCACAGGCTTTTGCAGAAAGGATACTTACGCGACCTTAGAGCTGGGAAGATTTTCTGTGTGTCTGATTTTTGTTCCCCACTGTGGCTGGCAGACATACTCTATCTGAATAAATGATAAAGCTCTGTCTTTAAAAAGAAGGGGGTGAACAACTCTTTCTATATTTCTCCTAAAAAGATACCATCCATTTAGAAACATCTCGTTTCCAGCTTGAACTTTTCTTAGTTAACATTGTCCTTCAGCGTCAATGATCTTTCCACTGTTTACCCAGCATTTATACACCACTCCCATAACCTCTTGCAGCCTGGGTTTTGGCAAGGTAAACAAGCTAAACTCTTCTGGTCTCCTCTCGTGGAAAGTTTCTAGATGGTCAAACAAAAAGAAAAAAAAAAAGAGCAGACCTCTATCCAGACCTACATATGGAGATTTCCATCAAATGTCTGCCACCGTTCAAAACACATATAAATTCTTAGTGTTGTTCTGTATTGTTGCAAGAAAACATATTGCCCCAAAGCTGTAGAGGGAGGGAAAAGACTGTGCTTCCTAAGCTCTTGGCTAAACACCAACACAACCTAGTGCACGTGAGGCCTATTTTTCAGAAATGTTAAGCACCATCAACCCTCATTGACCTCAGGTGGAGCTGAAGATGCTCAGACAAGGCTCTTAAAAGCATGATTTGGCTCTTGAGGTAGGTGTAGAGTGTGCCTATGTTCACATGATATTCTAATGGGGCACCTCATGTCCTCAGGCACATTTAAAATTTAGAATGGTGGCAACATTTCACATCCTTAGAAACCTTTTTCCCTCTTCCAGTCACTTCAACTTGGCATGCTCGTTCCCGGAGTGAATCACAAGTACAGCACTTAATGGTTCTCTGCGGTCAGAAACTGTCTGAAGGAAGTATTTTCTGCCCATTGGAGAACGTTGACTCATCTACACTGAATCCTCTGAAGAGACTCTGATTACAGAAAATGTCCAGTTGTTGATTGCTGCGTGACCTCTCACTTTCAGAGACCTTTCCTGGGGCTAGCGCTTAGGCAATGGATGGATGGATGGATGGATGGATGAAGTGTGCATGTATATATGTGAAATAGAGGTGAAGGTCTGTCTTAGGTAAGGGACTAGATGGGTGACTAACATTTTCAATAGGTTTAGGCAGTGCGATAGATGTGCTAAAGCAAATAGTGCCAAGTGGCATCATTTTGACTGTCTGATGTTAATGCTGGAAGCAAGAAGGGGTTAGAGCTCACAAAAGGGAGAGGAAAACTGCTGTGGTCCGTGTTGTAGGGTCAGATCCAGTGAGAAGAGGCTCTGCATTCCCGAGAGCAGGGCCACAGAAAGCACTCCAGAATGTCCAGTATGATAAGAAAACTGAGACATGATATGGCACATAGACATATTATTGTTTTGCCTAGATCTGTATCTCTCTTGTGCTGCCTAAAATAAATAGTGTCGAGGGGGCGGTAAGGGGGGTAGGGGAGGGGGGACACATGGGGCTGTGGTTGGAAACCTCATGCCAAGGCTGCATGCAGTATACGCTTCAGCTATCATGTGTCCCTGAGGGGGCAATCTGCCAGAATACCCACAGAACTGGTGCTCTGGGAAAGGGTTTGATTAAGCCATCAGGGAGCCTCTGAGACCTGACACCAGTCTCAGGATCTGCATCAGCGACAGCAAACCATTACATAGTGGTCAAATTCAGCCCTGACAAAGATTTGAGCTGGCACCAAAGATAAATCAGATACAATGTTTTTGTACATAAACTTGGCGCTCAGTTCCAAAACCCCTACGGAGCTGGATATCGAGGTCTCACTTCTCAGAAGGGAATGCTGAGAGAGGGTCTGCACTTTGGGAACGCATCTAGAAATCCAAAGCCACGAAGCAAACAGATGCAGCAGACTGGACCAGCTCACACACAGAGGAGGGAGAGCAGAGCTAGGGCTACAGCACCAAGCTCTCCAGAGATCACCGTGCAGACTGCTGGGGAACGATGAACTGAATCACCAGCTTGCAGCCTTGCAGCTCCCCAGGAAACGGGGATACTCCGTAGTTTTCAGGCTCACTGCTCCCGGTCCTGCCAGTCACATGGAAAGCCCTGGGATGAGAGACGGAGGGTTTCCAGCACCCTCCCTTCTCCAGCTGCCTGCCAGAAATGCAGTGACCCCAAGGGTTTTCCCTTTCATGGAAAATGTTGAAATTTAGGTTTCATTCCAATTTGGAATGAAACCAGATTTTGCAATATCGAAATCCTCCGCGAAATGAAATGACTTTTCATGGCACAGCTTTACTGATTGATGCAGACTGCCTGTAACCGAGAAGAACCTCCTAAATGGGTGTTTCAATCAGAATTTCCTGGTCTGTCACTTCCAAGAACACAATTAACTGCAAAACTGACGTCTGCAGTTTTGCAGGAAGGCGGCAAGAAAACGAACCGGGCACAGCCTCAGCAAAACGTCACACGATGCGGTGGGCGCTGCCGCTGATCTGACACTTTCTCTGGAGAGGTCACGCTCACACGCTGCACCTTCCCTTTTTGGTGCGCCTGGTCTGACTAAACTGCGGCGAGAGTCTCTTTCCCACCGCTCTTGAACACATGCACGCATACCTGGTTCTCTCGGCTCTGACGTTTTCACGCTGCAGGCGGTAATACTACAATAATTTCGGTTAGCGTGTGCCGCGGCTGAGCTCAGAGCAGTTGATTGCTTCGTACTTTGCTTGCAGGAAGTTTGCAACGTGTCCCCTTGTGCTAATCAGCGAGCAGGCAGGCAAGGTGACTGCAAGGCGGCGAGCAGGCTTGTTTCTTGTTTGCTCGTTTGTTTTAGTCATTGTATTTTCACCGGTAAAAGTATCCGGTTTAAGGTGGAGAGGAAATATAAACTGAGGATGGAGGAATTCTGTAGATGAAGGAACGTTGCGTCAAATGTTTTTGCACACTAATTACTTCTGTTTATCACCATTAAACACATGCACGTGGCTTCAGTTTTTACAGCAGTTGCCCAACTTACCTACTGTGTATGGATGATAAGATGAGTACTCAACTGTGAGGAAGGTTCAATTAATTCTACTTTGCAGTTAGTTTGGTAAATGCGTTTGATAGTCTGAACGACACAGCGTTATTAATATCTGCAGGCACAGGAGAATACTGCAGAGTAATATTTCTGAAACAGAAAACCTGCAGATGTGATTGAGACGATACAACGTTTCCCTTGTTGTACAAGATGATTACGTTAAACTCACTTTCCTTTAAGTACCAAAAGCTGGAGGCACAAGGAGAGATTAAAAATACTTATTTTTACTTTTTATTTTACTGGAAGACGATTAAAAGAGAATAAGCATAAACTTTAAATGATGTGTTTCAAAAAATTTAGCTTACAAAACAAAGAAATAGGCTTGTATGGGGTTTTTTTGTATATTCACCTCTGGAAGAAATCCTGACTTTAACTACACATATATGTTGTCAGTTCTATTGTAGATAATGCTAGCTTGTTATGATTTTCCTTATTTTTCGTGTTATTAATTCATTTACCTCCAGCAGTGACAAAGTGGACAACATTCCCTCAAAAGAAGAGCAGAAATTCCCCATCTAAGGGAACTGGGGCACAATCTGTTCCTCTGAGCTACTCAAGCACAGGCAGCACAGATTTCCCGCAGGTTTCAATGAAATCACCCGCTACGATTTAGATTCTTTTAAGATTCTTCTTGAGACACCAAATGACAAAATGTTCCAGATTGTTTAAAATCAGTTAATCTGTAGGTGTTTATTAGTACAGGACCCCCACCCCCTTCTCCATCCCCCCCAAATGCTCCTTTTCTGGATGCAGTTTTATGGCGAGAGCCCCAGCCCTGCAGCCCATCCTTAAACCGAGCACTTGCGTTAGGCATAGACCTCTCTACTGTGTCACCCCACTCACATCCATATGGCCAAGGCAAACAAAAATATGCTTCCAGTGAGGTTTTCTGCAGTCAGAAAAGGGGAAATCTGTGTTGAATAATGTAAGCAAGAAAATATGTTCACTACTTAAAAATCAATATTCTCTGGGAACTTCCCCTCGTCCTTACGGTATCTAATTACTTGGGAACTTTCATTCACAGTGACATGTACATGTTGGAGGGAGGAAAGCTAATGGGAACTGTTTGTCTTCCTTTATCCCCCAGAAATATCAGGTTTTAAGACTCATATTTGTTACATGCATACTGCTTCCTTTGGGAAACATTATATATTTAATCCACTTAGCATCTTGCTACCAAGACAGGTACTGTTTGGAGCAATACATATCTTTTCAGTGGGATCTGGGATCTCAGTTAACCCCTAAATAACCTATGAAAAAATTCAGGAGAGGATTTCTCTTTGGCCAAGGTTGTAAGGCACACAAACCCCAAGTGCCTGGCTGTGGCACGCTCCTCCTCTACCCTACCAGCATGCACAGCCGTAAAGAAAAGAAGCAGTAATTAACACAGTGAGCTCATTTTAAAAACATCTGAAAAGTTTCTAGGAATAATTCCATTGACCTGCTCTTTCATACCAGACATCTTTTGTTGCCTTCCTCTTGAGGCCGCAAGCTGTCCGTGAGTACTTACATGTGAGTAATAGTTTACACTGGAACAGTAACGTTTCTCCCAGGACTTCTAGGTGTCTGCACAGGGAGGGAAGGTCTGTGATTTCTCCAAAGAGGAGTGCTTCCAGGACAGCCCAATTAGCTGCTTCAGTTAGGAGCAGGAAACGTAGCTAGCCATTCTCTTCTCTTTTCTATTATTTTATTTTAATTTAACTTTACGCTGAGCGCCAAGCAAAATAAACACTTCCCAGGGAGTTGTAAGGAATGAGAGAGTGAACTCAGGAACTTTAAAAAATTGGTAAATAAACCGATAACTCTCTCAGGTGTGTTGGTGAAAATGCAGGAGTAACCCAGCTGAAATTATTGAAGTAATTCCACACAAAGGAGTAAGTGTGAATTAGGTTCCATGGTGTTGGGAAGGATCAAAGAAGAGGAGTGCACAGGCAGGAGTAAGGAGGATGGTGTAGAGACCTCATGCATAGCAGCGTGAGAATAAAACACAGACAAAAGGAATCGGCCACCCTCTCACACGGGGCTGCTGCAGTAGTGGAGAGCGGGCCCTCATTATATTATTACTTGGATGAAATGCTCGGCATTGCCTTATGGGGTGTGCATGCCTGCAAAGTTCAAATATTTTATGTGGGACTTATCTGGCCTGGAGGGAAATTCCTGGTGCCCCTATATTTAACTCATATCACAGCAGGCCAATAAAATTCCCCATGGCTTTAACTCTCTCAGTAACTACTGCCCAAAATTATCCGGCAGCCTTTTTTTTTTTTTTTTAATAACAGTCTAGAGCTATCCAGAGGAATTTTACTAGGTTAAATAATATTTACCCCGTGCTAAAGTGGGATGCCTCTAGAGAGGAGCCTGGCCTGTGGCTGGGAAGGGGGTGTGAAGGGCAGCTGGACTCGTGACTGACCTCCCCCTCCGGAGCAAGCAGCGTGGCCAGGGAACGGCGGCTCACAGCGGTCTGGGAAACGCTCCTGGCTTCATCTCTTTCTGCAGAGCAGGGAAGCTGCTCGCGCCTCGGTCTTGCTTCTATTGCAGCACCCCTGGACACCCTAAGCCATCCAAGAGCACGAGGCTTCGCACCCAGACGCAAGCCACGAGGCAGCTGTCCCCCAGGGCTCTGGCTGGGGCAGGGCGAGGGGCAGAGGTGTGCAGCAGCAGGAAGGTGCCCACCGGCGCTCGCAGAGCAGCACCAGCCCCGGGAGCGCAGCCGAAGCATCCCCGCCATTGCTTATGGGCCAGAGCAGGGTGGCAGGCTGCAGCTCTTCCTCGTTACCTCTTCTGCTCCCTCCTTCAGAGGCAAGCAACGCACTCACCGGTTCCTTTGGCAACAGCGGAGCAGCTGTAGGTGACAGTCCAGGAGAGGATGTTTTGCATTCCCGACTTGCGCTGTGCTGCACCCCGGCTACACCGATGTCACCGAATTACAAACCTGTTGAGGTGGGCAGGGACTTCTGGAGGTCATCCAGTCCAACCTCCCCGCTCAAAGTAGGGGCAACTACAGCCAGTTTTTGAGAGCCATGTTCAGTTGGGTTTTGAACGTCTCCAAGGATGGAGACTCCACAACGTCCCTGAGCACTTGTCCCAGTGGTCAGCCACCCTCAGAGTGAAAAAGCTTCTACTTAGGCTTAAACGGAATTTCCTGTACTTAAATTTGTGCCCATTGCCTCTTGTCCTGCCACTGAGCATCACTGAAAAGAGCCTGGCTCTTTACACTTTTCCTTCAGGTATTTATACACATTGGTAAGATCCCCCTGGAGCCTTCTCTTCTCTAGATGAAACAGTCCCAGCTCTCTCAGGACAGAACGCAGGTACAGGGCACAGCCAGACAACCGTAACGACCAGTCAACTGTTTACACGAAACAAACTCTTTTTAAACCTTTACTGCTCTATTTTCCCACTCTTGTTCCTTCCAAAATCATATAAACCCCTCCCTTGTCCTGCCTTTGGTTCCCTCCCAAACATCCCATAAAAAAATCCTCTGTGATCCCAACCTGCTTTTCCCTTGTCTCTCATAAAATGTCCCACCCCTAAATAGCAACCCCCTGAGTCTGAAAGGTGACCCAGAGAGCTGCTCACAAAGACCCATGGTGATGGGTTTCATGCCTGGACACTGGGGCTGAGGCTGTGCTCGGACAGCCCTGGGAGGGGCCCAGGGAAGATGGTTATTCCTCAGGAGTCCTCAGTTTGGGTTCCCACCTGCCATTGTGCCCCTGTGCTCCTCTGGACTTGTGCAGATGGGCCTTTGATGGGCTGATGGCCCTGGGTGCAGCCCAGCAGAATATTATTCAGGCTCCCCCCGCTGCCATTGTCTTCCTGAGCTCCTTTGTGGGTGTGCAGATGAGCTTTTTCACATAACCTAACACAGCAAGCCAGACATTTCATTGTAGAAGGCTATCAGGTTGGTCAAGCAGTTTCCCCCTTCTTAACTCCAAGCTGATTACTCCCAGTCACCTTCTTGTTTTTTGTATGTTTGTAAATTATTTCCAGGAGGATTTCTTCCATCATCTTCCCAGGGGTCTAAGTGAGGCTGACTGGCCTGTAGTTCCCCAGATCCTCCTTCTTGAAGACAGGGAGCAACATTTGTTTTCTTCCAGTCCTAAGGAACCTCTCCCAAAAGCCATAACCTTTCAGAGATTGTCAAGAATGGCTTCGGAATGATATCAGCCAGCTCCTTCAGCACTCCTGAGGGCATCCTATCAGGGCCCATGGACTTGAGTGTGTCCAATTTGCTTAAGTGCTTCCTAACCCAGTCCTCCTCCACTGAGGTTAAGCCTTCCTTGCTCTGGACTTTCCCTCTGGTCTCAGGGGCCTGGGATGGCTGAAGTCCGGTCTTACAGTAAAAAACAAAGGGAAGAAGGCATTGAGAACTTTGGCCTTTTCCACGTCCTTTGTCACCAGGTCTCCTGCCCCATTCAGCACCAAGCCCATATTTTCCTTAGTCTTCCTTTTCCTACCAATGTACCTGGAGAAGCTCTTCTTGTTGCCCTTCATGTTCTTCACCAAGTTCAACTCCAGGTGGGCTTTGACTTTTCTTACCCCATTCTTGCATGCTCAGTGTCTCTATATTCCTCCTGGGTCGTCTGCCCCTACTTCCACCTCTTGCACACTTCCTTTTTACATCGTAATTTTGTCAGGAGCTCCTTGTTCATCCGTGCGGGCCTCCTGCCACCTTTGCTTGATTTTCTGCTCATTGGGATGGACCATTCTGGAGTTGGGAGGAGGTGATCCTTGAAAATCAACCAGCTCTCCTGGACCCCTCTTCTCCCCGGGGACATTTCCTGTGGGATTCTTCTAAGCAGATCCCTGAAGAGTCCAAAGCCTGCTCTCCTGAAGTCCAGGGCTGTATTTTTGCTTTTAGCCTTGTTTCCTCCCCTCAGGATCCTCAACTCCACCATATCAAATGCTGAGGAGCAGACAGACACCTTGTTCCCAGCGTGGGCTCTGGCACAAGACACATCCGAAAAGTCAGTTCTTCATGTGCTTGAATGAGGAAAAAAATTGAGTCTAAAAATAATAATAATAAAAATGATAGATCTTCCTTTGGAAATGTTGGCTGAAACATTTGGTTTTGTCTCTTTTTTTGTTCCCAAATGGCTTCTGTGAGAATATTTCTTAGTGCTTTTACATAACATTTTATATTGTGTTAAATCACTGATCAGATTTCTTTGAAGGGAATCCTTGCGGGGCTTTTGCAATGCTAGGAAAAGAAGAAAAAAGGAAAGCATATTCTTTTCTTTCTTTCCAGTTGGAAAAAGCCAGCCCAAATCAACAGGGAAATGGTTTAATTTCAGACTCCTAGAGTGATGTTAGAAACACTGGTAAGGAGGAGAAAAAACATTTTAAAAGGTACAACTGATTCTTCACTTTCATTTCTGAATGTTTTGCATTGTTTTCCCTGTCTACTAAAATGGTGTCAACATTTTTTTTTAGAAGATAGATACAGATTTAAAATATCCAGCTCAATCAGATCCATAGTCTTTGTTTGCAAAGAAGAAAAAGCTTATGTTCCTGAGAGGTGACACGACACGATGGATCCAGATTGCCACCGTTGCCCTGCTTGTTGCAGAATCACAGAACGGCAGGGGCTGGAAGGGACCTCTGGAGATCATCTAGTCCAACCCCCCTGCCAGAGCAGGGTCACCCAGCGCAGGCTGCACAGGGCTGCGTCCAGGCGGGGTTTGAATATCTCCAGAGAAGGAGACTCCACACCCTCCCTGGGCAGCCTGTGCCAGGGCTCTGTCACCCTCACCATGAAGAAGTTTTTCCTCATATTTAGATGGAACTTCCCGTGTTCCAGTTTGTGCCCGTTGCCCCTTGTCCTGTCGCTGGGCACCACTGAAAAGAGTCTGGCCCCATCCTCTTGACACCCACCCTTGAGATATTGATAAGCGTTGATGAGGTCCCCTCTCAGTCTTCTCTTCCTCAGGCTGAACAGCCCCAGCTCCCTCAGCCTTTCCCCACAGGAGAGATGCTCCAGTCCCTTAATCATCTCTGTGGCCCTCCGCTGGGCTCTCTCCAGTAGTTCCTCCTCTTTCTTGAACTGGGGAGCCCAGAACTGGACAGAGTTGACAAACATAGTTGAACCATGGAATTTTTTTTCTTTTGATGAGTGTTAAGAATAAGGTGCAGGTAATTCAGCTCATTGCTCTGGCCTTTTAAACAACATACATCTAATTGCAAGTTAGTCAAACTAGACTTCACATAGAAGTCATGCAAAAAAATCTGATATCAGCTGAAGGATGTCTATCATAAATACTGCCACAGAAGACTGTATAAGTATACAAAGCAGTGAGTGTGGTTAAAAAGTTTACAGAAGTTTCTGGAAGATTTGGCAATTTTTGAAATCTATAAATACAAAAAAATTGGTTGAAGGAGCTTTTAATCTGTTATGGTAAAACTTACAAGCTAAGTATCACCAGATCGGTTTTTACTTTCTGTCTTGCAACCTTCAGGAAAAAATGTAGAAACATCAGACAATATTATTGCCCTTTCCATAGACATGGGAATGGCGGACACCTCTTTAAATTACCAATTTGTGTGTGGTGCTCATTTTGGTAACTCCTGGAAAACCACCTCTGCCTGCTCTGGCCCCCTAAGCGCACACTGCCCATTTTTATTCCCTGCTTTCCCAGACTCCTGTGAAAACTATTTTCATTCTGGGGCCAGAATGAAAATATTTTCAGGAACACTTAGTACCCAACATCTCTACTAAAATAAATGGCCTGGCTTTCAAAAAAGCTCAACGGCTTCTCTATGGGGGAACTATTGAGTGGTAAACTTTCTTCCCCCATTGCCCCAGTTGGGCATCTTCACTTAAATATCCCACAAGCTGAGTACCGGTCCCTAATGAACACTCCTGACGGGCTTTCTAGTTGCAACCATTAACAAATTTTTGATTTCTGTAATAAAAATAAATATAATCCAAATCAGGTTGCAAATTTTTTTTTTTTTTAATCTAAAAGTAACTCCAAACTTCAGAGAAAGAGCTGGTGTTATTCACAGTGTAAGTCACTGGAGCTGTACATTTCAGCACAGATAAATGAAATCTCTGCTGCATTAAACAGAGACAGCGAAACACAAAGTCCACTTACAAATCCAGGGAGATTTTCTTGCATAAAGGCAAAGCTGCTAAAGTTTTAACAGGATTAAAAATTGCAAAAATATGCAATTACATCCAAGTATTGCATAAAATACAATTTAAAATGATTCCACCTTTTTAAAATGCTGGTGCCTATTAAAACACAGGCACATTCATGTGGCTTTCAAATGCATCCCAGTAGAGTGTAAACTGAAAAGCCATTGCATTTCATCGCACAACAGTCAGAAGCAAAAGCAGTGTCGCGTTCTGAGCATTCATTAAATGTAGAAATATGCACTGAGGATGTTCACTAGACTCTCAGGGAAGTGTATCATTTATATTCCAAACTAAGATTCATAATAAATACCCAGCTTCAAATCTCCTTGGACAGTGTCTCTCAACAGATTTCTAAAAACGTACATTTATGGAGTAAACAGAATTTTTAATGGCTGCTAGCAGTATATCAGATTTGTTATGCTTATGGGAGTTGTGGTCATCAAATATTCATGCTGATGGTTCTTACGCAATGCTGACAGCTTTCTAACTTGTGAAATAAATAATGGGAGAGTGGGAATTGATGAGATAAGTAGACTGCTTTATCTGGGAAGGGTGACCAAGCTTTTCCGTGGCAGTAGGAAGATTAAGAGTTGCATTCTCAGAGCAAGAAGGAAAATCTGAAGGTGTATTTCTTCAGATTACAAACCAGACACATCTCTTGATCTGGCCGTATGTTTTCTTATTCTTCTCACTCTAACTGTCCCTTCCAGCCCAAGGGATTTATTTGCTGGTGTCGGGGTCAAGTAGTGCAAAAATGACTCATAAGTTTCTGCTACCAGACAAGCTGGGCTGAGATACGGGGTCATTTCAGGCAGGGTGCGAGGAGGTTGATAACACATACATAACCCATCCCCATATTTCTTATTTAGGCAGTTTGCCCGTACTCCAGTTAGAGCAAATAAAGGATTTTACCTCTTTAAGGAACATGGGGGATGGTCCATGAGAAGCAAGTGTTTTGTTTTGTTTTTTTAAATGGACTACACTCCTCAGTGCTGGTACATCTTTAGTACGTTGTCTGACTAATACTGCTGAACAGTATACTTCAGTTTGATAATTTGGCATAATTGCATTTGAAAAAAAGCTGCAGGTTAACCAGTTTTACTGTACCATAAACCAAGATCAGATCATAGGACATTTCCATCGCAGATGTTCTTCACGCTCTTAATAGGTCTTTATTTTATATGAAAGTCATTATTGTGCGGTAGTTACACATCCTTCATATTATCTGATGTCAGCATCTGGCCTTCAGCTCTCCAATTCCTGGAATATCTCTATACAAGTCAAGGCAAGAAAAAGTACCTCCACAACAATTTGGAGAAATACTGTGTGCGCAGCACATTATAAGATCAACGCCAGTGACTTAGTTGCCAGTTATGGTTTTCTAGAATTAAACCACACAAATTACCTTTAATTCTTTCAGTATGAGCTTCCTCATCTGCGAGACAACACTTGAAATAATTTGGGGTCTCATGGATTTAACTTGTTAGTTGTTTTAAGTGGTAAACTACAGAATCTCCGCAAAAACAATTCAGAAAGTCCATGTACAGTGTGATACGAGTTTAAGCAAAACTATATATACAATTCAAAAGTCCAATTTTCAACCACAAGATAAAATGTTTCAGAACATAAACCGATTCCAATGCTCTTTCCAATAAAAACAAGAGGCAAACTCATACCGAAATCGAGTGGAATTATATCTGCACTCCCATGAACGACTTGCCTCAAACACAGATAGCGATGCAAGGGACCCTGGGTAAGTCCAACTCTTTATCACAGACCTTGAAAGATAAGAACGTTAGCGAAAGGATGAAAGCCCTAAACCTCGGTGCTAGTCTCGGATTTATCATAAAGCATGAGTAATTCAGAGCCTAATCTTGCGAATTTGACTTGGGCAGTGCTGTACAACAGACTGCGCAATAAAAATAAAGGGTACGGTCTGAATCTCTACTTTTTGTCATGTGGTGCTTTCTTTGCAGCATAAACTATAGTTCAGTGGGAATATGCAGCGTTAAAAGTTTCCATCAAAATTCCTTTGCTGAAAGTTGTATTGCCATGGTACGAGTAGTGTCACGGGACACACTGGAAATTCTGTGGTGGACAGCTAAGGGATGCCTTCCTGCTGCAGGAATTTCTTCCTAGCGCTCCAGCAGTCAGATGTTCCCTCACATCTTGAAGGAGAATCTATACTTTTGCCAAAACTCAGCTGTTTTCTTCTTCTTTCCCTTAAATCTCTGTGCTGTATCTTTTTAGACAAGGGGTAGCTGAACTTCAATGTTATGTCCCAGGTGAAGGCATATCCATCACTCACATTATTCTAAAATCACTTTCCTTTTTAAAATAGTTCACTTACTACAGCACGCTTTATTACAAACATGCAAAACACAGGGAAAACGAAAACTGCAGCCATCTACTACACTGTCTTCTCTTCCAAGTACAGATTTGTTTAAAAAAACAAACCTCCCATCCATCCTTTGAAGTACTTTAGGTTCTCCTGAGCTTCTTTTCACCAAGTGCCAAACCCAGGGGAAGCCACCAGCAGAGTTTCACCATCTATGAATGCCACCTTAACTCTGTTCTGATTTTCTGCAGCCTTTCTGCAAATACTCCTTCACTACAGTTCCATATTCTCTTTAATATCTTCATCAATGACATACTGGGATCGAGTGCACCCTCAGCAAGTTTGTAGATGACACCAAGCTGAGTGGTGCTGTGGACATGCCTGAAGGACAGGATGCCATCCAGAGGGACCTGGACAAGCTCAAGAAGTGGGCCTGGGCAAACCCCATGAGGTTCAATAAGGCCAAGTGCAGCGTCCTGCACCTGGGTCAGGGCAACCTCTGGTATCAATACAGGCTGGGGGATGAAGGGATTGAGAGCAGCCCTGCCGAGAAGGACTTGGGGGTGCTGGTGGATGAAAAGCTGGACATGAGCCAGCAATGTGCGCTCGCAGCCCAGAAAGCCAACCGTATCCTGGGCTGCATCAAAAGCAGCGTGGCCAGCAGGTTGAGGGAGGTGATTCTGCCCCTCTGCTCCGCTCTGGTGAGACCCCACCTGGAGTCCTGCGTCCAGCTCTGGAGCCCCCAACACAAGAAAGACATGGACGTGCTGGAGCGGGTCCAGAGGAGGGCCACAAAAACGACCAGAGGGCTGGAGCACCTCTCCTGTGAAGACAGGCTGAGAGAGTTGGGGTTGTTCAGCCTGGAGAAGAGAAGGCTCCAGGGAGACCTTATTGTGGCCGTTCAGTACTTAAAGGGAGCCTATAAGAAAGATGGGGAAAACCCTTTTAGCAGGGCCTGCTGTGACAGGACAAGGGGTAATGGTTTTAAACTAAAAGAGGGGAGATTTAGACTAGACATAAGGAAGAAATTTTTTACAATGAGGGTGGTGAAGCACTGGCACAGGTTGCCCAGAGAGGTGGTAGAAGCCCAATCCCTGGAAACATTCAAGGTCAGGCTGGACGGGGCTCTGGGCAACCTGATCTACTTGAGGATGTCCCTGCTTATTGCAGGGGGGTTGGACTAGATGACCTTTAAAAGGTCCCTTCCAACCCAAACTATTCTGTGATTCTATGATTCCTTTTTTGCCTTTTCTGACCCAGACCAGCTGAGGTTGGCAAGGGTAGATCAGCAAAGGTTTAAACACAGAGAGACAGACAGAGACAGTTTGGAAAGTTTAGCTTCTAGACACTAATAGTGATAACTGTTTTGCAAAGGCCTTCTTGAAGAACAAATCCATCCATTCTCTCTGCTTGTTCCCCGCTGTTTTGCCTCTCTACCTTTACTCCCAGTTATGACCTTTCTGTTGAACACCTCTTACAATGCCACGTCGTTCTTTGCCTGTCAAATTATCTGGTTACCATATCTTCCAATTGTTCTGTGATCTTTTGTGATTTCACTTTTACTGAGTTCACAAATAAGACTCTGTGGTTTGCGGTCATCTTACTCCCCAGAAGAGTCTTTCAAACATAAAGGACATTTGACACCTTCTAGCGTCCCGGTATAATGCCTGCTTGGACGACGGATGGATGCTCTTACTACTAACGCAGCCCTTTTGTCATTTTTAGGTTTTGCCAGGCTTAAGAGTTCTAGAGATTTTCTACTCTCTAGTTTGTCCAGTTCTTTCAACACCTTTTCTTCTGCATAGTTTTGAATAGTACCTCTAGCCATCATCAGAAAAAAGAAAAAAACCATCACTCTTGAGTGGGTGCCTTCTCAATGGCTCAGTGACATCCATGTTTCTGAAGTGATCCTTTCACTACTGGCAGTCCAACTCTTTTCCAAGTTCTGTCCTCCTGATACACTTCAAGGATTTCTTGCTATTGTTTTTCAGTTTTGTGCTGCTTCTCCCTGCAAATTTGGTCAAATTTGTACAATTTGCCCTTCCATTTTAGCTCTTATAATTTCCTCCTTATGTATCTCCCACTGTAGTTTAATTTCTTTTTATTGGCTTAATACAGTAGAATTTTGAGTTTCCAATAGTTTGGTTTAAATAACCTCCTGGCCCTTGCCTACTATACGCCCTGGAGATCACGCT
The DNA here is from genome assembly GCA_009819775.1 of Phoenicopterus ruber ruber. Lineage (NCBI taxonomy): Eukaryota > Metazoa > Chordata > Aves > Phoenicopteriformes > Phoenicopteridae > Phoenicopterus > Phoenicopterus ruber. The sequence continues at coordinate 73,179,590 of CM020216.1, forward strand.
CCCTTTTCATTCAGTGATATTCCTGCTCTCTCAGTTTCTATTCTGGGTGGGTTTTTTCCTTTTTTTTTTTTCCTCCCTGTAAGAAGTGTCTCTGCAGAATCTAAAAAATGTTAATATTTCTTTGCTTTTTATCTCATTTTTTTAAAATCATTGGAACAGGCTGCCCAGGGAGGTGGTAGAGTCCCCATCCCTGGAGGTATTCAAAAGACGTTTAGACGAGGCCCTAAGGGATACGATTTAGTGGGGGACTTGGTAGTGATAGGTTAACGGTTGGACCCGATGATCTTGGAGGTCTCTTCCAACCAGAACAATTCTATGATTCTATGATTCTAAAATATCGTGTTACTGGGCTAAGCCAGAATACATTTCCTTGTCCAAAGATGTAGAACACAATTAGTTTATGGGCCAGCAGTTCTGCTGAAGCCAGACTTACACTGTATCAGTGCAATATCAAATATTTGAATAGACTACTATTTTTTTTTCTTTAAGACATCTAAGGATTCTCCACCAGCTCCTGTCTCCCACAGAGTAGACTAAGTCCATCTGCTGAACTGCGGGCCGTTTGCCCTCACTTCTATTTGAAAAATGTACACGGATAAACGTTCAGCAGCTTCCAAATTAGCTTTTGCAATGGAAATTGGTACCGGAAGGAAATGGGTTCCTGGTGGGACAACAGCTGGCCAACACACATGCACGTTTCTCCAGTGAGGTTTCTACTTTCTCCTTCAGGTGGTTTAGGGATTTTCTATAACAACTCATGTGTGAAAATATTTGACTAGCAGTAAAATGTGAGGCAGAGATCATCGGTGCAATTGAGAAATCTAACTTCTCCTGTATCTAATTCACAGGTCTGTAATTAGGGCTGTGAAAGCGAGCAAAAGCAGGGAGACAGCTTCCCACATCAGACTCCACCTTTCACGCCTGTGCTTAGCCTAAATATATGGAATATTCCTTTGCATTATCTTACACAATATTTTTATTTCTTTTCCTGGAAAGACTGAACAAATTCACACAATATATTCAGCATCAATCAACTTATTCAACTGAAATTAATATAATTACACAGCCGTCCGAGTGGTGTTAGCAAGAGGGGGATTGGTACCAGTGTGTATTTAAAAGACCAGTGTTCCTCTCGTCTCTCACAATGGAGCAAATCAGGAGAACCTCACTTAAGCCAGCAGACCAAAACTAGAGTGGAGAGCAGAGAAGCTGTCCCATTAGTGTCCTGGGGGTGAAGAACAAGGAAAGGGCGTTTGCATGGCCTCTAAGGCAACGACCACCTTCTCTTCCCCACAAAGACAGTCCCTTGCGTGTAGGGACCCTCATGAAGGGTCGTGCAGGGCTGGTACAACAGATACGAATAGCAACATAAAAATCACAGCAGCCTTTGGTGCACATTTCTGTGAAGAGCCATACGAAGTCCTAGCAATCGATGTTAAGGTGGGTACCAATAATTTGCTGGCTCAGACCCTTAGAACAAGCAGCTGGCAACCTTTGAGACCTGCAGGAAGCAAGCACAGCCAAACCAAAATAACTCAAATACGCAGTGATGTGCTGTAATGCTTCCCAATAAACAATCCCATTTGGCTAAGAGGAAAATGAATACAAATAAACCAGCTGAAGCACAATAATATAAATGATTTCCAAGATGCTGAGGAGAAACTAAAAATGTTTTAGTGGGAGAGGAGAGAGAGACAGAACATGTGAAAGGAGAGACTGCGTTACAGGCGGCGGCTTTCCTCTCCTGGTGGGGAATTACATCCACCCCATCCTTTCCTTTTCTTCCTCTCTGTCTAAACGCATTAGGACAATGAGGCTTCAACACAAGGAAGTAAACCTTTAATTAATAGTCTACGAAAGAATTAACTTATCCATAGCATGCTCACTCTCAATGTGATTTCTCAGCATGATCGTTCCCTCTTCGTCTGTCTTCTACTTCTGTATTCCTGTCTTCACTATTCTTCATTTCTCACTTCTGTGACTCAACTCATTTTTAAATACGACATGAAATAAATACTAGTTCAATATGTCTGAGTGGCAATTACACCGCTTACTAGGTCAAGCATATATAAGCTATTGTGGCCGCTGAATGCCTTCTCTGTGTGAACGCACCGCAGCAGTATCCCAGATGCATTGCCGATTTTTCATCTCTTTCTTCTCTCCGCCCCCCCCGGTTTACTTGTTAAATTTTTTCTCCGTTCTGCTGTTTTATATCCTGGCTGAATATCATCTCTAGAAAATTTCTCTAGAAGGTGATTATCAGAAAGCCAATTCCATACATGCCAGTTTCCAGCCAAAGAATACAAGATGGAGAGCAGCCATTATATCACACATATGACCCGTGTTTCCAAATGAATTTTGATAGATTAAGAAAATAGAAGGCATATTTTAGGTTTTCACTTATGCCAACTCTTTTTAGTGGAAATAGATCAAAACTGAGAGACTAAGTTATTGCAACCTATTGAGGTAAAATGTGCGTAGCCACTGAAGTTACAAGCGATATTGCTAGTTTCTATGGATTGATCCTGCAAAGTGCTGAGCATAAGGCCTCTGAAATCCCAAAGCAAGTTATGCAGGTGCTTCACCACAAGCCTACAGCCGGTCCCATGGAGGTCAGACGCTGAAATCGTCATCAGAGGAGAGGGGCTGGGGGCGCAACCTGGGTCCTCCAGTTCCTCCCTGGGGCTGGGTGGAGGGAGAGACACCGCCAGGTCCGCGTGGCAGTGGCCAGTTTCCCACCTGCTCCGCGAATGGGGAGCAAACCCTCTTCCTGATAACGGCAGGGAAGGTGGCCGCTTCTCCCACCCTTCCCACCAAACCGTCTCCCTGAAGCAAGTGACAACCTGCCATCCCAGCGAAACGAGCGAGACGTCTGCCTGTAGCGATATCGTCTTGAATTGCGAATTAATCAAATCTCAGAAGTTGAGCTTAGGTGTTACAGGCTTCTCTGGGGAGCGCAAATTTACCTGAAAGAATTCAGAGAGTTTTAAACAAAATTATAGCTACAATTTAGCAAAGAAAATGTGTGCAGTCATGTTTCTTATCGCTGGAGTGCTGTAAAATTGAAGTGAATTTTCAATCTGATTAATTCATTCAGAATGATTCCTGTTGAGTAATTATCTTCAATAAAGACCTGTCAATACAGTTTCAAGCTATTGTCATTTTATATCAAATATAAATTAGACAGTATAATGAATTCAGGTACACCTAAACTCAATGTCAGATGAAATTCTTGTATGATAATCAAGTGAAATAATCGCTGTAAGAAGATAAAAACAAAAGAACTTAATACAACAGTAGTAAGATTCCTTCTTCTTTCAGGATTAAGATAGCATAGATGATTTTGCAAAATCATCTGGGATGTACATCCCAGGTAAATTCAATCTAATAAAGCTTTCAAGATTGCTTGCTGGAGAGAGAGAGCCATTATTTTGGCTGATGTAAAATAGCATAGCTTTAAAATAGATAAAATCATGTATATTTAAACCAGGCGAAGATTTGGCATAGAAGCATTGATTTAAGCACTAGTTTGCCAACGTATTTAGACAATGTCTGTGGCCAGAAATGCTGACATGGCATACTGCCTGAGGGGTTAATTTAACAAAATTAATCATTTCTGAGACACGGAGAGAATAATTTAGATATGTTCTGGTTTGGGCATCACCAGCTGATGTGTGGCCTGATGCATCTGAGCAAGAAAGAGTTTCAGCTCAGCAGTTTTTAGGACTAGACCTGGTATTAGGAAAACAGGACTACGCTGGATCAGAGATTAGATTACAGCTCTCACGCATCTAAAAGGGCAACTGGGTAGTTTTTCCGAGACAAAAATTTTTCTGCCCTGCTCAATAGTTTATAGGGAATTGACACAAAGCGGCAACAAAAATAGATCTGTAACTTCAGCCCCGCTGAGCAAGTACAGGATTGCCTTGCGCCGGCACAAAGCAGATTTCCACAGGAGCTGCAAAGACTCAGCACCTCTGGAGACCAACCTCTCGCGCGTGGCTGCGGGGGCTTCACTCTAAGGCAGGCTTGTACATTTAGGCTTGACTGACCCACTCGAGTTCAGAAAGTGAATTCAAGCAGGGACGAGAGCCCTGGTCCTGTGCCGCATCTTTCCCACGACGTATATCACCCTCCGTACCGTCCTCTGAGGCCAGCGTGCAGCACAGTTGTTATTTTAACAATTCTTTTAGTGCTAAAAGTAGCGAACATTTTTGAGGAGATAGATTCTGTGCTTTTAAGTCCATACATTGTTATTCTGCTGCCTTTATTCTTTCTTTCTCTCACTCTTTGTCTGAATGCTCCTCAAAGGCAGGCTGCCCGTGAATATTTTTTAAATTTGCCTTAACCTGTAGCAGCCAGATTGTCCCTGCACAGCAACAACAGCTCAACAACTTTTGTTTCTTAACAGAAACTAAGCTAAAAGCCATTGCTTTTATACAGGTATAGTGAATAAACAGACAAAACCCAAAGACAGGTGGGGAAAAGGGGGCATGTTTAAAGGCTCTTTCTTTGCAAGCACAGCAGCAAACTGAAGCGTGGATCATCCAAACCAGAAAAGCCAGCAGCATCAAGCAGTGCCATACCAGAGATCAGAAGCCGGCATTCAGCTCTCATAATACAGAATAAAAGTTACAAAGAGAGTCCTCTCCTGGTGCTAAGTAGCAGGGAGTGGTGACAATGGAGTCCCGAAAGACAAATCGCTGTTGAAATGGCTTTTTTTTTCTCCCAAGTTACTTATAAGTGTTCTGTTTTAAAATCCTCCACAAAGTGTGGTCTTCTCCAGTGACAGTACAGCTCACTCACATAAACTAAGAAAGTGTGTCTGACATAAGGGGCGTCTGCCTAGTAAATAAAGCTTATCTATCCAGATGGATCTCATAACAAAGCATTTTTAACAGAAGTTTGAGTAGTCAAATCAATCCTAAATGGGAGATTGGCGCTGCAGGATGCTGAGAGCTCTCAACTTCCAAGTATGTCCTTGGGGACGTCCAGGGCCTTGCTGGATTAGCTCTCTGCTCAGACTGCATTTGGGGATCATTGAGGTGGATGCCAACAAAACCCTTAAGAAATAGGCAAGCGTTTTGTGCGAGTCTGCATGGACGCATGCCGTTAGGTTAGCTCCTTAATGCTTTGCACCTGACATTAACATTTAATTATGCTGCAACTTGCAATTATCTCGCTTCCTGGCTGCTTTAAATCCTTGCTTTCTGGTTGCTGTAAATCCCTGCTTTGCCTTACAGTTCTCCTTGGCTTCGGTTGCTCTATTATTAGTGATAGACTTACTCGTGCAGTAAATCAGCTCAGGCAGAAGGACTGCAGCGTTATTCTTACGCTTACCCTTTGCCTGACCAGGGACCAGCAGAAGTCACACACGTCCAAGTACCCAATAAAGCCAGTTACTGACAATTCAAAGTAAGATATCACCTGTAGTGCACCATTTACTCGTGCTTGTGCCATGATAAAATGTATCCCAACAGAGACAAAAGCAATTATATTTTGAGATATTGTAACATTATCCACTGCAAGACAGTGGAGCGAATACAGATTAAGCCCTATTTTCTTGCCTGCGTTACTACATGCATTTGATATTTTAGAGTGGGGTAGTTAGAATTGCTATTTTGCTGGTTCTTTAACTTTGCATCACACGGAGCATTACTCTGACCATTTTTTATTCCTGTACCCAGACAGAAATCTTGGAAAATCCTTTCCTCTGAAACAGTTATGTGACCATCTATGTGTACAAATACACAGGTTTATTTATGCTTTTGCAGACTGCAATATAAGGCAGCACTTTTATAACCATAGGAGGGTGAAACAATGAGATTCCATTAACTTCTAGTTGGGCACAGAGGAGGTTACACTCCATGTTACCTTTCATATGTTTTTATGAAACAGAAATCTGCAGTTGTATTGGCATTCAATAGTTCAGAGATAGGGAGAAAAAAGCTCTTGAAATTAATTTCCTTGATGTAAATTTTGAAGCTGTTTGAACAGTAGGAAAAAAAAAAAAACAAACAACAAACGTTAAATAAATTATGTAACAAACCCGAGAACATTTGCTGAATAATGTATGATCTGGTCAGGACGCTCTTATTTTTTTGGAAAAGTAGAAGTGATCTAGTGAAAGAAGTTACTTCAATGTAATAATAATAATAAACAGAACTAAAGCAATGTGTGGTAAACTGGGCATGATTAGGACCTTTTCCTTTCTCAGAAATTTGGTTGAAATCAGTACCGTGACCTGGGAGCAGGATGTACATTTATAAAAGCACACGCCATAGAGGCTGGGCTCACAAATGGGCATCTGTCACTCCTGATGGACAGCCACAGGGCTGGACTCTGAGCTAAGCTTGGCCACACCAGCACTGTGGTCCCTCGTGACCGTTTCTCCATCAGCAGATCCCATTTCAGCAGATCCCATCTTCTCTCCTACTCTTTCCCGTCCCTTAAACCTCGCACAGAGGGGAGAGGCGTTGTTGCTCCCCATTTGCACAGGGACTCAGAGCATTTGGACACCCCGCACTGTCCCTGGGGACCTGAGTGAGCATCGCACAGAAGCCACAGCCACCAGCCTAGAGGTGACCGTGTGCCCGCTGGGGTCTTTCTGCCTTCCCCTCTAAAGCCTGGCTACTGAGTCATAAACTGGAATATTGAGTACAACCCCATTTTTCTCCAGGAAAAGTGAACACACTTGCACAGTTATCTCTAGGCCAGTGAATTACTATCCCATGCAGCGTGAGATAATGGTCCCTGCCCCACGATCACTCCTCTGGCAGCTTGGTAGGCGGAATACGTTCCCTTTCTGCGTGTAATCCACCTCCATTTCTCCTACCAAGCTGGAGAGTGGGGAAGGCATGTAAGCGGCTTGGATTTGGGTTGTTTTCTAAATGCAGCTGGGTTACTTAAGGGCTACACGTAGCCCTCCTTGGGCAGAGCTGGTGGCAATGGCAGTCAGGCAGGCCTCAAGCCAGAGATCTCAGGCCAGCACTGCAGTGCTTGGCTGCCCGCAGGGTGCTGCCCTGACCTGGGAATCGCTAATCTGGAAAGCAGAGAGCAGAAGGCAAATTCTATTGCCATTTGCAATAGCTTCTCCAGAAAGAAACTTCCTTGGAGGTGACCACAAGGTTGTCTTCTGAAGCTTGAGCAAAACTGGCACGTTCAGAAGATGAACATGTGAGACTATTACAGCACCGTCTGGCAATCCCCGAGCAATGACCTCACCCGTCTTGCGTCATGAGAGCAAACATCTATTCTCTTCAGCCTCGGGGTCAGACACACGGGTTGCACTGAAGAGGCCGGAGGACTGTGATCAACGACTAGCAAAGACACCCCATCCCCTTCAGGACCCTTCACAACACCTAAGGACACAAGGGGTGCAGAGGCCACTGGGTGCCTATCTGAAATCCCCCAGTGCTGGGGTCTGCCCCCAGAGTTACCGGTCACTATCTCACTTCCCGCAACCTGCGCTTGCGACCTGGCAGAGGAGCCGAGAGCTTTAAATTGCAGCTGTTTTTCTCCAGCGAGCCTCCCCAGTGGGGTGTCCCGCTGGCTCAGGGGCAGCCAGCGCAGGCATACCTTGCTGGGAGCCTCCTGTGTGTCGGCAGAGGAGCAGGGGACCCCCAGGACTGAGCTACAGTAGGGGCAGAATTAAGCACACTGATTTTTTGCCAAAGAGCAACTTTCTTTGGTGAAGTCCACTTTCCTGCCCCTGCAACTTCAAGCTCAGCTCTGTCAGGCTTTACAAGCCCTTGACTCGTATTTGTCTGAAGGGTGGGCACAGCCACTGGATCACGGCCTCTGCAGAAGGAAATAAAGTGTCCTGGTTTTGGCCGGGATGGAGCTAATTTTCTTTCCAGCAGCTACTGTGTTTTGGATTTAGTATGTGAAGAATGTTGATAATATACTGATGTTGTTAGTCGCTGCTAAGTGATCAAGGACATTTTTCAGTTTCCCAGGTTTTGCCAATGTGCAGGTGCAAAAACCTGGGAGGGGTAGAGCCAGTACAGTTGACCCAAACTGGCCAAAGAGAGTTTTCCATACCATAGACATCAGGCCCAGTATAAGTGGGGGTCGGCCGGTGCGCCAGATCCCTTTTTCCCCTCTTTTCGTTTGTTCGGGCCTTTTCGTTTGTTCGTTCGGCTGTTCGTTCCCTCGCTCTCTCTCTCTGGAACTTGCTGTTCTGGGATAGCTGCTGGGGAATATTCCTGTTCCATGATCACTGCTTGGGATGGGCTGTATCAGTCGTCGGGTGGTGAGAAATTGTGCATTGTTTGTTTTATATATTCTATTATCCTTATATTTTATTATTGTTATTATCATTATTAATATATAATAATTATTTTTTTTTCTTTTCTGTCGTGGTGAACTGTTTTTATCTCAACCCGCGAGTTTTCCTTTCTCCCCGATTCTCCTCCCCACCCCAGCAGGGAGGAGGGGAGTGAGCGAGCGGCTGCCTGGTATTTGGTTACCATCTGGGGTTAAACCATGACAGTCCCACAGCAGCGATGGCGTGTTTCGGACAAAGCCTGCTCGCTGAGAAGAGAGCTGAGCAGGTAAGAGCTCACACACACACACATAGACCTGCTAACGTGCTTTAAAATAAGAGAAATGAAACGGGAAGCCTCTGTGCCATGTTCACCAGATGATCTCACGCCGGCCAGTATCTTCTGCCGGTTTCACCGGGGTAACTACAGAGCTTTCCTTTCCTCCCCCACACCGTCCCATCCGTGGAGAAACAGCTGCCACCTTACAACGCGTGCCCCAGCTCAGCATCCTGCAAGGCTGCGGGCCACGACGTCAGCTGGTGGCAGCCCCTCGTGACAGAGCGCGTGCCTCGGTAGCCGTGGTGGTGTTTGCTTGCACAGATGTCCCTGCACCGGGCATGTTCCTGCACCGTTTGCTGCTGGAGGAGCGCAACAGGTCGGAGTTGGCCTCTCCGACTTCTCACGTTGGTACACGTGTTAAGCTCATTATCGTATTTGCAGTGCTTTTTCGGGATAACTGAGATGTGAACGTTTGAGCTGTGTCAACAGTACTGTTAGACCTCCGAGGAAATTAAGGCTCTGAAATGATTGCAAATGGAAAGCCTTTTTTTGCCTTTTAATTAGTAATCCAACCAACCGTCTAATAGGGAGCAAAATAATCACAGAGAGGTGAAGGCAAGGTATGTAAACTAGATTTCTGCTTGGCTGGACATGCTTTCTCATGGTGCAATTGGTACCACTCGTATGCATCAATAAAACGGTGCCTACCTGAAACACATAGGAAAAGCTGGGGCAGAAATGTCATTGTTGGCTTTTTCAAAGATGTTTCTAATACTCTTATTTGCTTCCAGTGGTTCCTCAAAGGCCAGCTTTGATCCCACTAAGAAGCGAAGATTTCTACATTCATTTGAGAGGATTAAGAATATGTTTTCCAATGGATATTTCCGCTCCTGTTACTGAGGTTCGAGATCTTCATTAAAAGCCATTAAATCTTGAGGGATCGTTAGGCTGTTTCTCGCTACGTGAGGCCTGTGCCAGTAGGGCTTTTCAGCTCCACTTATTTACAAAAACACTGGAAGTCCAATCCTGAAAGATACTTTAACATCTGCATACCTTTCTGAGAAATATTCCACATTATATTTTAATCCGTACCTATCACCCTGGAGTCCTCCTTACTTTAAGAAAGGGACCTTTCAAGTCCACATATCCACATATAGAAATCTGCACTCTTCACTCTTCCCTTCCTTCGCACTTGATTTTTGTTCCTCTTTTTATTTTAAGCTAACCCAGCAGGAGGTAATCTTGCTGAATATTTTACCTAATGCTGAGGTCTACCCTGCATCAGCTCCTCTGCATTGAGTTTTGTGGGGTTTTTTCCAATTTTGCTTGTCAAATGAGCTCATTGTTAGAAGAGGTATCTTGGGCATTAGCCATATGCGGAGGGAGAGAGCTGGCACGTCCCTGGTGCTTTACCTCTCCAATGTCAGCCTGGTGCCGGGTGTCACCCGCTGCCGGGCCCCGGCCTCCCCCGGTGCACCTGGCTGTGCCGGGGAAACCCTGGATTTCGCTTCCTTCTCCTCCGCTGCCCCTCCCGCGGCAGCCCCCCACGCCGCTGCAGGGAGGGCTCCCAGCCGTGGGCGATGCTATCTGCGCCCGCGCCCCGCCAGCTGCGGGGACACCAGGCAGCTTCACCACGTCCTACGCCAAGTTCAGACCTTCCCGTGCTCAAGCATGACCTGCCACGTGCTGCAGATCAGACACCCCCTGCTTTAACCTTAGTCCTTCCCACGGCCTCCGGCAGAGCCTTTCCTCCCTTCAGCTTCCCTTTTCCCAGCCCTCAGGACGGGGGGACTCCCCTACACGCTGTCAGAGTGGACACGTAGGAGGGCCAGATTCGGAGACAGTTGGCAGAGAATTAACACTCCGACTAGTCTGGTGAAATGCCTGTTTTAAAGCAACCAAGAAAAAAGGAGGAGGATAAAGTACACCGCTTTATACCGTGGCGTGCATTTGGGCAGAGATCTGTAACAGGCCCAGTGTACCAGGATCGTTCCGGTTCACGAAACGAGAAAGCAAATCTTCTCCCTTCCAAATTCATCGAACTCCGGGAAGGGAAGATTATAAATGCTGGACGTACGCTGGAAATAAAAACATAAATCTGCCGCAGAGAGCGCGCTATTCAAACAGAGCATTAGTCACAGCCCTACGCTCTTTAATAGCCCCACCGCTGCTATTTATAACACCGCAAGCGTCCTTGGAGCTACAGAAAGTCCAAACACCGCCGAGACGAGCATTTTCCCACCCGTGAGAACAGAGAACCTGTTTGTGCGACGGTGGTGACGCGGCCGCGGCCGGGGCCCCTCCATCGCCTGCGTGCAGAGCGCTGGTGGGAGAGAGACCCGGCGTGCGCGAAGCTGCGACTTCGCAAAGTCCAGCGTGTCGTACGTGGACTTGCAGAGCAGTTTTAGGCCGAGCACTAGAAAGTAATCCAGGTTTTTCAATAACAAAATTGATCGTGGGAGAGCTTGTGAGTAGAAAGCTGTCGATAAAACTACTTCTGCTCTGTTTGATGCTCAGTTATCTGCTGTCCCTATTTGTGGTGGCAGCTTCTGGAGGTCTGCCCCTTTCTCTAAGAGGAATTCTGGCTTCCTTTACCCTGAGGTCGCGTGTCCTTGAGTTTTCCCAAACAAAATAATAACCTGTGGCTTTGCCAAGAATTTTGTTTGGCCATTTTGAATTTACCATTTCACTTGCTCTAGTCAAGGGGTTTATATGCAAATTCTGACGCAAGTCTCAACCTTTTAGTAGCAACAGTAACACCCTCGATGCCGGAGGTATTTAAGCAAACGTCCTTCTCTGGTGGCGGGGATGCATAATGATGTATAAAGTTCAGCCCTTCTAAGAAAGTCTTCTAATCCTTTTCCTCTCGGATCACAGCGTTATATCTCTGAACTCCGTTTTCTTTCTAACACGTCTAGAAGATACCTAATGCTTGAGAACAAGAAGCTTTATCAGGCTGAGCTCTGCAACTGCTGTCTCTTGGAAAGTTTCAGCTGTTGCAGAAAATAGAGTTAGCGGTGTTGTACAACTATGACTACGTGACTATTCTTTTTTTTCCCCTCTGGGACTCAAAGTCAGCATTTTGTTTTGTATGTGGAGATTTTGTGTTAAATGGGGATTGCATCTAAGGGAAAATTAAATTCCTGCTCCAAACTTTATGTCAAATAAAAAATTGAATTTTGCAAATCTTTACTCCTTGAGAGCACCTTGACGGTGCAGAACCTCCTCACCACATTTCAGAGTAAATACGTAGATACACCTGTCTGCCAGGGACAGTGATTTAGGAAACTAATCACCAACTGCAGAAACAACAGCCTCCAGCTCTTGCCCCTCGGGGCCAAATCCAGTAAAGAGAAAAAGGCAAATGTCACATTTCCCTGCCAGCAAAGCTCCCGGCCCCCCAGAAGGCTGGTCAGCCCGGGAAGCAAGCAGTTTTTTCTGCAACTCCTACAGTATCTCCTCCCAAGCCTATTCACACACCCGCCGGGCCTCTACAGGCGACTGACAGGCTCCCTGAGGGCTGTTATTCTGCATTTTGGAGTAAAGTTAAGAGGTCCCGCAACAGTGCCTGTGGTGGCAGGCCCTACAGAAACTTGTAATAAGAGGTAACACTTGTCCTGAGGAGCACCAGAGCCTAAACGGAGTGGGGAAAGAGAAGGAAAGCGAGGAAACGTGCTCAGGACGACTCAGCCCAGCAGCCCCAGGGTGCCCAGATCAGACAGGGATGGAGCAGGGGCAAGGTAAAGTGAAGCTATATTGTCTGTGGCTTTCTTTGGCATGGCCTCTTCCTCCTACGCGTTATATGGGCATTTACCAGCTTTTCTGGTCTCGACCCAAGCCTGGGCTAAAGCTTGTTATCCTCAGCGCAGAGGGGCTGTCTGATGGACAGCATCCCCAACCCTGGCAGCGAGGGGCACCCCAGCAGACAGACCCGCCTCAAGCTCCCGCCCCAAATCAGGCAGACGGGGGACTTCAACGTGGGCCTTCCCCAGCAATGCCTGAACCACAGGGCTGCTGGCTCTTCTGCCCTAAGGAGCAGCATTTCCAGTGGGAGCCGTCCCACTCTGTGCAAATAATGAAGCGCGAACAGATCGCTCGCATGAAACTTAAGTCAGAATAGCGCTAGAAAAAGATTTTCGTGAAGGTACGTGATCCACATCCCGTTACGCCGTAAGGAGAAGTTGTGAATTTCCTCCACGCTGAAAGAAGGAACTGAAGTGGAAAGCCCAAACCCCGGGCAACCCGTCTCGGTCCAACGGCAGAGTGAAATGGAAACAAGTGCGATTAAGGGAGGAAACGACACGGCCAGCGTAATGTCACATCAGCGGAGCTGGCCTGGAAGCCTCATAAGCCAGGCCTGCCTTCCTGTGGATGGGGAAAGGCTGAATGAGGTGACAAAGAAAGAGAAAATATCTGCTCACTCCGCTTGACCTCAGCTCAGCAGGGTTTCTGAAAAATTCCTTGCGTGCTCTGAATGTGCACATCTATTGGCATCTGCTACCTCGCTTGGGGAAAACTCTCTTAGATGTTTGAGATCTGAGCAAATTTCTCAGGGCTGCAGAGCAAATCAAAGGATATAGGGATGGCACGGGCAAGGGGAAACATAGACGTTTGAAAGCTACTCCCTCACACACCCCAAGCTAACATATTCTGACTCCTGGCAGATCTGTGTCTTGTGGTTGATTTCAAGCTCCCAGGGAAGCTTCTCCTGTGGTTGGGACATTCATAAAGTCTCTCTCTCATGTGGGTGCTCGAGCAGTTAACACCATATGCGATCATGTTGCAGATGCTGCCTGAACTGGGGCACACATCTTGTCTTTTTATTTTATGGAGACTCTAATTTTCACATGGCTGATAGAATTTAGTAATCTCTAAGACCTTTTCCCTTCTGAAATATGTGCTTGAAAATGACCGAAGGATTCAGACATTGAGAGGTCCAAGCCAGGCAGCCAACACGATTGCATAAGACTTGGTCCTTAGGAAAACCATGCTAGAAAACAATAAAATTCCAGTAGCTGCTTTTCTGTTCTCTTAATTCTCTAGTTCTAGCAAACTATTTTACCAGTAGGACTGACAGAAGTCACTCAGGCTGTATCGGCAAGATCCTAGGGATTCAAGGCCTCTGTCTCAACTTACAGGTGTCCTGTGTTCTACAGACATGCAGAAATCAATCCTTTGTTTAGCAAAACTTTCCCTCATTTGCCTGCTCTTTTTTTTACAAGAATAAGTCATGAAAATTCTGTTTACTATTTTCACAGCCCAGTTGAAAAGCAGATACAAATCTGTGCAAAACTGAGCAGCCTTCTCTTCAAAATACTCTCTTCTCAAGAAAAAAAATTTTAAAAGCAAGAAAAATGTTGGTTGGCAGTGTTCATCAGCCTATATAGCCGGGGTGAGTAAAAACACCTCACTTACAGACTGACGCTGTTGTGAAAGCATCACGTAGGTAGATGACAAGGCAACAGAGAGGACCATGTTCCATACCTACCAGGTAACACCCAGAAGAGGTGGACCTGCTTCCTCTGAAGAACCTCAGACCAACATGAGCTGCCACAGAAGCACCTGGGAGACTGTGACTGTGACTCTATCAGCTTTTCAGGGCACCAGCATCATAGGGCCGGGCAACCTAGCTGGCATTTCCCACACCACCTACAGCCTTATCGCCGCTCAGAGCCATCCCTCTGAGTGAGAGGAGATGCACACGTGTTGCTGGCCTGAGGGACGTGGCTGCGGGTCCAGCACAGCCCAAGCCAGCAGCTAATGCCAGCCTCCCTCTGCGGGGGCTGGGAGCACAGACATTTAGGAGGAGGTGGAGGAGGAGGAGGAGGGTGGCGTCAGTGACATGTCCCACACCATGTGTAGCAGCAACCGCAGCAGCTGAGAAGGCTCCCGTGCCAGAAAACTGGATTGCAGATAACCGTGAGAGGTTTCTCCCATGTACTGTGGGTCTATAAAACAGCATGTGGGGGGGTTATCTCCCTTGGAGGGTGCCTTTTCCCTTGACCGAACCTGGGCCAGTAGCCCATCGTTGCCGCCAGTACCCAGCTTTGCATTAAGCAGCAACATGTGGCTTGAAAAGCGCCTCTGTCATCCTATATGTAAATAACAGACAGTGCAAGCTGCATCATGTTTAACTGAAAGACAATCATAGCTTCTATAGATTTATTGTTGACTGTGTACACACTAACACGAAAATACAGTTTTAAAAGCCGGAACGCAGTACATGTTTTCTCAGTCTGTGTTCTTAAATTGATAAAATACATCTGCTCTGAAGAGCTATTACAGCTTATCATAGAAACTTGGACCTAATTTACTGCCAGCAAAAAGGTTTCTTAAAGCCTCTCTTTCTTTTTCAGGGGCTGTACCATAAAACATGATAATTCACATTAAGAATACATTGAAATGCTGCTGAAAAGACAACTTGCCCTGAACAAAAGGCAACATCCATCCCGGGTGATGGCTAGTATAAAACATAGCCAAGATTGGAAATACAAACTTCAGTGATTTGGAGTGCTTCGAGTCTTGCCTGATGAGCCCTTATATAGCCAAAGTGGCCTACAGCCTGATGAAAACCATGGCTCCTTAAATCTCCTCCTTTTTGGGTCCTCAGAACCACCCACCAGATGTCTGAGAAATCCAGACCCATTGCTTTCCCCCCACCCTCCTTTGCAGCTTTGGGAGCGTACCCACCAGAGACAGGCAAAATTGGTTGCTCCTCAGAGGTTTTAAAATAAAATCAAATCAGAAGGGGCTGCAAATACCAAATATATACTGGCTGACTGTGGCCATAAGCTGAGGATAAGTGTACTGATGTATGATCCGAGCCCTCCTCTGCCCGAGGGTCGAGCAGATACCACCGTGCCTTGAGGGAAGGTTAAGGTGAAGATCTTATGGAAGGAGCCTGAAGGGTCAGTGGGGTCTGCATGAAGCAGTCCTGCTCAGCCCCTAGACCAGTCTCCCCTGGCCCTGAGAGAGGTCCCTACCCACGAGAGGATGCTGCCACAGCCCATCTGTGCTCCGCGGTGCTCGCCCAAGCTCCTCATCCTTCCCAGATTTGTACCTCTTCCTCGCGCATTCCCCGCTTCCAGCCCTTGGCTCTTTTGTTTTCCGTCCCCCTCTGGATAGCGAGGTCAGCAGAGAGCAGGTGCTGGGGAAAGGCGATGCAAAAATACCTCTGGCATTCCTGAGCAGCACGTACTTCCCGAAGCAAACTGCATCCAGGCAGCCGGCTGCAGAGCCATGCTTGCTGGGGAGCGGCTCCTTTCGCCCCTGCACCAAGGACACCCTCCAGGACCAGCACCTTTCTGCAGTGGCTCTGCCGGATTTAGGCAGGGTGGGCTGCAGTTGCCTGTTACAGCTGGCCCTTGGTCACTTGTCCAGGTCTTCTCCTCAGGTCCTCTCCCGGCGCTCAGGCCATGAGCGTTAAGGCAGCCCCTGGTGCTATGGGGTAGCAACTCCCTTCTCCCAAAGAGAGGGGCTGAGCGTCAATAATATAACGGCCAGTGTCTATCTCGTGGCGTCAGGGACAGACCCAGCCTTCCTGATGGTCTCAGGGGTTTCCAGGCAGCTGGCAGCTTTTTGCAGCCCTGTCTTAGCCACGGGTCCCCGCTTGCGTACAGAAGCGGACTCCTCGCCCCAGGAAACAAGCAGTGTTGAGGTGCTGCCCTTGCACCACGTACACTTGGGTGACCGGATCCCTCTTCCTTGCAAATACTCCCCTCTGAAGGCCCAGTGGGTGGCAGGGCAGGGCAACCTCGCTTGCGTGTGACCGCTGGGACTGCGAGTGCTCTGCTGGCATCCCCTTGGCCATCAGGTGAGGCCAGGCAGAGTCACCTCCTCGCTCCAAAACCTACTTTCAGAGCATCCAACAACCTCCCTCCCTCCTTCCCACCCATCTGCTCAGCGAAGCAACCACCTCGCTATGGCCGCTCTAAGACCTGGTAGGGCAGGACTATTGGGCTTGGCCACACTTAAATCTGTTTCCACTTCTGTGTAACCCCGTTGAGTGATCCCTAACAGCTGCCGTTCAAACCGCACATCCATGTTGCTTTGTTAACTCACTGAAAGCACCGTGCCGCTCTAACGCCCCTGCTCAGCGTCGCTGGCAGATGCATTTTGTGCAAGGCCATTCTGCTGACACCAGTGTGTTTCTGACCATCACCAGCAAAGCAGGGCCGCGCACGAGCGGGGAGGCTGCAGGAGGCAAATGGATGTTTCAGGTTAGAGGTGCAGCGCCATAGACGAGTATAAACAAGGAAAAGGAAAAACATGTAGGTAACTCCGCTCCCTCCAAAAGGATCAAGTTCACTGGCAGGTTTTGCAGATTTAAAATGACAAATGCCCTTGGCATTATTGCTTGAACAACTCGGCCAGATTCTCTTCCTCCCTCTGAGCAAAACTCAGACTTTCCTGGAGACTTCTCTGCAGCCATGGGCAAATCCTATTTTTTTTTTTTTTGGCAATGCTCAAGCATTACTGGGATCACTTTGCATACGCTCAAGTGTCCATATAAAAACACCGCCAAAACCTACCCAAAGCATTCAATACCAGGCAACTAGGAAAAGCTGGGGGCATCTATGTTAAATGTTTTGGAAGTGCTGCTGTGGAACATGCTCCTCAAGACACCAACTATTTGCCTGCCCTTAGAAAAGGGCCTGCTCAGTGTACAACATCCACAAATCAAGAGTGTTGTGCAGTAACATAGCATTGTTCGCTGCAAAGAAGAAAGGAAAAAAAAAAATCAGATTTCATTGATGCTTCTTGTATTACAGTTGCTTAAATGAAAGACTTCGCTTCAAATTTTCCTGCAGTCATCTTCTGTCTTCTTTCTGTTATGCTTCCAAATAACAGGCATTCATTTGGGAAACGCAAGAAAAAGGAAGATGTTGAAAAGCTATTGATCTGCCAGGTGGAAAATTCTACATTTCATTTCCAGGGGAAATGAAACAGTGACAGAGCAGCTTACTTTTTTTTTTTCAGCTTGGGAAACAACACATCATCCCTTCAGTAAAATACTGGAATCATCATAAGATTGTTTTATAACAAGAACAATCACAAAGACGATTCGTTCTTTGAGTTTCATTTTCAAGTCTGCACATCTATTGCGTGCCAGGCTGGTACGTATAGTTACTTGTGAATACAGTTTTGGGTCTCGTTCACAGTGCTGATTACAACTAGAGAAGAAAAATCTGCCAGCAATGCTGACACTCATCCCTATGGAAAAAGCACCTCTAAAATAACTGCTTGTGTGCTACGGAAGATGCCAAATTACAGTACCTCCCTTCCCATTAGTCACTCCACAACATTGTTCCCTGTTGCCACATCTCATACTTCTCCAGCAAGAAAGCTGCCACCAAACTCCCCGCTATCCTTAAGTGAAAGATTAAAAAAGTGGTGGGTTTTTTGTTTTGTTGGTTGGTTGGGGTTTTTTTTGTTGGTTTTGGATTTTTTTGTTTGGTTTTGTTTTTTTTTTTCCTTTTCAGCAGGAGGAGGACATAGGTCATGTGTGGGGTTACCGAAGAGTTTAGGATGTTGCAGTTCTAGACTTCTGCAAAAACACTTCTTTGCAAAACTGGAGAACCAAGAATGCTCTGCTTTTACTGGGGTTTCAACTTTTCATCCTGGCTTCAAATATTTTCTCCAACTAGTCCTTGGCTTACCATGCCGCTTCTCTCCAAAATAAAGTGCCTGCCCCACACTGTCTTAGGCAAAGTCTGCTCTAACGTCTCCTGGGCCTTCAGCAATTTGTTCAGCAGCAAAGACAGAAGAAGTTGATACCAGCAGGTACCCATTAATTACCTACCTCAGCCATCGCTCTTGTCAGGCGTAAAAGGGCCAACCACATCTTTCTCCAACTTAATGAACACTGTGTGCATTGCAAGGATCAGAGAAAACCTAGGCAGACAGTACCTGACATTGAAAAAGAGCTTTAAAAAGAAGTCAAAATCCTGTTTTTCCTGTAGCTGCTCTGGAGCGGGTGAAATTGTAGAGAAGGGACAGCTTTTAGAGGAATGAGGTGGATTCTGGCATCTTTTCCCCTTTTGTGTTCCAAGCTTTAGGCTGGAAAAGGCTGCACTGAGGGTGGGCTTTTTGTTAGTTTAGTTGTGCTGCTAGACGTGTGTTTAATCTTTTTCCCTGATATTCCTGTTATGAGAAGTTGCAGCCAGAGTTAGGGAGACATTTATCAATAGGGAAAGCGCGGACGCACAATTACTACAGCATGGGCTAAAACAAAGGGAGTTCACTTTTCGTTACCCTGAGGCGTTAAAAAGGCTCTGCCATTCTTCGCTTCATTATTGTTCTCTGTCTCACATTGGAAACTGGCACCCACCATTTCCGAACGAGGACGTGGACTCCTTGCAAGCTTTCAGTGAAAAAACTAGAGGTGGACCACAGCAGTGTGGTTGAGGTGGGAAGGGACCTGTGGAGATCACCTGGTCGAACCCCGCTGCTCAAGCAGGGTCACCTAGAGGTGGTTGCCCAGGACTATGTCCAGAAGACTTTTGAGTATCTCTAAAGATGGACATTATGCCCTTAAAAACATTTGTTTTCCTCATGTAAATGCATGAAGTGCCTTATTTTACCCAAACCATCCTTCCACGAGAAATAAATCCCACAGATTATGGATAGGTCCCAGTGTAAGGGAAGATCAAGCAAGCCTGCAGGTACTGCATGGTCAGGGTGGGCATTCATTTCTCCCATGACACCAACCAATCCTTTCACTGCTTATGTGAGAAACAAATAATCCCACTTTCTCTTTCCTCTGCTCTTTGTCTTTTTGCCCCTTCACGCACCCACGCTTTGCCTGTGGCACTGGGCCTTCAAAGGGGATTACTGAGACTGAAGGATCCTTTTTCTGAGACACCCAAGACCTGCACGGCCAACTTTCTGATCACCTTATCCCATCATGAGGGGCAGTAAGAGTGACAAACCTGGAAATTTTACATGGGCTAGATGGATGGTTTTGTTGAGAGCAGCCCTGCTGAGAAGGACTTGGGGGTGCTGGTGGATGAAAAGCTGGACATGACCCAGCAATGTGCGCTCGCAGCCCAGAAAGCCAACCGTATCCTGGGCTGCATCAAAAGCAGCGTGGCCAGCAGGTTGAGGGAGGTGATTCTGCCCCTCTGCTCCGCTCTGGTGAGACCCCACCTGGAGTACTGCGTCCAGCTCTGGAGCCCCCAACACAAGAAGGACATGGACGTGCTGGAGCGGGTCCAGAGGAGGGCCACAAAATTGGCCAGAGGGCTGGAGCACCTCTCCTGTGAAGACAGGCTGAGAGAGTTGGGGTTGTTCAGCCTGGAGAAGAGAAGGCTCCAGGGAGACCTTATTGTGGCCGTTCAGTACTTAAAGGGAGCTTATAAGAAAGATGGGGAAAACCCTTTTAGCAGGGCCTGTTGTGATAGAACAAGGGGTAATGGTTTTAAACTAAAAGAGGGGAGATTTAGACTAGACATAAGGAAGAAGTTTTTTACAATGAGGGTGGTGAAGCACTGGCACAGGTTGCCCAGAGAGGTGGTAGAAGCCCAATCCCTGGAAACATTCAGGGTCGGGCTGGACGGGGCTCTGGGCAACCTGATCTAGTTGAAGATGTGCCTGCCCATTGCAGGGGGGTTGGACTAGATGCCCTTTAAAGGTCCCTTCCAACCCAAACTATTCTATGATTCTATGACAAAGGAGCAACTAAGCAAGTTTCAGTTCAGCTAGCTCGCTGCTCTTCCCCTGGGGAAATACAACTGCCACATACAAATCAAGAAGCAGTTAAATATGGTGTTAACCTGACCAGATCTCTCACCCAGCTACAATATTTGGGGATCCCTTCAGCCACTGATGTATGCATTTCTGAATTTTGCTAACATACACTAGTGCAGTTCTGCATATTCTTGTTATCCAGGTAACTACCCTGTGGCTGTTTTTTGGGGGGTGGAAGGGGGGTTGGTGTTTGGTTGTTTGTTTTGGGGTTTTTGTGGGGTTTTTTTGTTTTGTTTTAGTTTTTGTTTGTTTGTTTTGTTTTTTAATTGAAGCTTACTAACTTTTAGAGTTTGCTTACTTGTGGTGGTAACAAGCTTTGCAGACAATTGTCCCTTGTGTAGGAAGCCGCCTTCACTGTATGCACACCAATGTACTTTTTGGAAGCTCGCATGGATTCCTCAGAACTTTCTCATTTTCCTGTCAGCTGCAATTATGTCCCTGCTCCAGCACCAGTCGAAATAATTAGGAGCAATCTCCCCAAGCTTCAACAGGCTGAGAATGAAACCTCCAATTTGCTGTGAGAGACTTTTTAAAAAGCATACCACAAGGAGAGCTGCCCCACGGTGTGTGCCAGTCTTATTCAAGAAGGTGGCTGGGGCAGCAGGAGGCTGAAATTGCAAGTTCCTCTTGCAGGACCGAAGCCTCCAGCTCTTACCTCTAGTAGCAGGGAGATCTAGTGCTGTGGCACTGCAGGGCCTGCACTTTTTAAACAGTCTTGTCTTGTATTACAGGTTTGTTTTTCCCAATTGTTACCGTACTTAATTCTTCATTAGGAGGATGGTGTGTGACTTTAACAGCCCAAATAAATGGGCTAATAATAAACGTACTTGCTCAGGTTGATAACTGAAAATCCTATTAATGGGGGGGGGGAAAAGCATGATCCATTTGGCTTGTGTCAGCTTATACTTTTTTTTTTCTTATACCTCAGATTGGATAATCAAGTTGATTTCATTTTTATTTACAGTTAAGTTTCACTGGTAGATTCAATTGCAAAGGCTGAAGCAGGGAGGGAACAGAGGCCTGTATGAAAACCAGCTGTTGATGTTGGAATTTTTTAAAAAACAAGAGACATTTTCTGCATTTCTTTGGCTATCATTGCCTAATTTGTGGCAAATCACAAACACATTCCTACGGATGAAGACGATGACAGTGTCAGAAGCCTCTCATTGTTCTGGAGGTCACGGGAAGTTGATGGCAATGGGAGGACCCGGGGTCTCCCTGCAAAGAGATTTCTAGTGTTTTTAGGATTTGTCCTTAACAGAAATCTAGGGTGAAATTTAATTTGACAAAACTACTTCAAATTAATGTTTTGGCAAAGGTATTGTGTATGTTATCATTCCTACCATATATATTTGATTGCTACGTCAGGTTGTTTTCAGGTTTTTTCCACAAACACAAGTTGTGCCAAAATACGAAATTCTCGGTTAACCATGCAGCCTATTGTGTAAGCAATCCGAGTCCAAAACACAGCATTACTCTTGTCCTTAACCCTACAAAATGCATTAGAAAGTCTGAATTCATATGGTTCAGGTTAGCTCGTGCCCTTGATGGGCTTAGGCTGTGATACGTTAGTGCTGCACACAAAATATCCCCCCCGTGGGATGCCACCCAGCCGAGGGGCATGAGCGAACAAGGCGACAGCCACGCACGTGCGGTAAACAAGAAGGGAATCGCAGTAAGGGGCAGGTGCAGAATTTGCCTGCCTCTACTGGGAGCACACACTATCTACAAGCAAATCTCAGGCGTGCTAAAAAGCTTTGCTCCGAGGAAGGACCAGAGCATCCCAGGGAAGGGCACCAGCCAGCCAGACTCTGTTAAAACACAGCTTGCCCCGTTTGCACAACACAGTGAGAGCACCTCAGCCATGCTTTAAAAAAAAAAAAAATGCGCCTTTTAACCCAACCCACCCACGAGCTGAGTCACCACCCCTGGAGGTATTTAAAAGACGCATAGATGTGGCACTTGGGGACACGGTTTAGTGGTGGACTTGGCAGTGTTAGGTTAGTGGTTGGACCTGATGATCTTAAAGGTCTCTTCCAACCTAAACAATTCTATGAGTCTATGCCCTGGGTGCAGCACCATACCATTTGCATATTTTTCCCGAGGATTTACATAGTGCTTTTCACATTCACGCTCACTGCGTCATTCACTATTTAATTGATTTGGTTTCGCATGCTGATGAAGTCCAAGTCCTGCATTTTACTGGCTGTCACCTACCGACCCGCTTTGATTTCTTTAATCAGACCACTGCTTCTCTCTGATTCAGTGAGACGGTTTCCAATTCCTAGTTCCACTTGATTAACCATCAGCGTTATATAGTTAAGGCCGTTTGCTTTATTCCTGTAGGTACAAGACGCCAAAGACATTTTTCCTAGCTCTGCCTCCCTCACCGGGCTGCACTCGGCAGCGACACGAGGAGGAGGTGCAAGACACAAGCAGACCAAACAGGCCGTAGGTACGCGGCTCCGAGGAAGGAGCTCTGCAACGTAGCAGCAGATAGCAGCTTCCGAGGCCTTAACTTTGAAGGGAGGCGGCTCCCCCGTAAACGTTACCCGGTAAAAACTCAGTCGTACATCAATGGATAGTGCCGAAAAATTAAAACCTGTAGATCTTGGAATCAAACTCAGAAATGAATAAACTGTTCGTGGGAAATGATATCGTGTATTTCTTCACACCTGTCTCTTCCTCTGTTTGCAGGTTGTCCGCCAGCACATCCCAACTTTTTGATGAATTATGTCAGACAACACATACGTTCAGTAACTTAATCTACATGAAAAAAATTATGCAGATAATTTGTGAGCAGACTCCACGAGCATTTAATAGTCAAAATTCAAGCTGTAGTGATAGTCTTGATTCAACACACAAATCAGCCATTGTCCATTTTGGGGGGAAAAAACCCCACTTATGTTTATGATGAACTCAGAATCTGCTTTAAGACTACTCTGATATTTGCTTGGTTTTTTACTCTTTCTTTTTCTTTTTTTTTTTTTTTTTAAATTCCACAGCACTCTCACCAGTAAACCCATTTGCAGAAGGTAAGCAGAAAAGGTGGATGTATTCCAGGAGATTCTCGTAGAAATTCGGAATTTATTTTTACAAAAGTTTTCTGCAACACTTGCTCTGACCCCTGATTTTTCAGACAAATAATGAATTCATGTTGATGAACAGCAAACAATTTGCTGACACCAAGTCAAAAGTGCTTTAGAATGATTTTCTTCCTCCTGCTCCGTCTTTCTTGCCTAGGATCAGATCAATAGATGTGAAAAATCATAGACTGGGGGGTCTTCCATTTAGCTATTTTCAGAGGAACATCTTGAAAGTTTCCTTTCTCCTTCTTAAGATGAAAAGTCCTTTTGAACTCCATTGTCGCTTCAGCGCCAGTAATGAGATCAAAATGAAGAGTTTCTTACTCCCCTCCTCTCAGTGTACACCTGGAAGGGTGTCAGAGGCTGTCTGACATGCTGAATATCTGCCACCTTTCCTCTGGTGGCAGATGTTCTCTTCGTCCTTGGTCGCTGCTGTCCTTTACTACATTTATAAGCCCAGAGCCAAGGGAGAATGCTCTAGAAGAAAAAATTCAACTACTAGAATGCAAACATCAGTATAAATATCCTATTACCAGCCTCATTTGTCATCAACTGTATTATACCGTTACGGCAAAATACACAAATCACCTACGTGTGGGAGACGACTGAAGCGGTAAGTAGCCAGTGAAGGAAAACCACCATGGGAAGAGCACAAGTTCCCTCGGAAAACAGCCTTCCAGCAAAATCAGAGAAGCAAAGACGTGCCAAGACGTCAAGTTTCACTGACGTTTTGTTTTGGAAATAACATCAAAAAGTAAATGTTGCCAATACCAAAAAGGCATCTGATAGTAGTGTTTACAGTTTCAGTGTGCTAAAATTAAGTTGTTTAACTTAATTTCAAAACCATCTTTGCTTCAGTTTTCAGTCGATCAGGTACAACCCCTACCTATACCCTCAAGAAAAAGAGCAGGATGGAAATGCTTGTTACTCTGAAGCATGCTGGGAGGAGGATTTGGGGTGGTTTTATTGTTGTAATTATTTTGGGCAAGAATAGTGCAATTTGGGGATGTTATTTTGAATCACGAAACCACACCTGGAAAAAAAGAAATTCAGAAGTGCTGGTGAAAGAGCATCTCTATGCTGCACCCAGCTCCTGGTGCGACAGCAAGGGGAGAGTTACTCAGACGCTGCGCACGTTCAAGTTCTTTCCTTTGCCTATAAGGGAAGGTCTAAGGATCTTGTGGGTTTTTCAGCTTCTGCCCAAGGGGGGAGGAGATGCTCAACCTCCCACTGCCAGCGACGGAGCAGCCTTGGGGCAGGGACTTCTGCGACAGAAACCTCAAGAGGGCCAAAAGGGCAGCAGGAAAGTTGGTGGGTGTGTGGGAGAGGGAAGGGCAAACAGGGCAGCTGCTTCTGGGGATAGGGTGAAGGTGTTTTACCAAGGCTTCTGCAGGAGGGAATTCCCCAGCAGCTATTTATTGCCATTTCCGACTGAAAAAAGAGGACTCAGGGAAATTCAGCACACGGGTAAATGGTGCTGAGAAATACCCAACTCTCCATCTCCCATTTCTGCTTCAGATGAGGAAACTAACTGAAGCCTGCTTCTGCTCTTCAGAGCAGCTGCATCACGTACGCACACTTCATATGCATCTTATATGCATCTTTTCGTATGTGCAGGAGGAAGACAGGGCGAGGGGAGCCATTCTAGTGCAGGAGGAGGACAGGGCGAGGGGAGCCATTCTAGTTACAGAGATATAAAGCCTGTATTTGTTTCCCCAAGAAGAGCAAGGCAAGGTCAGACAAGGTGCAAGTTGGCAGAGCTGTGCCTGTTTATGCTGCGGGGTATTTTTGGCAGCTCCGAGGGGGAATCCCAGTTTTCAAAGTGAGCCTTGTCCTCCAAACAGAAGCTGTCTTATGATGAGGAGACTATCTCACGGGCGCTTGTAGGGAAGGGAGAGTCACACCACTCCCCAGAAAGAGAGATGCCTCCAGAACCCAGGGAGGTGGGAGGACAAGAGGGAGGTCTGCTCCATCTTGAGGCTTCCCAACAAACACGCCTGCAGGCACGCGGGCCGTGGTCTACCACAGGCGACGGCTGCTTGGGAGTCCCTGGTGACAGGGTACCGCGCGCCGAGCAGCCCCGACTCCAGCCTTCTCCCAGCCCCATAGAAACACCCCAGTCCTTGGAGCCCTCCTTCACCTAGAAGCCCACAGGCGTGACGAGGACAACCCGCCCAGCATGAGCGGCCACGGATGGGACCCTGCGCTGCCACCGTCGTGCCGCGCTAAAGGATGGTGCCCAGCGGTGTTGCTGCAACGCGCTTTTAGGATGCTAAATCCCAAACCAGCAACTTTTCACCTCCCTCAGGGGGAGGGGACTATGCTGTGGCCAGGGATGGGGACGGGGGGCTCGCTCCTGTGCCAAAGCCAGACCCTCTCTCCCAGGACAGGGTCATTTCATACACCGAGTGACCAGATGGCAAAGCTCAAATGTTGCGCTAGGCTGTTTCGGGGCGGGGGGGGGACACGACACGACAACAACAACAAAAAACCAACAACCCGAGACAAAACTGGCAGAGCAGAGGGAGCGCGCCACGTGAGCACACGCGCCCACTCACCAAAACACAGCTGGCTGGAGCTATTTTTAGACCTGCTTTGACAGGGTCCCTTTAAATTTCACTGGCT
The DNA here is from genome assembly GCA_009819775.1 of Phoenicopterus ruber ruber. Classification (NCBI taxonomy): domain Eukaryota; kingdom Metazoa; phylum Chordata; class Aves; order Phoenicopteriformes; family Phoenicopteridae; genus Phoenicopterus; species Phoenicopterus ruber. The sequence goes on from CM020216.1 coordinate 73,205,595, forward strand.
TTTGTCAGTTTGTGTCACAGAGCTAACGTTGTTTAAACAGAGCGCATTATTTTTGGCCCGTGAATCACAGGACTCGCTCGGAAGCCTTTTCATGCAAACCATCGAGAGGCCTCTGTTTTCGCGGCACCGGATTATTGCTAAAAAACCCTTAATCACCAGGTACGGCGATCGGCTTCAAAGATTTGCAAATTAGGAGTAAGCTATCAAGTAGCTTCCTGGGGACTATAAGCCACGCAAATCCCATTGCCGTTAATGAGGGCTTACGCTGCTAAATAATAATATCTTTTCTATACACACGCATATACATACACACGCAGAGCATATAGTGCCTTTCAGGCGAAGGCTGACGGAGCGCCTGGCTGATTTACCCCCCTAGAGGAGCCACGTGGGGTTTCCCCAGCATAGCATCCTCGCAAAACCTAACCGGCAGGCAAGCGGGGAGGTCTCCCTGGGACTCCTTGCCGGGACCATCCTCTGGGAGCCAGCGCCGTGGGAAGAGCGGTGGTAATTGCTCGGCTGCGGTTTTAATGGAGATGCTGGCAGAGGAGCTGTAGGAGTGTTACAAGGGAGGGCGAAGCACCAGGGGACTTTTAAGTGTCGCAGGAAAAAAAAAAACAAAAAACAACAAACCCCAAAAAAACTACCAAGCAAAAGAAAGGGGAGGCAGTTTGTTCTTCAGCTGTATTCCCCAAGACCTCTGCAAATACGTATGCCTCGTGCCTGACCGCTGTCAGCGGTGACAGGGCGCTTCCTGGCTCCTCCGCGGCGGGAGGAGGAACATCCCCAGCGCCGAGCTCGGTGCCTGCGTAGGAGCGTGGTTCCCCGGCCGGGCTGGGCTGCGGGCAGCCCTCCTCCTGCCCTGGAGCGGGCACCACCAGCGCCCTGAGTCACGGACCGCCGGGGCTCGGCGCCTCGGCCGGCAGACCGCAGCCTGCGCAACGCTGGGGGAAAACAAAACAGAAACAAGCCACGCGCTGCTCTCCGCTCCGTCCCGGAGTTCGCTGTCCCCCAGGATGGATTTACGAGATGATTCGCAGCTGTTGCGCAAAGACCGTTGACCTTCGGAGGCATCAGCCCCTTCACAGTGCGGAGGGGAGGGGCGGGCAAGGGAAAAGCAAAGCCCCGAGGAGGGCACAGCGCTGGGAAACCCAGCCGTCTCGTTGAACCATCAGCAGTTGTTCCTGGCTTTCCTCAGCTTATGCACATTCAAAACCACTGTTTTAGAACAGCAGGGATATCCAGATCATGACACGTGTGAAAATGAAAGGAATGCAAATGTTTTGGGGTGTTGGTGTTTTTTGGTTTTTTTGTTTTTAAATTGGGTCTGGAGATTCTCCTCTGCTCTAAATAAAGAAAATAGAGAAGCGAAAGAAAAAAAGCACATAGGTTGCGCTTCCCAGGCTGAAATAAAATAATGCGTTTGCTTTTTCGCACTGGGGATTTCCAGGCTCTTCCTTCCTCCGCGAGGACCGGCCCCTCGACGCTGCCAGCCTCCCCGGCACAGCTGGAGCCTGCGGCAGGGCCCGGGCAAAGGGCAGGGCACGAGTGGGCTGTCTTCAAAATAGACTCAGCTGCAGCCACGTTTCCTCCTCGCTGCCCTTTATGTGACACGTCAGGAGCCTTGCCCAATCCTGTCTAGCCCGATTTTTCTTAACCAAGGCGAGCCGTACTGCAGTTTGTCCGAAAGGGGTAAAGAGAAGGCAGTGGGGAGGGATGCGACAGAGCCTGAAAAACCAAGGAGGTTGGGAGGGACTAGAAGCAGGATTAAAACAGCAACAATCATTCCCAGAATAAAAGTGGTAACTCCCAAGAGATGATGGCTTGGAGAAACTCCAGGCAGATGCAGACTCTCAAAACTTCATATTTCATTATTTTTTAAAAAAAACACCAAAAAAGCCCCAACAAAAAAACCCCAGGAGAAGCCCTGCCTAGCCATCTCCATTTTAAAGACCACTTTCCCAGCGTGGCAGCAGCAGCCGTCGCCTTTGCTGGCAGCACAGCCCCGTGCAGCGGGCACTTAACACCGTACCCCAGTGACACATCCAAGCACAGCTCCTCTCCGCACACATTTCAATCCGACACCGTCATTTAGGCATTCCGCATTCAACCACCCCAGAAAAGCCGAGAAGCAGGGCGGCACCTCAGCGATACCTGGGGTGGGAAGCTCAGGACAGGGTGGCATCACGCCGTGGCGTGGCTGAGACGTGGGCAGCCGGAGGTTGCCAGTGAGGCACCAGCTCTGCTGCACGCAGGTCACACCACCTCACCTTTCCTCGCTCTCCCCACCGCAAACGGCGAGCAAAATAAATGCGTTCAAGTCTCAGAGGGAGGCCCGTAACAAGTACTCAAGAAGGGCTCAAAGCTACAGTAAGAAGAGACGCACAAACACAAGGTCAGATGGTTGTTTCTTTCCCCTGAGCAAACATTTCCATTTTGTTCACCCTCTGATGACACTTTCTCACTTTGTAAGGCAATCTTGGCCCACTCCAGCATCTTCTTTGCAGGACATATAATCATCTGGGACTTGCGGATAACTTACCCACTTAAAAAAAATACATATTACATACAATTACCACTGTAGCTTAATAGGGAACTTACTCTCTCCAAAATAAACATGTTGGGCCAGTGAGGTTCAAGTGACTTTCCAACAAGGCTTACCAAAACAGAAAAAACACAAATGTGAAAAAGCATGCCTACTTTCTGCTTCCCCCCACCCCGCTACAGGAATAAAACAGGTTTGTCCCCGATGGAAGATTCCACCAGAAGTGGAGGAGAGGATTACATTGAGAGAACAAAGCCTCCTTCATTAGGAGAGGGGGAAAAAAAAAAAGAAGTTATTTCTATTAAGAGAGAAGAAGAGTCTGATTACTATAAGCTGCTATTTCACCTCGACAGTCGAGTGAGAACAGGAAGAGAAATGAGTTAGTTTTGCTGTTGAGGACACAGAGACCTTCGCAGGTCCCAGGGAGCAGCATCAAGAGAGCTTCCCACGAGGTCCCTGGGACAAAGCGGCCGCGAGCGAGGGAGAAGGAGTTAACACCCCAATGCAGAGCAAGTGTCCGCACAGGCAGGTGCTAGGACCACCTGATTTTTGGGGCAGGTTGGGAGGTGACAGGACAGTTTAGTGACTTGTGTGGCAGCCCTTTACACCGTATGGCATCCCTAAAGAGCCCAGATCCCTTCCCTCCAGCGTTCCACTTGAATTCAAAATCGCTGGGCTGTGCCTCTGTTCCTTCACAGGAGACAACCAGCATCGGAAACATCACCTCACTCCTACCCCCAAAAAACTGAGTGGAAAACAAACAAGACGCGAAGAAGGAGAAGGCTTGCTAATGACCTCCCACAACTTCTTGACAAAACAGCCCGTACCGGCAGTGGGCAGACACCCAGCTGCAAAGGACACATCACGCGCCAGTGGAGAAGGGAGGTGTGACGGACACATCACGCGCCAGTGGAGAAGGGAGGTGTGACGGACACATCACGCGCCAGTGGAGAAGGGAGGTGTGACGGACACATCACGCGCCAGTGGAGAAGGGAGGTGTGACATCAGTCTCCTCCAGCGGTCTCCCTGAAGCACGCCATTTCTGCAAGAATTGGGTAACGCCAACAAGCAGCGCTGCCAGAGAAAGGGCAAGACATCGCATTGCTTCCATTTAACCAGCATAAAGCATCTGTATTTGTTAAGAGCCGTCAGACCCGAGTTACCCCCTTCAGATAAAATTGTTTGCTGACCACACGTGCACACGGTTAGATGAGCTCTGGCCTCTGAAACATTGAAAGTGGGAAAAGAAAAAGAGGTATTTAGAGGCCAGGGGTGCGGAACAAAAAAAAAAAAAAAAAAACAACCAAACCCACAAGAAATCTCCTGTTTTAAGCAGCTCCGAGGCTGCTGAGTGATGTCAATGCCCACGCCGCTGCGCAGGCCTGTTCCACCCCCTCGGGCAGCCTCACGAGTTTCTTCTCACAGGTGGCAGCAACGGGGCACGGGGTGCTAGAGGTGAGCTGGCGACCCCAGCCCAAGCCTAGCCCCAGCCTGGCATCTTCTGGAGATGGCCCTTTCCAGGCCACAGCTGAGGCGCGGCCCGAAGCACCCCCAGGGCCGGGGATGAAGTGGGCAGGAATGACTGTGCGTGGCCGGGTGCGGAGCCCAGGGCAGCCTGGGGAGGCAGGAGACGACTGGAGGGAGGGGAGGGCCTGGTGAAGAGGACCGGTTTTCCACGAGGCTAGTATGGAGAAGGATGTGACTCGTGCAAACAAGAACATGTTAACTTAATGCATCTCGCTGCCGAGAAGAGGACTGCAGCCCCTGCGGGGACTTTCAGCTGGTTCTGTACGAATCTGCCGGGGGCAGCAGAAACTCGACAGGGGCAGCTGCAACCCCAGTTCTTGTGCATTGCTTCTCTGCTCGTTCTGCGTGCCTTCATCTTAGTTTAATCCAGTTGCTGAAGTCACCTAGGGCCTTGGGTTTGGGGACGAGGCTGGTAGGTGTTGTATGCTGTATATGTTGTATGTATGTAATTTTCATTAATGTCTGAGAGCTACCAGTTACAGCTACAGATACTAAACAGCACGCTGGAAATATACCGGACTTACTCAAGCTTTCAGTTCACCCTGCCTTTAGGTAGAGGCTTAATCACAGAATAAGCAACCTACAAGTGAAATGTGACTTCTGACTGAAGAGGGGTTAACGCCATGGTCTCATACAGAAGTCCAGTCCAGAGAGACCCCTCCTTCCATCATAGCACTGTTCCAATAGAAATGAAGCAACCCATGGAAGGTCATTCAGCATGTCATCACAATCATTTTTTATATATATAAAAATACACACACACATTATATATATACAGATATATAGATATATATATAGATATATATATACACACACACATAAAGATACAGGGAATCCAGAATCGCCCTCCCTGCCTCACCAAACCATTTTTTGATTCTGAAGCCTTAGCAGTATATCCTCTTTTAAGGAAACAGTACCCAAAAGGTAACAAGATCATTTGGAAATGCCGCTCCTGACATAGCTACCTGTGATCTTCCACATTTGAAAAGCAAGAGAGTTTGAAAAAAATTATATTCCAGCTTCCTCATAACTGTTTGCTGTTTCCTCTTTCCATTCCTTTATGCCGCTTTCGCCCTTGCCCCCCTACTTTCTTCCTGTAGTTCTCAGGATATTTTTCGTTCCTTGACTTCATCTTTTTTGCCTGCCAAAGTTCTCTCCTTGGCCTAAATGCAAAGCTAACCATTGAGGCTCATTGAAAGAGAAGGTGCACTCAGTGAGACCAATTACATAGAACAGAGGGCTTTTTTCTCCACTGCAGAAATATACTTCAAATAAATCTTTAAGGGTCTGTATGTGTCCCACAGAATTATGTGGCTAGCTTCAGATTTGCAACAGCAATCCTCAAACCCATCATTTAAAGATGCCCAGACCACTGCACTACTGAGTCAGTTCAAAGAGCTCACTTAAATCTATATTCTCCTACATTTCCACGTATATATATATATCCAGAACAAGAGACCAAAAAGTAAACAAGATATCCCATTTGCTGTTGACTGTATGTATTCAAAGCCCCTGTACATTGAAGCGCAAGGCTCCTGTTGCAGACCTAAAGAAGGGCCTCTGTTCTCAGAGTTTGTCTGCTTCTCCCCACTGTACAAGGCTTGCTGATGAAATCCGTTATCTTCTTTCTCCTGTAAGCTGGAGTCAGTATTGGAACAGATTCTGCAAGTCCAGCATAGCCATGAATTCTGTGGAGTCACTGGGGAGCCACAAAAATTAGTTTTGTGGAAGGAACAGATTTGGGATTTTAATGCCATGCAGCTTAATTTAAAAAAAAAAAAAAAAAAAAAAGCTAACTGATTACTCCCCACAGATAATGTTTTCAATGATCTATAGCAAAGCCCTTGCGTGCCCTGACTTTTCTGTTGTTGGGAAAGATCTCCTCTGCAACAGGCTTCCAGCAAAGCAATGCAAAGCTGCACTACTAAATCCCTCTGCCAGCCTTGGGTCTTAAACCTGCAAGCTGTCCTGGGCAGGGCAGGAGCCCTTCTGGTCCTTTGCAGGACCTCTCCCAGTTGACTTCTGCTCTGCTCATGGAAACCATCGCCTGCATGATCCAGGCCTTGCTACTTCCACAGGTTTTCCGTGCGTTTTGCGTGTGTGTGTGCACGCACCCCATCCCGCTGCATTTCCTGGCTCCGCTGGAAGGAGACTCGGGCAAGCAGCGGGAGAGAAGCTCGACTGCAAGCCTCATCTGGATGACTAGGGGAGCAGGGCTGTGGGGTGCACCACCGCGGCTTCTACCTCCCACACAGTACAGATGCAGCCCAGGTGGCTCGCAGAGTCTTTGTTACTGCCCTGATGGAGAAGCTTGAAGGAATGCAGCTTTGGACAGTCTGGAAGTCATTATCCCACGGCGCCGTCTTTAGAGTAGCTATTCTGCCTTGAACAAGGCTCTCTGAAAATGTACACGGCCTAACTTTTATGCCTTAATAAGTGAAATACAGCTTTACTCGAGAATAGCTGCCAGGGTATATAGATTGCTCTTTGAGAGGACTGTGTGTTTGCTGAACTAGAAGAACTGTTGTGGAAAGCAAAGATGCTCTGCTCGAGGTTGTTACTAAATATCTGCAAAGAACCAGAGGCCCAGCTTTGTTCAGCACAGACCTTCGCTGTGCTGTACAGGCAGCAATATTCACACGTGATACTTGGCCTTCCTGAACTGCATGCTTTACAGCTCGATTTAAAAAAAAAAAAGGGGGGGGGCAAAAAAGGCAGTTCAAAGCATCCTCGGCATGTGCTGCATCCTACCTACAGCTCGGGGGACTGAACTAGACATTTTCAGCAGACAGTAGTTTGATGCAATCACTGGGATGCTCAGCAAAGCCTTTTTTCTAGCACAGCATCAGCATGCTTCAGCTCTAACACCAAGCTGGCTACCAGATCACAAAACCTGCAGCCTTTTATACAGTAAGAGTATATTTTTCAGTTTCCTAGCCCCGTACAAAGCAAAACTTCTTTCCCCTTTAAGTGTCCTAAAATAATGTTAGCTTTTGAGCTTGGAAATTTACATCCCAATGGAGAGGAGAGTGAGACAGAGAGAGAAAAGAATAAGGGAGCAAAATAAGTGGAACTGGGAACGATCATCCTTTTAATGTGGCAGTCTGTCCCTCCCATTCTGGTGTGAGCTTTAGGTCCCTTCCTGTAACTAACTACATTTATTATTTGGTTATTCCTTAGTTTTCATTCATTACTACAGGCAGCCTGGATTCTCCTCTGTCTTGCTCCTGGTTTCGTCATGAAGCATGCACAAAATACTGTCTGGTTTCGTAACACTAAGCCCGCTTAGCCGACAACATCACCTTTCCTTGCAGCCGTGGTGGACTGAACCAGGACGTTTTACTCCTCAGTGACTACACGTTTGATTAGAAGAGCAGTGGCATCTGGATTCATGCTTATTGTATAACCCCACCAATCTGGATTCATGCTTATTGTATGACCCCGTGGGCAGACATGAGGAAAGAAAAACACGGACTGTGCTTTTGTGCATCTGTGTAAATGAGAGCTTCTGCCACCGACGTCAGTGGAGTAGCACCAAGCTAAAACCAGGAGCACAGACAAGCTCTGGGCTCTTACTATCGGCGCAGGATCACCTACTTTTTCCCCTGTGCTTTCTGCATACGTGCTGGGCTGAACTCCAGGGATTAATTTACCACCCACTATGCAGTTTTGCAGAGGAGGAAGGGATCAAAGACTAGTTCAACAACATGAAGCTGTCGCTAATGACGCAGAGGCCGATATTTCCTCTTGGCAGCCCAGGGTGCAGAGAGAGGTGGCGCTGGCACCTCGTTAGGTGGCACCAGCACCTCATTAGGTGGCACCAGCGCTGCTCGCCGTGCCAGAGTGGCTCGGCTGGAAGGCAGCACTACCCAGCCCCGGATGCACTCTGCTGCAAGGAAAGCTTCAGCCTCAGCGTCCCAGCAAAACTCCAGCTTGACTTACATGGGGCTGGTGCTGATGGTACCCAGGAAAAGCCTCATCCAGGTCTGGGGTCCTTTTGATTATTTTTGCAACTCTTGCCCATTTACCCCATGTATTTTCCTGCCTTGATCGCCAGCACCGAAAGGAGTCATCACAAGTCAGACTCCCCCTCACAGCCACCTGCAGCAGCACCACTCAGCATCAGCGTATGTTAGCGTGGGCAGCGCTGTTGTTGTGGGACACAATTTGCGAAGAAACAGGCTTCTCTGAACTCCTGTTCTTTGTCTTTTCACCAACTTCGATCTTAACTTATTAGGACCAACACCTTTGCACATCTTGTCTGGAAGCTCAGGTTTCCTTCTCCAAAGCGAAGGCAACGATACCCTCCCTTTTCAAAGCGTCTTGAAACACACAAGTGGAAAGCAGGACTGCAGATCGCCGCCGAGCGTTACGATTAAACGACAGCAGAAAGCGTCTCATGAAAACAAGCAGGCAGCTCTGTCCTGCACGCTGCAGATGAACTCGAGCTCGCTGCCAAAGACAAGCAGTTGTTTAGCTGTGTGAACAGTAAACAGCAGAATTAGCTGATAACCAGCATCTTGAATTTGGCAAGGGCAGGTTTCTTTTCCACCCCCACTTTTAGGAAGCAAGAACACAAGAAAACTCCAAGCTTTTGCGAGGGGAAGCTAACAGCAAACACCACCTCCCGCCACCAGCTGATCCCAGAAACATAAAGGTATACAAACCACCTATGTTTTCACTAAGCAGCTAAAGCACGTGACTGAGAAAGTTCAGATCCCTCAAATGCATTTAGCGTTAATGAAACGCAACATGTTTTCAGAGGGCAGCGAGAAAGGAGGGGTCAGCGCAAGAGTTTTGTAGCAAATGGCCTTATTCCAAACTCAAATTCCTCAAATAGATCTGATTATCTGACCAATAGCCAAATGAAGTGTTGCAAAAGCTGGAGGCACTTCTCCTCATCACTGAAAATAGCTGTAAGGAAAGGAAACATGCCAATGCGCTTCACGTAATGGAACTGACAGCGGCAGAAGGAAAGTTAAGGTGGATTTTGTCAAGAACGTAAAAAATGTTGGGAGTTTTGTGTATTTGGGGCTTTTGGTTGGTTGGTTTGTTTGGGTTTTTTCCCCTCTTCCCCTCACCCAAGTTCATGGCTACATAGGATAACTTCCGAGGGATAACTTTTTGTTATAGCCTGCTTTGTAAACAGCTACAGCGAAACGCCTGCGAGAAGCCACCACTAAACCAACCCAGTCCATGAAACCATGACATGCTCCATGGAGAGGCCCTGGCTGCAGCCGCCAAGGTAAACCACAGCTGCTGCATCTCCCTGTAGCAGCTCTCTGCCTCCCGAGGGCAAGCTGAAGCTGCGCCCCGAGGACAGCCTGCAAACAGAGAGGAGCAGACAGCAAGTTCTCTTAATGCCACGTCCATCACCTATAGCGCTGCTACAGCACGCATACGCTGCAGATAGGTGCTCTGTGTCAGAACTGGGTACTACCTGGCACAGCTGTTTGGGCAATACATGCTCTGCCACAGTACTTTGAGGAGGTAGGAAAAGGAAAAGCCACCCAGACAGGAAGATCTGTGCAAATTAAGAACTACAGTGAGCAAGTATATGCATGAGAGCTAAGAGGAAGCTGGAGGAAGTGAACTGACGCCCTCACAAAGATGTTGGTGTTGGGGAACATCTTCACGTGGGGGGTCGTTGTGGTGATCAGGATAAGAAGAAATGGAGAGGAGGCTGTAGGCCACTTCAGATTGGGGAAGCAGGGCAGGACTTGCTCTGAACACGATCCTTCCCTGTCCCATCTTCAACAAAGAGGCAAGAAAACTCAAAGACACCTTCCCAGGGCAAGGAAGCTGGGTAATAGGGAGCATTTTGCCAGCTCTTCGCATTAGCAGGAGTACTCATACATTGCTGCTGAAGAACAGTAGCTAAGACACTGAGATACCATTGGTATCCCACACAGCTCCTGCTGCAGGATTTGCTTTTTTGTTTGAGGAGGAGGTGAAGAGCGGCATTCACTTGGTAAACTGGACACTCGCCTGCTGACAGTGCCCCATTAGAGCCTGATTGCCAAGGCAATGCCTCAGCCCGAGGGCTGCGCGGGCTGTGCAGGGGTGCACGGGCTGCACCTGAGCCTGCACAGCCCTCGGAGTAACCCCTCTTCCAGCAAGGAACCACTAGCAACTGACCGCTCATTACACAGGTAGGGTCCAGAGCCACAAGCTGTGTCAGACCCTGCTGATATCTTATGTGAAGACCACGGCAATGGTGTGACTGCTTTTAGGTAGGAAATCCACTTTCCGTCCCCACTGCTAGACAGGCAGTCTGACCAGCCCACTGGTTCAAACTTCATTATGCTGTTGACATCGCGTTGTTAGCATCCTTAAAACATTGCAGTCTTTGTTTTACCCTTGCCTTTGACAGACTGAAAAATTTACTTTGTTCTTCAGTGTCTGGTAATGAGCAGGAACTGGACACAGCTTTGGTGTACAAAGGATATTAGTGTCCCCAAGGAGAGGAGTTCTTTGTACTCGCCACTCCAGCCAACTTGCAAGGTCCCCAGCATCCAGTAGGGTTTGGGAGGCTCTTGGGGCCGTGGCATGTTTTATAACCTGTTGAGTCATCTGCCAAGATGATACCAGTGTTGGGGAGCAAACCAGCACCTCTTCAACATCTCTTGCAGAGTTACATCCTTTCCTCCAACATGGTTTAGATGTTATCAGGACTTCAGGAGAATGATCATTAATTTGCATTTCAACAGAGGTTTTCAATGTGACCTCGGACACACCATTTCGCTACTTTGGGTTGCACTTCTCCATGCATACGCTGGGGATAAGCAGTTCTTTCCATCTAAGTACCAAAGGTCGTGAGAAAACATTTAGGTGCTACACTAATACGGGCTTTAGATAGGCCATTATTTTATTCTCTAATACCCATTTGTAACAACATCTGCTCTTTAAGGTAGATTTGCACATAAACTACACCACTTCAGCAAGCACTGACTGGTGGGGTCAGTGTTGGATGATGCTCTATTGCCTTGTATATGGAATAGTTATTTACAATTATATGTAGACCACAGAAGGTCAAGAGCAACATACACTAGATCTGCTAATCTTCTGAATGACAAGTGGAAAAAAGCCACAAGTGACGTCTTCTTACAGTCATGAAAGACAAGTGACTTACTTGGCTTTCCTACCCTGCCACTAGCAATTCTTACAGCATCAGTTCAGCAAGGTGCTCTCTACAGCCACTCATAAATCTTTAAGAAACTTTTCTGTCAAAGAGTTACTGTGTCCTGGCCTAGGAGTTGCTGAGTTTTAGTGGTAGATGAAGAAACCCCACACAAATCATAAAGCATTTTGAGATGCAGTGTGTTATCAAACACACATCTTGCAAGACCAGTTGGTACATTCTTGGTCCCCTCTAGAAAGGGCAAAGAAAAATTAACATAAATGCATTTCTTAGCTTGCCCACCACAGTTATGTAGCAGGAAGGAGTCTAACGAGAGCCAGTCATACCTTGTGCATCCAAGATCTAAGAAAATACCCTGCCATTTCTTCCTTAGTACACTCTGGCATGTTTGTTTTGCTCTGAACTTCAGGTTGGTTGTGCACAATCTTTCTAAATGGTCAAAGATTAATTGTGCGGTTCCGACAGAAAAGGGAAAAGGTAAAATTGAGAAGCAATGTTACATATCGCTTCAAAAAATACATAAGTGTTTGGAAGCTGTTGAGAATCAATTTAAACCATGCCTTTTATCTCTCAGCAGTATTCACCTTGCCAAGAGAGGAAACACTAGCGGGGTTTGGTGATAAGGCAAATAATTACCCATTATTACCAATTTCCACTACAAGTTGGAGATAATGAAATAGGCAAGCATGTTTCCAATCAAATGTTTTTTATTTTCAACATACCTGCTTTTAGAACCCAAGTTGTTAGCCGAAAAGGTTTTGTTTTGATTAACGTCATCATTTTCATTCGTTTAAAAGAGTCAGAAATGTCAAATCGTTGTTACACAGGAAGTTTTGTTTCTGGATCAAAGTGACGTTTCATTTAGCAGTCTGAATAAACATACAGTTTAAAAGCCAATGGAATTCAATGGGAGGGATAAACTCTGAAATCTGAATGAGTATTTCTTAACTACTGAATTGTACACCAGTCACCACTTTGGGACTGAAAAATCCCTCTGGATTTTGGCAACTTGGAACAACTTTTTAAAAACAATTCAGGACAAGTGTATCAAGATGAGACAAACCACTTCCTGTCTTCTCCTTAAAAATATATATTTAAAAAAAAAAAAAATCTCACACGAGATAAAGAGGAGAGGCCCATGCAGGAGGATGCATTAGCTGTCTTCCCACTGTATAACTTTCCCACTTGCCATACACAGCGGGTAGATGTTGCAGCATTGCCCATTTTCAGATTTTTAATAAAATATCTCAGGATATTCTTATTGATTTTCATTAGTTGCCACTATCACTGCAGCGTTGCTGGGCGATGCCCTCAGCTTTTATTAGCAGTTAAAACACTTTTACACTTGTCGCTCGCACAGCTGTGCAGAAGAGTTGGAAAACTCAGACCCCTAGAAGCTACTAAAGCCCAAGACAAATAAAAACAGAGAGAATTAAATTTTGTGAATTACACTAACCACATGATTTTGGGGAGTTTGCCTCAGGATTTGAGGATGCCTGGAGCAGACTATGCCAGGCTTGCAATTTTGTCAATTATGTTTCATTTCATACATCAGGACCGTCACAGAATGAATCTTTATTACAGACGTCCCTGGGGACATCGAGAGCTCAGGCAGCCTCATACTACATGCTAAAAAGCTTTCTTGGCTAATGCTTATGGGGAAATGCTTCTTCCACACAGAGCCCTGCATTACCTGCAACTAAACCAGAATATAGCAGAAATGGGGTCTATTAACTCCAGACACACTCACATAATGCACGGAGGATGTTGTACAAGAATGGCCCCGGGGTCCCGCTTTCAAGGAATGCCACCCGTAATGCAAGCCAGCTTACCATAGCAGTAAATTAAAAACAAATAAATTACAAAATCCACACATGAGACAACAGAACTGCATTGAGGATAGAAACAAGTGTCGGAAAACTAGAGGAAAAATGTACTTACCCAGCTCCTCATTTTTTCTTCACCCTATGAAATCCCTCTGACTGAGGCAAGTCCCAGTTTCACATCAATCCCTTTTTCTTAGATCGCGCCTAGAAAACAGAGCTAGACACAAAGACCCAGATTTGCTTTTTAGGCCCTGAAACCTTTCCTAGGGCTTTGCTTGGCTTCGAATCCTTTCCTCCCACCTGGCCTTAACTGCTGTCACCTGCCAGTCATTTCTGCCTTGCTCTCGCTTGTTCTGCCGTCACTGGATGCTGCCCTGACAGAGAGCTAAACCTTGCCAGTGCAAAAACATTGAAGAATATTTGAAAGGCACCTAACTGGCCTCTAAACAAATTGTCGGCCCATGAGGAAGCAGGAATATTTGTTTCTACCAGCCGCTTCATTAGAGACAGGCTGAGGTGGTAGCCAAGCACTATATGATAATGATGGGCTTGTGGGGGACTGCTCGATAGCCTGGAAATACCATGCCCATCAGTGGAGACACGCAATGACTTTACAAACAGGCATGTTGGTCTAAGATATTACCCATTTACGCTGTTTGCTGTCATCTCTGTCCCTGAACCATGCTAATAATATGAGTGAGTCGAGCCCATTTCGGTGCAAAGTCAGGCAAGCTGGCCTAACTCACTCCCCTAGAAGAGGGCATGAGCAGGCGACAGTTTGTGTACACAAGGCGATTTACAGCTCCAGTTACTTGTTGCTGTTCTTCAGCTAATGGACCCAGCGGGAGCTGCCGGTTTGCTCCAGCACAGAGTCAGCTGTCGCTGCTGAAATCAGATGAGGCCCTGAAGCTGACTAGGAGCATTGGCAGAGCGCGTGAATGTGGCTCAGCTGCAGGGGAGCAGCAGATTTGAGCTGGGGTGTGGTACCAAGCAGATGGAAAATGGTATTTCCCTAAACCATCCCGCAAGATCTGCAGCAGAACATCTGCCTGCGCCCCTTTGCGTTCCTTCTTTCTTCCTCCCCTCCCCTCCCCTCCCCTCTCTGCAAGAAGTTTTGGGCTGAATTTCCTGCTACACTGAACCTTCAGTAGATGTTCATACCCATGGAGAGAAGGCATAAGATACCACTTTTCCAGTGTATTTGCCCGCTGCATCACGCTGGCAGCGAAATAAGAAAGACTCCATGAAGTGTGGGGTGTTAGACTTCAGATCCTATCTGGCGCTCATCCTTTCTTTGTCATGTTTCTACATCCGAACTCCATCTCTTATCTAGGCTGAAGGATATGTATCTTGCTGCTTGTACACGGGAAAACAAAGCAGATGGTCTCAGTCTGTGGGACAGGTGTCCACATCAGAAAACTGTCACCGTACTTGACACCTTCCCAGCCATACTGGCCAAGATCCTCCAGAAAAGAAAAAATATACCTTGCCATTTTGCATATATTTACATTCATTTGCATAAATTCGGGCGCCTACTGAGAAGAGGCACATGCCTTCCCATTTTTAAAGTTGCACTATAGCAAACCCTCAGAAAGACTGGTGTGAAGACGATAACTTGTTAAGTGCTGACTGCTTGGTGCCTTTGATGCGCAAATCACTAATAACAAGGGCCCTTCCATGCCATAGTCCTAGTTTGGTCCTGCCTTTTGCCACCGGGATGAGCCTTAACAAGGAGGAGCAGAGGAAGCAGCTCACGGCAGCACTGCCCCTCCCTAGGAAGTCTGTAAAGGCAACTGAAAACTCTTTTCTGTGGGATTTCCATTGTCAGAGTCCAAAAAACATATTCCCATCTTTTTTAACTTTCTTTCTTTTTTTTTTTTTTTGGCAAGGGGTTTTCTCCTCCAACCTCAACCAACCACAAAAGGATCTACGTCTTTATTTTGCTTAAGTGAGGCAGAAATATCTCACTGGGATTGTGATGGCTGGAACGCCTGGGGAATCTGGATGCGGGGAATCTGAACTAGGGGAGAAGTCAATGAAACACAGGAGGATATTGAAGTGCCTTAGTGCAAGGGCTGTTTCCCAACACGCATGCACATTGCTGTCCGAGTTCATAGGCAATCATCCCACATGGAGCCTTATGTCCGGTGTCAGGGGGGAAAAAAAATGCAAGAGAAAAACCAAAACAAACCAAACCACAGCAGATTGCTCAATGCTGCCTGTAGGCCAGTTAGAAGGGCAAAAAAAAAGAGAACGCTTAATGCAGACTGCTTGGCCAAAGCCCAGCCCTGCCCGCGGGGATGGCCTCTGCAGGGGCACGAAGAGCACCCCCTGTCCCCGTCCTGCGTGGGCGCGGGCTGGGGCACGGTACCTGCTCCCCGCCAAGGCCCCCGTAAAGCACTCAGGTGGCAATTACTGCCGACAGCACTGCAATTACGCAGACTCCGGCCCAAATAGGAAATGCCGTGTGTATTTTCCAGTGCTAATTAGGGCTGCTTGGCGAGGCAGGAGGAGAGGGAAAAACGAGCATTTCCATGGGAACTTTTTTTGATTGCTTCATTTTAGGGTCACTGCATGAGTGTCAGTTCTTCTCTTCTGTACCCCAGCCCCGGCGGCACGATAATGTCACGCCGGGGAAGAGGGGCTGCCTGGAGGCGAATGGCAGCCAGTAAAGAAGCAGGTAGGTGAGACGCCCCGCTCAGTGCTTAGGGTTTGTCACCCAAGGCCTTTGCCCCGTGTCTCCATCCCTGCCAGGGCTTCAAAGCGACTCGGGGTTTGAACGACCTGCCGTGCACGGTTGTGAAGGATCCCAGCTGCGTGGAGCGGCGTAAAGGCGGCAGAGCCTTTTCCCACAAAAAAACGTCAACGCTCGCAGTGATTTTCAACCCCAAGGACCTTTGCCTACGGATCCTCTCAGCTTCCTTGCCACCTCCATAGCCTATCAACAAATCAGCTTGTTTTTCTTTCACAGACCGTTAGGTTTCCCACTTCTTCCTTTGGCACAAGGGAAAAACAGTCGCAGAGGCTTCTCAAGCTCAGCTGGAGACATGGCTGCACCCATAGCTACGAGGGAGGAAAGTGCCGCTTGTTTTCACTCGCTACCCGAAGCATGACAGCCTGTTACACAAAATCAGCAGCAAAGCTCCCCCTACTTTTGCAAAAAAAAAAACCAACCCCAAAAACTTATGTAACTCTGGAACTAATCTTCGCTAATCTTGAGCAAGGCATTTAAATCCAGGGAATAAGCCTATTCTTCTTGCCCCCTCCCCCAGCCTATCTGTACGGTGAAAAGGGAAACAAATAGAAGCAAAGTTCACAGCCTCGTAAATATTCCTTTCGACGAGAGCAAAGTGGCAACGTGTCCTGAGTCTGCTCCGAAGTGAACCCCCCTGCCCTGCCACTTCCCATGCACGGCGAGCGAGGACCTTAAGAGAAAAGCTGCTTTTAGACCGATTATCACTTGCTCTTAGCTAAAGCATGGAAAGCTCTACTCTCGCAACGTACCATTGCCTTGCTTTTGGCTGGTATTTTTTCATCGCCTATTCAATCACGCACGTAAGAACAGAAGAGCGGCCATCTGAAGTGTTCCTGTACGGTGGGCAGTGGAAATATTTGACAGTCCTCAATCTGGTAAGCAAATCATACTGAACAGTGATACCAATATGTCTATTTGTTTGTCTGCCATCTGTGCCTCAAGACATATGCAGCTGGTATATTTGCTGCTGTTAAACTGCTTCCTTTAACGGTTTATACCCCAAAGGAAACTAAGTAGGGATCCGTGCTTGTGCTGTGAGATGCATTCGCAGGTTTTATGCAGCAAGAATATTGGCTGGCAAGCTGCTTGGCTTTCAGAAAGTTCTCTGAAGCTAGCTGCCTCTTCGTGAGAGACAAGCTAGCGGTGAGGAGAGGGACAGAAACGTAGGGTATGTCCAGCCAGGACACGTGCAGGTTTGATGTGTGTTGTCTAATCCTTAATTCAATACATGTTATAATGCTGATTGACTGGAGTTTGACTTCAGTTTTTTAATAGACTTTTATGTCCTGTAAATTACAGAAAAGATAAAACAAAGCATAGCATGGTGCTAATTTCGCCATTCAGAGTACATGCTTAGTTTGAAAATCAGTTGAGAGCATGACGGAAAGAAATTGCAGCCTGTGGAGAGAGATGCTCGTGACTTTATTACATGTGTTTCAACAGTGCTATCAGCTGTTTGATGCATTTCCTAAAAGTACACATTAAAACGGAGACCGTAACGTGTTCTGGTTCTCCTAATATGCTAACGTTTCACAAGATCGAAATCAAAATGCAAGCACATGAGATGCCCTGGGGGAGAGAGCTTGTTTACAGCTCGAGTGGTTCATCAGTGACTGATGGCAGTGGTGGCAGTGGGGTGGAAAGATGGGGCGTGTGGACAGGGCTCCTGCAAGGGACGTATTTCTGGGACACTCACTGATCTGAAGGATGACCACAGGGACCCCCCGGAGCCTTTTGTCCATTCTGTGTGACCGTCAGTGTTAAATATCAGTGGGAGGTCTGGCCTGGGGTATGTTTATCTCTACTTTTACTCTTCAGAAGGAGACACCCCGTGGTGGAGTTCAATGGAAGCCTAAAGGCTCCCAGCTCCAAGGGCGGCCTTTGGAGACCCCCAGGGGGTTGGGAAATTCGGGTCCCTTCCAACCTCGACCTTTCTGTGGTTTTGTGAAATATACGCAACCAAGAGGCGGTGAATGGCACGTGAGGTGGCTACAACAGTCTGGGCTTCAGGGAGCCACAGCACCCTTCTCAGTGGCCAAGCCGCTGTGGAAGGATGAGGGCACATATATCGCTGCAGTCAGGATGGCATATGCATGGTTTGTTGCTATGTTATCTTCCTATCAGTACACCTAGGCTTTTTGTGATGTTTTTAAAAATTATTTTTTCTGAAACGTTAGCAATCAAATGGTCAGGGTTCAACAGTCTTAAGGATATTCGGTTCATCCTCCTAGGACATATGTCAGTAAACCAAAACACCACCAGCCAAGTCCCAGGCAAGGGACTGTGTGCCCAGCTCCTCTCCTTTGTTTTTTCCATAAAGCTGGCCCCATTAAAGTATCAGTCATACTCTGAGGCAAAACAGCATCTCCACCGCCATGCCCTGGCACCCTCATCTATCACCCAGTATACGACATAGCTCTAAAGCATGAGATCAAGAGGAGAAAGCAAGTAACCCATCTCCCAGTGTTTTAGGATGCAGAAATACTCATTGAAATTGCCATCCAGCTCCCTTAGTGACCAGCAGTGGATGACCAGGGAAAGGCTGCACAAGACAAGAGCATGTGTAAGTAAGTGTAAAATGAACTTTCCACGGCTCTACCCTCACAATGGCACACCGCCTTACCCAGCCAGAAAATGAATCCAGGCCAAGGTAGCTAATACCCTTTCAAAGCTTTCCCTTCATCTACCTAAAGGAAAAACATACTTGTTTACACTTCTGGTACCTTCCCTATCCTGCGGCAATGAGTGCCACAACGCAAGTGTGCCTTGAGTGAAAGAGCAGTTCATTTTGTCGGTGTAAACCTGCTGCCTGACAACTGAATTGGGCGCCCCTTTACTTCTGTGTTACAATTTAATCGTCTGTCCCTGTTCACTTTTTCTTTGCCACTCATTAGAGACCTCTACCAGATTTTCCCTTCGGTTATGCTTTTCTGCAAGCTGGAATTCCGAGCCTTTTTCATCTCTCTTCACAAAGGGCTGCTTCTTTCATTAAAACATCTTTGTTGCCCTTTGCAGTAGTTTTTCTAGTTTCAGGAAGGGGTAAGTAGGGCAGGCTGCAGCGGTTGAGCTATGAACACAGCATGGATTTATACAGTGGCCTAAAGGTGTTTCCTTGTCTGTTGTTTATTTCTTCTTAACAATTCTTAACTCTCTATTTGTCTTTTTTTTTTGATGACTGGTGAGCAAGGATCCGGCAGCTTGAGAGCGCTATCCACAATGGGTCCAACATTTCTTTCCTGGATGGTGATAGTTAATTTAGAACATATTGTTGAAAAATATATAATTGAAGTTGCTTTTTTTCTGAAATGCATTACATTGCATCTACCAACACTGATTTTCACCTGCTATTTGATCTCTCAGGCACTCAGTATCCTGAGATTCTTTGGCAATTTTGCAGTCAAGCTTTGCTTTGACAGGGAAAAAAAAAAAAAAAAAAAAAGATTTACAAAGCTTTACCACCTCAGCG
Source organism: Phoenicopterus ruber ruber (assembly GCA_009819775.1). NCBI lineage: Eukaryota > Metazoa > Chordata > Aves > Phoenicopteriformes > Phoenicopteridae > Phoenicopterus > Phoenicopterus ruber. The sequence goes on from CM020216.1 coordinate 73,224,852, forward strand.
TTCGCTCCCTTCCCCAGCTCATTTACGAATCTGCTGAACAGCTCAGGTCTCATTAAATCTCTGTGAGCAGGGGCCCTTGCTCCACTTCTCCAGTCCTTTGTCTTCCATCTTTTAACCACTTATTGATCTGATCACGACTCTAAAATGGAGCTGTCAGCAAAGGGGGAGATGGTTTAGGCTGAAGATGCTGCCTATCTCTCACACAGAAAATGTGGCAACGGGGCAGAGTGTGCAAAATTACTCCATGGCTGGTAGTCCTTCTTCTACAGAGATGTGGCGTTTTTTTAAAGAAAAGGTTGCCAAAAAGGGGAAGGGGCTGAGGGAGAGAAAAGGCCTCATCCCTCCTCCTCCCGTTGATCTGGACAGCGTTTGTGGGTATCTCTGGGTGGCAGAACTTTCCTGAGGCACTGTATAAGAGAGGAAGAGGATGAGAAGATAATATGGCCCAGGGGGGCGTGGAGCTCCCTGTGGGGCTCCACGGGACCTAGAGGAGTCACCCCATGGTTTAGCATTAAACCACTGCCTGTTGCTGCTGAGGGACATCAGGGAAAAAGAGGTGGCTGTCAACCAGAGGGACATATGTCAGGCGCACACCCGACGCATTACATTTCTGCGCTTTTGGGAGCAGTCCTAGGAAACGCCTCGGGATGCCGGGAGATATGATCCTGGGGAATAAAGGAGCCCGCTGGGCTGGGCTGGGCTGGGTCAGCAGAGCCACCGCGCCGGGCAGGGCTGGGCCAGTTTTGGGCCCCTCACTACAAGAAAGACATTGTGATGCTGGAGCATGTCCAGAGAAGGGCAACGAAGCTGGTGAAGGGTCTAGAGCACAAGTCCTATGAGGAGTGGCTGAGGGAACTGGGGTTGTTTAGCCTGGAGAAAAGGAGGCTGAGGGGAGACCTTATCGCGCTCTACAACTGCCTGAAAGGAGGTTGCAGAGAGATGGGGGTCAGACTCTTCTCCCTAGTAACAGACGACAGAACACGAGGAAATGGCCTCAAGTTGCGCCAGGGGACGTTCAGATTGGACATTCGTAAAAATTTCTTCACTGAAAGGGTTGTCGGACATTGGAACAGGCTGCCCAGGGAGGTGGTGGAGTCCCCATCCCTGGAGGTATTCAAAAGACGTTTAGATGAGGCCCTAAGGGATACGATTTAGTGGGGGACTTGGTAGTGATAGGTTAATGGTTGGACCCGATGATCTCGGAGGTCTCTTCCAACCAGAACAATTCTATGATTCTATGATTCTATGGCTTGGAGGCTTCTCTGGAGCCAGGTACGCAGAGTGCTCGTCCAGTTCTTCTGCCTGTCTCCTGCCAGACTGTGATGGCCTGGCGTCTGGCACCGGCTGGCTGAATCACTCAGAAATTCCAACCCCCCCCCTCAAATTTCTCTTAGCTATAATTGGAATTGCATTTAAAAATTTCCTTCTGCGGAAAGCTGCCATGGCCGGCTCGCTCTGATCTGAACTGGAAATACTGGGAAACGTGACATTTTCCAGGGGATGGAAATGCAGTGTGACTCCTAGCTCTGCTGGAGGGATGCTGGAAGAATTTCTTCTAGATATGTCCCTCTTTTAGCACCTCATTCAATTCCTCGCTAGTCATGTCGTTCTCCCAAGAGAGCTACAGCTCTGACATTACTTCAGATTCATTTATCTACTTAATGATCATAGCAATCAGGATTCTGAAAGGAAATATTTTTGTAGGGGGAAAAAAAAAAAGATAAGTGGGTTTTGTATCAAAGGAGTTCATTGACTGATTATTGAACAAGCAGAAATGACAGATAAAAACGGTTTTGTATTCATTTGTCTGTGACACAAACCAGTACAAGCTGAATCATTCGTTGCCTGAAATATCTGAGCTCATAAAAATCTGCTCACTGCTGTAAATCTATTAGTAAATCATTGCATAACAAGCACACTGCACCTTTAAAAACTATTAATTGCATTTCTGCTCCATTTTATTCCTTACACTTTTGTCTCTCATAATTGAAATATTTTCAATTCTCCTGAAAGCTGTTTTTTATTTATTTCAAAGTAGACCCAGTATTCAGTATACATATTTTCCAGGTTGTTATCATGCGAATGGATGTGCATCTACACTAAATGTTGACTGTTATATCTAATAGCCAACTCAGAATATTGGATTTATCCCCCCTTCAGGGCAGAGCTTGGAGCCCGATTTATTTGTACTAATTGGAGTTTTCAGTATACACATATGGCTAGGTCTTATACGCGAAAGTAAATCATGTCAGGTTAGTTAAACAGAAACACCCCTTTGATCACTGCAGCAGATAAAAATTAAGGTTTGTCTTTGTCACTGTGACTCTCAGTTTGGAAAATCGATCTGGCCAAATTAAGCATTTCTACAGCACCTAGCGCCATGGAGCTCTGCAGGGTCTAGAGAGGAAAGCGGCATCTCTCCAACAGGGATAATCGTGTCCATATTCTCCTCTTTGGGTTAATCGTTAGCTTTCTGAATGCTTCCAGTCTTCCTTCTGTTCGTGTGGGAATACTTCAGGGGATCCTCTTTATTTACAGCCAGTGGATTTATGTTCCATGAGCGGCTGCAATGGATTTGTGAGCACCAGCACTGCTGTTTGGGAAATTCACAGGACATCTGGAATAATTTGATGTTTTCACGTCAAATTTTTTTTTTTTTTTGTATGTCAACATTTTCCCATTAGCGAAGGGCTGCGAGATTTGGACGCACCTTTCTTACAGCAATAAGCCCGAATGAGCGCGGGTTTAGAGCTCTAACTCGAGTCTACTGGAGGTGCACCCTGCCAGACTGAGCGTTACTAGGGATGCTTCTAGCTAGGTTCAGTTTCCTGGCTTGAAAATTACTTGTATGTTCTTCCATTGCTCCTGAAAATACAGGGTGATCACAAACAGACTGAAACCCCTTTGAATCCACAGTGACGAACAAGGGTAGAGCTATGAGCAGCGCAAAAACAAGCTCCTGAGACAGAGTTCAAACTTCTTCAGGAGTTGTTCTTCTCCATGTTCAGCCAGAGAAATAGGTCAGGTTACACGTTCAGATAAGCGTTTTCCATACAGAAGATAACATTGTCCTCCCCTGCATATGACAGAATATTTACCAGACTGAGAATGTGGCTGTTTTGGGACTGTTTCTTTTCAGAAATGTTTGTTTTAGTTAATTTTGAAGGGGGGGAAAGAAGCAGCCTATCCCTGTCTCATGATTAATGTAAGGCTGACCATGAACAAGATAATAATAGCCCCATCCTCTGGGAACCAGGCCTCTCCCTAATTGCTTTATTGGCAATTAGTCACCGTGTGTCACCAGAGTGTCACCACCCTCATGTTCATTTTTCATGCTTTTTACAGAAAGTTACTGCTGACTCTACAGGGTGTAACAAGAGCTTCTGTTTATTACCAGGCTTTTCTTAGCTCTTCGAGGACTTGGTTTTGGTGTCCCGGTGAGGCCAAGGGCTGGGGCAGACATTGGGGTTGAACACGTGCTTGGCTCCAAATACACCGCGCCCCAGTACGGACTTCACTGAGCTGGACCCACGACTTGGAGGGCCGAGTCCCTACTGACTGAAATTGTGCCTGCAGTTACAGAGCCTAATTGTGATAATGAGGGGAAGAGAGAGAAAAAAAACACATTTAAAAGAGCTGGTTTGGGTGCCTCAGAATTGAACAAAACCATATGTGGGTTCTGATGAAGCTGTTTGGGTTTTTTATGTAAAAATGTGGCTGTTCATCCCACACTCTGGAGAGGAAACATGAGGCTTTGCAGCTGAACCGGGTGGTGCACGACCTCCAATACCTTGCCCTAGGTGACCCGGGACTTGCAAACTTGCAAACTAAAGCTTGCAGAAACCTTCATTTGAAGATGGGCATGGTGAAATCATAGTCCCCTCTTTCCCTCAGATATTTCGATAATAGAGGAATTTCTGATGGACAAGCATTGCAATAATTCTGTCCCCTCCCAAGCACCACCCTTCTTGTCTCCTTCAGAAACTGGTGAAGTAATCAGCCACAGCTTCAGACACTTTGCTCTAAATAAATATCTGATTCAGAGTAAGATCATGGCAAAAGAGATCTCATTCTGAAAGCTGCAATGCAGCCTCTTTCCATTTAAGCATCGCTAGCTGGGCCAGCGATTGCAGCAGGCTGAATTTCCCATATTGCATCACTCTGGGACAACTTAGCCTTAAAAACAAGTGAGCACCCCGTAAGTTAAGAGAACTGAACTAGGCTCAGTACTGAATGGATGGTAGTGGGAGAAGTATTTTTCTGCTAGGGTTTGCTTTTGTGTGTCTGACAAATCTGGTTCAGCATGATCTGCTGTGTAGTGTTACAAGAGAAAATGAAGTAATCGGAAAAGCAATATTGGCTTAAACTACAATATTCTGGTAATTTCATACACAATTTGCAAAATTCTGTTTTGTCACTGTACGCTTACCTAGTTCTTTACCAAATCCTCCTAGCACCCTCCCCAAACAACCCCACCCTCATTACTTGTAAATGATTTAAAGAAAGAAAATAAACAAACAAAACCAAATACCCCTCTCCCCAGCTTCAAAACTGATTAGTTATAAATAGTTTAACTTACTCAGTTTTAGTTACTGAAGTCTGGATCTCTGCTTCTAAGCATGTGAAATCCTTTCCTGAATCCCTCTGAGTTCAGCAAAAGAGGTTCTGGTTTTGATAACTTCTGCACCTAATTCTAATGTTAGAGCATTTTGAGCTACTAGACACTGAGATCAACTGCACCGTGAGTTCTCAGAAAGACAGCCCTGTGTTGGCTAAATGGTGGGAGAAGCTGTCTAGCAATTGCTTTACAGGAAACATTTCCTGGCATTTTTTGTTCTCTCCTGCTCCTGCTCAGATACATTGAAGGTAACAATTAACATAGGAAGTGTGAAGGAGCTGGCTTTCAACATGTCCTTCCACCCCTCCCGTCTGAATCACATCACACATCTCTGTTTAGTCTATTAAACGAGATACTGTTAAAGTTATCTCCAGAACAACTTTATTTAATCAGTTTCAGTTAGTAAAAAAGATTTAGCCAACAGCTATTTCCCTCACGCGGGCTTGCAGCTCATGAAAAAAACAGCTCCCTGAAGAGCAAGAACAGAGTTCATTGAGGAACGTGCTAATTAAAGCTGGATGAGTTTCCCTCATTAGGTGTAATTACTTTAGCTTTTGCAGGCTGTCTTCTATGGGGTGTCCTTCCTGGCTGATGTGTTGAGACTAATTAAGAAACTGCGATGTGCTAAGTGCGTAATTTCCAGCAGAGACCTTCTTTTCAGTGTCCTGGCTTTCCCAGTATCCACAGTAAGTAACCTCTGTACATAAAAATAATGTTTGCATAAACGATTAGGGGTGTATAGCATAACATGCACATGTATAAAATAGATAAGAACTGTAGGCTTTCTTTTACCATTTGAAACTGGATTTGGACCGTTTAGAAGAAGAAACAGCGCTGAGCCTGTCATGCTTGGAAGCAAAGCCTCTTGCACAAACTTCAGGGCTGCTGTCCCCGAGCGAACGCAGATTGACCCCAAAGGGTGAATGAGGTGTAACCTCTCCGTTAATCTCACAGTCCAAATAGCTGTGGATTTATCGACTTAGGGCATTTCTCTAAAGGGCAGCATGGGCCAGGAGAACATGAGAGGGTACCTAAGAGGCAGCAAAATCTCACATCTCCTTCTCTGACTCCAGCATTACTTTAAATAAGTGCTGGAGAGAAACAGATTCACAGGACAATAATTATAGTCACAGCCAACATCAGATTCTCCACGCATCACCTACTCCCTCACAGACAATGCTGTTTATCGAAATGCTGTTTATCTGGTGCTGTGGGTTGGACGGGAACCGATGGGTTACTTACACGTGTAGGTACTGCTCTGTGAGAGTGAAGCCCGCAGCCACCTCTGAATCTCAAAGGGCTGAGAAGCGCTACTTAAATCTGGCCCACAAGCAGCTCAGCCAGCTAAAAAAGTCCTGCCAGGGATGGAGACAGAGAGACTGGCTAATTTATCTTCCCTGCACAGCAGTATTTGTGATGCTGCCGTCATATCCCCCCCCCAGCATCCTCGCCATGCCCCGCAGGAGAGAGGCACAGGGTAGTCTCATTCTTCCAGCATCTCAACCCCCTGATTTCCAACCCCAGGCACAAAGTGTGCTCAAACACAAAGCCAGGCCAAGAAATTGCAAATCAGCTTCCAGGTATCAGTAACCGATACCAGGGTTTGTTTCCTCCACTTAAGTTCTCCCACTGTAAATCCTCCTCTGTTGGGGAAAAAAAATGGGTGCCCACAGCACAGCTTGCACCTGCAGTTTAGGAATTGGGCTTATGAATTGTGAAGATATGGTAAGTTTTAGATGAATTGTCTTACCAAGATCTCTTTTTACTTTGTTACTGAGCAAAATAAATGCCATGGCTTGACAGCCATCCCTCCAGGAGAACTTCTGGACCATCAAAAGGTCCCATCTGAAAAGAAAAAAAAGAAAAGAAAAAAAAAGTTTAAAGCTAATCTAGTATTCTACAGAAAATGTCAATGTTGGCAGTTTATAAAGGAGGTTTTTCTTGCAGTATCGACACAGAACACTGCACCTCAGAGTAAATTCCTTTCTTTATATTGTAACATGTGAGATACGCCAGTTTATCTGGCAGTATCACCATTTTTTACGTAGGAGATGTTTTGCCTTCTCAGAAATGAAAGCACTAGCCAAATCCCATTGATTATGTTTGTCTTTCATTTTGAAATGTCTTTCATTTTGTATTTTGGTTCCAGTTTGTGTCTATATCCTTTTGGACACTGTATACCTACAATCGAGAGCTGGTTTACCCCAAAAGCCTTGATGGAGTCATCCCGCTCTGGTTAAATCACGCTATGGTGAGTAAGAAACACCCCTGCCTCTTGCAGAGAAGAGAGACTTTGCAACGCATGTCCCACCGTTGCATTGTGCCACTTTCCAGAAGAGTTTCATGGCTGCTTCTTTCTCACCTCCTCCTTCCTACTTGTCTGAATCTGATGTTGAGCTGTGCACAGCAAACAGATGCATGTGCTTGAAGTCGCCTCAAGAAGCCTTTTAGCACACAAGGAATGTCAGTGAGTCGGTGCTTGTCAAACCTCTGAAGTCAATGAAATCATGTGCAGTCGTAGGGAAAAAAAAAAATCTCTTCTCAGTTATTGTAGCTCAAAAAATAAATTGTTTCTACAAACAGAAGTCTATGAAATACAAAATGGCTGGGAGTATAACAAAGCAGTTCTTAATTTTTAAAAAAGGTGAAAGAACCAAATAACATCTGACAGCTCAACAGCTAATAAGCTAATGTGTGCACAGCTTTGAATAGCTGAATTGCAATGATTGTTTACAGATTTTCTATAAATACTTTCCAGATTTCTCCTTCATTTGCTCTGGCTGTTTTTATGATGTGTTGAATAATCACATATTTCTCATCAGTAAAGTGTAAGGAGGCTGACAGTAACATGGAAACCGTGGGTGGATTGTAAGGTCAGGGAGGCCTCGTGGGGCTAATGGGAAGGGGGAGAGAAGGGAGAGGTTCAGCGCTAGACTGAATCAGAGGAGCCAGAAAGTATGAAATAATCACACAGAAGACTCATTTCTCTCCAGACGTCATTTCATAAGCACAACGCTTTGCAACCCACTGCAGCAGTTCCCGATGCGTGTTGAAGGTAAATGCGGGAGGCTTTGGGGTTTCTGGCTGAGGACACTTGCTAAACGTTTTGAGCAGCCACTTGATTTAGACAGGCGTATTCAGATACGTGTGCCTGGAATCCAAACACACAGAGGCATGTCCGCATTACTGATACCCGAGTGATAAACTGCAGCCATCGTGCACTTTTAACCTTATCACCTGCTCTCTGCCCACCAATTTATCTCCACCGGGGCCCTTACGGGGCTGTCCAAACCTCCGCAGGGACACAAATCGGCACTGCTCTTTCTCAAAACCATCGTCCATGGAAAAGAAAGATTCCTTGTGCCCTCAGCACCACGCTCATTTCAGGTCCAGGATTTGGTATGGGTGACTGGTTGCAGCTTAAAATCTTCATGGTAGTGGAGGTGCTGGGGAAGGGGAGGGCACAGGGTGGAGCTGAGAGGAGATGGGCTTTGCTGCTTGTTTTAATCCTGGCGCACAGCTGAGAATTTGCCCTTTCCATTTCCACATTTGTTTATGACATGGGAAGGTTCAAAGGTGCTAGAACGTACATTTTTATTTCATGTGGAAGAACTCTTTGCAGGAATCTCTCAAACGTATTCATTATAACTTCTTTCTTACCCTACCTACATCTACATTTCATAACAGAGTCATTCTGACAACAACAAAAAGCTTTTCCATTTCAGAAATGTCAAAAACAGGTGTTAAAAAAGGAAAACAATTCTTCCTCAAAATTATTTTGACGAGAGAAACTTCACATAAAGCAAACCTCTATCACAACCTAGTATTTTATTTCTAAAGCTCTTGATACACTGCAGACATCTTGCATTTGACAGTTCCTGGGTGGGAAATTTTCCTTCCAGTCACTATTGAGTGTAAAACTTCTGCCACCGGCGTAGACTGATCCCCACTAGTGACAATCCTCACATTTTGGGACACCTTCCAACAGGTGCCTTCAGGCTTAGCTGAGGCATTTCTTTCTTCCAACCCAAAATATCCGCTGGGAACACTGGGAAGATCCAGGGAGCTACCGACACTTTAAGGGACAATCTCCAAGCTCTGATCGCCAAGCAGACGCTTTTTCTTTGGGTTCATTTCCTTGCACATTGCTATACTTTATGGCTCTGAGATTACAGACATTTCACGGCAGATTGAGGCAGCATCTAGCTGGCTTTGGTGGAAAGACATCGGTGTATCAGTAGTAGACGTCAGTGTCATATCATTTGCAGTGGGAGTATTTTTTTTTATCTCGGTCTATTTTAACGTTGTAAATAGGGAAAGCATATGCTGTTATGTAACTGAAGAGCAAACCTAAAAAATAATCATGCAAAAACACTTCAGGAATACCAAGCTCCTTGAGTTCACAGTGATGCTTGCAGCACCTTCCTTGCAAAAATGAACTAGCCATTTATTTTTCTCACATTTACTGCTCTTACAGTGGGAAAGTGTCATTGCCCGCCTCGTAGCCCAGAGTCGTACAGAGAGCACTACATTTTAGGCATGTTTTTGCACTCTGAGCAGAAACGTTTTCTGTTTTGCAGAAAGGATGGCTAATGCAGAAAGGAATTTTGCTAATATTTGAAGGAGGCAAAATACTCCAGACTGCCTGGGTTTCTCTCTTTGCCTTTCTCCTGAGTTTAACCCAAGGGCTGCGCCTCAGTTTCCACTTCTGTTTGCCTGGGATAATTATGTTTTACCATCTTTATACAAAGCTTTGAGCTTCATGGATGAAAAAAAACCCGCTATTTATGTCTCAAGCACAATTATTTTATTTAAACAAGATTTTCGAAGTGGAAGATGGCTGAGACAAAAGATACGCTGGCCAATTCGTCAAGTGAAATTGTTTATTTCTTTCCCAGTCATCTCTTTTCAAGCAACATCTGGATACTCTCCAGAAGGCGACTAACTGCTGGAGACAGCTGGGATTAAATCATATGCATGTATTATTCAACTTAATGGCAGTATAGGGGAATGCTACATTTTGAAGGGGCTGACAGAATTAAATACTAAACAAAGAGGGGCAATGGTGGGTCAGAAGAGATCACTCAAAAACATTTTAATCTATAACAAAAGAAAAGATATACATCAACATTGACCAGATGTGTTCACAGAAATGGTAATGGTACAACTGCCTTTTTGTAAAGGAGGTTTATATTTTCGGTCTATAAGGCACAGTTCTTGTAAAATGCAAAATTTCTTGTAAAAAGCACAATTTTCTTTGTTTTCAGGCTGCGGCTAAGTTTAGTTTAGCCATCTCTTTTCCTAATTTATTCTGTAGCTGTGTTACCCTCTCACCTTGACAAAAATCAGGATTTTAGTGTCCTGGGCACTTTACGGACACATAGTTATGAACTGTGCGTGTTCTGAAGACCTTGTAAGCTAAATAACTAAGAATAAAAAAGGACGGATGGTAAATGGAGAGACAGAAGGAAAATGCCTTACCTGGCAGACTTTCAGCAAAGATGACAACAGACCCCACATGGCCTGAGCCTCTCAAGCTCCTTTGCACTTTGCCCCGATGTAGCTTAGCAGCATCTAAACGTAAAAAGAAAATGCAAAAGAGACTGAAAGAACAACCTGGGTGCGTACAAGTAATTTTCCTTCACTGAAGCAAGCCACCGATGCCCTGACAGTAAGAATACCAGCAAAACTCGCCATGTCCCCTCTCGTCTTGGAGCTTCTTGGATTCTACAAGCTGCTTGTGTTCTGCCCACCTAGCTAAACCATTACCTTCCCTTGTATGGACACAACTACATCAACAGAAACATTATTTTGGATCAGTATGATTTACTTCCATCTGGAAAAGAAAATAAGTTGTATGAATACAATTGCTCTTACTCCTATGCGAATGATTGTATCTTCCTGCAGCTATGCTAGGAAGCTGCTGCAACACTAACCAACCAAGGGGGTGCAAAATCAGTGTGTGGAGCGGAACCCACTTGTCCAGGCCACTCTAACTGGGCTCCTGCTCCACACAAGAACCACCTCAGGCTCCTCTCTGACCATCTTAAACGATTCTCCTTGCAATTGGTATTTAATGCTTAATAATTCTTGCATATTTACACAAGAGAGAAACATTTCCATTTGTTTGCATTTCACAGTATCTCAATTTTAAGCTGTCTGGCAGCTATGGACATTCATAGGCTTCCAATTACATTCAGCTTTTGGCAAAGAAGAAGAATGTGTGTGTGAGGGATATGGCACATTAAATTAATCACCCCACACATTTAAGAGCAAAGATGCTTAGTTTTTCCCAGCGCTACATATATATTTTTTTGAAGTTTCCATTTTTGTTGACATAAGCCCATTTCCTCAGGGAGAAAGTATGTGTTTCACAGACAAATGTTATGGCAGGGAATCCTCCCTGGCTGCTGCTACCCCGGCGTGCACAGGTGCAGTCTCCGTAACCCACCCCACGAAGGAACAGCTGGAGACAAATATTCCACAGCGAAGGATGTGTCACTTTGGTCTCATGTCAGCTTCCAGCTGCAGTGCAACATCAGTTTCTTAGACTACGTATCCAATGTCAGGGAGAAATGCAATTAAAATTCTGGCATTGACACGGAGACAAAACATTTGCTAGTAAGCAATAGGATATTCAGCCAGGGCCTTATTTCCAAAAATGCATGCGTGCATGCAGGAAATGTTATCTCTGAAGCTCTTTTACCTTTGATCATACAATTGGTCTGATGTTTCATCCATTTTTCACAATTACGCTCCCAAACTACCTACACATCTCAGAAAAGGCAGAAAAAAAATCATGTTGTTTTTCAGATGAGCATGAACGGGCCTGGAAAGGGCAGAAACAGATAGTAGCTGACAATTCAGAGAGGAGTGCTGCCGGAGTTAAATTGAGCAATAGCTTCCTGACTAATTTGTCACCACACCTGCTCAGTAACAGGACTCCTTGTGCCTCCCGCTCTATCCATAAAATAAATCCGTGGTTCCCTGAAAATGCACTGATGGCTGAGAATATAAAAGACAGGTAGTAACTCTAAGAGAGAATTATTTCTTTAACTAAATATGGCAAGGTACTAGTTAAAGAAATAAAATAAACAATAAAGCTTAAGCCCCCCACCCAAAAAATAAAGAGAGGTTAAGAGAGGAAGAAAAACGTATAAGGACAGATTAAAAAAGAAAATTTTAAAGGAGGCATTTGAATGAAGGCAGTATCATAGCAAAATAAATCAAAAGAGGGATTTTTTTCCAAAATGAAGCCAAGAAAGGAGAGAGCATACAGAGATTCAGAAAATTATGAGGAGTATAAAACTAAACAGAGGTTGTGGTGACAGGAAGCCATTTAGTTTTATTATGCTCAGATAATTCAGGCTGTAATTGTTTATGAAAGCATCCAACCCAAGGAAATTTCCATAGACAAGAGGACGTTTCCCAACAAAGAGCTGAATAACTGAGTAAACACCTCAAGGGTCACCCAATGAACACTGGTTTCACGAGCCTCATAAGACAGCACCGAAGTGGGTTTTTACGTTTTCTTTGCAGTAACATACTGACGGAGAAAATACAAGCATGAGTATCGGCCACGAGCGGTTGTCAGCACACAAGCTCTGCGGGGAATTTCTCTGAAAGGAGAAACACGGGCAGTTTTTCAAAAGCACTTGATGGTGTCCAACTGTGCCCAGTGGAGTTTAGTTTGGCCAGTGGTAACTGTTTGTGAAAAATCCCCGGCTAAAGTCTCCCATGTTAACGGAAAGCAGACACGGAGGGTATGTAAATGCAGACGAATTAGAAACAAACAGCTATGGTCAACCGAGGCATCGTTTCCTTCGCTCCGGAGTCAAACAGGGTCAGACCGAGTCAAACTGCGACGCACGCGTTAGGCATACGAGTGATCTCAGCAGCTCTGGGGAGATTATTCATGGGCTTAAAACTCAGCCTAGGCTGGAGCCTGCAGCTGAACACAAACTCTACCCAACCCTGTCTTCTCAGCTCCAGGAAACTTGCTTTCACTTATACTCTCAACAGCAAAATGACGATATAACGTTGAATAAATACACAAATTACTCAAAATACGGGAAGTAAAAATTCCATGTGGTCTTACCAAACAGTGGAAATAATATCCAGAGAGGACTATTTATCTCAGTTTAAACTCATGAACCTGAAACGTATCCTGGGAAACATACAACACAGGGTAGGAAACAAAAAATAAAGAAGCAGGAGAAAGTTATAATTTCATTCTTCTCCGCAGGAGATGAGTTAACATGCCAATATTTCAGATAAAAAGTTCAGCATATGTTTAAGAAACTTTCTTCTCCCTGTATTCATATGCCAGAGTTTATGAGCAACAAAAAGAATTTTGCAATTTTATAACTAATTCAGATTCACCTGAGTTTGTCAGGAAAAACACAAAGAAGCCAAACCCAAGTTAAAAATCATAGTAAGTAAGTGCCTAAAAGAGCCACAGACCATTTTTAAATCAAACATTTGGAATCAGAATTCAGATTATAACTGTGATTAGTTAACAAAATGTCTCTGATAATTTTGAAAGTCCCATAACTTTTATCTTTCCACTGTACAAATAAATTTTTAAAAAAGGCATTTGAAATACTTCTGTCCTTAGAAAATTTGAAAGCTGAAAGCTTTCCATGACAAACAGAGGTTATTAGACAAGTAAATATATTAATATTTCAAAGAACATAAAAATAAGTACTAACAGGATTCCTGCCAAGAGAAGAAAAAATCTCTCTGGTTCAGTTTGGTTCATTGATAGCCTGATCAGTACACACAGCTATTGTTTTAGCCCATTTTCCTTACCTTGGAGTGAAATAGGTTTTTTCTCCCTCTGTGATAATTATTTTTGACAGTTTCACTGTTTATATGTGAAACTGAGAAACTGTTAATTGAAATAAAAAATGAGTCACTGTTTCCAGCAATTTTTGCCAATGTTTTGATCTGTGTCAATCTGAGCTTAATTATTAAGTTTTCTTTAAAGCAAGAGGCAAAACTGTATATTTTACTTTGGCCCCATACAAATGCGGCACTCTTCAGACATATGTCAGTTTAAGGATATAAAGAATAGCTAAACAAGGCTGAAAGTGTATTTAATGACTATGCACTAGAGACCTGTGGTAAAAATAACTCGAATGAGAAAATACCTCTTTTTTATTGAGAAGGACACAAGAAGTCTTTAAAGCCTTTCAGCAGATATGATTAAGCATGATATATGGTCTATCACTAACGATGCTGCCAAAGTCAACGTCTATCGGCTGTGAGAGGGAAATTATTTGGAAAGCCAACTGCATGTCGTAGGCAAAGGGCACCCCATAGCCGACCACGCGTTCCTCTGGTGTCTGCTGTATAAATACACATCTGCTCTCGTAAACATGCTCAGTTATTCGGTAGAAATTCCACCGTGATTTTACTGTTAATGGACAAACTGGGCTTGGCAGAAACGTATGAAGTCACCAGTAGACTCTGGGAGAGCAGAAGTGCAAGGGAAGATTTTCCCACATGTTTATTGGGCCTGGGGTGTATGTGTACATGAGAAGGAAGTGGTGGGGGGAAGCTTTATATCCACAAAGGAGAAATGCTAAACCAAAAAATCTTCATCCTGGGGGTGCATGAAGTAGTTGAGAACTGTTACAGAAATCTGTCTCAAGAAGACATTTGCAAGGCAAGTTTAAATGGCCCTACAAAAAGCCTGTCTAGTTAATACACACAGTGATTCTCTCTTACTAGGAATAAGCTAATAATCTATTAATAAATACAATTGGATTAATATATGGCAAAATATTTTTTAAAAGATACAATTATTTGTACAGAAGACACAGCACACACTTTAGTAAGTCATGTGCCAGTGTCATCATTGGACTTGGGAAGAAAGCAGCTTTCCTATGCCACAACAAATTTCTTTCTTTTTTTTTTTTCTTTTTCCAAATCAGGATAGATGCAAGACCTTTAACAAACAGTTCACAAAACAAGAGGCAGACAGCCCCACTCCTGAATGCTTTCACTGCTCTTGGAGGTGGAAGCACTCTTCCAGGCAGTGGGAAACTCGGCTTCAAGCCTCTGCGAATCAGGCAGATCAGAAATTTGAACCTACCCCTTCCACTAAACTCTTGGCTATTTCCAAAAGCAGCCAAATTTTCCAGCTTTGCCAGTAACTTTCAAGCTTCTTTTGATTTATGGGCCCCTGAGTATTTTCTCTAACTCCTCCATAAGTGGAGGAGGCCGCCAAAAAATGACTAGTTAAGCAAATCAGCATTTTCTAAATCAACATAGAATAAAAAGAAGAGCTTCCAACTGTCTTTCGCAACCACTACCAGTTTGTTACTCATCTGCAGTGCCAATGCGTGTGTTAGAGCAGTGAGCTCCCCCTCAGCACCCCCAGCCCGTTGCTCCCCGTGACCGCGTCAGGCTGTCCCCACATCGTTAGTGTGCTGCTGCAGGCTGCCTCCAGCCATCGTCCGATGCCGCTCACTCCTGTGAGGCAAATGAGAAGTTGTAAAGGAGGTGCAAAGCTCTGCTTTTCTCTCCTCGTCCCCCTTTCCTGCGGGATTCACGTACTGTAAGGCAGCGCAAAGATGTATGACCTGAGAAAGAGAAGAAGTTGGCTAAGCGAGTGGAGATGTTGGTGGTCTTAGGCATGAGATATCTTGCTCCCGTCAGAAGAGTAGAGCCCCCATTTCTCTGTGCTTTCATCCTCTGCTTCTGGACGCGTGCGCTTGCACCGGCTCTGGAGTCTGCACGGCCCTTGGCAGCTGGTTCAGAGGAAAACCGAGGCTGGGCCAGAGATGCCCAGAAGGTGAATGGCAGAATCGCACTCAACTTCTTGCCCAGCTTCTCCTGTAAAGAGCTTGCCCGGCTAACTGGTTGCTTCCCTGCTTGCCCTTGCAAGATATTTCCCAGTATAAAGCTAAATCTCTCTTGAGGAAAACTGAGCCAATCACCCTTTGTTCTACCTGTGATGGACATGGAGAACTCGCCCATCACAGCTATATCAATCTCTCAAGCCTTTGAGAAACCTCTTCTCATTTTCCTTTTCTCTCTAGATGCAACAACGCCTTCAGTCTTGATTTCTACGTCTGTCATTGAGCTGCTTTCCTGTTCAGATTTTCTTGCTGTTTATGCTGTCCTTTTATGAACATGCTCCAAATTATCTGCACCTGTCAAAATGGGGTGTCCTAAATCAGAGACAGAGTGCCAGCCAAGACCTCATCAGTTCAAGCAGAGCAGAATAGTTACTTCCCAGGTCTTTCCTACACACAATATTGCTGTTAATACCATCCCGGAACGCCACATGCTTTTTCTATTAAAGCAGCATCATACTGATGACTTGTACTTATTTAACATTCACTCTGAGAACAAAAAGCCCCAAACTAAGGAAATAAGTATATAAAATAACCCCTGCCTGAAAACTGTTCACTTCAACAAAGGATTATTTCACCAGGTCACTCCTACTAAATCCCTCTTACGACAGCAATAATACAGCTGGAACAACCAGCTTATAGTTGTCAAAAGTGTTTAAATTAATTAAATGACTAGCAAGGACGTTTGTAGCCCATTGGATGTCAGATGAAAGCCAGGACTTGTACCCACTTCGCATAATGGACAAATCCACTGTGAAAGGCTAAAGCCTAATAGTGAGGGCAAAGTGCAAGTTTTCCATCACTGCTGGCTTGCATGGGCATTTTGGTCAAAGACAAACTATTGACCACCTACGGAAAATAAACTTTTTTTAATCATTCTAAAACCAGCTTAACACACAGATTTCTGACTAAAAGACAGTTACAGAGATTATATATGAAAACTGTGTGCACTGAAGACATGTTTCTGGTTAAATTAATCCAGGAATCACTTGCACTGATACAACTAGATCTCTGCTATCAACCAAGCGGGTTGCAGAGCTGAAGAATAATCTCCGTGAAACAGAACAGAGAAAAATCTCCGTGCCAACGAGTGAGAGGAACTGGAACAACAAATACATCTTTTCTATCTCTTTTCTCTGAAAAAGGATCACTGAGATATAGGGTTATTTCGGTAGTAGGACAACCAGGTATGAATAACAACTCTGGGGGATGCACTGGGGGGCCTGAGGGAGGACGTGCAGCTTCCAGTGAGCTGCCACTTGGCAGCGGCAGACAAAAATGGATATCTGCCTCTTAAACAAACAGATAAAGAGTATTTTCACACATGCTACATGTAGTTCAATGTGCATTTAAAGAATTTAGTGTGTCTTTGTCGCAACTCATACTATAAACACACGTCAATAAAAATTTGACACCATACTAACAGATCAGATACTCAGCACAGCTACTGACAAATACATACATTGAAGGTACTAGGAACTACTTACTTTGGACAACTTCATACCATAGACCCAGCAGGTTGTGCCTTTAGGGAAAAACAAGAAAAAATCATTAGTTTGGTGTTCTTTTTTTTTTTTTTTCTTGAAGTCTATCTATCTTTCTCTGCTGCCATCCACCTCCCCATCTACCTGTGAAACTATTAGCTTAATTATTAGGAATTTAATCAACTAGTCAGCTACAGTTGTCGCTATAGTTTTCTCCCATTGTACCTCATGGACTGTTTTTGCTGTATTGTTCCCCAGTGTTTTTTAGGCTTCCTGTCCTAGGTATTGCAATCTAAAACTATTGTTTGTTTGCACAGGGAATATTACAAAACTTTTAGTGGGGAAATTTCACCCCTAAGAAATTATTTTCTGAAGTTGCCACAAATCAGCCAACAAGTTGAGGTGTTAGCATCCCAAGAGCCCCACATTGTCCATTTAACATCCAAGCCCCAAAGGACTTCTGCTGTGCTGCCAACCTCCCTGCGGGTGCACGGTTAATGAGCATCCCTCTTGGAGGCAGCTCCCCACTGCGAAACAGTCACTGCCACCAAGCTGCCCGCCCTGTGCTGAAAATCCTCCATGCTCAGACAGCTGTCATCACAAAAGCCCTTGAAACTGAAGCTGTTTAATACAATTCAAACTCTGACAAAAAAGAGAGGGGTCAAAAAAAGGTTCTCCAGCAAGCTAACGCTTTACTAACTCTTGGCCAAGCTTATTTGAAGTTCCTTCATCATCTTGAATCACAGCTAACTTAAAAGTCCTCTATATATGTTTACCACCACATTTTTCAGTTTATGAAGAGAAACACAACACGCTGCAATTGCACCGGAGTAAATAATAAATAACAATATATAAAATACAATAATGACCTGAAGAGAACATGAAGGCAATTCAGCAATTGCTTAATGAGTTCAAGGAGGAGACTTTTGACATCGTCAAGCACACATAACAATAGACTTCAGTATCTTTTGTACTCTAATGGAAATTGCCAAAAAATTTATTGCATTATAAAATGTAAAAGGAAAGCTTACCTATTATAAAGTAATGTAGATCATTCGAAAAGTGGATTTTGTTCCAGTACTTTTTACAGCATACTAACAAGAAAATTTCCATGCTTGTTACTACAGGGGTAGTTCTTCACTATAAAACAAATCAAGTACGTGCATTTGTGTACGATTACATTCAGTATTGTTAAATAACCCTTTGCTCACAAGCAGGCTCTTGAGCTTCGTGATCAGCAATGACTGAAGGCGAGGCACTGCGACCGGTCAGTGATGGGCTCTCTTTTCTCCTCAGCACACGGCTGTATTGCCATTTGCTCTCCTGGAAATCCTTGCCACACCGCATCGCTACCCAGGAAAGAAGAAGGGATTGATCCTATTAGGATTTGTCGCTTTTCTGTATATCAGTTGGTAAGGATTATGCACTTTAAAACATTTTCTTCAAGTGATCTACTTTGTAAAACAAGGCCAAATGCTGTACTTAGATTAAGCTCCCTCCCAGGCACTTGGGAGACAACAGTCTGTTCTGTGGATAAGGCATTTAAACTTCAGCTGAGACCCATGAAATCTGTTTCCAGAGGTAGGCAGAGCAGGTTTCTTCAAACACAACACAGCTCCCGAGACCACACATGGTATCTTTTGCTCTTCTAGGGCCTCTTATAGAAAAGCAACTAAATTGCCACGATCTCTGGGGTACTTTGAGTTATTTCTGCTAGACTGGAGTTCTCCTTTCATTTCTATCATCAGTACCATCCAATTTACCTCTGCTTGCTGTCTTGCTCACTGCAGAAACACCAAATCTCAAAGGTCTGGGGGTCACGGGCACAGAAGAGGAGTGAAACTCAGTTTGGTATTTGGCAGGGACACATGGCTGGGTTTAGAAACTTGAGATAGAAAATGATACTCAGAGCCAGGTGCAAACTGATGGGTAGCAAGGAGGCATCTGCCCCACTACCACCTCCCACTCCACCGGTGGACACCGCCTACATTTCCAGCAATGTGCCACAGTTGATCTCCAACCTGTTGGAGGGTGATCCTGAGAGAATAGACTATATCTAACCAGCCTCTCCCCCCAGCCCATAGCCACCCACCCACCTCCTGTGTGTGTGTCATGCACCCCTGGAGCTGGGTTTACATCCACTCCTGCTCATTGCATCCCAGCTGCAGTGCCGGGGCCTGGGGGCACTGCTCGCTCCATCTAACTATGGGCAGCTGCCAACACTTCAAACCACTTTGAGGATCCCTTATGTTGAGACTTAGCTCAGGAATGGGTCTGTATAGTTTCAGGGTACGCTCCAATACCACTTTCCGGAGCTCAGGAAACACCTGGGCCCCAGGGCGGAGGATACAGAACAACTGGTCACCAGGGAAGTGACTTGTCCTCATGCAAAGATTTCTGAGAAGTCACTGGGACTATGAAGGAACTCATCCTTTCCATTCCTACCCACCAGTTCTCACTTTCAGCTAGAGACTACCTTCAGCCACCGAATGATAATCTGGAACAGAAAATAAATTGCACAGATGAAACGCTCTTGCGACTTGAAACCCATCAGAGTGGCTGTGGAAGCAATGGGTTTCACTGCTATATTACATAAACAAGTTAGGAGCCATTTATACTAATCCAGCACAGAGCCTAATAGGATTATGATCACGGCTTCCTAAATTCCTTTTCTATGTTCTGGTTCACCCAGTTGCTTAACATCAGCTTTGTTTTGCTTGTCTTCTGATAGCATTTGGTTTTTACTGTCTTTGAGACCAGACAGCTCTCCAGGCAACTATTGCAGTCACGTGTGTCATGCTTTCCCCTAAAGCCCCTATCAGATGAGCAATTTCACCCCACAGGAGACACGGCTCAGGCCAGGACCTGAATCCTCATCAAACGATGAGGATCAACACAAGTATCAACACATTTGAGCCCTCCCAGTATCTTCTCTGAATTGATGTTGCATCGTGCTACCGGGGTCCTGAGTGGAAGGTGGTCCCTTAGAGCGCTTGTCCCCTCTGTCCCAGGGCCCTGAAAACTGGATAAAAGATATTAGGATTTCAGTACTGTTGCTTTCTCTCCTCCCGAGGCAGCAAGGAACCTCCTGTCTGCTTTCTTTTTGCCTCCTTGTCTTGGTTCCCTGCAACCACAGACAACAGCTTTCAACTAATAGAAAATTTTTTTAGCCTGTGCACTGAAATCTTAACACGTGTACACATTTTGCTGTTGGTGCTGCAACCTGGTGATTTAATAGCCCCATCTGGGCACCTTATGTTTCACAAGCGACAGAGTCCTTCCTAAAAGCCTCTCCTTGAACTGTCACTGTCATCGCTGCGCTTCCCCTTCCTTCCCCAGTGTCGATGGGCTGAGAACTGACTGGTCCCTGCAAGGCAGTAGAGAAACCAAGCAGCCGGTGACTCCTTGCACCAGGTACCTGCCTCTGAGCGGGGCTTCGCTGTGGCTTTGAATACCCATAGCGTTCAAAAGGCAAAAGTGGCTGTCAGTTGCAGGACACCAGGGCTAAGAGAACCATTAGGCACGTCAGTTAATTCTTGCCAGGATGGATCTTGCATCTCCTGGTTGCATTAAGTAATGCCGTACTTCCGGAGTCATCACATTGAAAACATTGAAGAATATATAAATTTTAGAAGTGGCATTTTAAATCTTAAAAAGGAAGTAACAATAGATTGCCCTTTCCCATTTCAGTGGTAATAGATCAGTATAAAATAAACCTTAATCTTCACAATTTTGCATGTGTCTTTGGAGAAAAGTTCAAAACTACCTTTGCAAGGGAATATAAATCATTATAGATTGCACTCTGTATACAAAACTAAAATACAAAAAACCCCAAACCAAATTAAATCTAGACACTGATGGCTTTCTTGTAATATGTCCATATTCCACCTCTGGTAGGAATCAAAATATTTTTCCTTCACTGCATGCTAATTTTCAGTTCACAACCTTTTAATTTTGAATTAACCACAGCCTCAGAGAGCTCATATGTGGCCAATATGTTCTTTTCTCCTTTCTGGATCTTCCCATTTAATAATTTCCTAGAGATACTTTTTTTTTTTCCTTCAGTGAATGCAGTGGTCCCATTAACATTAATGGATGGGTAACAAGAGGACAGGATAAATCCTCCAGTTGCATCCAGCTGTACTATGACAGTGCATCACCTCTTCCTGGTATCTATATGCTGTCCTCTATGCTATAGCAGTTTGGCAGCTCTGGTTATACCCAGGGCTATTATCTCAGTCTATCTTCCCTATAATTGTAGGCATTGTCTGCTTCAGACTCACTCACTGATATTCAAGGTAAAATCTCGGTAAAAATTGAAATTTGGTAAAATGAATCTTCAGAATAACAAGCCTCTGAATCCTGTGTGTATAGTTAACAGGTGATTACCCATGAGAAATGAGTAATATGTATTTGCAAGTTGTGGGGTGCATTTTATGAAAGCTCTAGGGAAAAAAAAACCAAACCACCACCACCAAAAAAACACCACAAAAACTAAAACCACAACCTGTCAACCATTCTGCGATCGAAATGAGCAAGTTCAGGAATCTGGAGGTATGCCCCAAGATAAAAAACCTGGCAACACACATCTCCCACCAAGTCAGAAAGCTGAAAGACCTTTAGTGCTCCTGCACAGTCATTTGTTTAGGTTTGAAAGTACAGGTTGGGGTGTGCTTCATATGAGGCACGCCAGCTGGCCAAATCGCATCAAGATAATCTACTTCCTCATTATATAAAATAAAGGTGGCTGTCCCTCTCTGCTTTACTGTTTGAGACACATTAAGAAAATAGTAGCCCTGTGCAGTGAAGAACACACGCTGATATTTGCACGGGCTCCAGTTAACATTTTCGGTCTTCAGTTTTGCTTCTCAGACTCTCTGTGGCCTTTTGTGCAGGCTTTTTTTTTTTTTTTTAATTACTTAGCTGTTTCACAGCCCTGTTTGTTTGATGAAAGAACCTTAAATCATACAAACAAGGCTCTACACTTAACATTTCCATGCTCAGCCCAGACAGCTCCACTGCCAACCCTCTCCATTTGTCCACTCTACCCCTTAGGTGGGGATTAGTGAATCTCGCTTTACAGGCAAGGTAAAAACCCACCTTTTTTATGCCCACCCCTTCCTTCCCTAACTAGAGAAAGGAAAAAATAATCTTTTCAGACTTCTTTTTTCCCTTAGCACTCTCCCATTCCTCAGTTTCGTGACACAGTTTCAGGCCGGTGGGGCAGACTCTTTGTCACTTCTCTTTGAGGCGTGATGCTCAGTGTAAGGTGGCAGGCTGGGTGCCATCAGAGAGAGTGGGATTGCATTCCCATGTTAGTGCTGGTGATGGAAAGTATGGCATACTCCTCAGATGGGTTTTTTTTTAATCAAGAACTAAACCTTTTAGGACTCTTTGGACCCAAAGGTTCTTTTTAGGGAATTGCTGCCCATCGTTAGAATGGCACATCCTCATAACAATCACTGCAGACCTGCCCTATTTTTTATATTCTTTACATGTTCAATACAAGTATATATAATTTTATCCATAAAAATGTATTTTTTTCCTATATTTAATATATAAAGACCATTTTTATATTCTTAAGTCCAGGCATTTGCTACCAGCCACTCTTACAAGCAGTAAACAACAAAAATAATTATCAGTGAACTGATAGGCACTACAAGATGGTTTTCGAGAGAAGAAAAAGGCAGAAAGAGAGGGCCTAAGTAGAAGAAACGAAACCCTATAAAGCAGGCATATTCACCCTCTTCCTTTTCCTTCTTTCTCTTTTCCAACCAGTGCTTTGCAAATGGTTCTGGCACAAAGGAGCAAAGCAGCTACATGTGTTTCCTACCTCCTTGCTCCTCCTCTCCTCCTCCTCTTAGACCAAGAGGAAAGGAGCTGGAGAATTCTCCTTGCCCTCTCGCCTCCTGAAAACTTCTTTACCCTCCCCAAAACAGTGGTCAACAGCAGCAGGATAGAGACAGTGAGAAACAGCACTTTGTCTCCACAGACCCTTGAGATCTGGATAGAGGCTGAAAAACTGTTGTAACTGAAGAGCAAACACGTATGTGAGAGCTTATTTGAATAAGCTTCACTTAGAATAGCCAAGTGCACATCTCTATTTCTGAGCTTTTTGCTATTTTACTGTTATTTTACTGCCATTAATAGCCAATGCCACCAGGGTGACAGCAGAACATTGTGTGCATTTCAGCCTGCGCTGAAACCCATCCAGTTTAGCAGCGGCTCAAGTGTACTTCACAGCAAATAGCCAAAATGCCGAGGAGACGTATCGACAGCTGAGCTAATTTTCTCTGTATTGAGACTATTTTGATAACTTGGCCCTTCAGGAGTTAGAAATCATGAAGTGGTTCTTCTAACTGAATTCTCTCCTAACCAAAGGTCATTTCTCTCCTTGCCTAGGGTCCTGTGGATTTATTCTGTAACAGGAGAGTGGGTATATCCTCTCTTTGCTTTGTTCAGCCCGGCTGGGCTAGCAGCCGTTTTTGCTGGTAGCCTTGCCGTCATCGTCTCTTTCTACAACTTTGGGGAGTTCCTCAACCGGATGATATGGGGTCAGTCCAAGTTTTGTTTTTCACTTCTATCTGTATGAAAAAAAAAAATATCTAAAATGAATTCCTGTGGTTGCCTAGGCAGGTGGGGAGAGGAAGGGGGCCCTTGTACACTGGGGGGTGACATTTGGGTGTCTGATAGAGATTGCAGGTCCTAACCAGTTGCTAACAAATAAGAGAACAAATCGAAGCAAGAATCCCAACCCTACAAGATAAAAGGCCTGGCCAGGTTTCTCTAATGTGGCTCGAGAAGCACCTTTTGCCAGCATAATCACTGGATTTTGAATTCCTTCTCAAACAAGGGTCCAGAGAAGCCAAATCTGTCTGCGTAAAACTCTTACACCTGCATCATGTGGTGTTTGTCAGGCTAGGGAATGGCGCTGCTCACTGACAATTTATAGGAATGCATTAGCGTATCCAAGCGAAAGCATTGTAGCAGCTCCATGAGTAAAACAGCACTTCACGAGGTTTTACAAACTGTTGAGAACATCTCCCTTCTGCTTTGGTAGTGATATAATCAGTAGTGATTTAAAGAAAATGAAAGGCATCTTCCTTGGACAAATGGGCAGTTAGGGGAAAAAAAATGTAGTTTTAGGAGGACACATTCAACAGGTGGAAGAAAGAAAGAAAGAACTGATGAAGCAGCTTTGGAGGTTTGGCATGGGATATTATTATTATTATTATTACTACTACTACTACTACTATTACTACTATTATTATTATTATTAGTTTCCCTTCTGGTTTCTTCTCTCCTTTTTCATTCAAGATTAAGTTTTTGAGGATGAAAGTGTTTCTGTCAGGAAAACGCGTGTATTTTATTTAGGACAAATGTGTGAACATTTGCAATTTCTTAAACTAGCTTTCTGATGAAAGAAAAAATGCTGCAAAAACACCTCTCAAAATAAATAAGACAACCTCCCTCTGTTCTCAGGGAACATTTGATGCCTGATCCATTTTGTGAAGTCTCACATGCCTGTCAAGCCAAAGTAGAGTGTCTGTAGCTAGTCTCTCACCATCCGTACTCAGCTACCTAAAAGCAGCAGATTGACTTTCAAATGTGCTGAATAACCAACTTCACCACTTGATACCTTTGCAAATAAGACGCTTGCTCTACATGTCCATGTTTGGAAATTTTGGCTGAATTCTATTCTGGCATAAACACGATACGAGATGAGAACTGCTGGTAAATGAAAACAGATCTGCAGCCTTTCTGCACTAGCTCTGGTTTAAGAGGCATCACATAAATAGTAACTATTACTAATCAAAGACCACATCACCACTACAAGACACTATAGGTCTTTATATGAGATCTGATATCTGATCCATCTAGGTATCGGATTTTTTCATCACTGAGTACGTGTTAGTAATTTCAGGCCTAGAGTATGCCTGACGCATAAGTTGGAGATAATCAGAATTAAAATAATTTGATTTCCAAGGTGTTAATTGATTGCACAAAAGGTCGTGCCAAGCAGAGATCAAGTTAACTGCAAAAATTAGATGCATTTTGAACAGCTGACTAAATAGACTCACTTACGAGATGTTAATTTAAAAGATTTCTAAAGAAACCAGGGCAAGCACTCAGCTTTCTTTTCTGTGCACGCAGAAAGGCTGAGAAGCACCCCAGTTGTGATAGCATGAATGTAACCTCAGAGAATATACATAAACATGACATACACGATAACCTCCCTTGATGTCTGGTGTGCTCTGGCAATCCATGGAGGCCTCCTGTGTGTGGTGGGTCTGCCTTTTCGTGCACATTTGATATCTTTCAAAGGAGCCATAAAGTCATGGCCTTAACAATTACATGGTGTTTTCATCCACGTGCAGGACACTCCCTGAGTCACAGTTCCCCGTGTTTGTGCAAACTCTTGCTGCTTCACGTGCATCCTCAGCTGTTCACGCCCAGGACTGGCAGCATTCTCTGGACTCGCTGTACACCGATAAAAGAAGCTGCAAGCTGCACCCCGATAGCTGGCAACTCTGCGGTATCTGAGGCTGCAGTTTGATAATACGGCAGCTTTGGCAGCAATAACTTCCAATAAGCTCCTGCCCACCGGCCCTCACTCCTTCCTGCTCCACCACACACGCCTGTTCCTTGCAAGCAGGGGCTGTTTACAACTCTGATCATTTTCCCCGATCCATTTCCCAGCTGTGTCCACCCAAGAGAAGGGTAGGACTTCCTTAAGCTGGTATTGATAACAAGGTCCCAATAAGCATTGAAACACAGCCAGAGGGAAGCTATTCCAAATTACAGTGTGCCAGAGTCTTAATATGTTCCGGACTGAGACAAATCTTTGGCTCAGCATTGCCAGAGTAAAAACAGCTGCAAACTGAATGAAGACGCGATTCCAACATACCTTTCTTCTCACAGCAAAAATGGCTCCACGTACTTTTTTTTCACCATACCCTTTCCTGTCTCACTTTCCCATCACAATAAGGGAGATGATACAATTAAAATAACCCTGCAGAAAAAAAAACACACACAAAGCAAAACAATCTGTGGTGGTAGAGGACAGACCTCTTCATCTCTCTGTACCCTCCACCTTGCCCACCTCCTCCCTCCCCCAAAAGAAAAGGTACGCGGAAGGGCACCTCTGCGCTCTCTTTTGCTTCCTGCTCAGTCCCCTAAAGGCACAGTTTGAGTTATAAAGTAATGCAATTGTCCACTAGGTTCCTATAGGCACATCTGGAAACACCTTCTCCAATAACAGCTGTAGCCACCAAGCAATCAGACCTGATGCTGGTGGCATCTGCCAAGGCAGAGAGCCCTGCCTGGGCTGCCGCGACCGGGCTTCGCCCCAAAGGGAAAGGCTCCGGGGCAGCTGCTTCTCTTTCTTTCTTTCCCACTTGAAGGAAGAAAGCTTGCTGAGTTTGTGCCCAGATAAGTTGTGTTCATTCGAAGGTGCAAGAAGTGATTAACAAATAGCTC
Source organism: Phoenicopterus ruber ruber (assembly GCA_009819775.1). NCBI lineage: Eukaryota > Metazoa > Chordata > Aves > Phoenicopteriformes > Phoenicopteridae > Phoenicopterus > Phoenicopterus ruber. The sequence goes on from CM020216.1 coordinate 73,251,299, forward strand.
CACATGCGTGGCAAGCCTGGTTTCCTTCTGGACTTGCGTCCTGTGGCAGGCTGTAGGCTGCAAACGAAGCTTGTCCCACAGCATACCATGCTTCATATGGGCTCTCTTCCATGTTCCTTTATAGCTTCAGGCCACTATCGCTTTTCCTAAAACCAGCTACATAAATATTTACTCTTTTTCACCGTTAAAGGTATATTCAGTTCCAACTTATTCCAAAGTCTATGGATGGCAGCTTTCAGCTCCAAGCAAGTAATTCTTCAAGCTATGTCCTGTGCTTGACCAAAAAGATGCAGTATCATTTCCGAGAGCTGGAAAATCCAGGGTGCTGAATAATACAACCTCGTTTTTCCTTTTCAGAACAACCAAAAGATGCCAGACCCTAAATTTGTTTTATTATTTATAGACAAACTCTTTCATACAGTATTGGAGGTTTTAAAAATGTATTATCTCTCATGTGCTTCTCCCTCCCCTTGCACAGTTGGATTGGTGGTAACTACGGCAACCCAGCTGCACAGCCTGAGAGGCACAGAAAATAGTACCAGTAATGACTTTTTTTTTTTTGTTTTAAATCCCAGAGTTTCTAGAGTACTAGACAATGTTGAGCAATACAGAATCTCCAAAGAGGATAATTGAAAACAATGGGCTGATTCTTTTACTGCCATAAATTTACCTCAGTCAAGAATTTGGCTGCAGGGTCCGAGTACCAAAAATGAACCGTGCGATAGCTTCTCCCGTTCCCGATGGGTAGAAAGCATCACGCAGTCAAACTAGAACCCTCAAAAATAAAGCAAAGCCGTTTTCCCTCGGGTTTTGCTCCTGGTGAGACAACCAGATCCTTGGGAGAAATTCGGATCAAGGTTCTCCACATCAAACAGAGCAACATTTCAGGTGAGGTCTCTTCTCTGACACCAGCATTTGAAGATGGAGCAGATGATTAATTTGTCTTCTATCTAACACACCTGAAAAAAAACCTCAAAACAATATTCATCAGTTGCTTCACTTCAATACTTTGAAATGCAGATGGATAGGAGCTATAGCTAGCAACAGCTACCCGCTCCGCCAGTGATTTAAATGCCTGCTGTGGGACACTGAGCAAACCACTCACGAGATTTTACAGCCGCAAGGCTTCTGCCGAGTCCAGAGAAATGCTCATCCCTAGGTGGTGGGACTGTCCTTTGTGAGAGAAACGGGGCAGAAAGGGAGGCTGGCTGTCGGAGCGGGCAGCAGCTCCAACAGACCTGTGCCTGGGTGCCCGCTGTCCTCCAGAAGGGAAAGCCTTGGGCAGCAGCTGGCTGAGGAACACCAGGGGGGCAAAGCCAGAATTACAGATGCTGTAAAGCAAGGGATAAGGCAGTACAACAAGAATAAGAGCCATTGTTCTCAGGAAAAAGAGGAAACTTATGGTGGAATAACTTCCTCGTGCCCAGCACATGGATGGATGTGCTCGTCCAGATCTTCTACGAGCTCTTGAATATCTTGTGAAGACATCACTGAAATGTATTCCCCTAAGGCTGAGCTAGAGTTAGATGGCAATCTTCTCTTTAACGTATTTTTCCTCTTCTTTTTGGAGTACTTTTGCATTAAATACATTTTCCATAAACATATAACATGTTTTAGGAACTGATTGATTTCCCTGGGTTTTATTTTTGTATTTACGTGCTTGTGAAACCAAGCTCCCTTAATACCCTGTAGTCAGCTCTTGGGAAACCCAGCCTATGTGACAGCGCACGTATCCATGCAATACAAAACAATACTACAATATGATTGAATTCTCAATGCTCTCATTCTTCTGAGCAGCTGTTGAGATTGCAGAAACCCAAATGGCAAATAAAGGGATGCAAAGGGCATCTGTGTGGGGTACGAAGTCATTCTACCATCGTACTGGTACAGGCTTATGAACAGCGGTTTTTGTATCATCAATGTTAAAATGCTTATGTTCTGCAGGTAGTTATCAATCCAGACACAGGTTCCACCCTTCGGTATTACAGTGTCCAGGAGGGATTTTTAAACTGAGCCTCCTTTCCAGAAGATAACTTCATTTGTTCTATCACGCCTTTAAAAACAACGAATAAGAGTCCAGGGTATATCTATTTCTTTCAGTGAACAAATAAAATTTATATCTACAATTTCACTATATTGCCAGTGATGAATGGAACTCAAATATAAGAGGATTTACAGCCCAGAGTTTGCAAACTAAATACGAATATTTACTTTTGTCTCATCCATTCATGCTAGTTGTGCCACAAACCTGTGGTGGCATATTTATATCCTTCATATTTGTCACTCCCCCACGCTGCGGTTTACCCCTCGGGTAGAGGAGTCCAGCTATTTAAAGGAAACCTGCACCATCTGTCACATGCCCTACTCTTGCTGACAAGTTTATCTGATGATCCACTGGAGGGAGACCGGATCGGAAGCTCTGGCAACCCAGGGCTTACGATTTCATCACTGGAGGCCAGATATTAACAGGTGCTTGCTAATATGCTGTCCCTGGCCTAATAGGCTAGTCTTTTTTTTTGGTGGAGTTTTTTCTCCCTCATCTTTAGAATTTCTATTTGGTCAGTACAAAATACTTACAGGATCACTTGGGAAGGAAGAAATGCCAGGATTTTGTTACCTATCAGGTCAATCGCCGAATGCTGCGCAGGCTAGACATAAATAAAATACAGCAATCGATGTTTCAGAGCCTCTGAGGTCTATGGACAAGGAAAACATCTTTAAAAGAGAGTTCCCTGTGAGTAAATGGTCATCAACAAGGAAGAAGAGAGGCTGAGACAATGCTTTAGATAAGGGTACCCAAATATATTTGGTTACTGCCACTCTTGGTGCCCCACGGTAGCATATCTGGTCTCTAGCTGGTGCTCTGGAAAGCTGTGGGTCTTTGGTAGGTCCTCTACCATCCTGGCCAGACACATGAGGATGCTCCAGATATTTTAGCTGCAGGATTAACCATCTGCTGCCTTTTCAGATGAGCTTTATTTTTAAAGCTTTTCACATATTCTTGCACCAAGCTAGGCTTGTTTGGTGGCAGATACTTTTTCCCCACTAGCAAAGCACCATTATTTTCAAGGGATGTGGCCCATGGTAGATTTCAAATCATTCCTCAGTAGTCAGGTAATCCCTTACTTGCTGGGGACATCCCAGGCTCATTCGACTTCTGCAGCGCTTCGGCATTAGCAGCTGGTCCAAGCCACGCACTCATGGCTTACTCCCTCTCCCAGACGGGTTCGGCTCCCCAAGGATGTTGGGAGGCTGGGGCCGGGTTTACGTCTTCCTCCCAACAGTGTGCTTGTTCTGTGAGAAGACTTCTCTGTTGTGCATTTTTTTTTTCCAATAATCTGTTCTCCTCTGCCTCCAAACAGGAGATTCAATAGTAGTACTGGACTACAGGCGGAAAGGCAAGTGAATCCTCCTCTTCAAGCCAAACAATCTCTCCATGAATGCTGAAGCCATGAAGTAGAGGAAAAATAAATGCAGCTGTGATAAATCCTTTCTCCAATGCATTGCAGCTTCTGGTGAAGCCATTATGTCACCAGACATATGGAAAACTGGTGGAAAATATGAAATGTTTGCCTCTTACATGATAACTCTGCAAATGCTATGAATAAGAAAATGGTGTTCATCTGTTTACACAGATTTCTCATCTCTTGCACAATGTACGTGAGGATGTGTCCATGGTTAAAACTCGTCACTGGTAAACGAACTCCCTCATGAGCTTGGCACCACTCTGTAAAAGACCTGTGAATGCAAGCCAGCTCTTGTTTGGATTACCCTTCATCAAATCTGGAAAAAATTAAGAGGAGGGGTAATTTTAACAGTGCTGTGACTTACAAGCTAGCTAGATAACAAATTGGGCTAACAAGGACTGTAATTAGGAATGTCTGCTCAGAAAGTTCACCATGAAGCCAAGTTCTTCTAACGAGAAACATTCTGGAGTATTAATATGCATAATATCTCCCCTCCATTTTAACAGGAAATCTGAAGGCAACTCTTTCTTCCTTTTTCTTGGTTTCAGTTAATCTTGCAGCAAAAGTAACCTAATTATACTGACTGTATGATTGCTTTGACAGAAAGCATGTTAATTTAAAGCACTGTTTAACATAAAGCTGCCTGCCATATAATTACACTCCATTCACATGTTTACTAATCTTGCTCAATATAGTTGATTTCTGTTATTAGCCTCAACATCTTGTTAACATCTAAAACACTGGAGATTTGCTTTGCAAACTCCAATAAACAGGCAAAACCAACAGTAGCGTAAGTGTTCCTTAATGGTCAGCATGAAAAAGAAAGATCTCTGTTACTAGCCTTGCATTTAAATGAGGATTTGAAACTAGTTGCAGTACTTAAATGTCTAACTCCATCTTCATTGCCAAAACCCCTAGCTTAGAGCTACTGTGCGCATAGTTCACCGGAGTGTTATTTTCATCTTTCAAATGCTGCTGGAGCTTAGTAAAAATGAAACACATTGTAAGCTGCCTGTGAGCAATAAAAAAAATAATGTGTATACATAAGATTGTTCTTCTCACGTGTTAAGCACCTGATAAAATTCTAGTCTGGGAAGTTAACATACTAGGGCTAGACTGTAAACTAAGTTAACTCGATGAAAGACGTGCGCGCATTCAGTAATTCCCAGCTTACCTAGATAACTCGCTCCAGCTAACTTTGCAAGGGGAATGTAAGCAATTACACACCCCCCCCCCCCTCCTTTTCTGTTGAAGCTAAAGGAGAACATGGAAAGAATTCAGCTGAAAGATGCTGGTCAAAGGAAATATTTCAGAGAGGCAGACAAAAGAAAAACCATGAAGGGAATTAGGGAAAATGAGAAAGTTCAGGAGACTCCCTTGTACAGGTTTGTTGGGGTGGGCTTTTTGGAGTCTTTTTGGGGGTTTTGGGGTTGTTGGGTTTTTTTTTGGTACTGATTGTCCAGTACATGCAGTTTAGATGTCAGAAACTCGAAACAAAGCCTGGGCCCTGACACGGAGGGGCACTTCTTTCCACGTCCAGCCAGGAGACGAACGACAGATCTCGCCCTTGGCTCCTCCTCGCGCCAAGATTTACCTTTGGGATCTGGCTTGGTGGTTTTCCTGCTGGACTACAGGGGTGCAGCAGGAGAGGAGAATCGGGGGGGTGTGTGTGGGGGGGGTGTGTGTGTGTTTCTTTCTTTGAAAAGGGCTCAGAAGAGGCACTGCTCTCTGTTACGTCCTGCATGGAGAGGCTGGATCCCAGTCATGCGCTTTGGGAAAGCGATCAGGAACGCCTGTCCCCAAAACACAACTGCTGGGATCTTGGGTTTGCTTTGCTCCTTTCTCTGATGCACACGAGGCTCTGTAAGGAGGAAAGCGTACATCATTGGTCACAAACCCACATTTTCCCTGTGATCTCAAAGAGGCTTTACTGAGGTACGCCGAGTAAGGATCTGGCCTTTGTGACATCTACACTAGATTTCTCTTTCCAGTCTGTTTCTCTCTCTCATTTTACTTTGAGTAAGTATGCAAAGTCAGTCAGAACTGTTTATTTATAGCTGTAGATTTTCATGGCTGTATAAATTAGATGTTATTACTGAATGAGATGCCCGCCCACTCACCCAGTGCAGCTGTACAGGAATCCTTTCACGCTGCTTGACGGTACACAGTCTCAATCGAGAGGAAAATGACATGTTCCCAGTCAGACCAAGGGATTGCTGGTTAAACCCTCGGGCGAAAAAACAGCAATTAATTTTTTCCGTAGTACAATGTGCAGTATGACAACCACAATTACCTAATACTATTTAGACCTGCCACTTCTGTTTGGCGGAGAGAAAATTAAGGTTTAAATTCACCAGAGCAAAAAAAAATCCCAAAGTAGAACCTACCCCTGGACTTTCTTTTTACAAGATTAAGCGATTTTTCTTTGGAGGGAGTGAGAGGAACGGGGACAGTCAGGGGAAGTAAAAGCAAAATTAGTTGTTATTTGAGACAGAGCCCCATCAGAAAATAAGGACCTGTCCCATACATGCACACAGAGCTATTTCCAGCAGAAACAGCTGGAAAGCAATATCCACCACAATTATGAGCTTTCATCTTAGCTCACACCTTTGTAACAGTTTACTCCCACAAAAAGCATAGGCAAGTGCTAATTTATTCCCTCCCCAATTTCCCACACAAATTTCTTGGTTTGGGTCTCTGCCAGAGCTTCAGGGTCACAATCTGACCTCAATAACATAATTTAGGATTGTTCCAAGCCTTCAGTGGAACTACTGAAGATTTACTTTGATGGATATGGGGCTGGGATCTGGCATGAAGAAAATATGCATTTGCATTCTACCGAAGTGTCTAAAATAGTTGCCCAGGGAGGCTGAAATTCAATTTGAGACCTTGTATTCACTTGGCAGAGCACATAATTAAATATTTTGTGCCACAAAATTAACCAGAGCGTCTCAGGGGTATTGGTAAGAGAAGGCTTAGAATCAACCATGAGAGCCAAACTAAGACCCGTTTCCTAGGCAAGTTATTCAGTAAATATTGGAAAAAAATCATTGCATTCATATATGGGTTCATAATAATTTTTGTTAGTATTTAACCTTACTGATTATCTGGTTAGCTCAGAGGAAGAGATTATTGGCTGTGTGGATTCATATGAATAACCCCAGTATCAAGTTCTGCTCTTGAACTAAAGCTACTGCTTACAGCTAAGAACTGTTTGTGAATGAATTAAGCATTTGGGAAAACACAGCAGGTAAAAAACAAATACAATTACAATAGGCCAGACCTCATAACAAGTGGTCAAAAGCTCCAAAGGGAAATCTTTGCCTTTTTAAAGTGTCCAGAGTCTCAAGGAGTTCAATGTTTCTGAAAAGCAAACCAAATGCCTAAAGGTATTTGATGTCAATACACTTTAGTTTAACTTGCAGACGTTGGTGTTTAAAAACATGGGCTTGAGTAAAACCTCAAGGATACGGCCCAATAACAGCTCTGAGCTATAAAATTTAATAATAATACTTGGTGTTTCAAATGTCACCTTCTATCAAACGCCCTCAAAACATTTAGGCAAACCTTCAACTTCCCTTCGCTTTGAGAGGGTAATTTCCCTCATTACCCAGAGAGCAGCACATATATAAGAAAATACCGCCTTTTTTTACACCCGAGAAAAACAGAACTACCTCCTCTGAGTACGCAGGACGATCTGGTTTCACTGTCGGTAAGGATTACGTTCCTCAAGGAGAAGAGCCAGAAACCTACATATACCTGCTTTTCGTTTTGAGATGTTCATTTGAGCTTGTGGTGTGGAACCACCTAGTAACGATGCCATCGCCAGCTGGGAGGTGAAAGACACATTCGCCACTTAAGTCTACTAAAAGTTCACGTGCTACAACACACCGCCACCTCTGCCTGTGTTTGGAAACACCAGTTTTTCCTTCTGCTGCTTTTCTTCCACACGAGGATCAAAAGCTCCGGTAGTGGCATCCCCTGGCTCTGACACGGCACGCAGGCACGCTGCACAGGGAAAGGTCCACCTGGGAAGGGTTCAGGCCCCCAGTTTACAAACTCTGTGCTGCAGAAGCCACCATCCCCACAGCAGAGGCAACCGAGCAGCCTCCCTGGTGGAGCTCCCACCCAGAGGCTTGCGAGGACTTCTTCACTGTGAGGGTGGCAGAGCCCTGGCACAGGCTGCCCAGGGAGGGTGTGGAGTCTCCTTCTCTGGAGATATTCAAACCCCGCCTGGACGCAGCCCTGTGCAGCCTGCTCTGGGTGACCCTGCTCTGGCAGGGGGTTGGACTAGGTGATCTCCAGAGGTCCCTTCCAACCCCTACCGTTCTGTGACTCGGGCTGTTCTTGTCCAGGCCCACAAATCCCCTTTCCCTGCCTCAGCCAGCAGCGGGGACTCCCAAAATCGCAGGAACAGTCGCAGCTCGCACAGGCCGTAGCTACGGGACAGCTACGCGCACCGTGGCGCGGCCGCAGCAGGGTTCGGCGTGCCCGAGCCCCGGTGCCAAAGCGGGCGACGAGGACGCGCGTATGTAAGAAGAGGAGCTCCGTGCTTAAGCGTTTGTCTCCGTCAGGCTTTTCCAGGTGCTGACAGAGAGGACAGATTTGGAAGCCTGCCGCCGAACGGGCAGAAACACGCTTTGAGGCGGGGGTGTTGCTACCGCCGGGCTCTCACGCCCCACAGAAAGGGACCAAAATTCGGCACCTTCGTTCCGTCGAAGGTTCTGACGTTTCGACTGTCCTGACGTTTTTAATCACCAGAGGGCGGGGGGCGCGAGACGGGGCGCGAGGGGCGGCCCGGCCCCGGCCCCGAGCTCCCGAGGCGCCACAGCGCCACCTGGTGGGGCGCGCGGGCGCCGCCGCCTGCCCGCGCCCCCGCGGAGCGGCGCGCGCACGGGCGCGGAGCGGCGCGCGCGCGGGCGCGGGAGCTCCCAGGCAAAACCCCCGAGGCTGCTCGGCCGCCCCTGAGCGCCACGAGGGGCCGTGCCTCATCCCGGGGAGCTGCTGCCCCCACCGCCCCCCCACTGCCCCCACCCCGCTCCCCCGCAGGTCGTTGCAGCGTTACACGCTGCAGTCGCGGGTTATTTCAGCCTTACCGGCGGTGTTCGGGGGCGCTGCAACTGGGGGTCGCCTCAGCGCCATGAACAGCGTTCGCCGGTATTTCATTACAAGACGCGCCACCTGCATTTGCCACGGGCATTATTTCACTCGCACACCTGCGAGTCCAAACCAGCCCCAGCCCAAAAGAAAAGCCCACGCTCTGTCCCGCCGTGTCATCCCACAAACACCAACGCCATTTTCTTAAGTCAAAGTCACAGGGAGAATAAATAGAAAGTTGGTCATTTTGGTCAAACACATGTAACGATCACGTGCAAGAGGAAAGAAACAAAAGTTAACACAGTACATTATTTTTATCCATAGTCTCAGCTTTAGGGATGTTTCCCCCCCCCCCCCCCTTTTTTTTTAAAAAACAGATGTTGCCAAATAGTTTTGACCTTGAATCACACATACCTTGAAGTGGCTCACCACCTTTTGAGGAACAACCCCCAGGCTCTAAACCGCTAGGTCACTAAAGCCGCCTCCTTGCTGCTAGCTGCCAAACAACAGCCATTGTTCCTGTAGGAGCTAGCCAAAGATAATACGATGTGCAACTGCCTTCCCCCTGTTGTCTTTGCAAAATGATTATAAGTTCCAGAGATGACTTTATGGATGGCGTACAGCACAAATAAACCCCAAAGGAACAGAGGAACTGGAAAACATACATAAGTCTACGGGGCCTGACGAGATGCATCCCAGAGTCCTGAGGGAATTGGCTGATGTAGTCTCCAAGCCACTCTCCATGATACTTGAAAAGTCATGGCAGTCAGGTGAAGTCCCTGGGGACTGGAAAAAGGGAAACATTTCACCCATTTTTAAAAAGGGTAGGAAGGAGGGCCCTGGGAACTACCGACCTGTCAGCCTCACCTCTGTGCCTGGGAAGATCATGGAACAGATCCTCCTAGAAGCTATGCTGAGGCACATGGAGGACAGGGAGGTGACTGGAGACAGCCAGCATGGCTTCACCAAGGGCAAGTCCTGCCTGACCAACCTAGTGGCCTTCTGTGATGGAGTGACTACATCAGTGGACAAGGGAAGAGCTATGGCTGTCGTCTATCTGGATTTCTGTAAGGCCTTTGACACAGTCCCCCGCAACATTCTTCTCTCTGCGTTGGAGACATATGGATTTGATGGGCAGACTGCTCAGTGGATGAGGAATTGGGGACCTGAACAAGCTCAAGAAGTGGGCCTGTGTGAACCTCATGAGGTCAACAAGGCCAAGCGCAGGGTCCTGCACCTTGGTCAAGGCAACCCCCGGTCTCAATGCAGGCTGGGGGATGATGGGATCGAGAGCAGCCCTGCCGAGAAGGACTTGGGGGTGCTGGTGGATGAAAAGCTGGACATGACCCAGCAATGTGCGCTCACAGCCCAGAAGGCCAACTGTATCCCAGGCTGCATCAAAAGCAGCATGGCCAGCATGTCGAGGCAGGTGATTCTGCCCCTCTACTCCGCTCTGGTGAGACCCCACCTGGAGTACTGCGTCCAGCTCTGAAGTCCTCAGCACAGGAAAGACATGGACCTGTTGGAGCAAGTCCAGAGGAAGGCCACAAAAATGATCAGAGGGATGGAGCACCTCTCCTATGAAGACAGGCTGAGAGAGTTGGGGTTGTTCAGCCTGGAGAAGAGAAGGCTCCAGGGAGACCTTATTGTGGCCTTTCAGTACTTAAAGGGAGCTTATAAGAAAGATGGGGACAAACTTTTTAGCAGGGCCTGATGTGGTAGGACAAGGGGTAATGGTTTTAAACTAAGAGGGTAGATTCAGACTAGAGATAAGGAAGAAATTTTTTTACAATGAGGGTGGTGAAGCACAGGAACAGGTTGCCCAGAGAGATGGTAGAAGCCCCATCCCTGGAAACATTCAAGGTCAGGCTGGACGGGGCTCTGGGCAACCTGATCTAGTTGAAGATGTCCCTGCTCATTGCAGAGGGGTTGGACTAGATGACCTTTAAAGGTCCCTTCCAACCCAAACTATTTTATGATTCTATAAGCATGTAGAAACATTGGAAGTGGGTGGAGTAGGAATAAGAAAGTGGTAGGGGATGGAAGAGAAAAATACATTATGAGGAAGAGTTTATACTAAAAGATAGTGAAGTGTTTCAGTTAAGCAGCTGGTTTTACGTTGTTGTGCAAGTGAAAACAAAACTCAAACATTTGAGTACTTTATCCATGTGCTCATATCACTAAAACTTCCATATTATTCTTGAGCAGGGTGGTTGCACGATTGCACCTTAAATGGTGCTTTTATGTGGCTCTGATTTTAAAAGAAAATGAGTTGCAAAGAGGGATAAAGATACAGAAGGCTGAAGTGGTGTTCTTTTTTAGCTACCCCCCCGCCTTTCTTCAACTTTTACTACAACTTTGCCAGTGTTGGTTCTCAAGACACAAACATCAGTTTGAACAACTATTTGTGAGGGAACATAAAATGGCTACCCCTCCTGGTTGGGGAAAAACGTTATTTGAAGTTGAAATATCTGGAAATCATAGGGATCACAGACACACAGCTAAATTTACATAGCCTGTGGCTTGTGGGTGATTGGTATGGAATTCAAAACTTTGCGGAAAAGCATACGGGGGGGGGGGGGGGGGCGGGGAAGGGGAAAAAAAGGAGTTATTTCAAAGTGCCTCCTTAATAATGGAATTTATTTCCTACATGTAGTTCAAAAAAATACCCGTGAAGGATCAGCTTAGCTTTTCTTCTATCAATAGTCCAGGCCACAGCAGAAGCATCTTGGTCAACCAGAACAACTTCATATTATTGTCTGTGCTGTACATTTCCTGATATAAAATAAAGATCATTCATCTTCCGTCAGTAATACATTTACCTTATCAATAAAGAAAGCCCTGAAAGAAAGGACCATTGTGTGAAAGCTTGACTTTCAAGTTTTCCTTCTCGTTTCTACTTCTAGTCAGCCTACTTCGTCACCCTAAGTCTCAGTTCTAGACTCTGACACAAATTTAGAGCTGAACTTTGACCTAAGTCCTCAATCATAAGTGTAGAAAAAAAAAGAGGCCAAGAAAAGTCACCTCAACTATTTCAGATGAAAGCTAATTTAAAAAAAAATAATTTTTTTAAAGTCCCGTTTGAATTTCTAGCAAATACTGAAGCTGGTATTTCCATGTAACGCTATCCAATTACAACGTGTTTACTAACCACAGCATATTTATTGCTAATAAAATGTTGCAAAAGCTTGCTATAATGGGCCTCCGTTTAGCCACTACTGGCTGTTTGATAAATGATCTGCAGTGTTACAAGGTCACAGAACAATAGTAGAGAAACATTGGGAGGGGGCAGGGGAGGAAGAAAAAACCCACAAACCCAAAACCACCCCCAAAAACCCCAAGCACCAACACCACAAAAAAAAACGAACCCCAAGTGGCCAGCAAGACCAGACTGTGGGAGAGACTCAGTTGTGCTCCCTTTACATAGGACCATCCCTTATAAGGGAGAAAAACATTTCCAATGTAAAGCACGGTCTGTAGGCAAAGCCTGTGCCATTCAGAGGCATCCCCAAAGCTCTGTCCCTAGTGGCATGTCTATATGCTCATCGTAAAAGTATGTTCCACTGAACGTACAGCTGCAGTGACTTCCTCCTCGGGGGAGCCAGCATCTCTATGTCTAGAGAAACAAGCACGTGGGTCCAGGTTGGACCACCCGAGTCCACACGGCGCAAGCTGCTTCCAGGGCTGAAGGAAAGGAAACGGCGTGAAGGAAACGGTGCAGGACGTCGGTCCATGAGCGCGCTGTTGTCATCAGCTGGAAAAAAAACCCAAACAAAACAGTCACAATGGAAATGAGGTTGATCTGGTCATTATGTCGACAGAAAAAAATGCATTTCCTTTTAGTAGTGGTGGTGCCTTTTAAGAGATTCTGGTTTGTTTTGCTGACTTACTGGGGTTTGGAGTTTCCCAGTTATCAGAGCACTCAAAAAGCACTCCTACATTCTCTGTCTGTGCATGCGAGTTCCATCTCCTATTCCCTGATGAGAAAGACATTTTTAACAAATTGATAAGACGGAATTTTCCCATACAGCTGCTATCAGGCAATCGGAGCACCGCATGGCATGTTAGAAATTAAAAAAACGTGTTTACGCTCTTTCTAACTTGGACTAGCCCTCAAGTTCCTCCTCCCTTCTCGTCTCAGGGTCAGGGCCAGAGAAACGTCTCCCAGGCTACAGCACTCGTGTTGCTGTAGCAAATGCCAGATGCAGCCCCGTGGCCGGGGTTTGGTCCGTTTGCACGCCTACCTTAACTGACGGGCAGTTTCAGCGAAGCAGAAAAAACAGTAGCGGAAGGAACGAAAAACAAGCCATTGTATCAAATATCAATAACAAGCTCGCAAAACCCACATGCTGTATCTTATTTGTGTATTGCCTTGCACACGTTGAGGAGCAATCAGTAAAGTGTGATTTTCCTGAGACAGACTGAAAATATCCGAGGGCTGGGCTTGCAATGGCAAAGCATGCTCATGCTGGGGGTCGTATGGGAGGGTTTTCCTGTGGGAAAGAAGCCAGGGGCAAAGGGGAATTCACTGCTTGCTAACATACCACCCCATGAAACACTTAAGACTCCCAAAGGGTGGAAGAGGAGATTTAGGTTTGGGCAAGCGGTAAGGTCATAGGATAATTGCATAATTAACGGAGGGGTTCCTGCCGTTTAACTCCACGTGCGGTAAGCTTTCGGTTCTCCGTGGTGTCGGGAGCAGCCAGGGCTTTCCAAGGGCGGGCAGCACGGGGCAGGAGGCAGCAGGCCACTTCTGTCAACAACGTGCTGCTACGGGCGGGCAGCGCGGGCCAGATCAAGGACCTCTTCCTGCCATTGTTATCCCTGCAGCCCTGGAATTTCGTCCAAATGGATTTGACCCCTCGCTAAACGGCCCGTGCATACTTCCCTGATTAGGGTATTCCTGTGCGAGGAGATGATGGAGCAGGGGAGCGGAGGTGGAAGGAGAGCGGCTTGCTCCATCCCTGCCAAAGCGACATGAGCGTGCTGCTGCGCGCCGGACTCGGGGCTGGGCACGCGGCTTTGGGGAGTAACAGCTCGCCCATCCGATGGGGAGCGGATCTGTGCACCTCGGGTGCGCTCCACCAGCAGTGCCTGCTGAAGGGGAGAGAAAATAACGCAAAGGATGCAGTTCTTCACCCAGCTTGCATTTGCTTGCAAAAGAAATTTAGTAGGTGCCATTTGTGCCCTGTGCTTTAGGAAGTGTTATTATTTCAAATTTTCAAGCCTGAAATGCATCATACTTTTCTGCAGTGCAGCTATCAGTCTGCCGTAATGCCTCGCCATGCTTGCATGTAGTTCTTACTTCTGCACATACTGAATATTGATTTTGCACAGCATTCCCCTGCGCAAGCACTGGCCTTGGTTTCTGCCTGGGAGAAACACTCTCTTTGCAGGAGAGCCGATTCTTTTTTGTATTTTTTTTTTTTTAATATTTTCTATCCATAGGGTGATTTTCATAACAGTTCACTGCCACTAAACCTGTGACATCTCAGATGATGCTCCAGTTCCGCACCACAAGAATACACCTGAGTGGTATTTGCCTTGCGATTTGATGGGTATAGCTACTCCAAGGATGACTGCTGTTTTTATCTTTTTCTGATCCTCACACTCCTAAAAAGTTCTGTCCTGTTCTCAAACCTCTCCATCTGTTTTTCCCCTCATATTTATACCAGAGTATGCCCTGCTAAAATTCCCCTTACCTTACTAGACCTCAAAACGTATGACAACATTTCATACAACACAGAATAATCACCAATTAGTATTACAATCTGCCACCAGCTGCTCCACTTTGTCATTCTCCATTCTATTCCCCCAGCCTTCCTAGAAGAGAAACTTCACAATTTCTTCCATGACAAGGCTGCTGATGTCCAAGAACAGGTCACTGCCACCACTTCAACCCCTGTCACCCAATCAATCCCTCTGCCCATTCACAAAAGTATTTCTAAAAGCCAAATATTGAAGAAAGCACTTGAATTTGAATCCAAGTTTTGCCTTTGTAACTGGTTCTCAATTTCTACTCCAGGGCATCCCTTTGTACCCTGGAGTGGTTGGAAACATGAGGACCACCTCTCTTCTGTCATTCAAAATTTCCAGGCCTGTCTTAAACAGATTGAATTAACAGGAAGCCTTCCTATCTCTTTTTTCTCTCCTTTCCTCCTCCTCCATCCTAGACTTGAGTCCCTAGCAGATGCCAATCACCCACCCCCTACAAAAAGCCATATTCCCGCCTCCTTCCCCTCAGGACCTCCCAAAAGCTCTGTTCCTCTTTGTTCTCCTGTTCCAAATTTCTCCTCAGAGACAGACATGGAAACTTTATAAAACATTATTAACCCTAGATAATGAAGATTTATTCAGGAAAAGGTCCATAGTTTGCCATATATTAATAGAGTTTTTGGTATCCCAGGGCCACGGCTTCCTTGTAGCTTTAAGCAAGAATGAATGTCAGAGGATAATAATCAGAAATTCTGTTTCAGCAGGTTGACCTTCCTCCTAAGAGGATATTAAACAATCTTCTGTTTGAACAGATCTCCAGGTATTTTGAGTAGGAATTTCAGTTGGGTGTCAGCATAACTTTATCTGAAGTTAATGGGATCATGTCAGTTTAAGTCTGGAGTTGCCAACCTGGCATAATGTAACTCTGTATTGTGGCTCTTTCATCTCAGAAAATTTAAATATCCCCCAAATATTAAGCAAGCTTAAAAATACATATATACTTTAATACCACATTTACAAGCAGGGAAACTGAGTCTTGAGAAGACAAGACCCGGGTAATCCATGATATCCACTGCTTCTGGATAGGTGCACATGAAAATGCATCTAGACTGGATTTTCAGTATGGTTCAGCACAACAGAAGTCAGGGGAAATGGTTGCCTGACAGTACTTTCGATGGCCAGGTCGTACGCGTCTCATAGTGGATTACCCTCAAATAGAAAAGCACATAAACCAAAAGCTGCTTTTAAAACACATGAAGCTAAAAGACCTGGCCAGAATGCTCCAGACTTATCAGAGGAGGATCTGGGTCTTCTGGCTCCTGGCACAAGACTCTCGTTTCATTCCCTTTGTCTTTACTGGGCTTTGGATCAACGCATGCAAAAAATGTTTCCACTGGGCTTTAACTTTGGCCATCCACTCAACTAGGCATTCCCATACAGTCACTTGCTATTATTATGGTTTTAGTTAGTAAAGGTTACACAGCTATATCTATTGTTTCAGTAAAGTTTTGGCCACAAAGTTCACATGGTCATACTGAGCCGAAAACCGAGGTTATCAAGTAATCAAGCTAAGCACATTTGTTGCAATTACGGCTCCCTATTTGTTTTATTCACACACACTCACCTTCCTCTCCTGCCCTCCCTCCTCCCAAGCCCTACTGCCAGCTTACCGGCTCGGAGCAGTATTGTTGCTTTGTTGCGAGCAGCGACCCTGCATCATGTAGACAGCTGAATTAAGTCCTATCGCTGTACCGATCTAAACTGACATTTTGACAGGGGCGACATGGGTGTGCCTTGGCAACGACGTGGCAGTAAATGATGTTACAGCAAAGAGACACCATTTGAATGGACAAAGCACATTGTTTGTAGCTGTGCTGCATTGAGTTCAACCTCAAGTCAGCCTGCTCTTAGCCAGTGGATTCAAATACCATAATTGATTGAGAGTTCTTCCTGTGCCAAAACAATAATGAGAGATAAAAAGGGATTTGGACATTCTTCCCCTTTCACTCTCATGCAGACTCTAAAGAAACAAACTGCTTCATCACACATGGATGCAATCAGGTATTTTGAAATCACAGTGCACGTGGAAGACTGAAGTTGTGGAACAAATCCTGTTCTTAGTTGCACTGGCAGTAGTCACGTGTAAACTACATCAAAATTTTGGCCCCTGTAATTTAACAGAACTTTCATCTTCTACTGGTAAAAAAGGTTATGTCTGATAATCTACATAAAGTGATTATTACCTGATACAGCACTCCACATGCCTGTTTTCTTACTTACGTTTCACCCATCTTGGACTGTGTCACTGAGTGAGTTCATTTTGCTTTTATATTCAGTCTGTCATTTTTTGGTTCTTAGGAATTAGCATGAGGTAGTTATGTTTGGATCACTGTGATGAATGCTGATATTCAAAATTTGCAGTAGGCTAGCTTAAAATGGCTTATTAATTAATTTAATTCAGTACCTGGAAACTCTTAAATAGATAGTCTTACCTATTTAAGCCTCGCTTGGTTCAGTTTAATTATGCCTCTTAGAGATTCGGCTTACTCGTAAGTGTAGTTTGCCACCCCACTCTGCTTTTCACTGTCTTTAAATGCCATGTTGAAAAACCATGACATTAAGAGTACTTCAGCTGGGGTTCTTTTTGTTTGTGTTCTGCCCAGTGACTCATTAAGTCCTATGCTTTTCTCAGAAGCAAAAAGACGACTAGAATCTCTTTCTGCCTTCTGTGCTCTATTTCTGAAAAGTCAGATTTTCTCGTAGTCAAGTGACGCTAGAACAGTGTAGCCTAAACCAAGCTGCCGCCATGATTCACAGCAAAAAAACCCACCAACCTAGGGGCTTGTAACATAGCTACCCTACTCCATAAAAACAGCCTGGTACACAGCCCGCAATCAGCTCTCGTGCCTGCACAGTCAAGGATGTGTAAGCCCGCGTTTGACCTCGGTCTAGCGACAGGCTAAGACTGCACGCGTGGTGAGGTGCTCAGGTGACACGGGGCAGCTGTTACAGCCCTCGAGCGTCTCTGGAAGGGGACCAAACCAGGCGACCCAAAGGCGCTACGCAGAGAGTGCTGGTGTCTTCCTGGAACAGGAGCTGCTTCCCAGAGACCGGCTTTTGCTCTTTAACTTCCCCCACTAGTTTATTCCTCAACAGCTTCTCCATACACAGGAGCCTTAAGTAGCTCTTCTCGAGCTCTTCAGCCTGAGAGAAAAGGCTGCCAGCTATCCTCAAATCCAGCAGCGATCCCTTCATCAAAACCTGTTTAACACGAGGTTTATCCATGGGCCGCACATGACTGTTGTTAGCAGAACGCTTCCTGCCTCTAGCGGAATGGTTACCTTCTTTTTCATAAATACAGCCACAGAAAAATCACATTCAGATTAATTAAACGGTAAGATTTATCCTTTTCTCAAGAATTAAAGGGTTTCAAATACGGTGGCGAAATCAGACTTTTCTAGATCTCAGAACAAATGAAGCCAAGTCCTTGGAGACAACTATTCTTGGAATCCCCCAAAAAACATTAAGGAGAAAGATGTAGGCAATTCTCTGATAAGAGATCAGAGGTCAGATCTGATAGAGCAAATGGATAGTTTTTGTTTTTTCTCAAAAAATAAGGGGGGCAATCTGTTCAGGATTGCTCAAAAAATTTGTGCAAGAACTAACTTCAGAAACAGAATGGTAATTAGTATCCCTCTTCTCAAGCATCTGTTTTGCTTTCCTAGGTAATGTATTTTTAAGCTAATGAAAGTTTTCCTGTGATTACTTACCCATAATGATGAAGATTTTTCCTCCTCAAATGCAAATAAGCAGCAGTACCATTTTAGAGCAGTAGGTATCAAACCATATGGCGACTTGCACCTGGAATTTAACAGTTCATAAATTAAGAAAAAATATTATTTATTCTTACTAAAACCAAATTTAAATACTCCTTTTATTATACCTACTTTTTTAATTCCCTCCCTGACTTTCGTACTAATAAAGGCTGTATCTAAACCAGGCAGCCGATGGAAACGCAAAGTACATTCAGAACCAAGTCACAGTGGGAAATATCAACCATATTTAATTTGACTCTCTGTGAGAGAAACACCTAGTTTGCCTGTCCCGAGCAACTTTTTGTGTTTCTTTGAGAGCACAGAACAGTTTGCATTTTGTTAAAACTGGTGCCCCTAACAGAAAGAAATGAGTGCTACTCGCCGAGCACGATTTCTAATACAATTCGTCTGTCACTGTATCCAATTCGTATCACAATGAAAAATGAGTGGCATGGATTAGTTTTGCACTGGAGACTTCTCGCTAGCTATTTCATTCCAGTGCTCTGAAAGTGCTCGTAATTAAAATCTGACAGACACAAGGAATTACTTAACATTAGGCTCACACAAGACAGAGCTCCTGAGAAAGGCCAGAACAGCAGACACTCCCGTTTCAGGCTTCTTTTGCTTCCCAACGAACAGTGACAAGAGCACGTTATCGCGCGAGTACCATTTATTTAATGAATCCAGCCTCCGGTTCGGTCTGCCTTGGCACGAGGCGCCCGGCCACTGCCAGGCTGCGTAGCACAGCGGGAGGCGATACAGGAGGCAGATGCTCCCACCCCGCCAGCTGCTTAGCCCAAGGGTACACCACCGCTGAAATACAGGCGATAAAAGATCATGTCCACCTTCTGCCCCTTCCGGCGATGACCCTTGCGAGACTAGGTCCTGTTCATTTTCTGTTCAGCTGGCTTGCTATTACACACTTAGCAAGCATAAGAAAGGGGCAACAGTTTAAAGCCTTGGAAAGGTCTTTTGGTTGGTTGGTTTAGTTCCCCCTCCTCCCCCCAAGAATAGCACTCTCCTTCTGCCTCTGCCATTGAGTTTCTCCATCTCTTCCTTAAATGCCAGCCACAGGGTAAGAAAGCAGTATAACGGAGAGAGATTTGGAAGTTCCTACAAACCAAACCCTTTTGCTAAATCTGTCTCTGCATTCCCAGTTTCTATGAGTACGTGGCGAGACCAACACGAGGACGAAGAGACATCTAGAAAGCACAACGTTGCTTCACAGCCTTTGAGTTAGCTTTCCAATTCTTTTCTTTTTCCTTGTGTGAAAGAGTTCAATGAACCTAAAAGAGCATTTCTTATCAGAAATTTTAAGAAGTGCTTAAAAAAAAAACCACAGTGGCATAAGGACAGGAATCAGAACTCTGTGTAATGGATACAAAAATACTTTTAACACTGGAGCTGGTGACATAAACTTACTTTTTATTCCACAACTTGCCTTTGCTTTCTTCCCTTACGATCTCCTGTGTGTCGTACGTATTCATGGTACCCTTCCAGCGGAGAGGTTGCAGCGGCAGCACGGACAGCAGCCCTCGCCTGCAACAAAGTGAGCTTTTATTTACGCCATGAATACCCTATGCCACTTAAAGACGCCAAGTTGTTTGGTTGTGTGTTTTGGTTTTTTTAAGGGATATGTGTTTTAGGAAACACGTTTGCTTGCTCAAAATGCAAAGCAACTTCATAGTGTCTCACAGCGAGGAAATATAACTAATTGTCATCTTTTTAAAAGTGACAACTGGCACGTGAGTTGCAATAGTGCCTCACACAGTACAATTGCTGGTACTTCAAAAGGTGACTGTAAGCATGGATGTCTAAAAGGCACCCTGCTGTCTGCATGCTATTTGAAAGTTACTGTGGGTTTGTGTGATTTTTTTTCTTTTTTTTTTTAAAAAAGCTTTTATCTTCTCTGTGAAAGCAACAGTTTGACTGTAGAGCAGAGCTTGGCAGGCAATCTAGCTTACCAGTGACAAAACTGTGGTCTCTTATAGCGTCTGATATCAGAAAAGAGCAAAGAAAACAGAGATAAATTCTGAGCATTATAAAAACACCTAATTCTAAAATCCTATGGCTCTTTGTGAAGACACAGCTATGCAAGAGAGAAGCAGACAATGAATTTCTACTAAATATTTTTTTACTGAAATTTCCTCAGGCAACGTATCTAGATTGTCCACTGTCACCTCGAACAGGTTCATAGGATCATGGGTTAACCCAGGTTGGAAGGAACCTAAGGAGATCATCCAGAGCCCAACCTCCTGCTAAAGCGCAGGCAGCTATGAACATGAGGGTTTTATAAACAAAAATAATTGAGAGATGCTGTTTTTGTCTTAAACACCACAACTAGAAAGCAGCCTCCTTCTCATCAAGTTTTCAAAACAATTACATCTCAATATTTTTTTTTTCCCGATTTTTAAATACAAAGGTATTTATTTAAAGATGACAGAACATGAAGTTTTCCCATCATCCAGTACCCAGGGAGGAAGGCAGGGAAAGACAGACCTCTCTTGGTAAATAGATACATTAGCACATAAAAGAGGGGACATGTGGTGGCAACGGGAATGCCGACATCTGACTTGTACCAGTTAACTGCAGGGAAAACAGGTAAAAACTGCTATTGCCTTCAACGGAGTCATGGTTTTACCATGCGGAATTACAATGATGTAAGCCCAGACTAAGTGAGCTTATAACCAATCTTTTAAATCTAGTCAAGAAAGTGAGCTCATAATGAATCTTTTAAATCTAGTCAAGAGAGGTCTTGGGGAGAGGTAGTTTAACGGTAATTATAGTTTAGCTGAGACAGTATTATGAACAAGTAGCAGAATAACTCAGAGGAAAAAAAAAAAAAGAAAAAAACACACAAAAAAAACCCCAAACAAAATGAAAACCATTCCCCTCCTTGCAATCCAAACCTTCCTCAAACCAAAATCTTTACTTGCAGGTGTGACTTTGTTCAACATGCTGCTGTTCACGTGTAGCAAACTTGACTTGAAGCCCAGGAGAGCTCAAGAGCTCCTAGGAAAGAAAGCAGCTCAACAACAGAGTAATAAAAAGCTAAGAAAGTCCACATCATGTGCTGAGCTCTGAACAAAACGTCTACTCAGGGAGTGAGCAAATGCGCAGCGTGATGAAGGAGGAAGTCGCTAAGGACGGACAAGCTCCAAATCGAATTGTTACTGGGGATTCTCAGGTGCCTATGAAAAAATAATTACAGCAAAGGAAAATATAAGAAAACATCAGAAAAAAAGACTGTTCTTATGGCCTAGGGGATGTGGAACAGTCTCCCTAGCGAAGAGCAGTGCCTCATTTTGAGTCACTTTATGATTGATGTAACAAAGCTTTGGAAAATACACCTCCTAAAAAAACAGAATTGCATTGGCAAGGGGAAAGACATGGTGATCCAAAGGGTCTTTTCTATCTCTAATTACCATGACCTCAGCTGGACATGCCCAAAAACTTTTAGAGAAGAATGTGTGTTAACACTTACATGAGGACATGGGCCCCTGGGGAGATGAATGTGTAATGGCTCCAGCAAAGAAACATCATCTAACCGGTCAGGAATGAAAAGATATTGTACACAGAGCCAGTATTAGTCCAGTTGGGCAATTTCTTATCTTTTTTTTTTTTTTAAATTACCATCAGCAGTCTCCCAGTGTAAACCAGGTCATCGATTTCAACTAGGTTTTCTATCCCAGTCAGCAATGAACCTCCCAGATTTCAAATATTTTTAAAGTTCAGATTAACAGTTGAATTCAGCAATAATAAAATTTTAAAAATTTGTATCATTACCAGATAAGCACACATTCATTTTGGGAAGAAATTGCAGCATGTTTCAGATATTCTCCTCATTGAGTATGCCTGCCCTTCAAAAAAAAAAAAAATCAATGACTGTAGTACTAATTAGGGCCGATTGAACTCCTATTGTTAACAGTACTTAAATCAAAAAGAAATTTTCAAGCAACATTGTAAATATTTGTATGCTGTCTGCTGGAAAGTTTTTAGCCGCAAAAAAAGCTTTTGGTAAAAATATTTCCATTTTTGCTTAGTTTTCAAATAACGAAGAATTTTTTTTTGAAATATAAAACTGTTACCAAAGGTTTGCAGCAACATTAAAGGCAAGTTTTTTTGTTTACAGCTTTCTATTCAACAGGCACATAAAAATGTCATAAGAGATTAAAAAAAACAAACTTCAAACCACATCCATTAAACGCTTCCTGAGAGGGAAAAGGAATTACTGACATTTTTATTGTTTTATTTTTAATAAGAAGAAAGCACAGCGGCTTTGTTTCAATAGCAGGTTCTGAGGACTTGTCAGAACAAACATTACTAAGTACTAAAGTGATGATAGTTGACTGCAATTAGATTCAGCGTTCCTACCCGAGGAGCTTACTGTATAATCAACATAAACCTATGTGGTTAAACCGAATCAAAGGATTAACACAAAAATCAGCATGGGAGCGTATAACCGTGTCAGACCATAGGCATACTACATCCCTGGCTTCTAGTATCCGAGGCAAAGAGATGGGAATATCATCAAGAACAGAGTTATTGAGAAAGCTGGAGGGGCACCCCCAGACACAGCTTGACACGGAGTGACAGCAGGATGCCCTCTACGCCTGAAGTCGGGGAAAGATTTTTGCAGCTTTAAGGTCTTTCCCACCCCCAAAACTGCCCACCTCCATCAAGGTGGCATTCAGCTCTAAAACGTACCGAGACTGAAAGGACTGCAAAAGCACCTACCTGAGGACATAAGCCTCTGGCTCTCGGTGTCAGCTTTGTCAGTGCTGAAGATAAATATCTGAGGAGAACAAAATTTACAGGTTGGGATTTCTCTAGTGTTAAAACGATAAGGGAAAACACGCCTGCTTGATGCTCCACAGTGATACGACTTTTTTTTTTTAGTCACTAATAATGTTCAAATTGCCTTAAAAGCCATGATGGGAAAAGACTGCGTTTAAAAGAAAGATCAGGGTATGAACTTCTACCCAATCTCTGAGGGAGGTGGAGATTTTTTATTATCACCATCATCACTTTGTTATTGTCTTGAGCTTAGCCTTAACAACAAGAGCTATTTTTGAAACCGAAACATGAGTGAAAAATGCTTGGGTAGCGAGCCAAGGTTTCCTAGGGCACTGTTCCTTAGCTGGGTTTTTAAACACTTGAACAAATAATTGGTTTTTAACTTTTTTTTTTTTTTTTTTTAAAAAAAAGCAGCAATACATACTGTTAGCTGCAGGGCAACGCTCCTCGATAAGGCTGGACCACAGCTGGGGGGAGATGCACATTTGCAGCTGAAGGTGGGCCGGGCATCCCCAGCTCCAGCACGAGGAGCCGCGCACCTTTGGCACCCTGCGGAGGAAACGCAGCCCTGCCAGAGGCACCTTGTTTCTGTGCCTCAGGACACTCCTCGCCCTCCAGGCGAGTGAACGGGCTGCGGTCAGAGACCTGCCCAACTCTGCTCTTCTAGGGTCACTAAGTACTTAACAGCACCTCTAACCCCAGACACGCAGCCCAAGTAGGGGTGCTCCCCGTAGCAGTGCAATAGATGGAATACAATCCTCCTTTCCTCTCTTCCCCTAAGAGACCCTTCACAACTCTATGATCTGGAGCTTGTGCTTTACATTGGCCAGTCTATACCCACTAAAAGCACGATATTTTTTTTTTTCCTAAAGTCTCCATAGGTCTATATGCTGCAGGGACTTCATGCGTACATGCATATGCATAAGTATTCTGAAAATCACCGTACACATGCATACGATCCCTGCAGACTGGGTTTCCATACAAGCAATGCTCTTCTAAAATGTAGCTAGACCGTGTTCCTTAAAAACACCAAACTGAGTAGACTGCACAAGATAAATTCCTTGCTGATATGAGTCTAAGTAGGTACTCCGCCTTTAACCCATTGAAAACACCACACATGCAGCTGAATATGCATTTACCCATCTTGCTAAACTGGGAACTGTAAGATTTGCTAGGAACTGCTACAAAATAAATCAGGAACTTGTTCCATTTTCTCAATTGGGAACATGCAGTTAAAGTTTGGAATGACAGCTTAATGAATGTAAGATGTAAGAAATGTTTTTCTGTGCCATTATGAAAATTCTCATAGATAAAAAACATATTACAACTGACATTTTCTCTGAGTTGGCTAAGGAAATAAGAGTTTTTCTTATCAGCAGAATATGATTTTTAGAGGGCCATTCCTCTATGTAGAGGAGATAGTGGGCACCTGTTCCCAAAAGTGTAACATAGCTTTACTTGTGTCCTCAATTAAGAAAATTAAGTGTGTATTGGATTAAAAATGTTGTTCTGTAGGGATCTTGCCAAACCTACAAATGTCTTATTGTCTACAGTATTACGATTCAAGAACTGTAAGATGCCTTGACAGTTTGGCAACAAATTCTTAAAGAGGGATGATTTATTTTCTTCCTCTCAAAACTGAATTCTTTTAAAAAAAAAAAAAGGCACCCCCCCACCCTGGCCTCTGCCCAACTGTATGTTGGAAATAAATGTGTTTTGGAAGCTGGGGTTTTATGCGTTGCCCTTTGTGTGCTGCTGGGCTCCTCTGCACCTGTTTCATACTGTACATATTTGGAATTTTTCTGTATTCTTTATCATTTCAAGGACAGGAACATAAACATCTCTGTTTTTCCTGAAATGACTCTGTGTGTGTGTGTGTGTGTGTGTGTATGCATCACAAACTTCCTAGACTCAAATGCTGTTTTCTCCTGCCAGACACCCCTGTGGGTCTTCCTGAACAGCAGGCGCTTTTTCAATAGCAACTTGGAGATATTGAGGGAGAATAGAAGGTCATTTTCTAAGACAGGATGCCAAGAGGACAGGAATTGAATGGTGCTGGCTGGCCACGAGACGCCACGCAAATCAAGAATGCAGTGTGGTCCCCAGGGAAATAGTTCATGAGCCTGGAGTATATGATAAACTTGCAACCAAAGCCTTCTTAGGCAACTGCGATAACAATGTGTCACATTCCAGAGGAGTCAAAAACAAAGGTTGCAAAAGTCCTTGCAAAGCAGCACTCCCTTAGACATCTGCGCTTTCAAGGAAAAGGAAAGATTTGGCAAGTTTTGTCACTTCTGGCTATTTTCTGAAAACAAACCAGAACAGTTTAGGGTTAGTCCGTCTCAAAACCCCTGAGTAAATGACAGCAGAAAGTAGCTGTAAGAATCTTTAACCTTCAACAGGTTAAAAAATTAAATATGCATATGCACCCATAACATATTGAAAATAAAGTAAATGCCACATTAAGGAGGTGGTAAACACGTTTCCATAGCATGTTACAAATAACTACTTGTCTGAATGTAGTGTTAACCACCAGCTAGGAAGATTAAATCCATCTTTTCAAATTGGCTTTCTTACCCTTTTCATTTAGGCATCGTACTACTTGCATAGATAAGTAGTCACTTCGTTGCTGCTGCTAAATTGAGCATAAACAGTCCGAGATGCTTACTGCTTCTATTATTTGCCATTGTTCAGTGACTAGTCTGTGCAAACAAACAGATCAGGAAATAACTGCAGCGAGTATTTGTTACTCCCTGTTAATTATTGATGCCGGCTGACTGCCCAAGTCCCATAGGCTGCGGGAGAGGGGGCCAAGGAACGGGAGACCAAACAAAACACCCTTGGCTAAGGTGACAGACAAAATCCTGCCACGCACGTATGAAGTATGTGATGCAGCACGAGATTTCGCAGGAGAAGCGTAACTCACGGTGTCCTTCTGAGAACCGAGGAAGGAAAGATCAAGAGTGCCCCAGAATTCAGAAAGCAACTACGGCGCACTTTTGTGAATCACATCAAGCTTACTACCTCACCCTGCTTGCAACCTCGAGGTTTGCTGCTTCTCTCTCAGATCTGAGGCACCCAACAGCTCATTTGCTTCTTTGTTCCAGATATTCCTGCCAATAGCAGTACAAACACCACAGATCTTTGTGGTGTTGCTTTGTAAAAATTCTTTGATATCATCAAAGATCGCTTCTCCTTAGCAGAGTATCACAGTGCACCTCACAACACACCACTTCGACAGCGGGATAAAGGCCTTCATGCCAAGGCCTAAAGCCGGAGATGATGAGCTGAATTGTAAGCAAAAGAAAAAAAAAAAAGAGCATAAGTGCAGAAAAAAAATAGTTTGGGAAAAAAACACCCAAATTATTCCACTCCAGGTAGGAAAGCAGTATACCAAAAAAGAAAGTGCCAGGAAGACTGCCAAGACAACAGCTGAGCTATCTGTATCAAGGCTTTGTCTTTCAGAGGAACCCCCCAAGAATTAGTAGAGCTGTTAAGTAAGGCTAAGGTAGACACTGCCTCCTTACTTCTCAAAGGCATCCAGAATTTATGTATGGGTGAGTACAACACACACATCCACAGCAGAAAACGACGACCAAGAGAGCCTCTAGAAAAGGATCGGCTGTGCAAGGGTGTAACACCAGATGACCAGAAAACCGTCAAGGTTCAAATACAGGTAGGTGTCCTGTACTATAACTTCCATTTCTGTCACTGTTTCTTAAGGCATCTTTTTGCCTGGCTGTCAGTATTGCTGTTTATGCAATGCTCTATTCCTAACTCCAATTACATGACAACCTCGCACAGACCTCAGAAGGCACTGTTTAGACCACCATATTTTAAAAATTAAATAAAGATTAACAAGTTACTAGTCATTCGCATCTTGCAAGGACCGAAAATTATCCTCAAGCACTCCAGCAGCTTCTAATTAAGAATCCAGAAAGTGTCAACCTGATCAGAGAAAGTGCTAAAAAGCTGTTTAACAAGTGCAATTTGCCTGCATAACTGTCTCCTGAAGGAAAACCCCAAGGTTGCCATTAATTTTACTGTTTTCAGAAGTGCATTTAAGAGAATCAGC
Organism: Phoenicopterus ruber ruber; assembly: GCA_009819775.1. Taxonomy (NCBI): domain Eukaryota; kingdom Metazoa; phylum Chordata; class Aves; order Phoenicopteriformes; family Phoenicopteridae; genus Phoenicopterus; species Phoenicopterus ruber. Next base: position 73,278,265 of record CM020216.1, read on the forward strand.
CCTTTGCTTCACTGGTAATCCACATACTGACAAAGCTTTCCCCTTCTCCTCTGCCTCCCATCTGTGCTTCTGAAGAAACGCAGAGTCATAGAAATAAAGAAAAGTTGTGATGTCAGTCATCCACTTCCATAGACTGTTCCTTCCCTTCCTCCCGAATAACGTCTGCTCGCTGTAGTATGCCCACTCTGGACAGACAGAAAAAGCTGTCGGTCCAATGGACAGTTAGGAGCACTACATGGTTTGGGAAGTCAGGACATTTTGTTGTTCCCATCACCAAAGAACAGGTGGCCCTTGGTAGTACCTGAGCTGTGCAAGAGTCCCAGGTCACCTTCCCTCCGTCCCATGCCTGCTCCACAACTCCTGGGCGCTCGGCTGGTTTTCCACCAAAGTGCAAATCTCCAGCTCACTCTTTCTCTCCGAGTCCCACACACACCAGAGAGGAGTATGAATCCTGGGTTTGGATTTGCAGCCTGAATTTTCCCCAGCATTCAGTGTTGCTCAGATTTAATCTTCCAGATCAGACGCGGCAGTAGAGATTAATACATTTGGGAAAAACAAGAATAGCACACCCGAATGGTGATACAAGGCCTGCAAACAAGAAATAGATCTATTTTGTATGCAGGTACCAGTTATAGCTGAATGTATGTAATCAACACAAACCTATTACAGATCTGACTCTTGGTTTCTACTTCCTCATACTCAAAACACTCCTACACAATTATTTCCTATATGATTCTTTCCTTCCTATGCTCCCCAGCCACTGCCCTTCCTGGTAGTGCGCCAGTTTTGCTATTGTTCAAAGGTGAAAAACAAAACCTATCCTGGGAACTCACTCTGGCAAAGCTTAATTTAAAATGATTAATTAAAGGAGAGTGAAACAGCCCAGTACAGGGCCCTCCAAGCAGGGCCGGTAGCCCTGATACGGCGCAGAAAGCCACATGCATGGCCGTTCTTTCCACTTGCTTCACGGTGATAGAGCTGACAGTCCTGCACATACAGAAAGCTGATCACATTCAAGAAAGTTAAAAATATGCACTGACACTCATGATTAACTTCTAGGCAAGTAATAATGAGGTTGCCACGAGGATGCTGCGGGGTTTGAGAGTAAAAAGGGGGGTGAGCCATTCAGTCATGAATGGGAGCGATGCTTCCCTCCCACATAGCTTCAACACACAGCTAAAGATTTTCTCCATTTATACAAGTTGTGAAACAATTTGACTAGGCATCTAGGTTGCCCAGGGGCAACCTACAGCTTCCGTAAAGCCGCTTACAAAATGAAGCTGAATAATGAAGCTCTGATTATTTGTACCAGCTGGAGACCTGCTCCCCCAAGGATCATTGGCACTCTTAAAAATTTCACTGTCAAAATTCCACACTTCCCTTTTCAACTTACAAGATCAATGCCCTGGTGCTTTGTTTTATCATAATTGTTTTCTAAGAAAATAAGCAGCCACTATATGGAAGTGAATTAGCCTTCATTCAAAACATGTTTTGCAAAAGGTTTGATTTCATTCAGTGCCAACCAGAAGACAGACAGTGATCTTATTTATGAAGGCTAGATCTATTGTCTAGGTTTAATTAGCTGATTAGTAGACTTCCCATTTCTGTTATTGCAGATCTTTAATTCTTTTCCTAACATGATGTGCTTTAAAAAATGTTTTCCAAAGAAAGCAGAAGACACTTCTAGTCGTCCTAATTGTTCAGGAAATTAAAACATGCCAACTTTTTTTTCAGCTAATTAGCTTGAAATACCATGTTTCTCGCTGCTAGAACTGACCTGTAACATCTCGCTCTCTCTCCCTCCCCCTCTAAACCACCAACTGCTCATTTGCTTCCTTTTACCGTCCTACATCACTCAGCAACTTTTTCCACAGGATATTTCCTCTCACCAGTCGTTCACTTGCCCGTAAGAAAACATATCCTAATGGATGCATTGAGCTTTCTTCTCTCCAGATATCGACACGGCATACCGCTGCGGATGGCAGAAGTCGCTCCTGGAGGAGCAGAAGGTGCTGCTTCACGTAGGCAAAGGGGAGCAGGGGTGTGCAACACGCCACCGCACTGCAGGCACAGGTAGGCAGGGCGCGGAACAACTACTACGTTTTCACTGGATTCTTTAAAAATATTGTAATCAGGGTGGGGGCAGGAGGTGAAAAGTTTTAGGACTTTGTCATCACTGCTTTAGCCAGTAATTAATGTGATCAAACACTTTTTGGAAGTCATCTGGGTCTTTAGATACTTCTGTCAGCACCATACAGGACCCATCAATTAAGTCTTCCACATGCTGACCTTTAACACACCCATTTTAGAGGCCGGTTTTAACAACACTTGTCTACACATAATCTAGGTTAACCATTCCCACCTAACGGTGTGTGTGGACCCTCTCACTTCAGAATTAATTACTTTTTCACCTTAGTTTCATATGGAAAACATCCATAGCAAGCCAGGCCCTACACATCTTACCTTGCAAGCCCCTCTGTTTTTTGGATGTGTTTGAGATTGCGCCTGTCCATATGCGATTCGTTTACGTAGCCATTGCACATGGTATGTTTTATCCTTCATCAGAGTCTGAACTGCTATCACAAGACTAATGATTTAAAACTAAACAACTGACCCCTTCTTTTGACATTGGATCAATGCACCCATGAAGCGTGCAGCCACAAAGAATTACGGGTGAAATGCATTTACTAACGTATGATCTGCTTTTACTGCTGCTTCAGTGAACACGGAGTGCTTGCTTACAAAAGTCAGTGACGTGAAACATCTATCCAAAGTTTTTTCTATGAAAATAAATCAGAACATGTTTAAAATAATAGTAATTCTCCTGAAGGGCTTACAAATACTGCTCAGTACTGAGATAGGGAACACTCACTCTACCCATAAATCACAGATCCCACAGAAAATAGCAATAAGACTTCTTCATATTCTCCTTCAGCCCTTCTCTCATGATACCACTTCCCTGGGAAAGCGATGAACACTTACAGGAAGAAAAGCGTTCTCCTGCTAAGCCTGTTCAATACACGTCATCGTTCAGAACATACTAAGCTTGTTATGGTGGCATTTGCAATATGAACAGTCATCTGCAAAGATGAAATAATCAATAGTTTTCAAGATACATCTTGGATTATTGAAAAGTTTTGCAGTGGCATGAGTGTCTGGGGTTTTTTGTTGTGTGTGGTTTTGGGTTGTTTTGGGTTTTTTTTTTGTCTCCCCTTTTTTTCTTTTTAAGTGTCTTTTGGCTTAGGAAAAATGTACCAGGAATTTTAGAATATGCATCTCATCAAAAGTAAATTTAAAACACTGTATATTTGCTAATTAAAGCTGTGGTAGTGCTCATCTAGCTAAGGAATATTGTTAACTTAAGCTATTATCCTAGAATTGCTGTTTTCTAGAATAACCCCAGGTCTCAGAATAAAAGATAAGACTACACCAGTACGTCTTTTCCCCTTTCTCCATTCTAGCTGCAACACAAAGTCCTCATGGCAGAAAAGCAAATGAACAACAATGTCCTGTAAAGTAGACACCCTTGCAAAAATCTGGCGCATCTTCAGCTTGAATTTCCCTACCGCTCCCTAAGAGATTGCTTTTCCTAGAGTACCAAGGAACAAAGAGAAGGGGAGATTTTACTATTGTATGGCTGTATGATTCCCCTTGCTCCTAAAACCCGAGAACCACATTCTCTGGACCGATGTGCTTTTGTCAGTTACCACGTTTCTCTTGTATAGCTAAAAGGAGTCATAAATGCGTTCAGTCAGACAGCTACTGCATGTCCTTAGAGCACTGGGAAAGATTCCCATGGGTAGGGAGCAAACAATAATTTTGCTTGCCCCTAGTATAATCGTGTTTTTTTCTTTTAATTCATACTTTTCATAGATTTTATTTTAAAAAGTTGTTTTTAGGCTGCTTAATTTCTATCTCAAGCTGCATGAAGGAAAAGCTCTCTTTTCCATAGCTCATTTAAGGAATCCAGTCAATAAGATGCAGCCAAAAGCAAATCTTGTAGAAGAGGAATATTTGACAGCGCTTATGCGTAACATCGTATTTATAATATCAACCATCCCAGGCAGTTCAAGACAAATAATTCTGGGTATTTTGAGGCAAGCTCTATTGCAACTGGGGGACGAGGCGGGAATGATGCAGGGACATGCAAAAGCAGCTGCAATTTCATATCAGAACATAAATCAAACCGTTAAAAAAGGTGTCATCTTAATTAAAAAATGGGAAGTCAGAGAGAGACATCCAGCAGGAATTAAAAGCTATTTGAAATAAAATTACCCTCACTAAGAGGCATGTATTCAGCATAGGTGCCAGCAAACATACAGCATGAATATGACCTGGCAGACTGCTGAAATTTAGAAACCCTTAAAAACCTGTTAAGAGCAATTAAATAGCGTTGTGTGTGTTGCAGGACTGGTACACAGCAGGAATTCCTCCTTGACTTCAGCTTGCGTTATCCTAGTAAGTATATGTAGATATGAGACAGGGCATACCTGGAAGATTTTGCTTTGTATCAAAATACCTCAGCTAACTACAGTAATAAAAAAATACATCCCATATTTTTACTTAATCTCATACTCACTGTAAAAAGTGAATTACAGGAGGCCAGAGGAACCAGAAGAGAGCAAAGATCAGTGCAGGTAGGTAACAGCCTTTCAGAAGAGTGCTGCCGCAAAAAACACGTCAAGAACCTATGGATGAGAAGGCAATAGAGTAGCACCTATTAGTGAATTGAAAGTACTGAGAAGCAAGCTAGCCTTAAAGCTGTTCACACCTAAAGCTTACTTCAGTCTTTTAGGACATGCTATCACTCCCTATGCTGGTTATACAAAGGCAGAGACCATGCAAGCACTGGGGAGATTCAAAACTAACACCAAGTTCACCTTTTGCAGGGCTCTTTTTCAGCATAGGCTAGCAATAAATGTTATGACCTTCCACCCCATCCCCCCCAAATTGTGCATGCTCTTATGTTCTTGAGCTCTCAGTCTTTATTTTCGTATAACCATACAAGCCAAGCAATTCACCCGTGCCCCTATTAAATTACATGTTTGTGAAACTGAGCCTGGAAAGGGAAGTTTCCTGACAATTATAGAAGAGAAGCTGGAAAGATCAATTGATATAACCTGGTCATGACCCATCTATTATTCAGAGGCAGTAATTGGGCAGATAGTGTTACAATCGCTAATACTTTCACACAGGCACAGCACCATCTGCTTCTGCTCTTTTTTGGCATGGGGCTATGCGATGTTCAGTCCCAAGTCTCTAAATTTAGGTATAGGGTGAAATTAGTAGGTTCAACCTTTATGAGCCAAGGGAGACCAGTGTCAAACACTTGGAGGAAGATCAGCAGAAGAGAAGACTGAAGAAGTCAAATACTAGGCTGTACCTTGCAGACATTTGTTTTAAGACCAAATAGCCACTGTATCAAACAGCAAATATACTCTTTAAAGCCTCAAATGCACATTTTTACAGTCAGATAGGGTTCGTGGTTTAGCTAACACTGAGGCTTCCCTAAAGCAGATCATCCCCTTCTCTCAGATGGACATCCAAAGTCAGGGGCAACAATCTCTTGATCAGGCATCGCTGCATATTTTCATACCGATCGCGGTGCTGATGGGCACTGGGTTTTCAGAGGGGGTGTGCTGGACTGTTTGGTCTCAGAAGATGGCTATCAGTACTCATTCCTCCTGCACTTCCAGAACTCGGTCTGACTTTTAGGTACAGACCTGTTTTGCAATAGGTCAGACTATTTAGACTTTGCTTGTTGGTTTTGGTTTTAAATGAAGGCGTTATTTCTTCAAAATTCACAGCTCTACAAGTTTCAGGTTCAACATTGGAACTGTCTGAACTTATTCAATGAATCTTCTACCACTTCTAAGTTAGTATTTTGACAGCAGGAACAATGGCCCATCATGCAATCTCTGGCATTTAATAAATGCTTGCTTTACTCTTTCTGTTTAATTATTAGAGTAATAAATCTCTCCCTTACAATTTATTTAAAGTACCTTTCAAACACATGATCCACACACTACGTTGTACGTGCCCAGAGGCCCCTCAGCAAAGGCAAGAACATTCAACTATTACATTGCAAACTTACCAGAAAACTCACCCCTCCGACCTATGGCAAAGGGCAGAATATTGCTGCTGGTGGTGTTGTTGAAAGTTTACAACAGGGACTCACCGTTTCTTTTTTCAACTGGAAGTTTCCACAGGATATCTCAAAGATGTTTATAGCTCAGATTTTGCAGATTTTGCCCTGTTGAAATAATTAGTTGGATGACTTCAGTTAGCAGAAGCACTCCGAAGACTGTTTAGCCTGGTTGGAGACAAAAAAAACCCAAACCAACAAAACAACAACAAAAATGCCCCAACGAAAACCCCACACCTTTTAAATGCAGAAATCTGAAGTCTTTTTTTATATTATTAACCTACTTGAAATTGGTACTCAGAAGCTGACAAAGTTAAACATAAAGGAGTGACTATCTTACCGATCCCCAAAGGAGTTCACTTTAAATGCAAAGGACTGCCAAAGGCTGGAGTCCTTCCCTACCCCCCCATTTCACTGCAGGATAATACACTGTTATAAAATAAATAAAAGTATCATGAACAAACTTGTCTGCTGTGCTTGTTAATACTATACCATAGCCTATTTCTCAATCACAATATAAATTTTCAGATAGAGAATGCAATGCAAGTGCTGTTATTTCTATTGTGGTAGTGGCAAAAAATTTCAATAAAGACTGGGATTCCACATTAAAAAAAATTGTTTGAAAAAAGCCTCTTCTGCATTCAGTCACCTAGCATTCATCTTGCTGCTTCAAGATAGGGCTGAGGGGTTGGGTTTTTTTTTAAATGTATATACTTTTTTTAAAATGTATATACTTGGCAGTATTAGGTTAACAGTTGGACTCGATGATCTTAAAGATCTCTTCCAACCTAAACGATTCTATGATTTTATACTATATGCTCTACAACACCACATCCTCAAATCACTATGTTTCACTGAAACCAATCTGTCAAAAGGATCACCCAGTCTAGAAAATACTGAGCAGAAAAACGATGATCATCAAGTCCAAGTTACACTAACTGAATGGCTCAAATATCTATTTTTAAGATGCCTTCTGGGAGGTGGAGTCAGGCTTGAAGTCATAAATCTTAAGTATGAAAATGAGTGGCCCAGCCCTGGGCATATGCAATCACTGTGATTATGTGACTGGTTAGGCAGATAAGTGAAACTATGGGGTTTTTTAAATGCTTACAGCAGGAATTTCAGGCACTTTCCTTCTCCACTGTAACAGCTGGTGGAGTTGAAGTTCACTACAGGACGGTTTGGAATCTTTCCTGTGGAAGACGAGATCCTGCAAAATAGCTCTACTTCCAGTGGGAACTGATAAGTTTCTCTCTCAGTTGAGATTTTAATGTTATTTTGACTGATCTGGTTGCTTATGAGGCTGATCTTCCTTAGACCTGCCAGTCAAGGCTCCTTCTGTCCGCAAAGAAATTACTCTGACTGTCATGGTTAGTCCTTTGCAAAGATTAAAAGGCAAAACCCCGTCTTGGCACCAAAGCGTTTCTTCCTCAAGTATCTCCTATCGGAAACAGGAATCTCAAAGTTCTGGAGGTGGAAGGAAGGAGGTATACAAGTTTAACTCACATACCCCCCCCCCAACAACAAACCCCCCCCCCCACCATGTTTTTTGGGAGGTGGGGTGTTTGTTGTTGTTTTTTTTTTTTCCCCTCAGTCTAATGGGCAATCTGTTTAACATCACACAAACTAATCACTATTGCTATCTACAGAATGGCAGAAAAGCAGGATAACATTAAAAAGGGGTTTCTTTATTATGATAGGATGCAATAACAAGCTGAAGGGTGATTGGGTCTATTCTATTTCCCCATCCTAGATCTAGGGAGAAGAAAACTGCAAGAAAGTCTTCGGTACAGCAGTTATTCTGGTAGACACGTCCAGCCAAAGATGCCACCTTGGTAAAGTTGGGTACATAAGACTCAAGAAGGGAATTTGTTAAAACAAAAATGTTCAAAGAACAGTAGGAGGAAATGGTCAGAGCTGTAGTTTGGAAGTTTCTTTTTAGTTTCTAGACTTCTTTCTTTTTGTTCACAATATTTTCGTGTACAGAAAGATGAACAGTGATGTATACACAAACCTGAAAAACTAGAATTTGAGCTTTGTTCACGTTTTAATACCTCCAAAATCTCCGCTTTGGAAATATATTTAATATTTAGGAGCAGAGGAACCTGATCAATTAAAAAGCCAAAGACGACTTCACTTTCCAACACACACAGTGGAATGACAGCAAGCTTTAATGCAATGGCCAGGCGCTGCCAGAGGCGAGCCTAAAGTTTGGCTATGCAAGTCTGAGTCCTGACTCACATTAGCAAACACAGAAAAAAACCACCATCATGTTCTGCAGATTCCTGAAAAAAATCCCAGTTTGTCACTGGATGCCTGTAAAAGGTGCCGAGATAGAGCTGCGCTACACGGAAAGAAAGAAGGTGGACCAAAGAAAGCAGCCACTATAGCAAGTTAAATAGAAGTAAAGTCTCAAGGAGAGATTCCCTTCTGTCCCAGTTTGTTGCCCTCTCTCACTTTTACTGTTTTCTTACCACCTGTCACCAGGCAAAAGTTTTTGCCCTGGATTCCCAAACCAACACACTCTCGCCCTATTCCTTTATTAAAAAAAAAAAAAAAAAGATAAAAAAATTTATCCATTTTCTCTGCAAGTCACATAAAGAGTAAATTTAACATTGAAGTGTTCCAGTTCTGGATTTTCTCATCTGCTCCTGTAGTTTTTATTTTGACTTTTAGAAGTGTTCACATTGTATAGCACAATGTTAAGCGTGCTACCAGCCATAAATAATAAATAATGCCTTGAGTACCAGACATCATAAGCAAAGATAAAGTTGAGAGGAAAAAGATGAGGACGAATAGTTTCAGTCTGCCCTAAGACTTTTTACCTTTGCAGACTTAATATTCAGAAGCAGCATTAAAGCAGGATTATTGCTTTGGTCATTATCTAGAAGTGCAGTGTGGGAGGAAAGGGGGAGAGAAGGGAGGAAGAAGGGAAAGCATGCACAGGCCAACATCACCACCTAGTGACAGAACTTTTGCTTTGCAGGTGGTTTACTTAAATATCAGACAAGTTACTGTGCCAGAGAAATAATCCATCCAATCCTTTTACAATAATAATCCTCTAATGCAAGGACTATGTATTCCTTCAGGATTAGGGAAAAATTCAGAGCATATGACCTGGTGCAGTGAGGTACTTAATACTTGGTTGGTTCTTTTTGTTGATTGTTTTAAAAACAGTCAAGAAAAAAACATTTTCTTGAATTTGTGGAAGATTAATTTGGCAAAGCAGCTGTTCTAATATTCCCTAAACTAACAATTTAGATAACAATAAGTTAAATGTTATTTGAACCTGAACAGTTTTTAAATGAATTGCTTTGGCATTACCCAACAGAGGCAGGAGTTCTCTGAACTGGTGGGACCCTGAAGCACTCAGAATAAGAACTCCGTGAAAGAGGAAGCATTCCTCCTACACGAGGGCCACGGCCCTGGATGTATACATTCGTGCAGCACCTGACTCTGGAGGAGCAAACTATGAAGGTTCCCTAGTATCTGTCTTTAATTCTTCCAGCAGCATACATTATTATTTTCTTCTGTATCTCACTTTCTTTCCCTCCCCAGACAGCACTTCTATCATTCAAAATTGTAAACTCGAGGCATGATCTTTGAGGTGGATATCTACATTTTTATGTTTAGAATAATGAGTCTCTCCTACAGAGAGGACAATCGATTTGAGAACTAGCCTTTCAGATGAAGCTCATGCCATCTACCCTCTCGTTACTGCAGTACCATTTTTCCCCAGCCCTGAGAAATACACCTTTCCTTGCTCCCTCCCTTTCGCACACTACCAAGATCCTTGCCACAACCCAGTGCATCCTAGTCTTGGCCACCCCATCCCTTGCTCTGCTTCTCCACCCCATCTAAGTTCCATGCTTTTGTTTTCAAGGTGTTCCATAGCTTGTGCCACTCAAGCCATCTTATACACTATCAAGGTATTTTCACCCACATCCAATGGGCCTGTCATGTCACTACCCAGCATTAACTTCTCAAACACTACTATGCTTTATCCCTAATCACTCAAGTTACTTAGCTTTGTGATAACAGGATTAATCATGGCTTTAAAAAAATAATTATTTAAACCCTATCATTTTAGCATGCTGAACAATGCTGTCTATTACCTTGTACTTCCCATCCTGTCTTTAGGTGACTGTTTTCTATTGTCTTACACTTAGTTGTAGCCTATTTGGGTTAGGTCCTGTGTGTGCACGCTAGCACAACAGGGGAACAGTCAGAGACTCAAGATCCAGGCTACCCATTCCTAGGAACAGGGTACCTCTCCCAGGTAGTGGCTGAACAACAAACGAAGCAATGGCTCCTACTGAATAGTTAGCGGACAACAAATAACATCTAATTCCTACTAGGAATTGTACTACAAGCAGAAGCTACACCCAGTAAGCTTTTGAAATAGAAGGGCATGCGTTAGCTGCGACTGCTACAGCACTGAAGAGCGAACAAACAGTGCAGGCACTAGAAACGTTCTTTTTTAAGGCAGCATTTTTTTTTTTTTAATAGCACCAGGAACAGTTTAGACAGCTCTAAAGGAAAACGCAACCACTGTACTAAAGTACTGCTCAGCTGCTAGCTAGGCGCTGTGCAAAACAGCTTCATCTGGTTTTGGAATAGTCATGTTGAAATACACTACATATTAAATAGGAAGCTATATGCTCAGACAACTGATTACGCTGGCTCCCCTTCTACTGATAAAATTTTAAGCTGCTATTCTACAACAATGTTTTCATTCAACTTTTAACAATTTTTGTAAAAAAAACAACCCTGCTACTGCCAATATCTATCATGCCTGGAATGTCAGTAATCAGTGTTGTGCTATAACTCGTCAACGCAGTTGGGCTGATACATGCCATAATTAATTTGGACAAAAGGAACATATCTGAAATAAAAATTAGGTCTTCATGCTCTCTGAATAATTTAAACATGCATCCTATTTCACAGTTGAACAAGCTCCACCTACACTATACTTCCGTGCCCAAGCTTTACTAGAAATACTTCAGAGAGAGAAATAACAGGTATTATTTTTAAAAGAGAGGGTAAAAAAACCCCATTATTTACACAAGTATAGCCAGTATGAGAAATCCAACTAAACACAGACATACATATAAAATTCTGTGTTATACATCTATATTTATATCTACATATATGCATGTAGACGTGTTATATAATATATAAAACATTAATGTGGAGTTTTATTCTGGTAACATCCACCTCACTAGGCTAATTAGTTTTGGTACTGAAAAGATGAAATTATTTCTCTTGCGTGTCAGAAAAAGAAACTGATTTAAAAACCTTTCTGTGAAGCAATGTAAGATGCAATGGCTTAACACCATTCCCCAAAACAAAGCTTCTCGGAAAGCAAGAAAGTCTGTTCTTCAGGGGAAAATATGTCTTGAAAAATGTGTTTATTTTTAAGAAGGAAAACAAGCGCCCAAACTAGTTTTGAATGAGCCATTTCAGCGTACTAGACATGGCATTTGGATGTCATTCTTCCCAGAGAGAGGGGGCTCCGGCTTGGGAGCGGGGATGACTTACCTTGGAGCAGCTCTAGCGCTTTCGGCTCCTGCTGTGCCCCTGGTTCCTGACACGGCCACAGCTCTCCCCGTTTTCCACAGACGTTCCTGCAGCGGTACAGGGCAGGCAGCCAGCGAGCACTGCGGCGGTGAGGCATCTGGGCTGCCGTCAGAGGCGGACCCCAAAGGTACCCCGCTGTTCTGCGGAGGCAGTTAGCCCATGCAGGGTACAAAATTAAAGTAGCTACTTGCTTCTGGCAGTTACTCCGAAAGCTTGTACTTTTGCACAATATTGCATTGTACCTTACACATCTTCCTCCAGAGTTTATAATGATAAGAATTCAGGTATTTTGAATCTTTTCCTCCAGATTGATTTCCCTTCTTGTGCCTCCGCTACTTGCAATAAAAGCTCATCTTGAAAGCAACTTTAACTTACAAATTAAAAAAAACCCAATCAAACAAAAAAACCCACCCCAAGTGTACCCAACAAAAAAAACCCTAGAAGACATAACAACCTGGTTTTATACTCTCTAAAGCCCCTTAAGCTCTTCATGAGAAGCTAGCTATTGCAATGCCATCTCTTAAAGCAGTACTTTCAGTCTGCATGGAAGAGATACAGATTTACTGGTGAGTGTTCTCAGACTGATTTAATAAAATATAAAGCAAGTAAAACTATCTTTTATTTAAAATAAGCAATACAAAGCTTACATTGTACTTTGTCAAAATGGCATCTCCAAGAGGTAATGACTAATACGCTCATGGTGAATTAGACTTCCTTAAAAATAAAGCACATATGACAAAAGTAGGAATAAAGAGCATCTATATACCTCAGCAGGTCAACAACCACAAAAAAAACCCCTAGATAAAAACATTTACATCATGGTGACTAAGCATATTTTTCCCACAAAGAGCATTCCATTGTGAGCTGGCTTAACCTGATGATGAACTAAATCAATCTGGTTTTCATTTCTGCAACCAATTTGTTTTCTAAACTATGCATATCCAGTTGCATAAACAAATCCTTATTATAACCTTATTGTAACTAGCCGTTTACATATGTTTCATTGGCTCAGGCATTTTTTTTCCACATGCTAGAATTTGACTATTAGAAACAGAGGCCATAGGTATTAAAATAATGTGTGGAAAAAAATGGAGAAATGAAAGACTCGCCCACAACACCCCTTAGTCTTGTGCCAACATAGGAAAAAACCCCACCCCTCAGTGGGACCTATCTATAAAGTAGAAATTTGCAGGAACACACCACTACAGTCTAGAAGAAAGCACACCACCTAATTATTAATTTTAGCTTTATTTTATGTGTACATTTGTACATTTCAATCAGGTTCACAAAATGTAAATCTTTTGTTACCAGAGTATTTCATACAGAAGTTGACGCATAGCTTTATGATTACTTATTTATAAGCACACGCAATAAGCTATGGAAAGTTTATGAAAATATTTTACAGAAACTTTTAATCAAATAAATGAGCATGAGAAATTGTGTTTGACTTGTAAATTCTGTGTATAAGCTACTACAAAACATTTCCTATCACAAAAAAAAAAGAGATAAAAACTACTTAAAGGCTCTTGAAGTCTTACAATTGGACAAGTGTTCCATGGTGCCTCCATTCTAAAGCATGGAAGTGGAATTGTGCAGAAAAAGGTTTTACTTTAAATAATTGTCCAACTGTTATTGCTGCTTTTCAAAGAACCTGAAAGCATACAGTGAAAACTTAGAACTAAACAAACACCCAAATGGACATATTTAGATCATCACTGCAATTAAAATACAAAAGTTAACTACAAAAGTTTCTCAAAATGCTGTGGTTTTTTTTTTCTATATGTACATAGAGAACTGTACACAAATAGGGAAATAAAAAAGTTGCTTAAAAAGTAAAAGATAATAGTATACAGTATTTACAGCTTAAACATCACCATTGAAGTACTATCTTTTTTTTTTTTTTAATTGGAGCTAAACTGTTACATGAACATGCAGTATATCAACAACTCAAAATGAATACCTTTTTCGCAGTGTAATATAGTCCTGTACAAAACATAAGTCAACTATATGTTAAAATCACTCTTCTCCATCACTGTTCTTGCTATCTTTGAGTTTCATAACAATGCCTAGCTCATGATCCTTTAGCTTAGGTAACTTCATCATGTGAAAGTATGAACGTTTATTTCTAACACAAATTTGCAGAATGCATTCTATCCACAAGACGCTTTATGGAGAGATATTATGCTGCATTGTGTATGATCTATTGTTTAAGTCATGCTTGATGAAAAACAGTATTGGAGGGGCACAATTTTGTCAGTGGACTAATGGACACTAATTTTCCCTTTCCCATTTTTAAAGATTTTCAAATTCCCATTTTCCTTTCCTCCGCCAAATCCAAATGTTTATAATACTGATTGTATTTGTAAAGCTTATAGTACAACTGTTATAGTTATCAATATAGATGTCAAATACTGTAGCCTTTTTCTAACTGTAAAATAGGTATCTATCTTTAGCGGTTTCTGTAAGCATTTCTGAAGAATTATATGCTATTGTATATATTGCCACAGTCAAAAGTTTAGTTACACAAATAACTGGTTATCCTCTAAACCCCCAAAACGCTAAGGACCTTCAAAACTTCATAATCTGTATAAAAGTTAAGTACATTTCAAACAAAGCAAAAACCTCCAGCCAAGTAATTTTAAAAGGTTTTAGATTTTTAGCTCTGATGGCCTCATCAATATACCTTATATTGATGGATAATCCAGAAACAGATTTTACAATGGTGATATCAAGTACCTGAATTAAACTTAAAAAGTTAGATCTAAAATCAAAAGGAATGCCATTTATACCAATCAAGTATTATTTATTTTATTGAAAGTATCTCTTCAGTATTTACTTTTCCTCAGAGTTATTTTTTCAGTTCACAAAAGAAGCACAAAAGGACATACTATCCACTCTTTAACAACTGACAAAAAGTAGAAAAAAGTATGTGTTCCTGAAAGAAAGATCTTTAGATCATTACTTCAGAGTATAATTGTTTTTACACCTGCTATACTGGGAGAATATTCTAAGCAGTAACACATCTTTGCGGACTTTGAGATATCTTTGCGATTACATTTAAACTTAACGCAGAAACTGATTTCAAGTGTAACTCTAGGCACAAGCAAGGGAAACAGCGTGCTGCCAGGGCACAATCTTTCTCACTTACAAGGTATGAAATGGTACGTGCTCAGGTTCAAGTCTACCTTCTGTGACAACTGTGTTTTCACCACAGGATGAGCAGTTAAGTACACTAACTAGTGCAGCCCAGCTGAAGATTTCATTGCTGTTACAGAGTACAGAATACTCTTCCCACTGGCCTTAAAGGTTGTGGTGGTATGACCAAGGTGTGACCAAAAATTTGACTTTCAACCCAACATTAGGTTTTCAGCTGTGTTAAATTCACCTGTACACAAAGAACACTTATTATTCCTTCTGAGGCAACAGCTGAGGATTTAAACAGCCTTTTCACCTTGAGCTGCTCCCAATCTAGAGGTTAAAAAAAATTCAAAAGGTATTCTGTCAATACACTGATGCAGTTGCACGTTGAATTCTGGTAGCACTCAGAGTTATGTTCCAGCACTTGCATATATGTAGCACTCCATTATAATTTATGAACAAAATTCAGAATTTCATTTTATCTCAAATTGCTTGGAATTAGATTAGGTTGCAGTTGTCATCCTAACAACCAATGTCCACATTTTTTCCCCTTAACTGAAATACACATATGATGAAATATGAGCATATTTCCAGAAACAGAAGAGTAACTGAAAAAATTCTCATGTTCACAATTGTTTTTCTAAGCCTTATTAGAGTCATACTTTTTTTTTTTGACCCGATTCATCCACAATTCATTACATCTAGGAATATTTTATCTGAAGAAGAAAATTAATTGCTTATGTGGAATTATACATGTGTGATGTTGAATGGCTACATACAAAACCATGCAGCTTAATATGCTCATGATATAATATTCAGATTTAATGCAGGAAAGGCATTGTTAGAATATGCTTAGTGCATGAAATATATAAATTAAACCAGAAAATAACATTTAAATCAGCTCTTACAGTTATTAGAGCTTAGACTACATTACAGCTTCCACTCAAACAACATTATATATGCCTCCCCACCAACAGAATTCAAATAGAAATTGTAACCAAAATAAATATCAATGTGCAATATGTTGAAGAGGGAACACTATATCCTTTAGAGTAATAAAAACAGCGTACTTCAAAAATAGAAAGCTACATTACACAAAATCAGGACTACTCTCTTTGGTGCATGTTAAACATTCAAATCTGGTTAAATTATTGGTTTCTTTAAAAAACTGTCAACAGCAAATTTCAAATTATATCGCTAATGATGGTACACAGATTAGTTTCATAAACTCAGAATTACCTATGAAATGAAAGACAATAATTATTTAGAGGAATTTTTTTCTGCAATATAGCTGGAGTTTTTGAGTCAGACCAAATTTTTTTGATTATACTGACAAGTTGGAAGCATGTGGAATGTTTAAATCTTTAGCAACAGCAGCTTCTAACAAAGCAGCAGAAGCTTCTTCACATTAAACAGTACATTTGGTATTCCCCCCTCCTCCAAAGATTAAGTTGTGTTGATGTATTATTTGTTCTTTACTAGAAATTAATCATTAACAATGCACAGAACGTGCCTAGTGATACAATGCAGAGACAGGCAGAGCTATTTGAAGATAGCGCTAAAAGATCCTGTGTGGACATCTGCACAACACTGCATTGTCCAAAGGGAACCAGAGTACCATCAGTGCCATTCACACACAGGATATCTTTGTAGCCTAATAGCAAGAGGAAAAAAAAAAAATGTTCTCTGAAGTAGTTTTCTTTTTTTGTACAAGTTATTTCAATTGTTAGTGTACATAAGGTACAGAACATACCCCAAACCATCACTCATACATATATACACACACACACATATATATATGCATACACTGTACTTTGACTAGAGCACCTTATGTTTAATAATGCTGTTCCTAAGGATGTGGAATGAAACGTCAAAGTTTCACGGACATAAGGCCACTTACTCACACTTCCCTTCACTGCTGGAGTTGTTATGCTCTAAGTTCATGCTATGATCAAAGAATACTTCATAGACAAACTATTTGTCCTCATGTATCCATCAAAATTTTCTATCAAATACACAACTTTGTCTCTGTTAAGCCACTTAGGCATTATATTATCTACCTATTCATTGTTGTCAGGCAATAATACCATATAAAGCAGAGACAACTAAGCACCTAACAATGTTTTAAAAGTGATTACAACAATTTATGCAATAAAAATTATTCGGAGGAAGGTAACTTAACGTCTGCCAAGATGCCTCCTTTTCAAAGGAGGAAAGTTGCAATGGCAGCAGTTTCATTGGCACTGCAGTTAAAATGAATAATGAAGTTCATCAACAAAAATTTTGTATATGCAGTTCATAAGTTAGCAGTAGTCTGTCATAGTTTAACTTCGTGAAAGACAGCAAGCCATTGATCAGCAGTAGCATAATACCCTCGTACAACAAATAAGAATTGAGATGCTCAAGGAAATTTGGAAACTGGGAAGAAGTTTAAGTGTGAGGTAAAGTCATGAGACAATTTAAATTACTGAATACAGTGCTTCATGAAACAGTTGGGTTTGATCCAGACAAGCACTTCCAGGTTGTCAAACAAATGTTTTAATGTCTGTTGAGTAAGACATATCAAATAACCAAATTAATTAGAAATAACAAAAATAGAACAAGAATGAAGATACAGTATTTTTTTTTAAATCCTCTCCCCTAGAAATATATGTAACAAGGCACATTAGGAGAAATATCTTCAATTATTTTATTATTCAATTTGATTTAAATACCTGAAACCAGTTTTCTCATAATTTAAGACAATGGGGAAAAGTTTAAATTGCCTTTTACAGATGTAAGAATTTCACTGTCTAAAGTGCAACGATTATAATGTCAAAAAGTATCAGCAGAAAGTAAAAACCCACAAGACAAAAAGCCCAAACCATGAAAAATAAATAAATTTAAGACATTCAAAATAATAAGACTATATGTCTATATGCAATTCAAAGCCAAAATATAACACTGAAAAGGTTTATAAACCTGTATTTTACCTTGTTCCCTGCAAAGCCCATAACTTTGTACATTTTCCAAACAAGACTTAAATACTTTTAAAGAAAAAAATATTAGCATCCTTAGCACTTTAAAAAAAAAACAGTTTGTGGAGTAAAATAAAGGCAGACAGATGAATTCATTATAATATTTTGAAGCACTATGCAATACGGCTGGATCATAAGTGATATTTTAACCATATTCTTTTATCTGTGCAGTAGGTGCTAGTGGTTTCAACAGTCCTGAAAGTCTTTTTGACATCTTAACAGCAAAACCTTTGAGCAATTTACTCTTCCTGTCAGCATTAAAAGCTGACTGCTGAAAAGCATTCAGCTGAGGAAAGACATAAAAGATTCTTTATTCCTCACACAGAACTTTGTGCCCTTTAAATTTTGCATTTCATAAATAATTAGTCATTACTTAAAATTTCTATTCACTCCAAAACATTCACATTTAAGACTTTTCACATGCACAACACTACTGTCCCTTTTAAACTAGAAAAGCACAAACTCTACTGAAAGCTAAGTATTTGAAAGTTCCAGGTATCTCAATCTTTCCAAAGATACAAAGTGTTCAGAAACAAGGTAGTAAATACATTAGCGCTGCCCCACTTCCAAACTTTTTTAGTATAGTAACTATTTTATTAAACTCAACATTTTTGTTCGGTAGAAAATCAGTTTATCACATTTTTTATCCCTTTCCATTTTCCTCATAGGTGTATCCTCTTGAAGTCTGTTATATTTGTGTGTTCTTTAAAGAATACATGTAGGGTTAAGTGTCCTATCAGTGCTTA
Organism: Phoenicopterus ruber ruber; assembly: GCA_009819775.1. Lineage (NCBI taxonomy): Eukaryota > Metazoa > Chordata > Aves > Phoenicopteriformes > Phoenicopteridae > Phoenicopterus > Phoenicopterus ruber. The sequence goes on from CM020216.1 coordinate 73,296,891, forward strand.
AATAAATATAGGGAGCTTATTTGCAACAAGTAGCCTTTCTGAGGTTTTCAGAAAGGCTGGTAACCATCTGTATGTTTAAGACAAAATAATTTCAAGGAAAGCATCAATTTAAGATTTGTTTGTGCATACACAACAGATTGTACTTAGTAACCCTCATACAGTCTCCTTAAACTACTGACTTCTGACAAGCTAAAACTGTGAAGAAATGATGTGCTGAGCTTCAGAAAACTGCCATGAGCCATTCTATACATAGTGCTTATTACATCAGGGTTGCTAAAGCTGTGGTCCTTAAACCCCATCAATATCCACCTACGCTTCAAAACAGACCTAACAGTTGTTTTGAATGCTGAATAAGAATATTCAACGTTCAAAAAAGATTCTGTTAATACAAAAGTCAGTTATCTTGCTATTTTACCTGGATTCAAGTGGAGCGTATGTTCACAGCATTCTTCTATAATTACAGTTTCAAAGCTTACCCAACCAACAGTTAAGAATTAAACTCCAAGTTTGGCACGTACAGCAATGTTCAGGAGTGTCCCTTTATTTTATTACAACACTGTTAAGAACAATGATCCCATCACCACGGATTAACCTGACTGGCAGCTATTCAAGGTGCTTTATCTCAACTTTGCACACGTGGATTGCACCTTGCCTGTGATTGAGGCACATAAGGCGCAGTGCAGAAGTACAACAGTTCAGACACTAGAGGACAGTCTGTTCATTTGACTGAACCTCTAGATTTGTAGTGCAGGTTCCACATAGCTTCCTTTCTCTTGCATTAGAATTCAAGTTTGTAAGCTGATGAATCCACTTTCAGGAAGCTTCTCTTCAGATTAAAGATTTCTTTAAATTAGTTGATTTTTTTTGCCCTTCTACACAAGTCTCAAAGCGTTGCAAGAATTCTTGAAAATGAGATAATTAATGTCAGTACTGTCTGTCCAACACCAAAGACAAGAGCTTCTAAAGGAGCCATATTCTTTCCTGCTACTCTGTAAATTCCAGCTACTGCAGCACCTAAGAATCACAAGAAAAACAATGATCAAATCACAGAAAAAGCCAAGGCTGAAATATATGACAAATTATTTACTGTGTCTATGCATCAGCTATTTATAGAACATTACCAAACACTGTATTACTTCATGGCATTATAGAATTATTAGCCTTGCTTGTGTTTTTCTAGTTATGCAAGTCCTTCAGGAATGATTTTCCCAACTGAGCCAGATTAACTTTTTCAACATCAGTTTGATTTAAGAAAATTGAATCTTGCCATTTCCCTGGAGACATCTTCAGATCTTTTTTCACGTTTTTGCCTTCTGCTAATTTGAAAAAGCAGCAAAAAAATCCTCTAAAAATTGCCCGAGTCCGAAGTGTGGTTTAATAGCGCTTGTATAGGCAGGGAGAAGACAACAGCAGCAAAACTGCTGGTGTCTACAAAATAACTGTAAACACACATCTATCAGCTTCATTTAATATTTCAGTTGAATAACCTGGTCGTATTATGTTTAGTTTTGAACTAAACTACTAAATTCTTAACAATTGATTAGCAAATCAGGCAAAACATGAAAAAGATCAAAGTATTGGACTGTTATCCATGAATGTGGATGAGAGGACATTTTTAACCAATATGATTAGATTCTGAGCTATAACACACTAAAAATTAAGAGACCGTTTTTCTTGTACAGTTGTGTGTAAATGCCCATTGAAAGTGGGAAATTTAAATGGCCATAATAAACCAGAAACAAAATAGTGCACTGTAAAGAAAGCAGGTCCTAACTCCCTTCTACTGTCTTTCACATATTGAATTTATCACGTGTTTGAAGAACAAAAGTCACAGAGCAAATGTATATCTGTGATATCTTTTTCTCAGGCATTTGCTCCAAGATAAGTCTTTGTATCAATCAGTCAAAAACAATAACATGCTAATGATGAATAGCATTTTCTGCTCACAGAACTTCTCATCCTTTTAAGGATATTAAAATGTTCATTCAAAAAGGAAATACAGGCTTGTATACAGCTGTGTCCATAGGTTAAAATTTTACTCAATACAACCCTCAAAAGTTCACCTGGAACAAAGCTTTTATTTAATACTTTCTGAACTAGTATTTTCTATACAATGATTGCTTTCCTTGTTTAAAGAACAAATGTTAAGTTTATTGTCTTTTATTTCAGAATGAATGAATTTTTCCTGAAGACAAAACCACAAAATTTAATTATAGACCTTCAACATGTATGGTCTCAGATACTATCTAATCATAATTAAATGCTTTCAGAGATCACAGAGGCTTTTTCAGGCTCAAAGAAAACTGAAAAGCCATCACAATTTTTTTAAATAATAGGCAAGAGTTAAAAAAATTTGAAATGTTCTTGGTTTTGCACAGTCACTAACAGGAATAGTCTGCTGAAGTGATCAAAAACCCATTAGTGACACGGAAATACGTTAAGTCCCAACAGATTTTCCGAAAGTACAATCTGTATCTGAATCATCTGACATCTCAAAAAAAGTAACACCTCGTTTTTACAAAAATATTAGGAAGAGTAGAATTCACTAATAATTGTGGCCAGAATAGTATTTACAAACACTATTAATCAGACTGTTAGGTGAGGGGGGGGGATATTTTGTTGTTTTTAAAAAAATATATATTCTGTAAAGTGTATTTTGTCAGAATTATCTCACCAGAAGGCTAGCCTTATGGTATTTCACTCAGCTACCTTGCATAAGCTTTTCCATTTGTTCCTTGACTATCTGCTGTCAAAAACAGAAAGAGATCCTTTAGACTGAGCCCAGTACTGACATTAAAATTATTTTGGTGATTGAACTCTCGAAGTGAACTCAAATCAGCCAAATTGGGTTACCAGAATTTGATGCTACTAGTTAATAACAGAAATTTTTGGTTTCTTGAGAAAACACTGAGATATTCTGGAAAATACAATAAAAACATAAAAAATTGGTAGTTTGATAATTATGTATTTATACTCAAATAACAGTGTGCAATACAACCTGTAATGCATAATCCAGCACAGTTGGTGTAGAGCCAAAGTATACTACAATAGGCTGCCAATGAGGGAAATGAGAATATGTCACCAAAAAGGAGTCTGCTTGGGGAGAGGAGGAAGAACAGATCCTTCTGGATGAAATACAGCTAAAATCCTTGCCTCAAACCGCCTGACATTTATCTGTTCTTGAGGGTTTTTTGGTTTGGGGTTTGTTTTTTTTTTTTTGGACAGTATCCACTGCTATTTAGTAATTTTTTTATAACTTTTTTATAACCATTAAGTTCTGTGATTTTTCAAAGCCTAGAAACTGAAGGGTTTTCTGCTTTTCTATATGCTGGTAAAAAGATCCCAGAAGGCCACAAAGTATGAAAGATCTACCTGATCAAAATTAAACTTGCATTATGAAATAATCTATACTGCATCCATTGACCTACACAGAGGATGCAGAGGACTAGAAATACAAAATGGAAATTGAAGCCAGTTTGCTATTTCAATTTCTTAAGCACTGGACCAAGCATATCCAAACAACTAAACACTTCAACTTGCATCCCAGTTTGCAGCACAATAGCTATTAAAAATACTCTCTTCAATATTTTGTCACCATAATTTGTCTTCAGAAGCACCTCACAGAATTTCTTTCAGTATGAAACAAATCAGTGTTATCCAGAAACAAAAATACCTGAAAGTAAAAGTATTTGGCTAACCAAGTTGCAATGATCTGTGCAAAACCTTTGGAAACAGCATAACAAGTCTACAGCCTAAGCTTGGAGAAATTCTCAGGTGAATTTACACATAAACAGTACTGCTTACTTGTTAAATGTTTTGACCTGCAAAATTGGATGCCAAAAATACAACTGTGTTGCTCATCTTTTTATGCACAGATAAAAGACACAAAGTACTTTCATTTGAGAAACACTGAACCTGAACCTTCCCCACCACAGAATACTGTAAAAGTCTCCGCTTCAATATTCCAGCATCACGTTTCCTATCTTCAGTTCTTCAGAAATGCTCATGCACGATTGACCTTGTAACAGGGCCACTGCCATTTCAATCACAGGACAAAAATCAGCATAACATATAATGTAAGGCATTCAACTGGTTCCACCTTACCTTACCAAAAAAAAAAAAAAAAAGTAGAGTTACACTGAACTATACTGTGTTAAATGATGGAAATTCTAGGCTGAGAAATATATAGCAATTAAAGCAACCTTTTGAGGAAAGTTTTAACAGAAATTTTAACGAAATTTGCATTTTTGTTTAACCTTGAAAACCAACAGGCAAGAAGGACATTCAGTAGCAATAAGAAATAATCTGTCACACATCATCCACGAATGTGTCCAAAGCTGAAGTGATACCACTATTCTGATAATCTAGGCAGTACACAGAAATATGGGAATCAAAAGCAGAAAGGCTTGCCTACAGACTAGATGATGGTTGATAGATTTACAGTTCCTTACCCTCAAAGGCCTTTCAGTTTAGAGCATCTTGTCAACAACACTGAAGATCTTCAGGCAGAAACTACTGCTCAGGTTAACATAGGCTCCATTCAATCCATTGATTTTAATGTTGAGAACTCCTTACCAGCATTGTTGCAGACAACGAAGCACAAGCTTCTTTTGTGTAAAAATAATATTCACTATTTCTGTCCGTCCACACCCCCCCCCCCCCCCCCCCCCCCCCAACAGAAAACTCACCATGCTCCTATTTGCTTGGGAAAGCTACTGTAGTCTATTTATAAGTTAGATAAACATAGCTGGATATGATAAAGCCAAAGACAGAATAAAGCGTCCTACTGATCTTTTGGCATATATTTCAGTATTGACACAGATAATGAAATTTCTTAGGAAACATGGAAAAACCGTATCTGATACCAATAACTCTAGATGAAAACAGCTAAGCAGCATTTCCTCAAAACACTCCTGGCAACATCACTTGTGTGCCATATTTGGCCAGGTGTAACACTTCTGCACTTTACTCCGTAAAATATTCCTCCTTTCTGCAATGTTGTAATGATGAGTACAGGTTTTAACTGTAGCTCTGTGAACCTTTCAGCATGCTGCTTTAACAGAAAAATGGTTAGCATCTGTGGATACAATGTCAAGAAATAAAAAGTGTCTAAAATGTATCTTGAGTGGTAGGCATTAGTGTAACATCACAAGAAACTCTAACAGATGCCCTTGCCAATCAGCGTTTTACTTACAACAGCACAGCTTGATTTTTTTTTTTTTTTTTTTCCAGGGGGGGAGTCTAATGGCATTCCTTCCTCTTTCCTCCCTACCCCAAATAAAGTAGAAAGTAACATTATGGCCAAGCCAAGACTGGAAAGTTCTTTCAAATCCATGAACCAAGTGTAACTTCTCAAAGCAAACAAGCAACCAAATTTTCTACCTACATTGCACCTTTGTTTATTTTAAAAAAGCAACATCCTATCCAGGTGCAATTTAAAAACCTCCAGTAGGCCCAAGGAAACTAGCAGAAAGTCAGCCTTGCAACCAATGGAATCAGGACCTCATTTCCAGGAGAAACTTCTGGCTTTAAGGATACTAAGATGTGATCTTGATCAGAAACCTTTGACCAAAAAAAAAAAAAAAAAAAAAAAAAAAAAAAGGCAAAAAAAGCAACAAGTATGGTAGGACAGGACTGCTCTTCCTGATCTCCAAAAGATATTACCTGCTCAGCACACACCTTTTGAACAGCTTGGTACCCAACATTTCCAAAATGAAAGAGTAGGATGATTTCTACACTCCTCTGAATTTATAGTATTTTATCTTTACACAATAGAAGAGCAACTCAGCTGCCATTATCATTAGGATAGCTATACAACTAAGGCAAAATCCTTAATAAACAATTAACAAATCACTAAGAAAAACTTTTTTTCTTTTTAAAGTTAGATGTAATATGAAAGAAAAAAACACAAAACAAAAGAAAAGACAGACTTACTGGTTATCATTGCTCCAGTTATAGAACCCAGAAATCCAATGCTGACCACAATGACAGAGATCAGCCTCCCCTGCCTATGCCTCTGCAGCATCACAAACATTAATACTCCCACAGCACCATGGACAAAGAGAGAGGAGAAGAGAGCCCAGAGGAAAACCCAGTACCACATCTCTGAAAGAAAGCGGTCAAACAAAGGGTTAATATTTCTGAGACAATAACTTCATAGGTAAGATACTTTAAAACATTGCATGCAATCAACAGTGAGAGAAAAGCAATACTGATTTCCATCTTAAAAGGAATCAATGCGACACCACCAGCATATGCTCAAGACGCTTTCCCCCTTTTTAGCAGTCTATCATAAAGGAATAACTCTATTACAACCAAAAAAATCATAAAAAGGATTCTGGCACAATTCTTCATTCAGATGTATTATTACAAGAAGTCCATCATTCTTTTAATGGTTTCTTTAAACAACATTAATTGCAATTTCTTACTAAGATAACTACAGCTGCAGAATGAAATATTATCTGAACAAAGACTGAACCAGTAAAAAGTCAAGAATTGTGGGGGAGTTTTTGTTTGGGTTTTGGGAAGTTTTGGTTTGGGGGGGGTTTTTTGTTTGCTTGGGTTTTGTGGTTTTTGTTTGTTTGTTTGTTTTCCAAGAAGAGACAGCAGCGGGTAACACCAAATGGGAAAACAGAGATTAAAAACTTCAGTTTATCTACCCAGGAGCTGTAACAGCATTCTAGCAAAGTAGCTTCAATGGCAAAAATAAAAACACTACAATTTTAACAATAAATTTTAACATGTCTAACTCCTTGCTTCTAATTGCTTAGCACAGAACTTCATAGAGACAGGTAGTAATTTTTAAATTACTAAGCAAGGGCAAGAGATCATGAGAATTTGTGGAGTACAAACATTTCTCTGAAGAATGCCAGACATGATCATTACTTTCAAAGAAAAGAGCAGGAACCGTCAATGAAGCTACATAAGAATTAAAGAACCTTTCTTACTTGGTGGTAATTTTCTAACAACATGCACTATAACTCAAAAGGATGGGGAAACGCAACAAAAGGGGAAAAAAAAACACCAAACATTTTTTTAAGCCAACTACAGTGGGTATATATCATCACAGAATTCAGCAAATTGGGGCACATTTTCACGATTGACAAAATCCCATGAAACTGTCATTAATTCAGAGCTTTTGCTGCAGTTCCTCTTAAAAAAAAAATACAGTTTCCTTACAACAGCAGGATACTTGTTGTTTACGAGGTAGGCCTGTATTATTGCAGCTTGGCACACATCAGTCATCCGAGCAGAAATATGACCCAATTAGCCAACTTAGAAATACTTAGCAGCTCAAACAAAACATACTGTAAAAGGATGCTGAGAAAGACTGGTTGCTAGACAATAACCACAATCCTTTGAGTCCAATGTCAATATTGTATGTATACCCATAGCACAAATACAGTTTAAGCTTTTTCATTCAGCAGTACTTTGAGAGTAGATGCAACCCTTCCCTGTTCATACAGGCATAAAAGGCAAAACCATGTCACGGGACGTACAACTCTTCTAAATTATGGTAACCAAAAGGGTCTCTTAGAAGAGCAGCAAGGAAGGTGGGTGGTAAATCTGCATTCTGTTAATACTAACAGCTGCAGTTCAAGATGTGACTTCTCTTTCTGAGTGTCTGGATATACGCACATATATATATTTTGAGGGTGGCTCCAAGCAGCTCTCCTCAGATTCTCCATCCGTCCACCTCTGGCCCCAAGTTGGGTCTCAAAAACCTTTGCAAAAGGATAATGACCACAGTACTGTTCTGCTAAGTGTCTCATTATTCTGAGAAGCTACTATGACAGAACAGTAGCAAGAGTGCCAAGTAGTCACTCTACAACCCCCCTCACTAACATTAAGAAGGACTGATTGATTGCTGATCTAATCTGCCATGGTCATGGATAGTTTGCGGGGGAAACCTCTCCTGCAGTCTTAACAGGCCTTGTCTGTTACTAGCACAGCTTGGGTGTTCCCATTGTTTTTTTCTAGTGGAAGCAAAGAAGCAAGGAGATCAACCAAAGGATCTATCAATATAGAACCTGGCAGCCCTGCTAGACATACAGTTTGACCATAGGTGAATAAGCCTTAGGAGGCAGGGAAAAAAGTTTCTTTCCTGCAAATGTAAATCACATACAACTTTGGGCAGGAAACCCCTGTCAGGAACGAACACTTTCATTCTCCTAGTGTACGTCAGAAGAGCTACCAGGGAAGACCCTTTCATTGAAAAATGTCACAAAACCAGATTCCTAACAGCTCAAAACACTAGTCTATCAAAAAGATAAAAAATAAGCTCCAGTCCCATGAGGGATCATTTCCTTGAGCACCAAATAGACTGTTAGCCGATACTTAATAAGTTTTAGAGGCATGGACTGAGCAGACTATAGTTCAGCAATAGACTGAACAGGTCCTCAAGTCTAAACTGCTTTGGCAACACTGGCAGTGAAAAAACACAAGGTCTATATTCCACTTTACCACATGAATAACCATGAAGAATAAAAGTTAGAGAAAATAACTCTAATATGGGAATTAAGAATGTATCTAGCAGGCAAGAGCAAGCACTTCCTTGCTTGCAGGTGTTGATCTCTGAAGACCTTCAATCCCAGAAGATATTATGTGCGTATCTCAGATCTTCCATTTTAGTTCTCCAGAGTAACGTGGTTGAGCCCATCTCCCAAATGATTCAGAGAAACCTGAAACTAAACTGCTGGCAGGTCAACGTGATGCTGAATGCACCATTTCAAATGATAACTTGTTCTTACACAGAAGAGGATGATTTGCCTTGTTTGCCAGTAAATACTGTAGTGAAGATGTTACTTGTTTTCTGGACACAGCATCCTTCCCTGCAAGCAAGTCCATCACACAATTTTCATACCACTCAGATTATACTGATATGCAAAAAATACTCAGTAAAAGAGAGGCCTGGATCATGACAGAGTGCTGACAATGTTCTTGACCCAAACTTTCATTTCTCTTGACTAAAATGGATGCAAGACATGAAACATGAACTACCAAGAAAAAGTGAGGACCTCTTGCAATATTACTAGAGTAAAGATAACCCGATACCCCAGTGACAGACTACGACAATACATATTTCAAATTCGCAGTTGAAGAAAACGTGGTTCTTATGTAAGGTTACATGACAACTGCAGGCTTCCAAGATTGCCAAACGCTCCATAACTACGCGAATGGTGTATTGATTAGTAGTATCCCATCATTCTTCCACAGTCTAAAAACAAACTTCTGGAACATGTGCTGTTGTGGATACTGAATTCAGGCAGGCATCAACTGATTTCATAAAACTGCATCAGAATGAGACAAACGTCCTCATTTAACACGAAGCCCAAGAATAGAAGACTCAGAGCTATTTCAGGTGAGAGGAGACCTGCAATTACAGCAGCCTGTTCAGCAGCCAGTTATTCTGAAGTGAATGGCCAATACACAGATGTGCTCTGGGGACGAGAAGCAAAGCTCTTGATATTGTCTCTCTGCAAATGTACCTGAGGGACAGTCCCAGGGCACTGAAAGCTGCACTTTCTTTCTCTCTTAAAACACCATTGCAGCTGAAAAGCTTGAAACTGGACCAAGAAAGTCTGTTGGAATCTGACTCAGACACTGCCGTTCCCTGTAATTTCCACAGTTTACTAGGCACCGCATTACCTTTTAGGAAATCCGTGTTTGTGGTCATTGTTGATGCTCACCAGGTAGAAAAGGGAACTGATTTCCAATCTTAGGAAGACTGCATAGGATGACTGTATTTTCAGAAGAAAGGGAAAGACTATCCACTCCCCTGTAACTAAGAACCCCAAAATATTTACAAACCCTTACACAACAAAATAGCTGCAGAGTGAGCAACTATCTTGGGTCTTATTTACATTCCAAATAAGGCTCAAGGAAAATTAGCATCACCCCTCACTTTATATTTAGGGCAGGAGCCATGAGATAGAACCAGTCCCAAATGTTCTGTTGGATAAAGGAATATAAACTTTGAGTTCTTTGGCACACACGTTCTTCTCCGACACCTTAAAAGCAACACACATATTGAATGCATTCAAAACGAAATTAGAGAACATCCAGAAATATTCCTTGTTCCACACAAACGCAGCTGTAGCATTTAAAGAAACTAGTTATAAACCATCACTTCATAGAAGCTTAGGTTTCCAAGTCAATAGCACTGTAAATTCAGTGACACAAGAAATACAGGTAGTGTTACATATACCTGCAATAATCCAGTACTTTATTATAAATTATTCATAATAGCTTATAATTTTGCCAAACTGACTGTAGATGCTAAAACTTGTAGGTATTCACTTCAGAACAGCTGGAGGGAGGGAACATCTTCATGTCCAGCTGAAGATAAGAGGGAGGACGGACCAAGAATTCCTCTATTTCAGAAGGAGACAGAAGGGGGAAGTGACAGGTGTGACAGAATGGTTAGGGACATAGGCCTGTGACACTCCAATTTGCAGAAGGCAGGCAGCAGTGTGAGGGACACAGCAAGCAGTTAAGGACTGGTTAACTGTCTTTATCCTGTAACTAGGCAAATTACTTATAGATCATGTTCTATTTGGAGTTGCTTTTTATTTGGGTAACTCCATCAAGTACATATGCTCTAGATTATTCACTCTCCACCAACTTACATATCTTTGTTAAATGAAAGCAGCTGAAAAGCTTTTATTTACCAAGTTACTAAACAGAGTTATGAGCAGAGAGACTAGAGGAATATTTTTGTGTTCCCCCTCCCCTCACACACATTCTTAAAGTTTCTCACCTGCTGCAACAAGAACTAGATTTTAAAAGGGAAGGAAGAGAAAAGTCTCCCTGAACAGGAAACAAAGTACAGTTCTGCCACTTTGTCTAGTGGTTGGAACTATTCTAGTATCTCCCCTCAGTACCAAGAGACCTCTAATTTCCTAGAGATTCATTATTTGTGTAGTGGGTTGTGGTTTTTTTTTTGAATGGTTAATATTAGCAAGGAATAGGTAATAATTTATATTGTTGCATCCTGATACAAAATAAAGAAAAAGGAATAATCACACCACTCAACAAATATTCTGGGATGATGGCTCACCTAATTGTCATATGACAGTAGCATTTTAAAATCTGATATTAAAGAAATTGAGAACTTGATCACACAACGCTTTTTAATCACTGATTTAGATCATACCTTTCTCTTGCAAAGTTGTCTTTTCTAGTGAGCGACCCAATGAAACACAGCAACATATTTGCCATAAAACTTACACAACATACAAAATTGGAGCCATTTATAATCATAATTTATGAACCTTTCATCACAGTCATCTTTGTCGTGTTAACGTAGCTATTAAAAAAACTGAAATATCTGTAATTCAGAGAATCATATCAATTGACTATTTTACAGAAGTGTTTCATGTTCTTCAGCTACAGACTACACATTTAGTAAGTGACTGCATATTCATTAGCAATTCTTCTGAATACAAAAATTTCTTTAGGTTCCTGAGTAGGCAACATCCACTTTGTTAAATCACCACCTCACTTCATTAAAACATCACCTCAGTTCTAGAAGCTGAAACAGGACAAATCTCTTAGGAGCACCTTCCATAGGAAAGGCAGGAAGAGTCATCCTTTCTTATCCTCCTTTATTTATCCTTTTTATGCCTGGTAGTTCAACACACTCACTTATTTACTTCTGCTCATTAATTAGGCCAGAGATGAAGATGACTGAGTAAGCTGCTTAACATGGATGGACAGGATAAGGAGGACAGCCAACCTTTTAAGCAAACTGGAGGAGACTTCAAGCTCCATAAACCTAGAGAACAACTTAGTCATTCTTATCCTGACAGGTTGAGGGAAAACAACTTAATGCACAGAAATTTCTGAGCGGAAGAGTTTGAGGTCTGCTAAAATTCAGTATCATCTGACTCCAGAATCATGACGAGATGAGCCTCAGAAAAAAAAAAAAGTGTGCTAGAGTAACAATGAAGGAAGCAAAGAATGGGTTGAGGATAACACAGAGAGGTGCTATTAGAAAACAAAGAGAATGCGGATCTCTGGACACAAATGGTCAAGACTTTGCTTGCTCAAGAATAACTGAGTAGTTGAAAGAGTTGCAATATCTGTAAGGAGAAAGTGAGACTGAAATGTCTTAAGAACATGCTGGTACAAAAACTATTTATGTCCTATATACTGATTCATACTTTAAGAGGTATAAACCTACCTACACGATCATTGTTGCTACCTCGATAAAAAAAGCATGCTGTCAAAAAATTTCAGTCTTTGTGTAGCTATACTAATTAGCTGCTCTTTTGATGATGAGCTGCACATATGAAGTACTTTGCTGGTATGGTAATAATGATTTAGCTTTGTCTGACAGAGACCTCCAAATACTAACCTAGCAGTTCATTTAGTCATGTCCTCATAGGGCTACCCTAAAGAGCCATGAATAAAATAAAACTTTAGAAAAACCTCCCAGCTTCCTTTGCTCGACCCTAAGAAAGCTTCAGTGTTTACTTTGAGTGTATCCAAATTACTTTAAGTAGCCAAAACACAATTTCTTTGTATCAAAGCTCCACGGTTGCCAAAGGAATGCACTGACAGGGAACTAGGAAAGATCCAGTACTTACTAGCTTACAAGCACAGTGACATCTCATCTATTGCATAGAAGCCACAGCTTTTCTAATAAGGACAACCAAGATCCATCTTTCAGGTTAATTTAAAATTCTTAGCAGTTAACCACTATCTTAAATCTTGTCTTCAGTTTATGTTCCATTCCACTATAGTTTTACTTGGGTGGGGATTTTTTCTTCCAAAAAAGCTGCAAGGCTTAAATAACTTGTAATTCATGCCCTGTCGCTCCAATTTTAGAGTACTACTTTGTTAATTTAGGTATTTATACATATCATACATACATTATTCTTATGTACTATATATACACATTATACATATCATATTGGTGTAGGGATACACAATCTTGAAGATTAGACTCGAGATTAGAAAGAGTGTTTAAAGCATGCTGCAGTTTAGAATAACATTCATATCACTTCCAACTTATCAAAACTTAAAGTTGCAGTCCATCAACAGCTTTATCTTGGGCAAATAAAAAAAATGCAAAGTCTACACACGAAGTATATAAATGCTAACACTTTCAAATATTATCTCTCTATATGAACATGCTGTCCTACTGCCACTCAGCTTTAGTAAACATGAAGTACTTCATCTTCAGCAGTTTTCCACTAGTCCTTAGCTTGTTTTGCCAGATAAATAATGATTGCATATAACATTTCATAAATCAAGACTGATTACTCCAAAAGGAAGTATCTCTCGGGATTCTGATCTATGCACCCAGCCTACAACTATTATCTACAGAGTTAAGGCAAGCAGTAAGTATCCGTGCTGTGAATACAAAGATACAAATTTAAGTCAATAAGGTAACACGTGTTGAAATTTGAATGAAGAAACTGTATAATGTTATATTCCTGTAGACTTATAAACTCTAAGGACTCAGATTAAGGAATGCCAGTATATTATACCTGCGAATGTCTTTACATGTTACAGTATTTTCTTCATCACCGGGTCCTTTCCTTAATTATTGTATTAGCTGGTATTCTCAAAGTTATCAGGACTATACTGTCAAATTGTTGTTTGGAGATGCTAACTTCTTGCTGCATTAAGTGGAAGAGAAGCACTTCCTGAAGAGCATTTAAATCATAAGTTACAGACTAGTCCTCAAGTTACAGGATAGGGGACAAGGACATAATCCAGACAACCTGGGACATAGGATAACAGGATGAAGCTTAGGAAAAAATAACAGACACGGAACATCTTCTATGTGACACCCATAATCTCTTATAAATGTTCACTTTCAACAAATTCAGGAGTTATTACTGTACAGCACTTTAAAATTATAGACTTTTATTTCAAAGTGTATAAAAACAGTTGTGGAGCCTTGAGCTCATCACCTTAGGACACTGGGGGTGTGGGGAGGAGAAGGAAGATGACTCTGACTTTAGAAGTCATACAGTACACATCTGTATGCAGTGGCACAGAGAAGACGACATTTTCCCCCCACCTCCTCAGTGGCCAATATAAAACTCATTCGGACCAGAAGCTCACATCTTCGGAACATGCTATAACTTGGACCAAAAGCTTAAATCTTTGGAACATGCAATTACTAGACATAAACAAAACATTTACATTGGTTACAGGAAGAGTAGAACTATTGCTAAGTTCTTTATTGTGGAAGTGGCCTTTAAACATAAATATTTATTTTAATGGGCACTCAAACTGGGATTTTATTTTTTTTCAGTTCAGATTCAGCTATTATCTCACTTGTTCTACTAAACCCTGATCTACCACTGACTCTAAAACACAACTGGTTCATATAAAGGGGCTGTTCTTGGGATTTGCTGGAAGAGATAAAACAGGGCGAAGTAAAAGCCTCCTCTCCCATGGTTACTTGAGCCTTACCTCCATGCCATTTACAGTAACACTCCTCTTCCTTCCAAGCAAAGGCAGGAAGATATGAAGCAAAGTATATCATGTTGGTGGGCCCAGGTTCAGCTGCAAAGAACAGTGCTTGCAGCTTTAGCTATCGCAGGGTGTGCATGTATATGTGGCAGGGATGAAATTGTCTGTGGTCTCCTAGGTATTTTGGGCCATATATGAAAGATGTGATTTCTTTTTTTATGTTGAACCTGAATCAGATATATGCTATAAAAATAATGGTTCAGCTTCTCATTAAGGAGAAAATAACCCTCCAAAATTAAACCATTAAGGTTTGAAGCACTTTTAGGTTTAGGCTGGAGTTCATATCAGGTCCCTGTTGAAAGTTTTGGAAAATGAATATATTTAAGAAGGATATGAGTTTGCTGATAAAACTTCACAACTTTGCGCAAATATAATCAACATTGTTTATCTAAAGACGACAAGTTTTTACTTGTGCAACTAAAAAACCAAGTCCAGACCACAACTTTAAGTACAAAAATAAACACAAAGCAGTCTTAAAGAATATTCATGGAATACTGTATATTTATTAATTTATTTTCCCAGTAGTGTGAAGTAGTTTCTCCTTATACTTGACAGAGATGCAGAAGGGAAGGAATTAAGTAGTCAAACAAGATAAACTCATTCACACACCTATTTTCATAGCATGGAAGAAATCAGAACTTTGTTTTTGAACAAAATTTACTTCTACATTTGGTAAGTATTTGAGGAAGGGTTTACGTAAGTTTAGTAACAGCTATTCATTAATATCAATTATTATATTAAAAACAATCTCCTAAAACATAATCAGTTACAGGGTATCTTATATAGAAGATTTTAAATCCAGTGAAAGTTATTAACTGTTGACAGTCTATAAGAACATTCAGCACAACAGGTTATGGCTATAAGGACAACCTGCATTTAAGCACCAATTCAGAAAATGTAGTGCAACTACAACTGACACTGACATATTCCCCAACAATACTACAACAGATAAGTAATTCTTTTTCATATGCTTTAAATCTAAAGAAAAAACATTCCACTTAAAAATACCTTGTGCAATCCCTCATTATATTGCAAAAGCACCAAGAAACAAACTTTTGCTTACTTAACACTCAGCACTGAATTTCATAGAAACGCCTATGTTGCATAATGATCTAATAAGAAAAACTTTATAGAGGATGTCTGGCACAAAGAAAAGTTAAATCCATTGTTAAGTTTTTCCTTTAAGAGTACAAAATGTTTTTTTATAATAAGTATGCTAAAATAACTGTTCGAGAAAGTGAGCTGTATTAGTGTATCACCACACAAATACCTGGAAAACTTAATCATCAGACACACACCTTAAAAAGTTCATAGATCAAATAATAATAATAATAATAAAAAAATCTATATAACCTTTTTATTACATTAAAAAGTATCCTGGAAGTTAAAAGAACAAGAAAGATAATAAAGCCTAAGTTCGTCACTTTCCGTTTGCTACAGCTTCAACTTCAGCTACACCTCTATTTTCATCATACTTCTTCCACCTTGAATAGATTTAAAAAAAAATAAATCTATCAATTATTGGGGGGGGGGGGGGGGAGAGAGATGGCATAATACTCTTTTACAAATATTAGAATATTTTCATAAATGTTTGAAACATATCCCCTTTACTCAACATACTCCACTAATCTGTCACCACCTAATATACCCCTATACCAAGTAAAAAGAATTTACTCAGTAACATCTCTGCTATTGACACCAAATCCCTGCTTATTCAGAGCTGGAAGCTTCTGCTTTTCTTTACCCCTGGACAGAATAGGAAATCAGAAGATACACCTCTCCCCTATATGCCTTGGGGCTCATGGTAGTCCACACCCATTTTTCAGCCTGAGGCTGAGCAGAAAAAGGCCAGTTCTTGCCAAAGCTAGCTAAAGCTCCCCTCTCCTAACAGAGGATGGAAACCTGACTCTACTTTGGTTCACAGAACTTTTTCAGAACAGTTCAGTCTTTAAGAATCCCTCACGTTTAAGATTATGTCTATTTGTCAGGAGACATCTGCCACCCCATTAGCTCCCATAGCTCTCATTGTCCAGGGGTATACTCGGGGTGGCGGGGAAGTCCCTGCTTCTCACGTTCATTTCTCTGTTTTTTTACAGCTCTCTGTCAAATGCCAATGAGCACATATCCACAAAAAAACACTCCCCCACACATACGCCAGCCTTCATACATATTTATACCTTCACACACACTTTCTACAACCCTTCACTCACACGCAGGTACCCATCAATTTGCTCATATACACATGCCCTATACCATTAGCCTTTTATTACATACATACATACATACAAAAGTGAGTGAACCCGTTCGCATCCTCAGCTCCTTTACTCATGCAGTCACACCAGATCTCAGGTGCACACACCAGTCCTCCCAACACGTAACACACAGACCCCTCTCGTTTCCCTGGACATACCAACCTCACACCCCAGCCCTCCAAGCATACACACACATTATACGCATGTAGACACACACACACACGCATGCAGACAGACTCAGGAACGCGAACACCAGCCCTCCCTACGTGTAATACGCGGGGAGACCACCCCCAGCCCTACAGACCGGTGCCACACCCACGCCCTCCATTGTGTACCACGGGGCTCGCCCTCCAGTCACGGAGCGGCTTCCCCCGGCTCCCACACCGACGGCACTACTTGCCCACCCACACACAGGAGTGCACACGCATACCCACACAACTCTCCGCACTCCAGCCCCCCCGGCCCGCAGCTCGCCCTGCCGCCCCCACGCGTGTGCCAAAGCTACCCCACCCTCCTCCCTGCATACCCACGCCCCGCCGCCTTCCCGGCCGCCGCCCAGTTACCGGTGAGGTTGCGGAGGACGGTGCCGTGAGCCCACAGACTCAGCACTTGCTGCACCGACAGGTTGATCATGGAGTTGTCTCCCGCTTCCACCTTCATCGTGGCGGGCGGTCCAGCGGCCTCTCCTGCGCCGCTCCTCAGCCGGGGGGGACGGGCGGCAGCGACGGCCTGACGACTGGGAGGCCGGACGACTCTCGACGCCGGACCGCGGGGCGGGAGGGCTGCGGCGGTGGCGAGAAGCAAGAGGGCGGGGAGGCGGCGAAAGGGCCTCCGCGCCGCGGGGGAGACATCGAGGACGGAGGGGGAGATGGCGGCCGGGGGAAGCCGGGCGATCGGGCCGGCCGCTGGCGCTTTCCCCACGGCTCAGGGGCAGGGCAGGGCGGCCCCGAGGTGCGAGCCGGCGGCGGACGACCAGGCCCGCGCGGACCCCATCGCCGCCCCCTTCTCTATCAGTAACGGTCGCCGCCGCCGCCTCGCCAACGGCATCGTCACCCCGGTCACTGGCATCACCTGGGGCGGGGGCGGGGCGGCCGCGGGACTCCCTCCCTCACGTGGGCAGCTCCATGCAGCAGCGGCGGCCCCGCCCGGGGGAGAGGGGAGAAGCCGCGCGTGTAGGAGGGCGGCGCGTGCCGCCCGCGGCCCCCGGCGCGAGACGCCAGCTGTCGCCGTAGAGGAGGGAGTGGGACGGGAGGAGCGGGCAGCTCCGCGCAGGCGCAGTGCGAGGAGCTGGAGGGCGTGGGCGCCGCGATTCCCCGGAGCGTGGGGAAGGGGTAGGGTCCCGGTGACCATTAAGTAGCGCACGAGCTGATTGGCCCTCGCCATAGCGACGGGCTCACCCCACGTGCCCGTGGCACCCCCCCCCCCCCCGGCGGCGCGGGCCGTTCCCGCCGTTGCGGGGTCGCCCGGGGCCCGCTCACCTGCCGGGCGGGACCGACCCGCGGCCGGGGTGCCGCGACCGAGGTTGGTACCAGGAACGGCAGCGGCTTTTCCACGCGGCGTTAACGCGCAAAGCTCCAGAGAGCGCGGGCGTTAGCACCTCCGCGGCTGGCACGGCGGGGTCTGCGGCTCCCCGGCCGTCCCCCGCTCGCCGCTGAGGGGGGTAGGGAGGCGGCGAGCCGAGGAGACGGCGCCCAGCGATGAGCGCCGGGGGGACGGGGCAGGGCAGGCCAGTTACGCGGACGAGGTGAATTTTGCTGGGGAAGGCTAGAGCCGGCTGAGCTCGGTGACAGCTGGGTGTGCGGCAGGGGAGCTGTCGTCCTGAGGCGACGTCCAGGCAATGCTGCGTGACGTGCCTGCCTGTTCCTTTGAACCCAAGAGCTCTACAGTCAGTGCCCCCAAAAGTCAGAAAATACGAGAAAGCTTGAGCAAATCTTAATTCTGTAACCATATTTCAGTCCCTAGTTCCTTTGTTTTATGTATATACAATTAAAAAAAAAAAAAAGCAGTCTTTAAGCTGAATGTTGCCTCTGTCAAAGCACGGGATGCATGGTGCTTACTGATTTAAAAGCCAGCAATCCTCCCCCCTTCTTAAATATGTGTCCCGAGGCCATATTAGTGCACGTTTCCTCACTGGCCTTTCTTCAACAGTGCTTGCTATAGTACTTCATAAACATCATTTTATGTCAGCATCCTTTGATGTAAGGGGTTGGAGAGGTAAAGTAATTCACAATGTAATTTGCAATTTATAGATGAAGGGCCACGACAGATAAATCAAATAATACCCTGCTCGATGCCAATGAACTGATTTTTTTCAGATAGACCATTGCAGGATGTTTGGTTCAGCGGGCCGCTCCCAAAGCCTTTTGTTGGCAGCTGACAATGCTTGGCATTTCTGCAAATAGGTATCAAGCCAGGCAAGGGGAAAGTCACAGTGAACGGCTCCCTAGAGGGCTCTGGGTTTGACTGATTAAGCACGGGATCCCTGCAATGGACAAAGAACCCAGCTACTGGGCCAAGTCCCCCCTTCCTGGGGGAAGGTCTTCCTGCAATCCCACCACCACAGCAACTTACAGTTGGATAATTCAGGCCTCACAGAAAACGGCCCCCTTTGTTACACAGTAGTGATTCATTTTTAGGGCGGAATTATTCCATACTTCAAGTAGAGCTCAGTGAGCAAATAGTGTATCATTTATGTTTCAATGCAAAACATACAATGAAGTGTTGAGACACAGTTGTTCCATTTTATTCTTTCTAACTTCTGCATGCCGAACTTTGAGAAAGCACACATTTTTCAATGCGCTTAAAAAAAACCCCAACCCTAAATCTGCTTGTATTGTAGACCAATGCCCCAAGAACAAGTATACTCCGTGGGACGCTGTGGTGTAATCAGAGAAACTCCCAGATAAAAAGAATCCTCTCTAGATCCTGGGAGAACAAACTGGCTTCCCTCCCCAGAGCGATCCACCAAAAATGCAAGCCAGCTTCTGCTGAAACTCTGCCAAAGATGCCAAAAATGCTTGTCAAACCTCAGGCATGCAACACCGTAATTAATAGAACATTTTCTGATCAAACACCACTGAAGCTCTGTTGACAGTGCAGGAGTGATAAAGGGGCAGACACTCATCTCACAAGGAGCCGTAATTTGACTCATTTATTCAACTTAGTCCATCATCCAGCAGATGAGCTGGATACAAATTTGAAATACGCTTTCTTGCCACATGAAAATAAGGCTAACTGGATCATCGAGGAAAATATTGTTAAAGTATTGACTTTAGAGCAAAAAAAGGTAGAGCACAGCAATGACATTTCCCAGTAGCACAGCGCTGGGAGGACCACACAGGAGGAACAAAGTGCCTTGAATGAGGAGAAAGAACCAAAATTCACTCCTCCAAACTGTAACTTCATACGAGCAGGGACTTGCGGCCAGTGTTTTGCCCTCAGCAAGACCTCTCACCTGGGAGGTGTTGCCAAGAAAGGCCTGAGAGTATTAGCTCCCTGCGGGGATTATTATGAGCTCTGTCGGCAGCAACGTACGGAGCAACAGCGATGACGTCAAGGCATCCCCAGGGGGGCTGAGGCAGCTTGGCTTGGGTTGCTGCTGAAGCCGTGACCCTGGGGGAGAAGCAGCCAGGGGCGCTTGGGCAAGGCAAGAAAAAGCAGCAATGGTTGGAAAGACCTCAAGGAGGACAAGTCACAAGGGGCAGCGCTGCCCTGGTAGTTAATGCAGGAAAAAAGAAAAAAAAAAGAAAGGATTAAAAAGGGACATGATCTTAGTATTTAGTCAGATAAGGTAGTTCCTCAAAGTAGTAAAGATTTTAAAAGCGAATTAGCCCTTTTGTAAGGGCCTGGTGAGACCACTTCGTACCCTCGTGGTACCCTGTGATGGAGGGGAGGACGGGCGCAGCAGAGGACGCGGGGACAGATCAGGGAGGGTGGCTGCCTAGGCGGGGGCTCAGGGGGCTTGCTGGCGGTGGCAGCGCGGCAGAAGGGGGGCTGCCAGGCTGGGTTGGGGGGCGGGGGGGGGGGGCACGACTGGCACCCATAAACGCTCCGCAGAGGTGGGAATTAGGAGAAGGTTTGTAACTGGAGGAAAACCGGGGGGGGTGAGGGGAAGCAACCCCACAAATAAACCTCCGCCATTTGCGTACAGACGAAGCCGACGCTTCCACTCCGGCGCGGTACTTCAGGGGCAGAGCGCGGGCCGCAGAAGCCGGCCCCCCCCCCCCCCCCCCGACCGAGGGAGGGGGGCCGCCCCTCGGGCCGGGCCCCGCCGCGGGCAGCCGCGCCGCGCGCGCCCTCTGCCGCCCACCGGCGGCAGCCAACGGCCGCCTCGCCTCACAGGGGCCAAGGCAAACAGGGACTGTCTGACAACCAGCCCTGAGCACGGAGCCGCAATTAAAGCCTTACAGGCTCCGGTCCGCCTTTACAAGTACGAACACAGCAATGAAAAAGGCCATGAGGAACGCCTGAAAAGGTACGGGCTAATCTTTATTCCAGACGATCTCACTCTCCTTCCAGCGTAACTCCCGCTCCCCATTTCCCTCGCAGTAGCTGGGAGATTTGGCCGCTTCCCCGAGCTGCACAAATGCGAAGCACTGCAAGGACCCAGCTGTAAGCCCTGACTTCAATTGAAGGAAATTAGTTTTACAGGTGGAAAAGTAAGGTCAGCTTAGTTTCTTTGCCCCATGAAAGATTAGAATATGTCTACATAAGCTGTTATTAACTTCTGGTATTGCTTTCAGAAGCTGAAGAAATAATGATAAATTTGATTGGAGAGCCCTTGGCTGAATCATTTTCCACTTGCAAAGGTAATGTTCAAAATGAACCAATTTCTTAAGTCATGTCTTTTTAGGGAAACGAACAACACTGAGCATCCTGTATTGTCATGTTTTGAAACAAATATTTAATTTCTGCATCATGAAATCTGCTTTTTTGTCATAGTAAAAAAAAAAATCAACATCCAAACAATATATTTCAGTCCCCTCAAAGAAAAAATTTCCACTCGCGTTTTTCTAACTAGCGGTAGCCACGCAGATTCACTGGCACTGCAGTTAAAGATCAGTTTGAGATCCGATTTTACTGAATGGATAACCCCAGCACTGTTCAGATTATCCAGACATTTTTTCCCCCCCACTTCAAAGAGGTTTTTTTAGCCTATGATTCAAGTGACTGACAAGACATTACCAAGTGCAGATAGTAAATGAATACCTCGGACATTAGCAATAGATTTCCGCATACATGCCCCCCTTCTAGACCAACATTTTACACACAGCAGTTACTACTCAATCAGAAGAATTGGCAGCCACAGCTAGTTGTGGTTTGAGAACTGGGTCATTCAGAGATCCTTACCCTCGTAATCTCAGCTCTTAAAAGGCTGAAATGTGATCTCAGCCCCTCGCCTCAATGATGGATGAAGACGCCTCGACAGCGATGTACAAGAGGAAGGAAGTAAGGTGATATCACGGGCTAAATACTGCAACTCTCCCCAGCATGAAAGCAGCCTCACAGGTTGACCTAAGCCACCAGAAGTCATTCAGAGCCAGCTTCCAAGGCTGCAGAGGGAGGTGGACGTGCACAGGAGACTTCTCCCATGCACCGGTAGATGGAGCGCTGTGGGACTGAGGATCTCCTCCACACAGCCAGATACACCCGGGAAACAGGACTTCTGCAGCAACGTGTAGCATCTCCCGCATGCTGCCATGACTTCGTTTGCAATGTTATGTCAATACAATACCTGTGGATACTTAGAATCTGCAGTTAGAATCTCATTTTTTTAAATTAAATCTTTGAAAGAAAAAGTCTGCTTAGTCGTGTCAGAGTATCCCTCTGTAAAAGTCATCGACTTCTAGCCAGTAGTTTGCATGTATTACAAAGCCTTAAAGATCGGACCCATCATGAAATATGTATAAAAGTCCCACTGGCTACTCTAAAAAGACTTGTGAAGTACTGTCGTACCTGCCTAAACTAGGATCTGAAATTGTTCTTTTCGCATTTATGTCTGCACTGCTTAAAAGACCAAGCCACATGTTTGTTTTAAACAAGATCACCACTCAGAAAAAATAAGGCTTTCTCCTACCCTCTTCGGACACACACACTGAGTGTGCACTCATACACACGCAGCAGTTTTAAGTCGGGACTACTGTTAATGTCAACTATGCTGCTACTTATAAAAGGATTTTTTTAGTCTGTGTGAACACCTCTAAAGGAGTCTTTTTCTTATGATTAAGAACATTATCAGGGTTCACATGAAGTCTAAATTATCATTTGTATTTCCCATCTTAAGCTGGTTAAAAGCAGGCAGTTACCTGTGAAAACTGTAATTAGAAAACATTTGGAATAGGCTAGAGGAAACAACATGGATGAAACTAGTTTCACTGTTCTCTCAGGAGTTAAGAAGAAAGTACAAGTGGGGAACAACCCTTGTTCCTTTGTTCTCTTCAGTGCCACGTTCAAAAAGGTGGTTTGGCTGAAACGCAAAAAGCTTGCTTGCTGCAAGAATTATTTCTTTTAGAATAGTCCCCCCCACAATTATTTTTTTAAATAATGTAACAGACTCTCAAGATCCACGTCAACAACTTGATGCATGATAGCCACACCGGATTTCTCATATGCTTAGGTCATTAGCTAGCAAGGACATTGTCAAGTTATTAGTTTTGAAATATCCTATTTTTAAATTCTTGGTTTTGAAGTCGCTGGAAGGTTGGTAGAGAAATCTGTTCCTTCACTAAACTAATTTTTATTTAACCCCCCACATAAGCACGTTACTGTCCAGGCAGTATGTAGGCTGTTATGCATAGCTTGTATATACAGCCTTAAGTACTGGGATATCTGATTTGCAATACATATTTGCATTTCTTTTCTTATTCAGAATTCAAGAAAATTCAGCTTCAAAATATCTAAATTTTGTTGAAATACCTGTAACTTCAACCTGCACAGTTAAGGCAACACCTGCCTGTGTGTATTTATGATCTGCAGCACCCGTACACTGAGCTCCATCTTTCCTCTTGTTTGCTCCTCGATCAATGCACTCTTGGGCAGGCAGGAGGTGACACATCAGCATCACAAAGCAGGACATTTCCACAAAAATCCTAGTTTTCCACCCCAAGGTAGCTGTGTTATGCAGGAATCGTTTCTGTCCTTTGCAATACCACAGTCAGTTCCTCAGCAGGTTCTTCCCCCACTGACCCGGCATCCGTTGAAGTACCCTGGGAATATCTGATTGATTTCAGTGGACTTCTGAATGGCGGAGTTATCTGATTGTATCATAGCTTCTTTTCACCTGACAACTATAATTACGTTTAGTAGAACTGTTACAGGTGTTTCTAGATATTCAAGTGCCTTAGGGAAGAAACAGTTTCTTTCTGTCAGTAAGGGCTGCTGGTACGTATTTTTGTTCCTCTGTAGTATAGGCCAGTTTTATCTAGTCTTACCCAGTTCTTGATTACCCCAACATGTTTGCAGTGCTGATTTACATAACCTAATTGTCCATTTTCTCGGCACAGTCTACTTCAGAGAATATCTTTGAGAACATCTTCTTCCCCTTTTTAAAAAAGTACAACTGTGTTGCCATCATGTTTTTTTATCTGCCCTGGTTCTTCCAGCCCTACCACAGTCCCATGCAATTCCGAATTTGACTCCTGTCTTGATTTTAATTTACTGGTTAATTTGAAATTTTTGGCATCACCACAAGCCTATGTGAGTTCAGACCATTGTGAGGTTCCCATCTGAATTCCTGGAATTTTCAAGCTGTTTTAACAAGTCTTTGAATTTCTGTCATCCCCTTTAGATTTTCCTCTCGTAGTTCATAGCTCAAGCTGATCATATAAATATGCCACATAGCTATGCTTTCCAAAAGTATCCACCTTTGCATCGCTAAGTAAAATGACTCAGGGTAGACAAAAAGAAAAAAAAAAAAATCAGCTCATGCCAACAGCAAGGAGATCGCACTGCTCTGAGGAAAAGAAAACCAAAGTCATACGAAACTGCAGGTAGTTGTAACCGTTAAAGCAGTGAATACGCAGAGTCGCACGTTTCTTTTGGATCAGGCCTTGATACTTCAGAAAATTCTGCATGTATGATCCAATCACACCCCAAAGTGTTTCTTGGGAATGCTTATTTGTACTGTCTTCAGTACTGCTACGGCCTGACTCTTCAATAACGCTACTTCTGAAGAGAGGAAAAAGCCAGCAGTGTAAAACTGAGGTGCACAACCAAGAACCAGGAGACATGGCATCTCCTTCTAGACTAACCTCGTGTTGACAGGTAAGTCACACGGCCAGGTTCATATTGGACGGTATCACGCTCTGTGAATAGCCCTCTTGTCTTCAGTGGGTCCCAGGGCTTGGGTAGCACTCAACACACAAAGAAGCCACCAAATTCTATCTGTAACCCCTTTGGTTTTTGGTTTCTCCAATTGGAAAAGAGAGATAACCTTACTTGCGAGGTTTAATTCACTGACTGTTTAAAATACACTGAAAGATTCAGATAGACAGCATTGAGAAGTATTGCCAGAGATAAATACTTTCAAGGCGGCTTTGTTATTGTTCTGGCTACCCGCCCACAGTGCTTTGCATGCAATTTAATGCCACCGGTAGGAGAAATATTTGATTTACTAGATTTGTAAGCTCTAGCTGATTAAAGAACCTAAGGGGCGGGGGGAGTCAAGTACTTGATCGAGCCAGTATCTAACACCCTGTCCAGAAGCATTCTTCCTGTCCCTTCCAAGTGGTCTGTCATGATAATGGTCTTAAGAACAGGGGGAAAAAAGAGTCAGGTGAGGACAGGAAGCGTGCTTTCCCACTCAAAGGATGGCCTCGGTCACTATGTCTGGGCTCAGCTTCCCTCTGTGATCAGCTGTAAGAAATCTTCTTTCAGAAGGGGAACATTTTGGCATTTGGTTGTACAGAGCACCCAGCTGATAGAGGCCTGAATTGAGAATGCCACACAGAGCAACGCCCTCTTGCCACCCTGGGTCTGGAAGCAGTGTGGCCACATCTGCATAGGGTTGTGTCTGAGAGAAGGAGCCCTGCCTTCTGCATTTCACTCTCCTGCACTCCCATTCAAGGATTGGTGCAGACTGAACTGCATGAAAGTCATCTGCACCTGCTTGCATGGAAATGCCTTAAGTCAGGGGTATTTTGCAAGCAAATATACTCATTTTCACTGCCAAGCTGCCCGTCCAAAGCCCTAATCAGAGGTGCAGTTTCACGACCAGTTTAAGTATGCCTTAGGCTGCACTGACACTGAAAATGACCATCTCACACTCTTCCCTCAGGTCCTCCCCCGAGCCAGCCCCGGCAAAGCTGTGCACGGAGACCAGCGTAGTAAGCTGAGTGGTCTGAAAACTAATTTACCTGTAGGAGAGGGAGAGAATGAGTAGTTAAGGTGGCAGCATTCTTTTAAAATATTTGTAGACAGGTCTGTATACAAGTATGTCCTAAGTCCTTGCTTTGCGTGGCAATGGTGGAAGAAAAAGAAGGTAATACAAACTTATCACTGCTAGGAAAGGCAGGATCTGACCCAAAGTGGCCAAGAACATAGTGGCAATACTCCCAGCTTACACGATGTTAGCTTTTGACTGCACCAGTTGCTACTGCCCTGCCCTAAAAATAATTCAAGTCCTGATAAGATGATAAAGACTGTCTCACAAACATTTTCCTCACCTTCTGCTTAGTTGGTAAGGAACAAAAACAGTACTGTAGAATTAGCACATGCACGTAGCAGTCATCACAGAAATGATAACACAAAATGAATACATAAGGTGAACAAACTTCCTGAAGACATCAGAATTTAAACAGGTTTGCTTGCAATGTGCACTGAATAATGAACCCGCTTTTAAACAATCCACTACTCAGGAAAAAACAAAACAAAACAAAACACAAAACACAAAATCAAGAATAGTCTTATAAAAGGGAAAAGACCGCAACTAATTTAATAAGTTGTTTTCTACAGATAATTTTCCTGTCCCTACTCTGACATCATGAAAAAATCTGACAGGTGTCAGGTAGACATTAGCTGTCCTGTCCTCAGATAATCTTTGAAAGCTGAGAGAGCAGGAATTAATGTATACAAATACAGCACATTTGAAAAATATTAACTAAAGCTAGGAATAAACTATTTTCTAATGGAGGTCTCAGACCTGATTAACAAAGAGAAAAGCTGAAGCAGCTGCTTTCCAAGGGAAATGTATACAACTGGACTATTCCAGGCTTTTATGACTGGATCTTTAAAGCTGGCCAAGAAGAGATTAAATTTCGTTTACTTAAACAGATTACAAAAGGAAAATGTCTCACTACTCTACCCCTTTGTCAGACGGATTCCAGAACAGAGGATTAGCTAACAGTTTGGACTTACAGGGTGTACACATGTACTACCTCGCATCGGAAAGAGGAACTTGGTCAGTTTGCAAAACGAGGAGAAACGCGCATTGGTCCAAGTTCTCTGTTTCTGTCAGCCTCTATGGGTAAAGCAGCACAGTGGGTCAGGACGTTAGGGAAAAGGTTTTAAGTGTTGGTTTCCACTTCTCACTACATAACATGAAAAAAATACCCTTTCTGTTTCTACCTTCTCTTGTAGGAGCAAACAAATACAGCTTCTGTAGAAAGCATGACAGTGCTGTAAGTACTAATATCATCAGTACTACAAACACGTTAGTAACAAAATCCTCCTAACGAGGGGCTGAACCCCTGTGCCAGCGTGAACCCTGGCACGGAGCCTGCCAGACAGACCGTCTGGGCAGGAAGCTGGAGCGAGTGGCTGCAACCTTCCTGCAGCCAGAGCTACCAAGGGAAGCCAGCGCTGCTCAGCAACCGGACGGCGCTAGCTGAAGAGAGCTGTGCCGCCAGGGTGCGATGATTCAACGCCATCCTCCAGCAGCCGCTTCTGCCGGAGCTCTTCTGGAAGGCTGCCGGAGACATACAGCTGCCCCGCCTTCACCCACCCTCCTTTCCAGTCTGCATGACACACTACTAGAAACTTGATAACTGCAAGGCTTGCCCACGCTAAGGTCTGTGCTAAAGGTGTACCTTAATGTTGCTGCTTGCCTGCCTTTTGGATGGAGTCCTCCCTGCAATTCTCCATAGCCATGCAGAACGCTTTTTGAACCTCTCTCTCACCTTCAGCGCTTCTGCTTCTACACGTTTAGAGGCAACCCACTCCCTCCAGCCACATCTAAAAGCATGCAGAGGATCTTAATGTCTAGAGTAACTGTTCCTGGGTTAAAGCAAAGTTAAAGCATCTTTTAGCTGGCAATTTAACATATTCCTAAAGGTTTATAGTGGATGGTGATTTGGTCATATTGTGTCTTTTTGGCTGTATTACTTTTATTTTGACTTCTGCAAGTACAGTCTGTTTTTTACGCCGGGTGCTTGCTGATTATATTATAATTCTGACCTTGCAGTTTTGAAGGGACTTCTAAGAAGAGAAATTCCCTGCTAAATGAAGAGATCAGTGCAAAGTTAGAACACCACTCAGATTTCCAGACTGAGATGAGATCTCATTGGTGAATAACAAGCAAGACCGGATGCCTCACAGAGGTGAATTACATCCAGTACTCTTTTGTAAGGTAACAAGTAGTTTCCCAGAATGGTTTCTGACAAAATGTAATGGTAGCAATGGAAGCTGTGATGATCAAGATAAGGAGTTCAAGCAGATCAAGATAAGCAGTTGCAGTGAAAGGCAGAGTTACAGAAATCCCCTAACATAATTGAAAAACAATATTGTTAAAAGAATGAAAAAAGGAAAACTGCTTTAAAGCAGGAGTCAAGGCCTGCGTGCAGAAATATACCTGTCTACATTATAGATAACATTCTGTGTACAAATGTGCAGCTGGCACCTACCTGCTGACCTTTGTAGATAGGAATTATCTCATTGATACACACAATTGTTCTATTTGCATATGTGGTAATTACATGCACTTGTTTCCCTCTGGACCTTCCAAGATAGTGTTCTCAATGAGGGCTGTGATAAAATGTCAACAGTGCAGTTATAGAGTTGAAAGTCTGCTCTTTATTTAATCAGTACAGAGCAAGGACAATGTCTTATTACCTTGTCTCGCCATGAATTTGTTGCTGAGGGGTAGCTGCTGTGCATTTATAGCTGGGTAAGAATGCATGCACAGCCAGTTACGGCAGGTTAAATTAGAGGCTATGAATGCAATCTTAGTTTACCTTGTGGTAACTTGCTCCTGGGCACGTACCTTTCACACCGATCCTAAATGAGTACAGCTAAAAAATAACTGATTTTTCACAAGTAACCAAGGAATCACAAACAAATTCTGGATCCTTTTCAGCTATACCTTTAAGTTTCGTAATTTCATTTCTAATGAAGCTGGTGAAGTTAAGATCTCCAGGGAGCTGTCATCTTTAACTCCAAGTGTCTTTTCCACAGCTCTGTTCCAAAAATACAGGGAGCTGAAAGTTGCTTTAATCATACTAGTCCTGTTGAATCTGTTAAAACTCAGACAAACATGATGTCAGCTGCAGGCACAGCAGGGCACTTTTAGGAGATCAGATTTCTTTAAATTACAAAACCACGCTCTTTATAAGAAGCAGCAGACCTTTAATGTCAATATTTTATAATCCAGGTCATGGTTAGTTTTTTCACCCTGTACTTAGAATAACAATCTTAGGTTGGTTGACCTAACACTGCCATACAGATGACTGACGTAGAAAATTCAGCAGGAACATTAAGCAGTGTAATTAAAGCACCTTGTGACTTTTGGATCAAGGCCAGCATTACCCTGTTTATGTTCAGTACTTTATAGAAGATGAAGACTATTATTTTGCATTACAATTTTATTTAGAGATATTTAAGCTTAGTCCCCTTCACATTGTTTTTCAGTGCGCAGCATAGACTATTGCTACTTGGGGCACTGGTGCCACGATGTGGCAAAAGCTAATCATATCCAGACTCAGTAAGAACAAAATGTTAGTTAGATCTTAAAAGACCCAGAAAAGAGAGGCAGGCAGAGCAAAGGGGACAGGTCCTCAGCTGGTGTATGTTATGTTATGTTTTATCTGTCACTACAGACCTTACAGTTGCTACAAGGTGCTGGGAGATGTTTTGCAGGCTCTGGTGCATGAGGTCGACTAGGTTTGGTCAGTTGACGGCAGGGGATGTGATTTAGCAGAACAGATAATCCCTTCAGTTCTACACTCCACGGCGGCGAATCCCTATGCTCTTTGTCCTAAGCAGGAAGTTATTCTGATATTTGGTCTGATGGTTTGCAATGTCACCATTACCTCTGCTCGCTCTGATCTTCATGGGCTGAACCATAAATACAATAAGAATCCAAAAGAAATACAGAATCTGCGTGGTGGAAGGCCGGTTTCCAACACCCCAATACTTCACTCTGTCACAGGCTCCAGTACTGACAGTGATGCTATTTGTGAAATAAGAAATTGCCTGATGGAGATTCCCCTGCCAAGGCATTAAATAGGAGACTGATCCTCAGTGCTCAAACACGTATTTCAATGTAAACTTCTTGTTCCAGGATGCTAATTGGAAAGGCTCAACAGCAAGAACAACTAACATATATCATCGGCTGTCATATGGCCACCTGGGCAAATAAGGCACAGGAGCTGTGTTTGTTTACTGCAGAACACAGCTAGATTTGGTCTTTTCTTTCAGATAGATATGGGACTGAATTTTACATAAAAGTGTCAGCAGCTTTAAATGTAACCAGATAAGAAATGCAAAGAGGTCAGCTTCAGGGAGGCATACTTGGAGAGCGTAGTCATATTCAGACTGTTTTCACCAGGCTTTTGCAATAAAATATGATAATATAAACCCAGAGGGCAAAATGCAGCACCAGAGCGAGTAGTCCATAAACACACTAGTGTGATAGTGGTTCCAAAAAGCCAAAGGGCTAGGGCTTAGATGGTACATAAGTATTGCCTAGGCTTTAGTCAGGTTCTCCATGTAAAGCTGAAACGTCATCCTTCATGAAAACAGAAACAAGAAGTACATTTCTGAAATGGCTCTATTTATCGTATTGTTTCCATGTCTTCCCATTGCAGAGCCTACTGTGTTTTACATCAATCAGCCTTGGTTTCAAAAAGCTCAGGATCATACAGATTTCTGTGGCAAGCTACAATGTTACCTTTGAGATGATGTCAGATATGCATCAAGTGTGAATAATGAGCTCTTTGCAGAATTAACATCACAATTATCACCAATATGTTGTCCGTAGTCCAAAACATGTCTTTGTATTACTAACATAATAATTCTACAAGCCTAACAAAAGTCTGTTTCCTAGCTGGTGCCTATAACCTGTAACTTTTGATGTTTTAATGCCAGTCTCCCGAATTTACTCTGAATTCCTTTCTGTTTCTGATACGATGCCACTGGGCACAACCATTTACTCCCTTTACTCTAGCCTCCATTATCATCCAGCTGCAACTCATTTTGACTCCTCTGCTGACTCAACCACATACCACAAATGAATCAAAGGTCAAATTCCAAGGCATGCTATATATACATCTTGACCTGGAGGTGTACAGTAGGTCCAGAAACATGCATCCTCTTCCTTATGCATCCTACATTACTAGTCAGAAGGAAGAGATCCTCCATATGCCAGTGTAGACTTTGGCTGAAAGACAATTTTATTTTGCTTTTTGATTTAGTTAGTAAAGACAACAAGGGTATGGAGTTCAAGAGAATCTCTTTGATAGAGTAGCCAAACATCGATAGAAATCTGATTGATAAAAATTCTGCATTGACTTTGCAGCTGGCATAGCAAATGACATTGGAGAATTAATGTTTCATTGCCTAAGAGCCCACTAATAAATGCAGCTGGAATTAGCAATTGCCTGCTGGGATGCCTAGCAGAAGTGATAAAGGAGATGTAATATGAATTTAGTGCTGTTTGGTTTACAAAGCAGTATTTTAACTTGCGAACGTTACTCACGTTATAAGTTCCTTGGGAGCCAGCAGTTCAATTTGATTTCGCAGACAAGTAACACGAGATCCTAGAAACATTTGATCTACCGGATATTGCTGGCACTGCTTACCGTTGCTTTCTAAGAACATAGACTTCTGTCACATACCTTTCCTTAGCGCACAAATTGCTTTCTGTCTTGCTCAGGAATAGACCATTACTCTAATTAAAATGCAAGTATACCTTACATTATTCAGGAGGCCATCAAAGACTTTGCATATCCCTTGGCAGTTCTGTAAGTTATGATCTGCAATCCTCCCCCCTTCCTGATTCATACTTTGGAACAATTAGAATATTTATTAGCAAACAGGTGTTGTTTAATCAACAAAGTAACTATGACAAGCAGTAGTGCAACACATTGCACTAGTCTGTGCACAGAAGCTAGGACTTAAGGACAGGTAGGCAGGTTTTCTTCCTGCAGGGCAACTGAAGTTTGCTGAACATTTACGTGTCTAAACTTTCGTTCACCTCTACAGCTTCTGCCCCTTGAACAAGGGGAAGAGAAGGGACAAGCACGATTCATACGGATCTTATTGGGAAGGTAGGAAGAGGAGACATTGAATATGCCAACGTGCTATTTCGCACTTCTGAAAATGTGGTAAGAAAGACCAGAATAGTCTCCTGGAATGTGTTTTGGGAAGTAAAGACATCTTTCCAAAATTCATAACCCAGCTGTAAGCAGAAATCAGAGCTCCATGCCCTCCTAAGGGCTTCTCCTCCAAGTTCCAAGAGGTGCTTTCGGCTTTTTTGAATGGCCTATCACTGCATCATCAGCTGCTGGTTTTGTGTGACTGTATCCAGAAAAGCCTGTCAAGCTCTTCAGTATAGCATCTGCTGCTGCACGTGGGGGTGGTCAGTGGCCTCCCATGTCCCTTGGCAGGGGAAACTATCCAGCAAGCAGCACCACAGATGGTTGCACTGACAGAGCTGAGAGGCTGGCATATGGCAGCACAATCATAGGAGCAAGAGATCAGTAGTCTCCTTAGATGAGACCTGCCAATAGAGAGAATGTTTCAGGTAACTGCATCCTAAAACTTTCACATTTCTAGGAAAGAAAAGGAAAAAAAAAAACCCCACCCAAACTTTGTTTAGGCTCAAGGGAAGAATTCATGCTCAGTTGTCTAGACCCTTTTCTCTAGACTTCCTCTTCCCGTAAAGCCCCCTCCGTGCCACTGATGGTTAGGAACCTCTCATACTGCCCAGCAGAAGAGTAGGAAAAAAGTTGTAGAATTACCTCATTAACAGTGTTATTAACCAACATTTCAGTTATGCTATGTGCTGTACCAGCATAATTGCTGTGTGATGAGGAGGTTATTGGCCATTTCGGCATGTTTCTCATATACTATAATTGTCACAGACCATCATACTCCTGGCAAACAATTATGCAATATCTGTTCACTGCTTTAATCCAGCTGAATTCAAAGGAGGTTGAAAGAGTGAAGGGGACTCCATTATATGCTCAGAAGAGGCAGGCTCCCTGACAGCATACTGGCTTGTATTCACCCCCCTAACATTTTGACTTAGTCATTGTTAAAATATCAACAAGATGCATGTTGATGCACTTACTCCAGATACAGAAGACCTTGCTTCTGTCATACATATTTGTTCCAAGTAGCGTCTTGCTATGTGCCTACTGTCAATTGATGCCTTAACTGCACTGGAGCTACTTTCAAAGCAGGATTTAGGATGAGTAAAAGTCATGGTATCTGGTCCAGAGGAAGAATCTAAGTAAGTACATCTGAAACATCCAGCTGAAAAATAAGCTTATTTGAGGATAAAGCATAAGAGCATCAAATTACTGTTTTTAGTTTTCCCAGGCTTTGCTTCTGATTGATGGATATTTATAGCTGCAGTTTTCAACTATTTTTTAGGTTGATGCAAGAGGGAATACCCTTTCCTAACCTAAGGAATACCTAGAAGAACTAAATCATGTTTAAAGCTACATCACACTTCCTTAGTCTAGGCCATCAGCACCTACCACCTGTTATGTTAAAAGAGGCAAACCAACCTAACTAAAGGAACCATAAAACATGGGTGGAGGTGGGAGGGAGGGGGTGTTAAACCAACCTACATCTGTGACTTCGATCATGGACAACATCACTCAACGCTTAAACGGAAAAGAAAGTGGGGAGGTAACCAGGCCACCATGAGATTAAAGGAAGTTCAGAATGCAGCAGACTGGTTAAGAAAAGTCTTCTCTTCTGACACAGTCCTCGCTCCCTGTTCTTACTCCTGCCATCAAAGTAGAAATGCACAGCCAAAAGCATTCACATAGGACAAGACTGGTAGAAAACTTGTTCAAGAAAAGAACAAATACAAAGGCCATTTGATGGTGCAGTTGGCATATCCCACATACTCTTCTCAGGAGGAGGAAAAATGGAGAGCCTGTTGTCTGCTTTTTTTACATTTAACCCTCCCTTGGGCATTTACTTTCAAAGTGTCCTTTACACTCACCTATGGTCTTACCAATACTGTGTAGAAAATTTGGCTGGCAAAGGCTAGCCTGGAAAAACATTAGCTCTCACGTCTTTCTTATAGCAGCCTAAAGTCCTTTCTGCTACCCTATCCTTAACTCCTTAATAAAATACCAGGAGAATTAGAGTCATTATTCTTACCATCCCAAGGCTGTTACTGGTGCCAAGTAATACCTAGTTCATGGCTATAACTTTGCTATTCTGTTACCCCTTCTGTTTTGCTAGTTTGTTGACTGGAGTGCATTGTGACATTGCGTCCTTTTAAATTAGCCCTGCTGGGCGGATTTTAATCAGAGAAGTAAGCATATTCTTTGTTATGTTCCCAGACTGCGAAGAGTAAGTAAGAGGATGATGCACTGCATAATGGACTCTGGTCAAAGGGTAAAGCAAGCTGCCAAATCAAGACGACAGAGAAGCAGTTTCGGGTAACACAGCTCTGCTCCTTGCCCTGTCCTGCTGCCAGTGTACTGTACTACTTGATTGTGGGCTAGCCCTGCTCTTCCCACTGGGAGCTCATGTTATCCATGGCCCCACTCACCAAGAAGTGGTAAAGGAGATTATTGCTCAAAAGCCTGTTATAAGGATTAATTAATTCTGGTTTGCAGATGTTCATAGAATCATCTAGGTTGGAAAAGACCTTTAAGATCGTCGAGTCCAACCGTTAACCTAGCACTGCCAAGTCCACCACGTTGCAGATGTCAATATATTACCTGAGATTTTTCTCTTGCGTTAAGGGTTTGGGGGTTTTATGTTGGCTTTGAGAAATGGATTTTTTTTTTTTTTAAAATGACTTGCTAATTGTGAGAGGTTTCAATCCAGCCAGAAGCTTTGTTCAAACATTAACTGTTGCATGTGAGCCTGCGCATGTAGGCATCACAGTTTACAGCAACAGAACCTAGCTCTACTAGGAACGTGACTTCAGAAGATTACAGCTTTGAAATGCAAAGCCTTAACCAAGGTCACTTCTGCAAACATAACCCTTGATTTAAGAACTGGCAGAAAACGTTCTTCCCCCTTTATAGGTAGCAACTGTTACTACACATTGTACTGTTTAAAATATTCTAAAAAAAATAAAATCAAACTGCCTCTGAATTTTGTAACTTTACTGCCTTAAAGTTACATAAAGCAGCTGATATTGGGTAACACTGTAATCCAACTTCCCCAATTTTTCAAGTAATCAGAAGTATATATTACTTCTTACAAAATTTTTCAGAGATGTGCCAACATAGCAAAGAAATTATCTAGCTTTTCAGGAAGTCTGCTTTGTGTAGTAGTCTTTTAAACTCCTTTTGCCACTCTTAGCAATTTATTATATTCCCACTATTGCTATTTTTCTGTTTGTTTCCCCCAAGCCCAATTCCAATTGCTGAAAACAAAACATTATGTCAGAACTACTGTAGGCATCCCCCATTCCCAACTCCCTTCAAGGCAGAGCGTAAAGACCTGCACACCTTTCAAAACATGCTGGAACTGGTCAGATTTAAGTAGTGAAACTTCTTCCTGGAGGCACAACATTTTATGGTGAAGGGCCCCCATTTTAATTTAGTGGGACTACAGTGGAAAAACCTTCCATGGCAGTATTTTCCTGGGGCTTCCTTTCCTCAAGGAAGAATCAATACAGAACAGCCAACTCAGTTTGAAAAACAAACAAACAAATCCATACAAAATCCAAACATTTAACTAGAGTAGCTCATACAACATCAGTGCTCAAAGCTTTGTTACTTCATGGTTCAGGTTTATCCCACGCAGGACCAGAGAGATACAGTCTCCATCAAGTGCATTGGAATTTCTACTGCAGGCTTACGTGTATTCCGCAGCATCTAACACTGGATACACAGGGGCATTATCAGAAGAACAACAATTAAGAAATCGGTGCCTCAGGAAACACTGTGACAAGAATAACTTGCCAGTTGATATTAGTGGATGCATACAATATAAGCACTCCCTAACCACTAGGAGCCATTCAAAATTGCTTTGTTAAAAGGAAGTTCCATCAACCCTTACACACGTCTTTCCTCACACCTGCAAAAGCTCTGTCAGGTGCAGTGGCTCATGAATTTTGCTGGAAGCAAAGCCACAGGCTGTCCCTTTTAAGGCATTCTACCTGTAGCCTCAGGGCATCATCAAACATTCTGTCTCCAGGAGGAAAGAGCCCACATGTTGGGTAGCTCTAACCCAACACCTATAGCACAGAAAAGGGCCAAATCCAAGCATTGCTGTTTCCTCAGGGCAAAAAGAGGGCACACAGCGCGGCCCTGTTTCCCAGTCAAGACAATCGATTGCCACCCTAAAGGATGCTCTCTCACTGCCTGTAGCGTGGCACAGTCTGACACAAAACTACATACCCCCTCCTCACAGAAGGCAGCACCACAACGCTAGGACTGTAACTGGTTCCCTCTACAAAACCGCCTCCTGTTTTGCTGCAGCAGAGTGATGCAACAGATTTGACCTGGAAAGTGTCCTACTTACTTTGAAGGCAAGGGAGAGGATTTCTGTAAATCATGATGTTTTTTCTTCAGTCTAGTCTTGACTTACAAGTCATTAAAAATTACCTTGATTCAAAGCAGGAATTTTTCCAACGTTTTTGATTTCCTCCCTCAAAAGCCTGCTCTGTCCCTTCAGGCTTACCATACAGCCTCAGAGGGCCTTCTGTTTCCAGTAGGGTTCATACTGGCAGAGCACATGAAAAGCAGCCTTGATGGTGGGTGGCTTTCAGCTGTGAAGTGTGACACCAACCTCCGCCTTCCTCTGGCACTCACACCTGCTCCGTATAATTCACATCGTGCTCCTAAAAAGAGTTCAGAAAATCCTTTGATACGAGTTCATCAAGGTCTTAGTCAGCCAGAGGGATACATATCATTTACTCACAATGAACCTGCCAAGAGCCCGGTCTGCTTAGTACAATGGGCTGCAGTTCTGCACCAGTGGATTTCAGCTGAGAACCAAACAGGTGTAACGAATCAGGCACAATGTGCCCACCACATCAAACACAGACACCTCCTGAATAATAAACAGGTCATGGGAACCTTAGAAAGTTCTCTGTTTGTGTCTTACTGAATGCAATGGATACATATGTACAGCATGTTACTGCATTTTGGCCAAAAAGAAACCCAAAACCAACGAAACAAAAAAAAAAAACCCAAAAACAAAACAAAAAGGAGAGTGAAAGGCTGGATTGATCCTTCTTCCATTAAAGTCAATACGAGTTTTTCTGGATACATCAAAGCAGTTTGGCCCCTACTATCACAGAGGGGTTTCCTTCCTCCCACATCAGCTGCTCAAAAGATCAGTAAGAGACGACTGGTCAGTTTGGGTCGGGAGGGGAAAGAAGACAGGCCAAAATGAAAAGAGAGAAAGAAGGTGTTGAAACTTCCCAGGAGTCACTTCAGGTGTATCAACCTAACATCAATTTACAACTAATACTGAAGCAGGATGATAGCAGTCTGACTCGTGTGTTTGGTGGATGTAAAATAAGTCAAGTACATAGACATTTAAAGATTCCTGAAGTGTCAGTCTGAAGCTGATGCCAGTAATAATTTGAAAAAGGATGACGTTTGTTTCTGAATAATACCTGGTGTGATACAGTAGATTTCTGTAGGTTTTCCAGAGAAGATGACTCAATACTCCCTGAGCAATAAATTAGGAATCATAACCATGACTGTCCTCTTATATTTGCAATATAGATTGACTCTAGGCTCATAACTTGTTTCCTTTCCTAAAAGATGCTTTCCTCATTCAATCAGCAGACATTGCTCACTGCATGATTACAACTAGTGTACAATTAAGAACTGTGTCAGATGATTTATATCCAAAAAGGCTCAAATTAAAACAAGCATCTCTTAACCTTGGAGTTGTTAGCTTTCAAGCTTCCACCATTTCTTTAATGAATAAATTGTGATTTCTTAGGAGTTGGGGGAGAGGGAGGAGGGACCCCCACCCTATTCCTTAAATACTCATTGACTCTTTTTGCCACTTTGCTGCCTTTCTTCTCACGTGCTCTCTAGATCTCTGTCCAACACCTTTGCTCAATGAATTTAAGCACTTCACCACCATTTCTGAGCCCCACTTTCCTTCGGAACTTCCCCAGCAGCTTCCAACCTCAGATTTCAAAGAGGCCACCAAATTTTCTCATCATGTGAACAAAATTCTCTTTTGCCTCCTCCTTCTCCCCTGTACTAGCAGTGTCTCAGCCCTTCAGGCTGGCATTTTTCCTAAATAAATGCATCTATTTCTAAAACCAAGCCTGAGGCACGCGTCCCCTGCCACAGAGAATGTTCAGCCAGAAAGCAGATCTGGTGAAAGATATCATCATTTCTCAACAGGCTTGGCCAAACACAGACAGCAGAATGCAGAAGAAGGGCTTGGGGTAGCCTTCGCAGTAACTGGTGCTGTTTATTAACCCTGCCTATAATTACACGAGTCAATAAGAAACAAGCTAGTTGTGCCCAGGCAGTTTCCTGCTGACGTAAGGGAACATGCACAGCTGGCTGAAATGAGCCCTTTCTCTTTGATGAACATTCAGTAATGGATTTGCTGCACCTAAAGCAAAGCTTTATTTCAACACTTATTTTTAAAAAGCAGCAACCGGTTGTCCACACCTCAGTGATCTGCGTAATTGAGTTCATGACATGATATCACAATGTTTACTAAGAAAGTGGCAGATGGTAGTTATTGGGTTTTTTTAAAAAAAGGGCACGTATGTATCTCATGATTATACTCAGGCTATTCCTGTTGAAAACATCACTTCTTTAATTTAGTAGAGGATATTAAAGTTTGTTTAAAAAACATATACTCCATGAGAAGAGTGGCAGATGGAGTTAACAAGCTCACCTGCTGTTTTACTTAAAAACACTGTCTAATAAGAGGTTGTGTGTTTTAAAAAATGCATATGAGCCATAATTTGTAATCCTTTCCTGGGGAGAGGACATAAACACTCTGAGGAAGGTGGCATGGCTCTGAGGAGAGGGCACTTCTCCAAGGCAGAAGGGCTAGACTTGGAAAAAAGAAAGGCTGGCTTTTTATAAAACAGCTGCTGAATCTCAAAGGGAGAGAGAAATAAGAGCAGCCACATCATGCAGGCTTATGTTCACCTCCACCAAAACAACGGAGACAGAGGAGGCAGATCTCAGTTACAAGGTGCCCATGAAGGATAGAGACTTTGAGGGTGGGTTTGGGCATTCAGAAGGACAAACTCCTGAGAGGGAAGTAACTGTCTTAGTAAATCCATAGTGAAACTGCACTGGGCTGAAATTGCACAACTTTTACCCTATGCTTGTCCTGGCTTTTCAGGTTACAACCACCTGTCTGATGGACTGTATTTTCTTAGCAGGCCCAACTAGAAATGCACGAGCCACCTTTCTAGGGGCCAAGATGTGGTCAAGATCAAAAAGCAGCAACTTCAGACTCCTTCTTCTGAATAGCATTTTGCCACATACCATGGGACACGTGACAGATTGTGCACATCACATAAACCGTGAGTCTGCAGACCCCTCTTGTTCCCTGATGATGCAGATGGGTCTGCTCTTTGACAGTCACTGATTCATCCCTTTCTTTCTTCAGCCTCAGTGGACAAAACTGCTTAAGCCCTCTGAGGTTGTTTCCATTTCTCCCAGACCGGATTCCCCCTTCCCTGGCCCACAGCAGCTGGGGATGGAGGCAGTCTCCCCAATGTTGTCTGAAGCAAGTTCAGCATGCTCATCTTGGAGGCCATGGGATTCACCAGCTGCTTTCGTTGACTGATTTTCTACAGATATACAAGAATGGTGCAGGTTTGGGGTAATTATTTGTATTCCGGAGACAGATGGTGTAGTAGTGGTCAGACAAAATGATATCAAAAAACAGTGGAAAAAGCATATATTATGTAATACCAATTTGAGAAAGCTTTGAAGAAGATACTGACAAAGTTGATTAATGAGACCCTTCAGGTGGCAAGAAGTTAATGGAATATGTTTTCTATCTTGAATATTTAAGATGCAATTACTATTCCAGCTGGGCTACCTATTGCAACACAGGATCAGCATTTCCTGCCGTGAAATCAGTGAAAATAATTCAGAAAGCTGGAAGCAGAGAAGATGGCAATGAGAAGATTATCCTTTCATTTTTCTTTAAATTACACAGATGTAACAGAGAAGTATGACACTATGTTTATGAAAACATCCCAGCCTGATGCTGCACCTGCTTATGGGCAGGCAACAAGAGTACTTCCTTTCTATTATGCAGGCTGGTGCTTATTGCCAGCACTTGCTTTGCAGTGGGGAACAGGGCTGTCTGCAAAATGTTTTGCTCAGTTAAATATTTTGGAGTTTTTCCTTTAGAGTCCATGTGTTTGTTTATGTCTAATGGACACAAACATTGGATCTGAATTAATAAAAGCTTTTATGAAGATTCAATACGCTTTGTTCCTTTCTGAATTGAACAATTCACTGAATACTAGACTTACATAAATAAACATGTAAATAAACCTTAACATCCCTGGAGTAAGAACTAGGGCCTACAATGGGTATTTAACCACCACAAAGGCGCAGTCAGTCTTCTGTGTGTGTCTGTACCTTCATAATTATACATGTAATTACTTTAAGCCAGGAAGAGTTGTAACAAAGAGAGCACCGCTTCAGGATACTCTCTAGTCACCTGCTTAGGACATTCTCTGGAGAAGTGAGATACATGAATTCAACGGTCCTTGGGCAGAAAAGAGGTATGAGTGGTTTTATCTCCCCTTTCAAAAACGAGCGGATAAAAAGCAGCCACCACCATTTCACACAGAGCTCTGATATAACTGCTGAGGCCTACAGTTAGGTTTTCACATCCCCTAGGACAGCAAAGAGGTTTTGGGGATCTGCATTTAGACAGAAGCATCTCAAACGGACATTAGGTACCTGAACCCTTTTGGAAAAGAGCTCTTTGTCTATCGCCTTAGTCACACCCGTTTCCCCCAGGTAAGGCAGATGCTGCTAAGGCAGGGCCGGAATAAAACCCGAACCATTTTAATTTCCTTGATTGGATTTTTAGAAAGCAAAAATGGAGAGAACCTGTACTGCTTTCATTAAACAGTTTATTTTTTTGAAACAGTTCTGCATTCAGCAGCATCGTGTGCTTCATTTAGTGAACTATTTTTCAATTTTGCAGATTCGCAATTGCTTGAATTGCCAAAAAACGCACTTTAACGGACGGCTCAGAGGCAAAGGCTGTGCTCTGCCCACCTGGATTGCTAGGGAGCAGCAAGAGGGTGTCAAGCGCATGACAGGAGCAGTGTCTTTGCTGGCAGAAATTTAAACCCGGCAGGCAAGACTCTGCATGCTGGGCTACTCTTTGATACTAAAAAAAAAATAAATACAAGTACTTTTAATATTACTTTTTAGGAAAAAAGTAGCAGAGTTGACAGGGAACAGACTGGCTGCCCAAACACTTCAGCAGCGTCGAAGGAGAAGCAAACCAGAAACTGGAAAAACACCCAGCCGAGATCCGACATGGCTAATGACAACTATTCATTGTACATTGAAGCTGGACATCTGGGTTCTCGCTCTCTTTGCCACCAACTCAGGGACCAGGTCGCTGCCACTTCTCTGTGAAGCTTTGGTGGCTTATCAGAGCTGCTTCGACAGCACGAGGAAGTGGGGCCAAGAGGACCATGGCATCTGCCTCCAGGGACTGAGAATGAATGTGCCACCTCTGCCGCAGCACTCACCGCTCCGGCCCGGGGGTGTAAGCGTGCAATTGCTCATCTGCGCTTATTTTGAGGCCAGAGGCCACTGTCTCGAGAGCTTGTCCCATCCTTGGCAGGTGTTACCTTGGTGTTTGCTGTTGGAGGAGACTTGGGGGAAGAGGACGGGCTGAAGGTGGGTCTTAAGAACTTGAAAGTCATTAAAAAAAGAAAAAAGAAAAAAAGACTCACTCCATCTGAGTTCAGCTCTGATATTTGTCAGTTTACATAAATGGAGACAATAAAATTGAAATCATTTACTTACAAGTATAGTGCGGTCATTCACTATTACAAAACCCAAGTATTTTAGACATCACTGTATAAAAATAGCCCATGACATCAGCTCTGGTTTTCATCAGCTCCAGAAAAAGCTGCGGGCTACGAGGGATATGTGTGGGTTTTGAGGGTTTTTTAGGTTGCATATCAAGGACTGTTGGGAATAACATTGGTACCAAGTCTGGCTCATTCATTCAGGGGACAAAATTTACTACAGGGGAAGGGAGGAAGCAAAAGAAGGTAATTTCTCTCGCACCACCATGCTTTAGACACTTTCCCTGCGTTGCCAAACAGAGAGAGAGAAGCGGCAGCTCCCTCTGGAAGAGCCAATTCATGTTTTCTCTCAGCTGACCTTTAAGGGAGCCCAGAAAGACTAAACAAGGCTGGAAGAATTCAGACTCAGAGGCTAAACAGAGAAAACTTTCCAAAGAGCCCCAAGAGCCACATGGTGCCAGCAGCCTCACTGCCAGCAGCGTTAGCTGCAAATATCCCGTGCCGGCTTCTTTATCTCCTCCTCCTTACCTTCTCCTCTCCCACAGAAACAAACTGTGTGTGACCTTTGGGGGGCCTATTTTCTGCCATGTTCCTGAGCTTTGCGAGATTCCGATTTTCAAGTCTTTATCTGCAGCTGCAGTAACTAAGGACTTGGACAACAAATTCTGAAGCCATGAAATAACCAGACTGAATAAATTTTGAGCTACACTTTCTGGGGAAAAAAAAAAAAAAAATTACCAAGTCTTTACATTACACAACTTGTAATGAAATTGATAGCACACAGCACAAGCCTGTTTCATTAGTGAGAAAACAACAATAATAAAAAGACATCTTATTGAATCACTAATCTCCCATTAAGGGACAGCTGTGTGTTTTCACAAAAGACATCCGTCTGAGTACCAGTGGAGATCACAGTGTGTCCATGTACAAGGTTTTAAATCAGTTTATGAGAAAGCATGAGCAGGTTGTAACTGCATCTTTGTACCCTGC
Organism: Phoenicopterus ruber ruber; assembly: GCA_009819775.1. Lineage (NCBI taxonomy): Eukaryota > Metazoa > Chordata > Aves > Phoenicopteriformes > Phoenicopteridae > Phoenicopterus > Phoenicopterus ruber. Next base: position 73,340,007 of record CM020216.1, read on the forward strand.
AGGAGGTTTCAAAATAACGCGACACTTTTTTCAGAACGTGGAATAGGAACATTCTTAAAATAGGAGCTATGGGAGAAAGGAAAGTTGCTCTAGGAAAGAGCTGTCGCAGTTTGCAGGTTATTTTATCAAGGAAGTAACCATGAACAAAATGTGCCCAGTATACCTCTATTACAGTTGCCTTTTGCGAGTAGAGCTTAGCTCATGATATTACGTGCCAAACACCCTGTCTGCACCGACAGTACGTCTGTGTGCGCACCAGATAACAGCTCCTCTTTGTCCTCGGCATTGATCAGGCCTCTGACCTGCCAGAAGTCCTGCCGCCACTGCCTGCACAGCCAGCCGTGAGTCACACGCCCACAGAGTCCAGGCGTGGGGAAGTGGAGCTGCCACCCACACACCCCACCCCACCATGCCAGGCTGCAGGTTGTGCTCAAGGCTGGGTTTTTGGTTCCGTCTACCTTATCTTAATTGCCACATACTGGTGTAAGACCTGGTGGCGCGTGTGACTCAGCCACACGAGGCGTAAGCGATGTCAAGTGTTGCAAACAGCCTCAGAACAGCCCACTTAGTAAACTAGTCAGCAAATACCTACAAATAAGGGAAGAGCTAAAGAAGTCAAGAATTCCCGGTGAATGAATCACAAACACTAGAACCTGTCCAAATTTAGCAAGTAATATTTTCCAAGCTGAAACAGTGTGTACCAACGTGAAACATTCAAAGTTTGCAAAGGCAACTCACCCCCAGCACTTTTTCACAGATAGATCTCAAAGCACTTTGCCAAATAGGTCGGTATCATTACACTCCCTTTTTAAGCAGGGCGAGAGAGGCTGGCCGGCAGAAGGTCAGCCTGCGAGCCAGCAGTGCAGCCAAGAGCAGAACAAAGGTCTCCTTTGTCACCCGCCAGTAGCCTCCCAGTCTACAAATCCAGATACTCTCTTTTGTTGGGGCAGGGAAGGAAGGAGGTTGTTGCAGCTTCAGATTCGTGCTTCGAATTTAATATGCTTTGAATTTAATATGCTTTGAATGTAACTAATTTGATTATTCAAATGTTTAAGTTTTTTCCCTTATCAAATATATATTAAAAAAAAAACAACTTCATAAGAGAATCTGTTTGTTTAAACCAAACCCAATCACACCCACTGTAATTAGTCCTTAGGTGCATCAGGCAAGTAGCCAACAGTTAATGTTTAAATGGCCCCCTCTTCCCTCTTATCAGAATTATGAAAACAGACCATAAACAAGTTCATATCCTACTGCTGAACTCCACAACAGAATCGTCATAGGACACAGAGACCTTGCAGAGGCCGGAGGAGACACTGGAAGAGCCCGTCTGTTACCGTTGCCCAGCAGAAGGCTGGTTTGCGACCTTATGGGGCGGTGGAAGTACAACAGCGTACAGCAGAGCTATGGGAGAGGAGGCAGGAGCGGGCACAGGGCAAACGATCCCATCCTCGGCTGCAGAGAATAGCCCACGCAATGCACCGTAACGGTGACTCCTCTCCGCTTACCCAGACCTCTCCTCTGGGGCAGGCTCCTCCAAGATCACTGTCACCAAGGAAAATGGAGAGAAATGCAACAGGCAAAACGCTTGGGAGGTGAAGGAGAGAGGTGAAGAGGTGAAGGATGCGTCTACTGTATTTGTCCTCCTCGGCTGCTGAGAGCAGGAACACAGAATAATTAAAGTAACTCCATGAGATCTGCTGGCAAAATTTTTAACAGTGACTGCGTTGTTTCACTGAGTACATGTTACAGAAGCTCACGGTGGTGACGGTGGATGGCACTATATGATCAAGACACTCCATTTCTCCATGTTCCTTTTAAATGAGTCTTTCCCAGGAGCTTCATTGGTACTGCACCAGGTGTTACTTCAGGTGATGCCACAAGTTGCCTATTTCAGTTCACTGTTTTCATCTCTTCCAGTCCAGATTCTTACCACATTAGACAAATTGCCCATCAAGCACTGATAACACAAATGGAAAAAAGCACACTGTCCTGCCTCCAGTAGAGCTTCTGACTTGGCCATCAGCCTTATGAATGGTTTTACTTTGAGTTTCCTGAGGAGCAGTAGCAACAACATCTAGTCCAGCATTAGGTACATTATGTGATTCCTTCCATTACAAAAAGTAAGAGAAACAGGTTTGTTTTAAATGGAAAATTGAAGACCATGACTCCTTCTGAATAAAAGCCATCAAAAAGAGTGAATGAAGCTTGCTTTTTTGAACCATGCTGGTGTGAACAGCACTGCAGCTTGCTTACAGTGTGAAAACACGCTCTTCTACAACATCAAGTCCATCTTCCTCACAAGCAAGGGAGGGGAGGAAGGGTCTTGTGGACTCTGTGTTTTGTGTGCCCAAAACTAGCCAAGAACTGCCTGAAAAATAACAAGTAAAATCCTTCCTTCTCATGCATAACCCAGCTTCAAGGGGGTTACTATATTTGTCCACCATACAAATGAGTAGTCTTTTATACACAGTTTAATAATCAAAGTAGGAGAGACACAGGTTTTATACAGTGACAGTCACATTTGTCCTCTTAGAAAGGCTGGCTGTTCTGCCAGGGAAAGTTGTCAGCATCAGAAAAAAGACAACACTTCCTCCTCTGGAAGACAAGCACCATCCTAGCAACAAACAACTGTGATGGGTTTTCCCCCACGGCCATTATCAGTTGTCTCAGCAGTATTTATCTAATCTCTGTTTATAGCAGAGGTTTCTAATATGTTGTAGCACACCAATATAAGTAGATGCAAGACTCTGATCTTAGCCAATGCAGAGTTCAAGGACTTCACCCTCATCCATTACTTTTATTGATAGCTACGATGAACTATGCCGGTCAGAAGCAGAAACTTTAACCTTCCACTAGGAATGGAAAACCACCAGCACGGCAATCCTTATGCTAGCAATTATCAGCTTTTAGGGTAAGAGCATACCAAAAGGGCGCAAAACAGCCCAGGGAAGAGCCACCACTGCTTTTCTCCAAGGCTTTCACTCTGCTTTCCAAACCCTGTCAGAGGGGGAGTCTCTGAGCTTACGGACTCGCTTGCCCTGTGCCTGGCTCCCTTTCAACTGGGGAAGCACACGAATACAGCAGCTGGAGACATCAGAAGACTCTGGACAAAGAAAAGAGGTTAATTAGGGAATGTTTAAACTCATTTTTTTTACAGCTTGAAGCAATCCCTTGCTGAGGGCCTGAAACCAGGGACTGCAGAAATTCTAAGGGCTCCTTTTGTACAACTCCCTGTCCAGAATATTTATTCTCTGTTTTTGTCACAGGACACAGGAGGGAGAGGATTTTGCCGCTAGACTGACAAGGAACCTTACCACTCCACTAACTTCCAAAGGTTCTGCTGTGATTGGGACAAATTCTTCCTTTAGGCCATCCCAGGGCAGCGTTATTCCCAAGAACATCTGCAGATAACACACAAAGCTGCCTCCCTGCCGGCTGCTTTGCTTTGCTGCTCCCGGCGCTAATTCCCCGCAGCTGCAAGGGGAGCTGTGCGGTGCTGCCAGCCTGGGGAAACCCACGTCTCTCTTTTCAGTGCCTAGCTGAGGGTTTTCTTTGAAAATCATGGCCGTAATCGTCATTTGGTGGTTTAGACAAGGCACAATAAATGTTTCCCTGAAAAGTCAGGAAGTTCCTTATTACCTTCTGATAAACACCTGTCAACCACCATTAATCGGGTTTTGCAACAACCCAAGACCAGGGAGTAGCATTCCCCTGTCCTTAAGGGCTCAGAAGTACTGGCATGCCCAACCTCACGCGACACTAACCGAACGCTGAGTATCTTGCCCTTGCTGGAGGGTTTAGTGATACGCGCGTTTCTGACGGGGCTCCCCCCGCCTCTCACAAGCTAGGGGCTGTTACGGATGAGGCTAACGCAGGACAAGGGTGCAGCGCAACATCACTTTGAGGCGCTTATGAAGCCCCCTCCCCGGCCCCACTCAGGAAAGTTCCTTGAAAACCTAGAGGCAAGCTACTGGAGGCCAGTGTTTGGTGCAGCACTCAAGGACGTGCCTGGGAGCTCGGCCTGCTGTATTTCTTTGTCATTTTGCAGAGAAAAGGGGATGCCTCATTTTTTTCAAGCCTCACACCTCCTACAGCCCCAGTTCCCCTCTGTGACTGTTCACTCAGGAGAGCAGCAGGGCAGGTTGGGTTCAGCTGATCTCCCCCAGGCCGCGAGGACAGGGAGCGATGCAGGGTTTTAGAGCTATGTCAGACCTTTTGACCACAAAAGTCCTCCAAACCCCTGTCCAAAACAAAACTAGCTAACAAAAAAAAAAAGAAAAAAGATATCCCTGGGCACAGTAAAGCAAGTTAAAAAGGATAATATTTAATCTAGTGTCAAGCTGTTATGAAATCAAAAGTGGAGAGCAGCGGCTTGCTGTGAGCAAAGCAAATGAATTGGCTCTCGGGTGTTCGTCCCACGTGCAGAGTCAGAAGAACGGATTTCCTTTTCTACACTGTTATGAACACATTGGAATCTAAAAAAAGAATAACTTTAAATGTTATCAGAAATATCTTCTCTTCATCTCCCTGTGTAAGGGTGATAAGAAACACTGTGTGTGAGATTTGCTATCGGTGCTTCTGTACAAGTCATTTAGCAAGGACAATGACAGGAGGAGGAAGTCAAAATCCAGTCCGCTTTGCTTAGATTCGACTTAATAATTAGTACAATTTCATGCAATGCAGTCCACAAACTTATTCTCTCACCGAGTCTGTAGATTGTCTGTAAACAGCTGAAAAAATAATAAATCTGAGTGAGTTCTTCAGTCAGAATGATTTCCCTAAAAATTTCTAACAGGAATCCTCGAGCTGTATATCCTTTGTAATCACGTTGCCGTGAACAGTCAGTATTCAATGTACAAGGCAGACTGGTTAAGTCTGAATGGCCTGATGGATCACAGGAAATTGTTTCTGAATAGTTTTTGTTTATACATCTCAGCTGCACGTTGCAAAGGAAAGTCCCATTAAGAACAGAAGGTCATAGTAGCTATATAAAAATTACAAGGGCAAAAAATAACAAAATAGTCATAGGACACTTTTTCAGTTAAAAAAGTACTGCTGACTTGACTGACTATAGACATCAAACCAATATTTGCTATCATGGAAATCAGCATCAATGGATTAGCTCCCAGGAGAGTCCTGCATGTATGAGCAGTCCCAGCAACTAATGTATTTTCCAGTGCCTAAGACACACTGGTGTAGAAGACGTGTCCCTCCTCAAAAAGGGAAATTAGAGAAACTTGGTACCAACTGCATCCCCTGCTGCTGGGGGTGAAACAGCTCCTACGCTGCATCTGACATTGCTCCTCTGCTGTGGCAGGGACAGGAGCAGTGGTGACAGCACTGGAGCAGGAGTAGCAGAGGTTCATAACATCGGTGTATAAAATACATCTGAACCCGAAGTCCCTCTTACCCTTTCCATTTTGGGAAGAAAAAAATGCACCCATTGTATCAATAAATCTGTACTCTGACTGATATAAAATAACTGGTGGTGTCAGCATTTCAAGGCATTTTATTGCACGCTTAAATGCAAATCTATGCTAATAGGACATTATTTAGCTTACAAAGCTGAGGACTTAAAAGTTAAGAAATGCCAATAGGAAGATTGCCTTTGCAAATCGAGACAGCTCCTCTTCTGTATACAGGCACGCGCACACGTCAGTATGAGACTGCTTGTAACTCAAGTTCTCCGAGGCTTATCAGAGATACAGGATATCTTGCGTGTTGCTTCTATCCTTCAACATAGAAGGCCAGCAGTGGGAACCGCACTTTGCTCTCTGCTGGGAAAGGGAGTGAGTCCTAGCCAAGATAGAGCTTACAGGTAGAAGAAATATTTTTCATTAGCCCAATTAGTATGGTTAGAAAAAGGAAAAAAACCTGCCAGGCAGACAAGTCCTTTTACAGGTCAGAAGCAAAAATAGCAAATTCCCAAATAAAGTTGGGGGCATTTGCTCTGCAAAAAAACCAAATACCACCACCCCCTCTACAGCCTTGGGATCTGAGCTCCATGGAGTTAACAACTTCTCCTCAGCAGCTGATGCAAATCTTTGTAGCTGGTTGCTTGCCTGCCACAGGGGCAGACCTTGCCGAGATCTGCTTCCCTCCTGAGCTACGCTACGTGTCTTGGAGGGGCCCTCGCTCCGTGGCAATCACTGACTGCGGCTGCAGAGGCAGCGGGAGAGCAAAACCACGCTCCCCAGCTGCTCTGGCTGGGAGAGCACTTGCAGCATGAGCCACGGGAGGATGGGGGCAGCTCAAGGCAGGAACTAATCCCTCCGCACCCATGACAAGTCAGGGCAGCTCCACAACCCGGCCCAAAAGTAGGAAACCCCACAAGGCAGGTTATATCCACACGGGGCTGAGTCCCAAGCTCCCTCCCCACCTAAATCACCTGCAGCCAGCCCGAGGCATCGCTGTGCTCACAGTCGCCCGTCAGCATTTTGGCACTTGCTCTCACAGATCTGTCTTCCGAGAGAAGTTATTTTTCTTGTGTGTTTCCTCATAGTGATGGCTGAAAGGTCTAAGGATTGCCAGTGCTGCATTGAGAAAAAAAAAACAGGTAGGTGGAATGGATGAATAAAAGCATTACCGAAGTGATGGGTCAGGTGCCCCAGATCACGGGCTGGGTCTGTTAGCAGTTCGGGCTGCCTTGCTCCTTCAGGAAAGCTGGTACCAAGGGCTTCAGATCGCAGGTGAATTATCAGGGATTTACTGGAGGGCAAGTGGGGGCAGTGGCTGGCCTGCCTGCCTCGCCGATTTTTTCGCTGAAGTTGCGGTACCCAAATAGTAGTTCTTTTTACTTTATCTCTTCTTCTAAACTTCTTATAAGTATGCGTGCCTGCAAGTCACCTCAGGTTAGCTTTGTTGGAATAACAACAGATCATTCCACATACCCAGGTTTTGGCTTTTCCGAATTCCCTTGAATGTTGAAAGCTATTAAGTTGACATGTTTTCCTCCATGTGATTCTCCTGGTATGGCTTTGTGGTGGCCTGATGTCATACCTAACCACAAAAGACCATGATCTAATATACCATAACTGTTAAAAAATATAGTGTCCGACACATTGGTTTCCTAACCTCACGGGGAAAGTATTTATGCCATAAAACTTCTTAACTTTTAAAAAATAAGGGCCCTGAAAGATGGTATTTAAAATACCATATGGTATATATGGGGAGTAGGAATATTAAATGGATGAGTTTGCTTCTTTTTTTTTTTTTTATTTTGAGAAAACAGAAGTACTTGGTACTTCTCTAGAGTATGGAAAATATTGTAGAGACATGAAAAGATGTTTTTTTAATGTCCAGATCTCTTTTATACCACACTGGCAGTTCAGCAATTTGGCATTGCTTGAGTGGTATAAAGCTGCCTCTGGGTGAGAATTTGGTTCAGGCAGCATGGAAATGCAATTTAAAAAGTCAATCATTTGCAGCCTTGAACTGAAGAAAAGACTTAAGAAAGGACAGATGAAAATGCAACTCATTTACTGCAAAATGCTGTGGGAGAGAGTAAGGCAGCAGAAGGCATTTTCAGGACATTGTGTACAGGCAGGAGACTGTGAAGGGACAAAAGTACAAAAAAAGACGAACCCTTCAAGACACAGCCTTCAGCATCGCCGCTAATCGCTCTTTTGTTTTCAGCAACAGATTCTGCGCCGTTTTACAAACATGCCATTTGTGTTTAGAGCTAAATGGATTTATCTTGAAATGAAGCCCTTTTCCTGAGGGCTTGTGGCCTGTAAAGTTTTCTGCTTTTTTTTATTTTTTTTTTTCCCTTTGCCTGGCAATGGCTGCGTTCCCATGTATAACTAAGGTGGAAGCTGGCACCTCCCCAGAGGCAGGGGAAGGGCTGGAATTTCCCAGGTCAGGCTCAGGAATCCAGCTTTCTGCGAGGCATGGGGCACTACCTCTGAGCAGGAAAGATGCTTGCAGCTGCTTTCCGTTCTCCAAGACAAGTTTAATAACGTCACTGCCTACGCTAATTCATGCTCTGCAAACCAAGAAATGCAGTCACTGCTACCACTGGTGATCTTTAATGCACACATTTCCATTTTCCCCTCCCCACAGTGAGGCAAGGAAAGGGTGCTGTTCATTTCTTTCCTCGCTGACATCTCACAGGCTTTGCCAGCATGATGGTCCTGCAGCCGGTTGTGGCATCTCAATGACCCTAAACCTGGAGGTGAAGGCTTGGGGGCATCAGGGGAGTTTCTGGTTGCAGCACAGGCTTGGCCGAAGCTTCACGGGGTGCAGGCATTACAAGCGATTCCTCACCCCGGTCCGACCCCAGGCTGTGCACCTGGGCTGATGCAAACGCAGATTTGGACCTGAGCTGCCTGCTTCAGGCCAGCTCTAGCTGCTGTGCCCTCGGGGGGCACCAGGCTCTGCCTCAGATCCGCCAGGCACAGCCTCGGGCTGCAAAAGCTGGGAAATCGGTCTAAAAATAGGTGTTTCAGTAAAAGCTTGTTTTTCAGCTCTGTTTTGCTGCCTTACAGTGCATCACGCTACAAATGTGGGCAAGTGGTTTTTGGTACCGAGAGCCGCCTTTTCATTTTAAAAGAATGTCCCCACCAACCACATCCCCATGTAAGGAAAAAGCAACAACTTACTGGTAAAGCTGTTAAGTGGGAAGGCAGAATTACACTCTCTGTTAAACCTTACTGTCATTTAAGTGAGGCTTCGATTGTTTCAATAGCTCCTTACCGGGAGTGACGTGCGTGTGGAGTGGGGCAAGGTCAGCACACACCCCACCCGCCCATCTTTGGGCTGCTGAAAAGCAGGAGCCTTGCAAAGCTGCCAGGCGGAGTCTCTTTACTCCCTGGCGTGTTGTGGTTGTTTAGGTCTGCGTGTTTACCTAAATCAGAAAAAGCGTGGGATGAACCACTTCTTCATTCAGGCATGATGTGCTGCAGCTGGGGTCTTGCCTTCCAATTTATTGTATAGTCTGGCATAACTGATGTTTTGCATTTATTATTTTTTGACTGAAGGAGAAATGTCCCCCTGACAAACTGGAATGCATGGAGACCATTACAGAAAAAGATGAAAAGAAAAACTTCTCTTGCCTTGTACGGAAAATGTGCCATATGCAGCTTGATACGTCAGCCAAGGGAAGAGAGACACTCGTAAGCTGTTACCGAAACTTAAAGGTTCAGGAGCACAAGGCAGTCACTGCTGGGTATTTGGATGAATAAAATATCGATTGTTATTCAAGCGTGACCCTGAAGATAAGAAAAGGGCAGAATAGTTTTTATTCTGGTTTTGCAGACAGATTCTGGTTTTATAATGGAACAATCTCAAATTCCAGGGTCTGGGGAAACAAAAAAAAAAACAAAAGGAAAATTTAGGGAGACACAAAATCTGGACACAGGATGACGTTTTAGAACACAGATTCATCTACTGTTAAAAACAAAACCAAATGCTGAACTCTTTAACCCAGCCCGAGTATCCTGCTGATTCAAGAAGCCCCTCCATTCAAAGAATGTAAACTCTGCTACGACAGGAGCTGAGAGCTCTCTTTTATGGAGAGCAGGAAAACTTTTTTAAAGGGCCAGTTTATGACCTGGCTGGAGAGCTGGAAATAATTAAGTGTTCTTGTCAAAGGTCAAAGTCATAGGGTTAAATTCCTAGGAACTCAAAACAACCCGCGGTGACTGCGCCAAGACTGATCGTTTGGCCCTTTTCTCCCCACAGTGGGAAGGCAGCGAGCAGCCCGGGACAGGAGTGAGCCATCCCTCAGTCATCTGCCCTTTCCAATTCCAAGTCTGACACTTTGAGACTCATCACACACTCTTGGTCTAAAAAAGCGTAGCTGGAGTTAAAAAAAATAAATAAATCTGGAAATAAGAATCGCAGCCAAATGACCTATTTATAGCAACACCAAATATGAACTAAACACCAAATGAGAAACTAAGATCCTGATTCATATTCTACTTCTGACGTAATCCCACTGAATTCCATGGGGCATTGGACTCTGCAGCAGGAATCTGTCTCCATCTCCAGATGAAAACAGCAGCACTGGTCTGGCCCTTGGGGAGGTGTTGTGCTCTGCTGTATACATGAAAGCTGCAGAACAGCCTATGTCTGCAGCTATCTTGGTGCTTAAATTTGAAGCCGTGCATGGTGGTATTACTGAGCAGTGCTCACAAATGTAATGAGGTGGAAGAGGGAATTCACTTGTTGGCTGCTTTTTTACCAAATGACGACGTTAGCCTCTCAGAGAAGCAATAGTCTGTCTCCCTTTGTGAAACTTAGCTTAACCATGATGCAATAATGAGTAGTTTGAGTTTGCCAACATCCCTAATACAAGCTATAAGCACTTCGTGGTGAGACGTATGGAGTGCGGCTCCATTCGATGTGCTCACCAGCCTGAAAGCAGAAAGGCAAGGAGGGGGCGGCGGTGGAGAGGACCGATACCTCCTCCGCACATTGTGTGCTGAGGGGAGACAGGCACTGCCTGCCTTACTGCCCTGAGAGCTGCTTTCCCCAATGCCTGTCATTCAAAGTCTTTTGCTCTGGCCCCTCTAAAAAGCATTGACTCTTGCTAATGTCTTTTTGGGGGAAACGAGCATCTCTATAAGGCAAAGAAACCCCCCAAGCCCCCTTGGAGAGTGTTTCTCAGCTCTAATTTCCTATGGGATCAAATTGTCTGTTACAGGCCAAGCAGATTTTCCTGCTACACCAGGAGAGCAGTCTTTTAAACTCAAAAGCATCTCTATTCTTCCTTGTGCAAGGAATCAGGTCATTCTCTGTTTGTCCGAGTCCCTTGTGCTTGATTCAAAGCAAACTATCTGGTATCAAACTTCTCCATAAAATAAAGTAAGAAGTCTCTGGTTGGATCTGAAATGCAAACTTGGTGGACATCCCGCTTCACAACGGGATGAACTGAGGCCAAAGTACAACTGCTGATGAGATTTTGGGATAGTCCACGTCCTGGCACAGCGGGATGGGTCAATCTCTACGGCAGATGGCCATTTTGCCTATGCTTCTTCTCATGCTCTTGTTCTGCCAGTCCCCACGCAATCCTACTCCATCAATTCATCCCTGTTCATCCCCCTCCTTCCTCCCTGTTCAAATCTCTAAACCCGAAGAGCAACTGAGACCATGCAGTGACCTTCTGCGCTGACTGCTCTGTCTTTTGTGAATCTAAATTGATTTTCCTTGCATGGGAACATCCAGGATCTACCCTTTGACCTTCAGCCTGAGGTTGTGTATTAGGAGTAAGAGAGAATGTGAAAGCGGCATTTGACTGTCAGCATTGGCAAGAAATATGAGCCACCTTCTACCAGAAAACAGTCTGTTTCTGTCCAGTGCCTGGAAATATGGGAATTGCCAGACTTGCTTAGACACAAGGGTCAATATCCTGTCTCTGATGCTAGCCAGCACCAGATGCTTCAGAGAAAGGTCTGAGAAGCCTGTAGCTGGCAGATAGGGGATAATCCCATTCTTATCTCCCTGCTTCGGAGAACAGTATAGCCAGCACGCACACAAATACAGGCACATACGTGCACACCGGAGACCGCCTGCCTCGGAGAGCTCTCTTCCTGGAAATATTGCAGTATTCTGTGTCACGTCAAGTATTGTTAAATACCCATTGCAATCGCGTGCAACTGACCCCAAGGACTCGGCTCTGTTAAGGAAAGGAATGAGTAAGACAAGGGATGCTGAAGGTTCAGCAACTATATTTAGCATTTGGGTTTCTATAATCAGTGTGCAGCTAACAATTCAACTGAAAATGGCCAACAAAAACAACCCTGTTCACCAGCCCAGAGCCAGCAGTCCAGACAGGAGCTAAAATATCACCATTTTGACAGAAGAACAAGGTTGCTGGAAGAAATTGCCAACCCTTCACCCATATTCCTGTAATCTGGGCATATTCTTGATCATGATTTAGTGTCCCTCTTCCACACCTCCAGGGTCAACTGTTAGGCTTCCTGACGACTATAGGCAAGTAGGCAATGATCTTCAAGTCTCTAAGGTGTGCTCAGGTTGCACTAATGCTCCTCCCAGCACCTACCTACTGGAAGGGAGACGAAGCGGGACCAGGCTGAGCTTGGATATGTTTCTACGCTGCCCTGAACAGACCACCCTTTCTACCTATGATTTAGTAATGTTTTTTCGTAACAACACTGATCCACTGGGAAAAATAGGCTTTCTTCCTGTAAAGCTGCAGCTGGGGATTTGATGTGAGGTTTGTCGGGGATTCTGGAAAGCTACTGGAGCAGCCGCTGTGGACTGCTACTTTCTGTGTTTTGAGTTTATCTGCTGTTACGTAAATCAGATGATTATGAAAACATTACACTGTTCAGGACCCGCAGCTCAGATGAGAGGGGGAGGAGGAAGTTTGTGTTGACCTGTTAGAGAATTTTGTTATTGTTACCGTTGAGGAAAACAGAAATCTCAGCACACTTTGCTTGTTTAATTAGTGTCTAAGCCTCAGATGTCCCACAGAACTCTTTCTGTACCAGTAATTAAAACACATAAAATTGTGGAGAGCTATAAGATGATAATCCACATTATCTGATACTGCTGCTATTTGATAGCTCTTCAAACAAAGTACAAAGCAACCTTGATCTTCCTAATACTCTTTACTCAGAAAGAGGCCCACCACAAAGGGACTTATAAGTCTGCTTTCTAAAATCAATGGGCATAAAAAATAGGATTGCAGTTTCTTGGCAAAAAAAAGTGTTTCCTTGGTATTAATGGAGTAAGCTATTTTTAGTTTTGCTCTGAAGTCTTTGTGAGGGGCCTCTCTGACCCAGTTCAAAACACAGAAAGTCCTCTTCCCTAATCTGGAGAATATCGTACTCCCTCCCTCTCGCAATGTATGTTATTGAACAGCAAAACAATAATCTCATGGGTAGCTTTTTCTGGAAAGGTTCCTTAAATAAAAGCTCCCTCTGCCCTCCCTCCTCCTTTGCAGACACGCTTCCATCCAGGGGTTACCAGCCCCTCTGAAAGCAAAGGAGAGCCCCGCAGGGAGAGCCAGGGCTGAGCTCCAGGGTTAACTCTCTCTCAGGAGCGCTGCGTGTGAGTCATGCATGGTCCTCAGTCCTGGCAGGCAAACTCCTCCTGTGTCTCTCCCTCCTCCCCCCAATCCTTTCTGCAAGAGCAGATGATCAGCAGAGCTGCTTCTTCCAGGCAGGGCATCGTTTAGGAGAAACAGTACATTCAGATACTGCTACCCCATATGTGAAACCGCGTGGCCATGTGATGCAAAAGCTGATCTGATATAAATTCATTCTGCTGGCTCAAGTTGGTTAAAAATTGTTGACGGTTACCCTTGCATTGGCAAGATTAATGCCGGAGCAGACCTTGCCATCAGTACAAAGCCACCATAAGAGCATGAAATCAGCATAAACCTTCTACTGCAGGTTCTGGTTGACTTAGCAGGGCCTGGCCCTCCCATCACATCCAAATGTCACTGTGTGTCCCTCCCTAGCGGGGATCGAGTACATACTGACGGGTGACCACTCCACGTAGTCTTGCAACAACAAACCATGGCGTTGGGCGGTCCAGGGCCTCAGCAGGTTTAGCACTGCTGTCCATCACGGCACGCTGCACCTCTGCGCAGTGACGATGGGAGGCGAAAGCGTGGTGCCCGCTCATCAGATGGTTGCTGGTCCACCAAGCAGAAAACCCTCACCCACACCAAGACGTGGCTTGGTGTTTCAGCCAACTGCCCTGCATCAGGTGGAGACCGATGCCCGAGACGCCTGTAAATGGGATCCTGAGGGCACCCACCACTTGAAGGTTTAACTCCCGACTGCCCCCCAGGGTGTGCTGAGAGCCTGATGTGTATTGCCCTGCAACACTGGTGCTCGATATAAACCTCAGCTTACAACCAAGAAACCTCTCCTTATGTCTCGGTCTTGCCTTCCCTGGGGGGGCACAGTCCAGCGCCGGTCCCTCACCACTCCCTCTGCTAGAAAAGCTGAGCCTGGCCGGTTTGGAGACTATTTCCTGAGCAGCCCCACGAAGCTGTTTGGCATCGGCTGCCCTGTAACCGATCCCACCGAGCTCGGTGGGGCAGGCCCGGGCTTTCCAAAGAGAGCAACCTCAGGATGTAACAGGAGAAATTAGGGGGCCTCACAGGCTCAGAGCCAGCGCAGTGCCGGCTCCGAGGATGCTGTTCCATGTGGTCGATCCCTGTAGCTATTGAGGAATAAATTGCTATATAAAGCCGTGCCGCAGCCAAGTGGAGCCTCAGGAACATGACGGTCACCAGAGAGCTGTTTGAGTCCTGGTAGCTACTCACTTGCTGTTAGAAATGCTGCCGAGGTTATAAAGGCTTATGAGGAAAACGTATTCCCCCGTAAGCCCTGCCGCTGGGACCGAGGCTGCGTTAGGTACCCGGTTCTCCTGCTGCGCAGCCTATCGCCTGCTCTTTGAGTTGAAACAAAACCTTTTTCCACTACAAATGGTTTCCTATGGAAAAATCAGGGGTTTGGTTAAATGAAATTATCCATCATGTACATCTAATAGAGAGTAAAACGTTACCATTTGGGCAAAAAAGTCCCAAATGCTCCCAAACTCAAAAAAGTTCAGCCAAAATACTGCAGGTTTTGATATGCTGCCAAACTCAGTATTTTCCACGCGAAATGTTAAAAAAAGAAATAGCATCTGTTCTAGAGGGACCTTCCACCTTCCTATTTTCTCATCAAATGGTCAGGATCATACCACTGTTTTACTGTTAGCAGGGGAAAAAAAAAAGATATGTAGGCTGTTCAGAACCAGCCTTTTTTCTGCTTGTACATTCATGATAAATTAGACTTTGAAGAAGAAGGAAGATATATGATTGTGGAATTGGGTTTTTTTTACCTGGAAGAAAACAGAGATAATTGCTTTCTTCTGCTCTTGAAATAAGCCTTTTTCCCTGGAGACTGCAGGAAAGAATTTCCTGTATTTTTCCACTAGCGATGCCCCACTCCGCTCGATGCCTTTCCTTGATGCCCCATTCACTCCTGTGCCAAAGCCCTGCCTTCCAGTTTCCTCACTAATTTTACAGAGCTGCAGGAATTAGGTGGCATAACTGAGAAACGGGGTTTGGTCCTTAGTCCTGTAAATGTTTCTTTTAGCAAGCGGAATATCTTTCACGCTGAAGAGTGAAGGTGAAATGATTAAATCTTAAATTCAGATGATGTCTCCTGAAGAACATTGCTCCGTCTGTGCTCCCCATCCATCTCTCCTTCCCCCTCATCCTTCTCCCTATCAAGTGAGTCCTGCCCCAAGGATAGTAATAAATTCAGTTTGTTTTCAGCAATGACCGTTCCTTTTGTTAGCCATGCTGTTTCCAGGCTCTCAGTTGATTTCTGACTTTCACCTAGCCTGGAAGCTCTTAAATTACAGAAACAAGAACATATATGAAAACCGCAGTGCTCTATTCTGAACAAAGCCCAAATGCATATTCCTCATTTCTTTATAGCACCATAGTGGTAACATTGAAGTTAATGCCAAAGTATATCTTCACAGTGAAGAATGGCCATTATTAGCAGTACCTCACTGTGTTTTTTGGTAACCGGAGGTATGGATATCCTTCCCATGAACATAAAATGTGAATAATGAAGATACTTGCAGGTATATACTCTCAAAAGAAAAGTAAGGGTCCAGAAGCACTGCATGTAACCTTTTTTCCCTGAAAGTGATTAAATGCAGATGGCTACCGGGAAAGCTGGCTTTCGCAATAGCAGTCATAGAAGACCCTTCAGACTATTTGGCTAGTAATTTAAGTTAGGAAAGCTATTCACAGAATGTGACCTCTGGAATGTAGGAAGATGTAACATATTATCAGGGAGTGAATTCCAAGACTGAGTTATTTCTGGTAACAATTGAGCTACGACAAAAATATTTACAACTAACTTATTAAACAAAAACATTCAAATATTTGTCAAGGAGCTTATTTACAATGAACAATTTCTGCAGATCTCATTAGTTTCTACTTAGGAGAGAAATAAATGGATGGGGACTTTGGAAATGATCCTATATGTTCATTTACAAGATACATACAACTCCCATTAATTTTAAACAATGGAGTAATAAACAGCGAGGACTAACAAGACACGCAACCCACAGAACTGCTGCAAGTGCCCTCGCACATACTTCAGCCCTTCACAGAAGTTCTCCACTTCTCCACAGCTGGTCTCCATATGAACCAACAGCTCAGTCTCGATGCAGACTTCTACCTTTGTCCAAACACACCAAAGCGAAGGTAAGTCAGAACAAAGGCGCTCTACAGCTCTTTGCACAGGAGCCCAAAACTGTGCGAGCACAAGGCACTAGAAACATGAGGGACAGTCTCAAATACTTCCCATGCTAAACTGCCCACCAACTAGAAAGCTCCTGTTCTCACCACCAGATACTGTAAACCCTGCTGCAAATGGGGACACTAGATTGGAAAGGACTTCCCTGTCCCAGGTCATACAATGCCTTTCCATCTGCACCTTCAAATGAGCTTTGTTTTTACCACACTAATGCTCCCTTCTTGCTTCTCCCAAGGGTAGAGGTCTCCTTTCAGGGCTGGCATGAGCACTTGAGGTTCATTGGTTCTTGTGTCAGAGGTCTCCTTTAGCTTAAACAGCTCTCTCCTTTTCCTAGTGTGTAGTTGCTGAAGTACCTATAGACAGCAATTGTATCCCCTTGAATCTTTTGTTTTGCTAAGCTAAGCAAACCAGCAGGCTTTTTAATACCTTGCCCTAACAAAAAAACAACCCCCAATCATTTACTTAATGAACCTAATGACCTGTCTCTGCATCTGTCCCAGTATGAATTGATTTTTTCTTGGAAGTAGGTGACTAGACTTCTAAATGACATCTCATTGGTGCTTTACAAAACGGCATTGATATTTCTATGCCACTCCTGGCAATTCATGTTGAGATCACATTTCCCTGTCTTTAAGGGCAGGTCATGCTAGTGACTCAGGGTGATCTCGCAATCAACTAGTGTACTCACATCTTTCCTTTCCCTGTGTACGAAAACCAAGCGTGGAGATTGCACAAGTCACGTTCAGGCTGCCACACCAGTTCCTTCCCCTAAAGCTCCCCTTACCCTCTACGCCAGCCTTGGCCCAGAAATGCAGCTCTGGAGGCATGTAGGATATTCCACCCAAAACAAATCTTTGCCCGTGAGCACGTCCCAGTTGTCAACAACCCACAGACCTTAACGCGTGCCGTGTCTATGTTTTTCCCATTTTCTCTTCCGCGCACGCTACCCTCTGACACTCTCCCCCGTCCTGCTCATCCCTGTCTCGTCAGAACAGCATACGCACGTCAGCCTCCGCACTCGGTCACCCGTGGAGTCAGGTTTGCTGCTGCCTCAGGGCCAGCCTTGGCTGCTTTTCCTGGGACCAAGAAAAAGCACAGCTGCTTTACCCCCAGATCTTCTCTACCGTTCTGCTCTCTTCCTACTACACTAACAAACACTGAAACAATATAATAAACTCTTGCTCAAGCAATGCCAGGTACATACTTCATTATTTTAGGAAAAACATTTTGCGGTAGCTAAAGATAGTCCTTGGGTTTTATGTTATTTACTTAAGCGCGTGTTGAGCAATCTAACCTTAGCACAGACGAACAAAAAGTATCCCAGGGAAATTTTAGTGCAATGATCTATCTGCCCTGAGAGAAAGTCATGCCTCAGAACCTTTCTGTTAGAAAGCAGTAAAAAAGGAGTTTTTAGTGCATCTGACGATAAATTATGAAGCTGACCCCAGTCTCCCATTTTACAGTAGTTTATTTCTATTATTTCTTTTGACTGCAAGCATCCTAAAGGTGGAAGGTGAATCAGGATCCTGAGAATAACTGAAATGGACCCATCAGGCCAGTTTCAATGGCTTGGCTTGTGCTATACCTTCTCTCCACGTTGGTCCCAGCCCCGTCTCATTTGCTAAGCAGAGCAGCAGCAGCCCCGTCGAGCGGAGACTGCTCTGCACCGTTTGCGCTGTTTCACACAAACTGCTCCTACGTTTAATCCCATGGCAATGCACCCTGGCACCGAGATGCAGCAGAAAGGACTCCGCTTACCCTTTCATAACCCAGCAGCGCGTCATTCAACACGACTGCTTAGACCATGCCCAGCGCGTGCCCCTTGGACATGTATTTTCAGTTTTGTGAAAACCACCCCAGAAGCCACTGTTGTCTTTTCTCTCAGAGCCACCACTTTGCTCAGCATCCAAACCAACAGAAGCCTGGGCTGTTCTGTTTCCACTGGGTGAAACACATATCAAGTGCTTTGTGCTACAGCCTTCCTGGCAAGACACAAAACTCTTTAAATCGTACCCATTTTCAGACTGCCATGTCAAACCAGATGTGGGACCAGATTTACTGTAAAAGGCTCCTTCTGGGCCATGAATCTTCCAGCAAATCTCTAACGCCCTGAGCATGATTTTGAGCAATTATTATAGCCTCACTCGTAAGCCCAGTGAGACTTATGACTTCACATAATTTTGACACGAGCCCAGTTGAAACTCAGTGGATGGTTTTACTTTTTGGTATCTGCTGATGCTTCAAGACAGCTTCATTCCCTCAGCAGAGAAAGAAACTCACTGCGTTGAAATGAGGGAGACTCAAGGCAGACAGTTTGTGCCTCATTTCAGTATCTCTACATCTGGGATTCTTTTAATGATTTTTGTTCCAATGAAAGGGGAAAGGGCTTTATGGAGTGTTTGGTGGGGTCAGACCCAAACCCCTGAAACATAGATCTGTGTGAAACAAAAGTTTTTCAGGAAAACCAAAGGAAGCTGTCCCCAAGAGCTCACTGATACACACTGATGCAAATGCAGGCACCCATGAAGTGTGTAATTCGTGTTTCTTAGGACCAAGTCTCTCTTCTTCTTTATTGCTGTCATTATTCAAGGTCTGTACTGAGGATCACTTTAAATATATCCATGTAATGTACAGGCCAGGGGGAGAGGAAGCAGTTTTTAATGGTGCTGACAAAAATGTAAGTCAAAAGTCACTCCTGACGCAAAGGGACTCTGCAGTTGATATTGCCAAGGAGGAGAGGAGAAAGAAGGTATTAACAGGGTGCCAGAATACCTTATCAGAGACCACACTCCATGCTAAAGCTGCGAAAAGAGCCTCAAGCCTTTTGGCTTTCAGTCCACTGCCTCAACCAGCTGTACCACCTTGGCGAACCCCCCAGCTTGCACTGGGGTGGCACATCCACCTCTCCCTGAGTATTTGTCCTGCTTGCAAGCTTCATCACAGGTTAATTTACAGCAAAGCAACTCCCGGAGGGAATTAAAAAAAAAAGGCACAAACGAGCCACAACCAGAGGCGTGCTCTGTTAAGCTTAATTAGCTAAGAAGTCCTCCAGGAGCAGCTCAGGGTCTGCAGACCCCGGCTCAGAGGGGCGCAGGGCTAACCAGGGCTGCCTGCCATGACGGCTGCGTGCCAGAGACAGCGAAAAAGGGAAAGGAGTAAGATGCAAAAGTCCTCGAGCCTGCTGCGTCATTTTGTGCAACGTTTGTTTCATGTCACGTTTCATGCAACAACCGCGCTACGTAAAAGCGGTTTACGTAAAACATCCTTTTCCTGAGGAACTGGGGCGCAGATACATAGACAGCTCTGGGGGCTGAAGCTCAGACAAAACTTGATGAGTCTAAACATTACGAGGCACTAATTACCTCAAAGGGGGCTATAAACATACAGATTCATGCGGCTGTTGGAAGATGATTTGGCAAGAAAAGTATCATTAGAAAAACAGAAAGAGATGGCCAATGGACTTAGGGAAAATGATTACAGATGACTGTAGCAGGGGTACAAGCTACTACTTGGGAGAATAAATGGACTCGTTGGACCAGTGTTGAATAGGGAAAGGATTTCTTCTAAAGGTGCAATACCTCTGGAAACAACTTTTGCCGAGCAGCACTGTAGGCTGTAAGAGAGCACAAGAATTAACAGACAGCAAATCGTTCAATAGCGAACCCACTGGCATTTATACCAGGAATCTCTCTGGGAGGAGCAGGTCCTGCAAGCCAAAACGCGGCAGTAGCTGACGTTTGTAATGTGGATGCAGGTCTGAAACGCGCTGAAGCTGCCTGAAAGGAGGAGTCTGTTTTCCTTTGGTGTTTGAACAACACTTTGTTGGCGTTTTTCACCAACGCGGTGACCATCAGGAAGGACTGCTGAATTTCTTTTTGGGACAAGTAAACCTAGAACTATTATTCAACCAAAAATTTTGGAGAATAATGGATTTCACATATGGAAGGACAAACTGATTTACATGTCGATTCCAAATAACAAGATACACAGCTGTCATACCCGAAAAGGAGGAGCACCAATCTGGACAAACAGCATCAGTCTGTCCAGCTGAGGAAAATTAAGATCTTGACTGGGAATGAAGATCTTGACTTGAAAAAGATGGGAAAACCCAAGTGATTATTTTGATGTGCTGAATACACTGCAGCAAAAGCATTTTGTTCTTCCCTTTCACCTTTCATTTCTGGATAAAGGAGGGTCCTCAGATATGTTTCCTTGGATTTAGAATCATAGAATCATTTAGATTGGAAGAGACCTTTAAGATCATTGAGTCCAACCGTAAACCTGACACTGCCAAGTCCACCACTAAACCATGTCCCTAAGCGCCACATCTACACGTCTTTTAAATACCTCCAGGGATGGTGACTCCACCACCTCCCTGGGCAGCCTGCTCCAGTGCTTGACAACCCTTGCAGTGAAGAAATGTTTCCTAATATCCAATCTAAACCTCCCCTGGCGCAACTTCAGGCTGTTTCCTCTAGTCCTATCGCCTGTTATTTGGGAGAAGAGACCGACCCCCACCTCTCTACAACCTCCTTTCAGGGAGTTGTAGAGAGCAATAAGGTCTCCCCTCAGCCTCCTTTTCTCCAGGCTAAACATCCCCAGTTCCTTCAGCGGCTCCTCATAGGACTCGTGCTCTAGACCCTTCCCCAGCTTCGTTGCCCGTCTCTGGACATACAATATCTATTATTTGACTTCACCAGGAGCATTTATCCACATCCTGGCTGGGATTTCCTATTTGAAATTGTCACAAAGAGTTTACAAACCTATGATGAGAATTCAGGCAAATCCTTCACCTCTCCACTGACACAGAAAACAGCAGTCTTCTCAGTGCAGCAGAAATTAACATGAAAAGGCTCATACACGCATACAAAAAGATGACTGGTTTTCACCAGCCCTGAGGACTGTGCAGGTTACGAAAATAATACTCATACCTCAACAGAATAAGAACTCCAGCCTGTTCAGGTCTGACGTGGTCTAACTAGTTGGATTTTCTAGGGCTTCCAAATGCCTGAGGACCCTTTCTGCCTTTTACCTGTCCTGTTCTTTTGGAGGTAACACGCACCCACAGCGCTAATACGTGGCTGCAACTCCTGTTTCTGCGGGAAGCAGGCTTTCCAAACACAGCCCACAGAGGCACTGAGGTGCCTGCAGGCTCTGGGTCACCGTCCGAGGAGCTGAACCTGCAAAAGCTGGAGAAGTCCTTGTTGCTGGAGCTTGGCGCCTGCCCCTGCTTCACCCACAGCAGCCCAGTGCAGCAGGGATCGCAACCCAGAAAGCACAGCTAATGTGCTCTGCGGCCAGGTTGAAGCTGGTGCAAGTCACTTTGGTACACGTGGTCATACCTAGAAACGCAGGAGCAGATACGTTAGCCAGGCTGCTGCATCTGCAGAGGTGATAACCTCTGGACCAGGGCAAGGCAGGCAATCCATTTTTGTGGCCCTGAACCTGAAGTCCTAATCTTGCCACCTTGAAATAAATTAGCAGATACTAGCACCCACGGAGGTAGGAGCTGCAGCCAGCTTGGCTCATGAAGCGCAAGGCAAATGCAGCTTCAGGAAGGAGACCAGCATGGCCAGCTGCTGGCTGTCAGTCAGCACAGAGCTCGGTCTGGGTCCTCCTATCTCAGATGCAATGACCGGTCTTCAGCAAAATGTTCCATAAGCAGTTTAACAACTGTGTTTACGTAGGTGAGCAGCTGGTTAGTCTGGAGATCAGAAATATTTGACGATGCTAAAAATGTGTTACGGGCGGAAAAAGCTAGGACTGACAAACAGGCAGTTTAGATAAAGGTAAAAATGTAAACAGCGCTTGCTTCGTAAGGTGATTGATCAATCAGCTTTGGTTGCTTATCCCTTTCGGAGCAGAATAGACCTGGGGACAGATTGAGAGGCTTCTTTGTAAGTTGTGAGGCACGTAGAAATTAAAAAATTTACCTTTTGTACTACCTTCCCCCAGGAAGGACTCCAGCAAGTATCCCACTCTGAGGTCGCGTGCACTGAGACGAAGAAGCTGAAGTGCAACGAATTAGCCTTTCTCTCCTTCTCACCTCTCCTTCCCTTGCTAACTCCAGCTTTCTGGCCGGCAGCCCGTCAGACCCTGGTGCTTCCCGCGTTCCCCCTGCACGCCACTTTTGACCTCAGAGGTCTGGCTCAATTTTCCCACTCACTGACAGAGCTCTTTGGATCTCATCTTGACAAACAAACTTGTATAATTTCTTTTTTACTGTCTCACACCATCACTTTATCTCTTTCCATACCACCCTCTCTCCCCCTTCACCTGTGCTCCATCACACAATAAGGGGAGCTTAGAGACTCCTCAGCGCTGACCGATATTTCAATACAGAGAGCTCAATTACTCAGTGTTGTTTGTACGACAGACATTGGTGCCTTTCTCCTGAGCGAATTAGCTTTTCCCCTGCCCGCTTGGTGAGGCTGGCAGAAGGGCAGCACGGTTGAACAGCCCCTGCTTGACAGCCTGTTCCCTTCAGGCCCTGCAAACAGCCGCGGAAAAGCCCCCTGTGAGCACTGCACCACATCTGGTGTTTCTCTAGAAATGACTAGCACCTGTGGTCAGGACAACCAAAACTCCCGCAGCGATGTCTCAGCGCACACGGGAGCTTCCCTCATGCTTCTTCCTCCGTTAGATGTTCTTTGCTTTATGACTGATGGCAATTTTGCCGTTGAAGAAAGGGGTTGTTCACCTAATTGTACTTTCCCACTCTGTGGGTTTAGATAAATGGCCAGACCTTGTCCCAGCTCCACACCGATGAAGGGGTGCACGCTAAACCTCCATCACCCCCGATCTCTACCTGCATGGGAAGGAAACCTCTGTCTGCAGCAACTCCAGTATCCCTTAACTCCATTTTTTTAAAGCAACTCAGGCTCTTGGCTTCTTAATCATTTGTGATAACAAAAGCGACAGTCCTGAAGCACCAAGGCACTTCTTACCGCCCGTGACTGTAATCCACGGAGGTGCTGAGCTGTGGGAGCCGGCAGCCGTCCCACCACGCGTGGCTCTGCTGGGCTGCGGCGTGGAAAGCTCGAAGCCCGCGATCTGACTTTCCAGAGCTACGAAGCTCTTTTTTAGCACTGAAGCAAGGATAGAAATATCCTCAGGAACTGGGACTGCCAAGTAAATCATCATAATAAAACGAAATTATTACTGAGGATAGCTCCACTGAATTTGGTGCCTAAAAGACAGCCACAGGCAACCGCTGAACTCTCCCTGTGGGCTCTCTTATTCAAGGAGCGCTCAGCCTGATTATCTGAGAGATCCTGTCAAAAAACAAGGTTTGCCAAGCATAGAGGAAATGACCAAAACCGGAAGAAAAACATTTGTAGTTTCTTTCTTGTAAAAGAGCGAAACTACAAATGGAGAGACGGAGTAAAAACGTACTCCCACAACCAAGCCTTCCCTAACAAACCAACGGGCAGACGTGGTTTCCTCGGGCTGCGTTAACCTTACGGAGGATGCAAGAAACCCGATGAGAAGGGTCGGCGGAGGGCATAAGGAGCGGCGTCCCTGGAAAGGTAAGTGCCTCCCAGGGAAATCCCTCCGCTGGCGTGTTGGAGAAGGCTGCTGTCTAATAGCTGAGCCTGAACCTGCGAGTCTAGAAACAGTCTGGTCCCTCTTCATTTAGATACACAGCGACCTTCTTGATTTTTCAAACAGTCCTACCAATTAACTTTGCTTGTTAGAGGCTAAATTATTTGCTGTTTCACCCTCACGGGCTTTTTTTGTTGCAATAGTATTTTCTGGGTGACGACTGACCATTGCAATTTACCTCCTCTGACTATTTGGATGCTGATAAGTTCTTTGATGAAGACGCGTTTCACGAGAGCGCTGCCTCATCTCCGAAGGCAAATCAGGCAGTTTGGCAGCGGAGAGCTCGTTCGCAAAGTTGCCACTCCTGTTCAAGAAGGGGCCAAACCCCACGCACCTGCTGTCTGCCGACAGGAAACACATTATAAGCTCCTCTGGAGAAAGCCCATCCTTGCTCTAAGCTATGCATTACCAAACAGATCGTCAGCACTTAATTATGTCATTGATCGCATTTATCGGACAGGAATTTTCTCATCTCCTTTTTAGTGTTGAATATATATAGTAAAATCTGCTTCAGTCAGTCCTGGATGCATGAGGACGTAGTGGTAGTTCTCTGAACAGAGGGTTAGGATGTGAGAAAGCTCAAAGATTATTTTAAAATAGAGTTTTAAAGATGGAAGAGATCATTCTTTGCAAGTGCAGATTTCACCATAGGTGTGCCTAGGTCATTCCTATTCACTCCTAGGCTTTCTAGCCTGTAGATTTTCACGTGGTTGAGTTTTAGTCACGATTTTTTTGCTTTATTTAGGCAACTCATAGTGACTGAGGAACATAACACGATTGCTGCTTTGCTAGTCTGTGGTGTTGGGCAAGGTGTTTTCTAATGCTAGCAGCATTTAAGAAGCAAAAAAAATGGGAAAGAAAAGCATCTGCAAACATTATTTGAATAACGACTACAAAGCTGTGGCAGCGGTACATGCCCCTCTCTCTCACTTTCTGCAGCTGTTCACAACTGAGCTGTGTTTGTACAGACACCAAGTGCGAATACTCAGGAAATATTACACGGTGACCTGCACCAGGCAGTCCAGCCTCTTTGAGATACGCCGTTCAGGGTGTGATAGGGTATGACAATAGGATATGATTTGGGTCACGTTGTGTATTGTAAGCAGAAAATGAATCCTTCTGTCCTCTTTCGGCTTATTCAAAGGAATCATTTCCTAGGCTAAAAAATACGCTTGCATAAAATGTTTGTAGAGTAAATTCAGCCAAGTAATTTGCAATATCCTGTGAGTTTTTAAAGAGGGACTATTGCTTCTACTGCACTGAACGGTTCCCTTGTACTTCTCTTTTTGAGACCTGTCCATATGCAGCCAGGAGGACAAGGAAAGGCTGGAGACACATGTATAGTGGCCAAACCATACTAAAAGCAACCCTCAGCAACCTCACTGTAGGTTGCTGAAGTCTGTATCTACCAGCTGCAGATACGGCAGCCCTCTCTAAGCCGGGAAGTAACAGAGAGAAAATCCAGCCCAGTGCTGAGGCTTCCTCTGAAGCAACATTGCTCCGCAGGGTCAGTTAAAAAAGTTATCTATTCTGGTAAAAGCATCACGTAAACAGTAGGCAAAGCCTGACCAAGGATGGGCATAGGAGGGTTGTGCTGAGGCTAAGTGTCTGGAACATGAAATTTTTTTGTCTGCTTCTCAGGAAAACAAAACAAGGCTGATAATAGCAACTTGTGTTTCATCAGACAACCCACACTGCCTCTTGGAAAGAGCTTTGACTCTCCTTCAGAGCCAGGGGCCCACTGCGGCTCAGAGGGCTAGCCTGCACCTGACAGCAGAGACAAATGAACACGTTGGGACCAAGCTTTGAAGGCTGGTGGGATACATTGCCTCGCAGCAGGAGCATTCAAAATTCAGGCCTGTGACAGAGGAGGTGAGAGGAGTGCAAACAGGGAAGGAGGAATCTGGTGTTTCAAGAGGGAAAGGGGATGAGGAAGGGTGAAGTAGTTTGGGGAAGGTACAGCATTCTCCATCACCCTCTGAACAGTCCCCACAAACTCCTTCTGCCAGTTCTCCTGCCTACTCCTTCCCCAGAAGTGAATTTTCTCCTTACCACTACGCCATGCATTTTGATCTGCGTGGTTTCCCGCACAGGGCACAAACTCAAAGGGGCTATTACATAAAACCGTAACTGATTGCTGCAACTAGCACCCCCTAAAGCACTAAACTATGTACCCAGCCTATCCTCCTAGGTCCAAACTTATGGGCTTTCTCTGCTCCTGGAGAGTTTGCCCCCAGTAATCAAGGTGGGTTAATTGATAACGATAGTTAAGACGATTCCGTAACTACTCAGAATATCTTTGAATGTAGGTTACAGGTTGTTTTTTTAAAAACAGAATCATTTTCATCAGCTCTTTCAGAGCAAAGCATTCTCTGAATGCTCTACCACACAAGCTCAGTAGCAGGCATTTTATCAGAAGCAGCATATTTTAGGCAAATATTGGCATTTAAAAGAAATTTTAAAGTTGTACTTTCAAGAATCGAAATTGGAAACTACTGTTCTTACCACTCAGTGGAAAAACAATTTGAATGAATCAAATCCTAACCAAAGAGTACACCATGAATACCAAATACCTAAAACACTCCCAACAGTGTTTGGGGAACAGCCTGAAAAGCAGAGACTATTTTCTGAGTAGTATAACAAGTGGTATAATATATGTCATTACTTGGTTTGAAGCATGTAGTCAGCTGCGCTTAGACCCTCTGACATCCCATCTAAGACCAAATCAACAGTTCTCCTCTGTCTGCAATTAAAAAAAAAAAAAAAAAAAAAAAGAGATCTAAACAAACAGACTCCCAGAAGATTTAGGCAGGCCAGTATATTATAGGGTAAAAATTAATGATCTTCAATTAATCTTTGCAATTCCTCTGCTTTAAAACTCAGTGGTTGTGTCTACATGTCAGGCCAGAAAAAAAGCTGTAAGTGCAACATGCCCCGTAACTGATCCACTCTCTATTCTTGTGGGAGAGACTCTCAAGATACTGCACAGACATCTTCCCTGAGGTAAGGAGCAAGCAGGGATCAAACCCAGGTGTATATTTGCGTTCTTCCCTCTGTCCAATTACTGATCAAGATCCTCCTGTTCTGTGTCTGAACTGCGCTGGGCTCCCTGCCCGAAAGGGCATCCAAACAAGGGCCCGTTGCTGCATCTTCTACTTATCTTTCATAGAAAGCCTGATCTTGGTTTCTGGACCTTACTTGTTGTTACGGAAATGAGTGCAATATCCATGCATTCAGCACGAGCAGGGAAAGCTCTAAAGGATTTTGTGACTCTTACGGATGCTTAAACCAGAGCCGGTATAAGCTCTGTGACATTTTCCCCTGCGCTAAGGTAGCTTCTAAACCTGTTGGCTTCCTCCCGTTGGTTGTCTGCTACTAGAGAGGGACCGAAGGGCTCTTCTAGAGGGTGACAAGGAGTACTAGGGACTGAAACATCTGAGGAGAGGATATTTGTTCATGTGGTCATGGAAAGAATTAAAGGGAAAAGGAATCTTATTTTATAAAATCATCTGAACTGCAAGAAACGACCTCCGTTACCCTGATTCATAGATGAGGGAGGCTGCCTTGGCTAGCTGGGCACCAGCGCGTCATTTCTTCACGAGTTTTCACATGATGTGTTGAGACACACGATCACGCGATGGCTCGGTGCAGGAACTTGGCCATAAGGGAGTAGGTGGCCGTGGAGCACCCACATCCCTATCGCCTCCTTGGCCCCCAGGCCACAAGGAAACAAATCTGCTTTCGCCAACACTTCATCTCCCTCTGAGTAACTGTTTGTTCCACCAGTGCCACTTGTGAGTAGATGAACTCTTATTTGCCAATACAGCATCTCTGAACGTCTCTCACAGGACACCTCAGCAGGATTTTATTTTACCTTAAATCCTCTTGTATGGCTTTCTAAAAATAAGACACCCTTGTGTGACAACAGCACTGAGTATTTCTACTCACCTTTCTGATTAAAAGTGGTACAAAAAAGATTTTCTTTTTCTAAGCTGCAACCAAACAGATCATTGTTGAAGAAAAAGGAAAGAAAATGCTTAAGCAGATTTTCTACCACAATAATTGGTGAGTTTTGACCCCTGCAGCCTGGTTCAAATATCAGACAAGCAATCTTGTGAGAGCTGCACACCCTCAATGCTGTGCTGAACTCTTCTTTTGAGCGTAACTACTCAGGGTAAGAAGCATCACTGATGATGAACTATCCCACGTGTATTTCCTATGAGGAGCTGTGCTTCAGAAAAGCCTTCTCAAAAAAATCTAAATTTCTCCTTCTTCTAGCATTAACAGTTTGTTGTTGATAGGCACGAGTAGCAAATTATGCTGTTCCCACACTAATAAACCAGCAAATTAAAGTTGGCACAGAGCTGTGACTCCTATCGCTCCCTGCCCAGAACCCCCCAAAACATCCCTCTTACCCCAGGATGCCTTGATCCAAGGTGAGGGAGGAGGAGGAGGAGATTTTATGGTCATTTAAGCCCCCGTGCAGGTACACAGCTCACTTTGCAACTCGGCTAGGGACACGGCCTACTTCAGCAGAGACAAAAAGGGCTCCTTTTTTGCCTTTAGTGAGACAGACATTCTTCAATTTATTTTATGGCTACGGATGACATAGCTGTCTAGAGGCACTCTGGTGAGGAGAAGCGAGGAGGAGAAGAGCCAGTGTGGGGGTGGAGAGCTGCAGCTCTGCCCCTCCATTTGATGTGGTCTCTTTTAAAGGTCACCCACTGGGACCCAACATCAATCAAGCTATTTTTGTAAAAACAACAATGATCCCAATGAAGATTTATATAACACATTTGTGCTATAGCTCTTGGTTCCTTTTTCTTAAATTACTTAAAGCAATATAATAACTTTCGCAGGCATATCGTAGGAGACTGCCAACATTTCAAACATTTCCTTGATGTAGGATGATCACAATTGAAAGGAATGTGAATTTTATCCAGCCGTCGGTAAAGGTTTTGTTTTCCTTAATCCCTGAGACTAAATCATTGGGTAGTTTTTAGCCTCCACACTAAATCTTCATTGAGACTTGCTGTCATTTGGTTACTGTGCGACTCTTCTAACCAAGGCACCAAGGGGCCGCCTTTGAGGAAGGACTGGGACAGGGACCCTTAGCACTTCTTATTGCTGCAAGCTGGTTGTGCAAGAGAGCTCTTCAATACTTAGGAAAAAGCATTCAAAGTTTCTTTTCAGTATTAAAGTTTCTTTGTTTGAAGTGCTCTCCTAGTCAAACCTGCGAACAGCATAACCCAGCCAGGATTTCCACAGACTGGAAATAAAACTGGTGGTTTATGTCCCAGGGTGCTGACCTTTTGCTTTGCGCTGCACACACATGGGTGATTTTTTCCCCCCGATGTGAGAATTCAGCTTATCTCAAGAACTGTACAAAACAAAAAGGAAAACCCTCCATCCCCCAGCAAAACTCACTAGCAGTTGGGTTTCATCTAGGTGTCTGCAGAGGTGTTGAAGAAAACAAGCAGTGCAGTTGTGATGGCTGTGTCACCAAAATTAATAGTAAAGACCCTGACATGGGGGAGAAAAATAGAGATACTTTAGTGCCATTTCTACTGAGCTAATTTGGGATACCTCCAAGCATGCTGGCAGCTAAACGGCAACATTTTCCCCAGCAAAACAGGTTAGGTCCCGTTTCAACACGAGCGGAGGGCAGTTTCTGTCCCCGTTGCCAGGATCAGCCACAGGTGCAAGGAGACGGGAGTGGAAACATCAAGTACAACCCCCTGTTCACCTCCCCAGCGGGAACGAACCCACGCCAACACCAACAGAGCGCAAATGTCCTGCCAAAGGCGGGAGAGAGAGAGGAGGGGGAGAACAGCCCGTTCGCCATCTCCCTCAGCCCCCCTACATCTCCGTGGCGTCCCTCAGGCAACATAAGCGATGGTCTGGAGGCTTTGTTTGACTTGGAGGAAAAGCCTAGAAGCACTCACAGATCTCCGTGACTAGTCTGGGGGAGCAGCACTTAAACGGTAATGCCAAGGCTTAGCTTTAACTAGGATTTTAGTCCCCGAGTCTCAGGTAAAGACTAATAATTTAGACTGACTGTTCAGGTTTTGGCAGCGTCAGTGAAGACAGACAGGCTACTTTTCACCCCAAAACAAGTAGGGAAGAGATGAAATGCAGGAACCTTTGGAGGGACCCGTTTCTCCCTTTCTAGAAGGATTGTGGGCTGCTGGCCTGGGACTGCACGTCTAACTTTCTGACAATTAAAATCAGGTCAGAGGTGTCTGGGTTTCTGCTTCTCCCTTTTAAACAGAAAGTGTAACTCATTCCTGCTTCGCAAGGGAGTCACTAGGTTGAACGCAACAGTGGGTGCACGTCGTGCATTCACTGTGCTACCAAGTGCTGAAAAGAAAATAAAAAGCCTGTACAGAACCAGCCTGAGCACCTCAGCACTTCTCGGCTTTCATTCCAGACAGCACCAGCACGCACGTCCCAGAAATATAATTAATTGTTCATTTTATTTGAGCTGTTGAGAGTTCCCACATCAGATTCTTACTTCTATTTTGTATCAGGATTCAGCTAAATAATGAATCTCAGTCAGCATTTTACTTTAGGGAAGTATTCCCAATAAATACCAATAGACTTGATTTTTTGAAGCTATTCTAAATGCACGGCTTAACGATAATTAATAAGAGTGACTGCTACTTCTTAGCACAGCTCTCATAGAATCATAGAATCATTTAGGTTGGAAAAGCCCTTTAAGATCGAGTCCAACCATTAACCTAGCACTGCCAAGTCCACCACTAAACCATGTCCCTAAGCGCCACATCTACACGTCTTTTAAATGCCTCCAGGGGTGGTGCCTCAATCACTTCCCTGGGCAGCCTGTTCCAATGCCTGATAACCCTTTCGGTGAAGAAATTTTTACGAATGTCCAATCTAAACCTCCCCTGGCGCAACTTGAGGCCATTTCCTCTTGTTCTGTCGTCTGTTACTAGGGAGAAGAGACCGACACCCACTTTGCTACAACCTCCTTTCAGGCAGTTGTAGAGAGTGATAAGGTCTCCCCTCAGCCTCCTTTTCTCCAGGCTAAACATCCCCAGTTCCCTCAGCCGCTCCTCACAGGACTTGTGTTCCAGACCCTTCACCAGCCTCGTTGCCCGTCTCTGGACACGCTCCAGCACCTCAATGTCTTTCTTGTAGTGAGGGGCCCAAAACTGAACACAGCACTCGAGGTGCGGCCTCACCAGGGCCGAGTACAGGGGGACGATCCCTTCCCTACTCCTGCTGGCCACACTATTTCTGATACAGGCCAGGATGCCGTTGGCCTTCTTGGCCACCTGGGCACACTGCTGGCTCATGTTCAGCCTGTCCAGATCCCTCTGTAGCACCTTCCTACCCTCAAGCAGATCAACACTCCCGCCCAACTTGGTGTCATCTGCAAACTTACTGAGGGTGCACTCGATCCCCTCATCCAGATCATTGATAAAGATATTGAACAGAACTGGCCCCAGTACTGAGCCCTGGGGAACACCACTTGTGACCGGCCGCCAACTGGATTTAACTCCATTCACCACAACTCTTTGGGCCTGACCATCCAGCCAGTTTTTTACCCAGCAAAGAGTACACCCATCCAAGCCATGAGCAGCCAGTTTCTCCAGGAGAATGCTGTGGGAAATGTGTCAAAGTCTTTGCTGAAGTCCAGGTAGACAACATCCACAGCCTTTCCCTCATCCACTAAGTGGGTCACCTTGTCACAGAAGGAGATCAGGTTAGCCAAGCAGGACCTGCCTTTCATAAGCCCATGCTGACTGGGCCTGATCACCTGGTTGTCCTGTACATGCCACGTACAGGCACTCACGATGATCTGCTCCATAACCTTTCCCACCACTGAGGTCAGACTGACAGGCCTGTAGTTCCCTGGATCCTCCTTCCAGCCCTTCTTGTAGATGGGTGTCACATTTGCTAACTAGTCAACTGGGACCTCCCCGGTTAGCCAGGACTGCTGGTAAATGATGGGAAGTGGCTTGGTGAGCACATCTGTCAGCTTCCTCAGTACCTTTGGGTGGATCCCATCTGGCCCCATAGACTTGTGCATGTCTAGGTGGTGTAGCAGGTCACTGACCATTTCCCCTTGGATTATGGGGGCTTCATTCTGCTCGCCATCCCTGTCATCCAGCTCAGGGGGCTGGGTGCCCATAGAACAACTGGTCTTACTATTAAAGACTGAGGCAAAGAAGGCATTAAGTACCTCAGCCTTTTCCTCATCCTTGTCACTATGTTTCTCCCCGCATCCAATAAAGGATGGGGAGTCTCCTTAGCCCTCCTTTTGTTACTAATGTATTTATAGAAACATTTTTTATTGTCTTTTACAGCAGTAGCCAGATGAAGTTCTAGTTGGGCTTTGGCCCTTCTAATTTTCTCCCTGCATAATGTCCCAACATCCTTGTAGCGCTCCTGAGTTGCCTGCCCCTTCCTCCAAAGGTCATCAAGTCTCCTTTTTTTCTTGATTTCCAGCCAAAGCTCTCTGTTCAGCCAGGCCGGTCGTCTTCCAGCACATGGGGAGGGCCTGCTCCTGTGCCTTTAAGATTTCCTTCTTGAAGAATGTCCAGCATTCCTGGACTCCTTTGCCCTTCAGGACTGCCTCCCAAGGGACTCTGTCAACCAGTCTCCTAAAGAGGCCAAAGTCTGCCCTCCGGAAGTCCAAGGTGGCAGTTCTGCTGACCCTCCCTTCTTCTCTGAGAATTGAAAACGATCATTTCATGGTCACTGTGCCCAAGATGGCCTCTAACCATCACGTCACCCACAAGTCCTTCTCTGTTCACAAACAACAGGTCCAGTGGGCGCCTTCCTTAGTTGGCTCCCTCACCAGCTGTGTGAGGAATTTATCTTCCACACACTCCAGGAACCTCCTAGGCTGGTTCCTCTCTGCTGTATTGTATTTCCAGCAGACATCTGGCAAGTCCCCTACGAGAACAAGGGTTAGTGATTGTGAGACTTCTCTCAGCTGCTTACAGAATATTTAGTCTGCTTCTTCATCCTGGTTGGGTGGTCTATAACAGACTCCCACCATGATATCTGCCTTGTTGGCCTTTCCCCTGATTCTTACCCATAAACACTCAACCTTATCATCACCATCATTAAGCTCTAGACAATCAAAACACTTCCAAACATACAGGGCTACCCCACCGCCTCTCGTTCCTTGCCTATCCCTTCTGAAGAGCTTATAGCCAGCCACTGCAGCACTCCAGTTGTGCGAGTCATCCCACCATGTTTCTGTGATGGCAACTGTATCATAGTTTTCCTGCTGCACAACAGCTTCCAGCTCCTCCTGTTTGTTGCCCATGCTGCATGCATTGGTGTGGATGCACTTCAGTTGGGCTATTGATCCCACCACCTTTTTGGGGGGATGAGCCCTAATTCCTACGTGACTGTTTTAGGCGCTTCCGTGGTTCTCAATCACTAGAAAACTTCTGCCAAAATCCTACTAATCGAACAGTACAGGTTGGGGAGCAACTGTCTGCTGCAAGGGACACGGGAGCCCTGGCAGAGAGCACACACTGGCAGCAACAAAAGCTAGCAGAGTACTGGGCTGCACCAGCAGGAGCACGGCCAGCAGATATGGGGAAGTGGTTGTTCCCCTTCGCTCTGTGTTCATGAAAGCGTATTTAGACACTGTTTCCAGTTTCACCCCTCCAGTACAGGAAAGACACCCATAGCCTAGAGTGAGTTCAGTGGCCTTCTCTCCAATAGCATCACATCTATTTAGTTAAAGATCTTCTGAGGCAAGAACTCAAAAGGTTATCGTCATTATAACTACGTGAGTGGTCATGACTAAATGCTGATCTGCCAAGACCTGGTCTGGAGCCAAGTGAAGTAACTGGAAAGTTTGAGGGTACACATCAGCTGACCTGAGATGTAGATATCCAAACCCGAACTCATTATTGGCAACTGAATTACTCTCCGTGAAGAGACATCCTTAGGCAGAAAGCTAAAAAAGGTCAGACTGATTAGTGCCAACATACATTTACTCTCCCCTGACTACAAAGGGAGTCTGACTACGCCAGATATAGCTGCATATAGTGCACACCTGTAAAATCAGATGAGATGGATCCTACCCCTATTGACTTCAGCAAGGGGGTGGATTATGCTTGGAGCCTACTGAAGTCAACACAGTCAGACTCATAAGTAACATATACAAACTCCATGCAGAAATACATTTCTGGTGCATATTCCAATTTAGAGTTTTACTCCCACAACTTTGTGATTGTAACGCTTATCTATTGGGGAGATATTTTCCTTCTTGACTATCATGAGTGGAACAGTCTCGAGGACTATAAGAAGAGACTGGGTGAAATTTCATAGTAAAAAACATGAGGAAAGTAGAGGAGAAAAACACCTAACTCCACTAGCACATCTTACAAGTTATGAATGTACTGTGGGATCCAATAACTTTTCACTGAAGCCTACGTACATTGTGTCAGGCTTCTTCCAAAGTCCACAACACAGGCAATACGAGCCTGCCCTCATGGGCCCGTAGCAGCAGCAAAGGCTGGTGCCATCTCCTACATTACCAGGGGAGATGCTTCCAGTGGGTGGGGATGAGCCGCCCAGGGTGAGAAGGGCTGCGGGGAGCCTGAAGAAGTTGGGGTTAACTCTGTAGTTTCACAGCCTGTTTCTGTTGGCAGAAGCAGGAAGCCACAGAGTGAAGTGAATCGAGACGCCGATCCAGGTTAAAAATAACAGTGTGGGAGGGGAGGGAGGTTGGAGGGTGAGGAGAGGAGGGCAGCAGCTGGCTCTGCTCCCAGCCGGGCAAATGCCCGGGAGGCGGCGGTGGCCCCGATGGGAGAAGGATGAAGGGTGGGACCTCTGGTCTCTGCAGCCACCAGCTCGCGCTGGCCAGGACCTGCTGCAGTGGAAATCCAGTGAGCTGAGGAGCTGAGCCGGGGCGAGGCAAGGTGGAGGAGGGTCCAACTGCTGCCTGAAAACACCCCCAGTGGGGAAATGCAGCAGAAAAGAGTGAGTGACCAAAGATGAAAGATAGTGGTGTTCTCACACCCTGAAAATGTGTTTATCCTGGTCAGTAATATGTTTAGAATGAGGTTTCATTTCCTCTTCATTTCACTTATTTTCTTCAGTCTTCAGCATTTTTGCCTCCACAAATAAAACAATGCCCAAACCAGAATCCCTTCGGCATCCACCCACCATTAGCGTTCCCTGCAAAACGACTTCCCTGTCAGCATCCTAGTGACAGGCAGAGCCACAGTAGTATAAGGATGTAAATGACAAACTGGTCTCAGAGAAGCAATAGCTTGCGTTAGGCAAACTGAAATCAGGAAAACAACAGACAAGCTTTCAAGTACACAGGTCTGAAGAAACGCTGTGTGCCCAAATCTTACTTGTTTTCCCTTAGTGAATATGCCAGCCTACTAGAAATTGTGAACTATTTCTATCAGCCTTCTCTCTCTTTAGTGTCGTTTGGTTTCCAGCTCCCACTCTCCATGTTTCCATTTTATTTTACTTAGTTTTACAGTGGCTGATCACTCCATTCTTCCTTTACTAAAGCCACCTCCAGGCACCCACCACCTCTGTACCTACATAATGGACCTCATGAGAGAAGGTGTTACAACGGGAGAGAGATGATGAGGAGGGACAGCATGAGCCACAAGGGTCCTCCACGCAGCCAAGACACTTGTCTTTTGTACCTCAGAAATCCTTTGATACAGATCGGTCCCTCGGTATTCAGGTCTCATCTCTAGCTTTCTCCCTGCGTGTTTTCCCCCTCTCCTCCTGCTGGTGCGAGAGCAGACTCCCCGGCACTCGCTCTCTAAGTAGCTGGCACCAGCCACGCAAGAAACTGCGGCTTGTGCTGCAGACATAGCCACAGAAGAACACACACTGTCAAGCTACACGTCTAGAAACACCCCCCACCCAAAGGAAAGTATTACAATTATACCATCATTAGCCACTGCCTAATGCAGCTCTCAACTCCCAAACACCCAGCAGAAAATTCGGATCCATTTCAGACCCTCTCTTCCCACTTTTGGAAAGTAGCTTTGCAATTCTTGTGTAATTACTCAGGAAAAAAACAAAACAAAACCCAAACCCAATTATCTTCTCCTTGAGTCATGCCACTTGCTGGCTGAGTGCTGCCGAGCAGCAGGCTGAATTCCCCAACCGACCCAAACGAGACGGCTCGGTGGAAAGCTGACACGGTGTTTGGGAATGCCAAGCCAAGCAAGCAAACAGTTTATCAAAACAAGCTTTTCTAAATCCGTCCATGAAGCAGAACAAACATGCGGGCAACGCCATTGCTATGAAAGGAAGATATGTAGGACCCCAGTCCTTAAACTTATTCTATACTTTGGCTCTAGCATAGCTGAGAAAATGAATACATTGAACAAATCACTCCATCAAAAATTTTGATCATAGCAAAGGCCCCGGTGTAGACACAATCATACTAAGATCAGAAGTCCTTCTGCTGATAAAGTTTATTCCATTTGGGAAATTAATCTGAGCTACAAGTGGATGTAAAGTCAAAGTTCTTCCAGCCTGCCAAGAAGTCAAAGTACATCAAACATGAGATTTGTTACTCACTGCCTGTGCAAAGAGCCTTGCTCTGCAGTGTTTGTGCTGGAGTAAGAGGAAGGCCTTCCAGAAGGAATCAAAAGGCTTTTTGAGTGTATTCGTGCTGCAGGCACTTATTCCCGGCCCACGGCACCTTAAGCAGGGTTGTTCAGGTACAAAGCACTCGCATACAGGATGGAGACTCTCACACGCACGTTTTACTGCACCATTGCAGCTCACGCATGCCAGACAAGCTTCATAAATTGCCCATGCTGACCTCTGCGGTGGTGGGGGCAGATCATTTATGAGAAAGCCAGTTATCTCTACATTGAGTAATGACCCTCTATGCCTCTCTCACTCAACTCCTGTCTCCCTATCTGAGAGATTAATGAACCCATGCCCCTCACTCCTACCTTTACCCCCGCGACACATCACACTCTCCAGAGTGCAATTACTTCATATAAACCATATCATGAAGACAGGTGTGCCTGCTAGCCTACTCCTTTCAGCCCCCTAAGTTAGCAAGGAATAGATTTTCAGGCTGCATATGCTAACATAACCTAACATAAAGTGCCTCTTCTTGCATCCAAGTGCAGCCAAATGTCTTAACATTTGTGTTCCTGCTGCACCTATGGAGGAAGGCTGGTGATGGTGATTCTTACTTCACATGCGTACAAGCCCGTACTTTCAGTCACTGACAGGTTCCTGCTGTCCCAAAAGTAGTATTCAGATCCCACAGTAGACCAAGAAGTCCTGATCTAGACCTTCCTACGTATATACGTACAGTACATCTCTCAGTCTTTAATGTATTTATGCACAGTTTGCCTAATGCTGTGTTCTACATGATTTATATTCTGATGATTTACCAAATTTGAAAACCAGTTGTAAGTTGACGTAAATATTCAGTGCCTCAGGGACCCACGAAAGAGCCGTCCTGGTATTTTCCTTTGTATTAAGAACTCTGTCCTTTCACTGCCCTCTTGAAAGGCTGTCTTCAGCTCAAAAACTACAGTGGAAAAGCTTCACCTTTACACGGTATTTGCAGTGTTCAGAAGTACAACAAACCCAATAGTAACATCCTGGCTGTGGAACCATAAAAATAATGGGCAGCTAGGAGGTGAAAAGGATTATTTGATCCTGTTTTCATCCTTGTTTGTGTTTTGAACAGACTTGAGATACTGACCCAGTCTGGCTTACCCTCTCTTTCCAGGGAATTCAGTCACTAGAATAACATACAGCATCCATAGGGCCAGACTTTCCTCCCTTAAGGCTCCCACGTTGCCACCGCAGAACCACCCCAGCGACCCTTCTGCTGGGTCTTCTCACACGTTACAGCTCCTGAGCACAGGACGCCCTTCCTCGAGGCACCGAGGGAAAGCAGCCCTAAGTCAAGGAGACGGGGGTACCCTGCCTGCTTTAACGCACACCAGGAACGGCACTG
Organism: Phoenicopterus ruber ruber; assembly: GCA_009819775.1. Lineage (NCBI taxonomy): Eukaryota > Metazoa > Chordata > Aves > Phoenicopteriformes > Phoenicopteridae > Phoenicopterus > Phoenicopterus ruber. Next base: position 73,377,828 of record CM020216.1, read on the forward strand.
AGTCAGCAGGTGAACTAAGCTAAACACGGAGTACCGGGTGACTTGGTGGTGGTTAGTGGCAGCGTCCCCGAGGAGCTTCGCACGTGGCTGGCAAGCTGAAAGAGGACACTTGCTGCCTGCTCTGCCCTTTCCACATGAGATGCTCAGATCAAACCAAGTTTCCCTATACCACTGCCCGCAACAATCGAACATTTGATCGTTTCCAGGCACTCGGTGTTTTTACTCCAAATTGCTAAAATTATGTGGGAGAAATCAGTTCTCTGCCTAGAGCCACTGAAACTAGTAAATTCACTTAGCCTGACCTGCTTGAACTGTATTGGCCGTAGTATTTTTATCACAACACTTGTGCCTCACACAAACTCTTGTTTACCAGCATCCTGTTTTTTGAAAAAGATTCAGTGCTTACTTAGACTTCATGCAACTCAGGATGTGGGGCTTGCCTGTTAAGTGGTTAGTTGCCGACTCTGAAAGCAAAAGGCACTTTTAGTTGCCTGTTTTCTAATCTGAATTCGTCTACCTTCGGCACCTAACCATTAGATCTTGCTCTATCCAGAGATAGTTTTTGATTATTAATTATTTCTTTGCTTTCAAGTGTTACTGGAAGAATATAAAATCTCATCTTCGACAAAATAAATTGATTTAGCTTCTCTTGCCTCTCTTTAGACGGCACGGTTCAACCTACGCTCGCGCTGCTCGGCCATTCTCTGTTCTCTGCCCATCTGTCAACATCCTTTTAAAAGCGTAAACACCAGGAGCGGACTCAGTATGTCAGTAATGGTCTCATTAATGCTGTACACATGGAAATATCACCTCCTCGACCTTTACTCAGCAATCTGCTCTAATCCGAGACGGTAGCATTTGCTTTCAGGTATATTGTATCACACACAGAGCACGTGTTTGGCTGATTATCCATTATGACAACGAGCTCGACTGAGTCACTGGTTTCCAAAACACAATCTCCCAGTCAAACGGCATGGCTCTAAAAGTACATTTTTGGTCTGTAAGTACCTTGAACTTGACTGAAGATTTAAATACACCTTTTTTTTTGGATGAGATTAGTTTACCAGACAATCCAGAAGACCCTGAAGAAGAGTTCTATCCTTGACATTGTCCTTTATTACTTCATCAAGGGTTACATCATCATCATTGTCTTTGCCCAATGAAATACGACATGTGCTCTCAAGTCAAAACCCAAGTGACTGAATAGCTCTGAGCCTAAGAATGAGCCCTTTGGTATCTCTGTCAGGAACATCCATTCTGAATGCTTCCTCATTTATAATTACTTTAGAAAGTGTGACTATTAGTCAGGTTGCAATTCATTTCATGTCTTTAATTAATCTTACATATTTATAGCTTTGGTTTTTACTCAGAACATCATGTGGAACAAAATCATATGCCTTATAGAAATTTCAATAGATGTATGTTTAAGTAAGTATCAAAACCATTACCTCTACCAACCAAACAGGTAGCATCTTACAAAAATTACATTGTAATTATTTGACAAGACAGTTTTCATCAAACTACATTGATTACCATGAATTTTATTACCTTCTTCCTAACTTCAACTCCATATCAGCCTTCCTGTGATTTGCCCCAGAACTTATCAGATTACCACCTGCTCTTCAACTATTTGAGTCATCCCTACCATCTTTTCCTTATTTGGAAAATAAGGAATTTCCTTATCTATTAATAAGGGATTTCCTTATCTATTTCCTTATTCCTTACTCAGCTGGCTGGTTTTGGCTTCAGTGTCTTGACAACCAGCTTCATTATTTTCCAATTCTTGGTGCTGAAATATGATGGAGGTATGGGCGCAGTAAATGAGAGCACATTTTTCCTCAGACCACAGTAGAGAAAATTGAGATTTTTGTCTTGGCCGTCCTGACTTCCTCTACACATTGTCCCCTCTGCTGGGTTAGAAATAAAATTTCTACACACAAGCATGGTTGCTTTAAAAAATAAAAAGTAGAAAACCTGGTTAAAAGTCAAAATTTTCACCTTTACCCTTCTTTTGGTCAGGGGAAGGAACCTGCTGCAAGAGGTGCAGGTGGGATCTATCCCTTCTTGCATCAACCTCTTACTGAGTTTACTTGAAGCGATGCAACTCCATCCCTTCAAAGCACGTCACTTGTTAAGCTTTGTGCAGCACCTAAGACAAACAAAGCCCAATCTGACAGATCCCGTCACCAGCGCTGCAGCGTACGTGACCAGTAACGAGAGGATAACCCCACTGCCCTCCTTCAGCACCTTCTTTCCCCGAGAGGAGCAACAAGTTTACTCAGGGCAAGGAAAGGTGGCAGAAGCATTATGGAAAGAAAAAGCTCCCCTCTCTAAGCATCTCAGCTCTCGATTCCCCTGGTTGATTCAGGATAACCTCTCCGTTGCACGCACTAGGCAAAGGCAGCCACCAAAGATGGAAGGAAGAGACGACTGACCTTCAGGAGATGTCTTGGTGCTTGGTGCATCTCTGTGCATTGTCATTACCCCGGGTCTGCCCAGCTTGTGCTACTTAAAGAAGGGATAAAGCTGTGATAATTTGAGATTGGCTGCCTGTGTAAAATGATAGCGAGTGACGGGAACGTCCCAGCCTGGGCCCAGTATGATGGATTAGTAAAGACCAGTATCCCAAATTCCAGGCTGGAGTCTGCTGCTGTTTCTAGTTACGTAAATGGCAACATGATGGTATCTATCAATTCACACAGCAGTTAGCACTGCTACCTCACACAAACGCGCTGCTAAATGCCTGCAAGAGGAGCTCAGGTGACCATCCAAATCCAGGTGGAAGGTTTTAAGAACTGAATTATTACTTACATACCATGGGAAAGTAACTGATGCTCTGAAGTGTCTTTGACTAATGTATTTTGTCTAACATTTCATCTGCTCCAAAATTGTGTCTGATTTATCACTTCTGGCAAGAAATAGGATCACTTGTGTGGCAAGCTTTACTGATTAAGGTTGAAAACAATTTTTACAATGTTATTGCCACCTGTATTGAGGAAGGAACAGCTGCTACCCCTCACATCAACTTTAAAGGTTAAAGACGGATGGCTAGAAAGCTGCATGCACATTCGTGTGGGAAGCATGAGGAAGGGAAAACGCTGGCAAGACCCATGCCAGAAGCACATCTGGGCTCAGACATCCACTATTTAAGGAACGGCTCCCTGATGCTCAGCTTTGAAAGTGGAACAAATATTTAGTGCTGGCTCTGAATTTTCCAGCTTTTGAATTTAAAACAACATGAAACAGCCTTTGCAGCATAGAGCCATTCCACGCCGATTTGCTCATTGGGTTTAGCTTACGGGGCTACTCTGGGGACGGCCAGCCTTCAAGAGGTGATCCACTACGCCTCGGCTGGCTCCGGAGTCAAGCCAGCAAAGATCAACTCAAGGTTTCCAGAGGCCCCGGCAGCACTCGGTTTAAGGACCATTTTCTTGCTGTGGCAATACTTGGGAAACTAGGCAAGAGTTAAGGACTTCCTCGAATTAAACAGGAGGCACCAGGGGTGTGACACAAGATGATTTAGGGGCTTTTGGGAGGGGGCCTTGCACAAAGGCTTGGTCTCCACCTTCTTCTTCCTCTTCATCAGGGATATGCTTCCTCTCCCACAACCTGCCCTGGTGTTTTCTCCTTGGTGAACACGTTCACCCCCAGCAGGAAGGGCAGCAACAGCTATCGCAACAGGAGAGCGGCTCAGGGCCGGGGAAAACTTGCACGGAGCTAAGTTGTTTGACAGAAAGCATGTTTATCAAGAAGCAGCAGGCACACTGACCTGCTGGAAGGGACCTCTTTGGTCAGCCTTTCTTAATCCAGGAAAGGGCGAGGACCACTCATCTGAAGTGTCAGGGGAAGCTGGAGAGAGCATTGTTACATAAAGCCTCTTTCAACCCAGTCCGTGCTGTCTTCCCAGAGCAAGTCCTCTGGGACTTCCTCAGCAGCTCTACTGCCATGCTCCCACCTCTGAGATATTCCTCCAAAACTTTAAGTTGGAAATTTAAAAACTTCAATATGGAACAAATGAATAATAAAAATGCCCGTGATTGCTGCAATGGATGGATTTGCTCAGGCTCTGTTCATAGCAAGTCCTAGGCTGTAACTGTTCTCATCACTGGCTCTCAAAACACAAAAGCAGTAGAAAGCAGAGGGGGATAAAAATGGTAAGAACAAAACTCTGAAGGAGGGAAACAGAGAGGAATAAAGCACCAAAGCAAAGGGACAGAGAGGAGAGTTCTTGCAATAAAGTCCTGCAGGAGGTGGGAGAGCAGAGGAGTAGGTCAACCTCCACCACTTCCCTCCCCATCAGCAAACAAATCAACGCTGCCAGGATTATTCACGAGCCCCTCTCCCAGCGGTGCCAGCAGCCCTACAGACCACGTAGCGTTACTGGTGGCTGTGGGACAAGCAGTGGGCAGGGAAGGTGAATGACTTCAGTCCCACTTGGTGATCCTGGATTGATGGAAACCCCTTAAATGTGGGACACCGCTGCCACTACAGCCTACTTGAAAGAGTAGATCGCAAGAGATCTCAAAGATGCTCCACCCTACTGATATGCATCTTTTGTGGTGTGTGTGGGAAACACCTCCAGTTGTTTCACCCCACTCCTGAGCGTGGCACAAGAGGATCTGGGCATAGCTGTCGCAGCTGGATCCCTGGTTCTTCCCTCCCTTCTCCTTTCCTATAGGGTGAGGATTTCTAAAGAGGCCAGAGGGGGAAAGAGCTACTAGAAGAGAGCAGTGGAAGTAGGATTGGGGTGGAGCCCAACAAAACTCGGTTTTCATTTTGTCCAGCCTCTGGGTACATGGTCACAGATTCAGCACCACTCCACCGCACAGACCTCACTTCTCCATACCCCCCTGTTCAGAGACACCCTGCCTTTTTCTTTATGAGTGCTGTCTGGAAAGCGTCAGAGAGAAAGCAGGTACCTATAACATCATGGTTTGAGTAATTCTACTAAAAGGCTGACTGAGTCAGATTTCCTTTCCTCTTCAAACAATATTTGTAAGGTTATCTATTGTGGAAGATGCAGCTTTACTACTGAATCTATAGTAAACTGGACTAGAAACAATCCTCCTACGTGGGGGAAAATATTTCAGGCTTTGAAAGAAGAAAAATCCAGATTTACAAAAAATGAAAATCTGAAAAAACTTATCCATTCTTTCCACCATTGTGTTCTTTTAAATCTTTGAGCAGAAGTATGTTGATTTTCTTGTTTCAGGGTTCTTATAATTAGGTCAAGTGTTAAAATGGAGGTAATTTTGAGCTAGAGTTTTTAGTTCTGAGCTAGAGTTTTTCTACCCAAAAAACATCAACATGAGGCCTTTTAAATAAAAAAAAAAATCTCAAATTTTTACAGCTAAGTCTCTTAGAATTATTAATTCTCATCAAGAGGGGTCATTTTAGACAAAGTAGGATTATTTTTTTTGTTACAAAAAAAGATCTGGAGAAAAACATTCCCAAACAACTTATCTCTAACAAGGCTGTCAAATGACCTGTGTCCACGTCCCAGGGAAACTGTTTCGTAAACTGAAACTTACTGCTATTGCAAAAGCAGGAAGAGACTCCTCCGACCTCCACAGCTTCCACGCTTAGAAAAGCACGTTCCAACGCCACCAAAAAAAATGACCTGCTGTAATACTCCTTTGAATGCACAATCTCCTCCTCCATCATCCGTCCAACTTATATGCAACTGTGCGGTTGTGACCGCTGGCAAACCGAAGCAGATATACCGAAACTGCTTTCTGATTGCCCCTGCACACATCTCAGAGCGCTACCAGGGCCACCAGAAGGTTACAGATCCCAGTCACGTCCAGTGTTAATCACTTAGCACATTTGGGAAATGTGCCACCTGACGGATGGCAAATTCATGTCCTCTCTCCCAAGGTTTGAATCCACTGCCAGGTTTGACGGAGCTGGCAAAAGCCATGGGATTCACTCCTCTTAAGGCTGATAGCCCCTACAGAACCAGGGCATCAATTCAGGGAAAAATTGGGAAGCGGCGTTATAGACCCGCTTCCCATTTGTTGCATATAAGAGCAATCACACATTTATACAGGTGCAGCCAGGGCAGCTGAGACAAGCAAACAGATTGCTACCTTTTCTTTTCATTTGCTGCTGACTCCTTCTTTTGACATCAGCCTCAGCTGCAACTGAACCCATGGTTTCCAGAGGCAGATCTCTGGAGGAGGGAAACCACAACTCTCCGCGGTCCTCCAACAGGTCACTTTTTCCTCCACTGAACTATTTGCAATGAAGACATGACACCCTGTTTGAGGTTCTGCCCAGATTAGTTCTCCACAACTATACTGCAACGAATTGAAGTGATCAATTACCAGATTGGTCTGTAGCCATGAACCACAGTGCATGAAATCACTCCTCCACGCACAAATTACTGTTCAAATTGAGTTCGAATGGCCCAGACATCAGAGCAATGGGTACAACAGCTCTTATTCCCACTCTTGAAATAACATGGCTGTGTGTGGTCCTGAACACGCCGGGTGAACGGGACGGTCCTTCCCCACAAGAGGAGCAGGGGACATTCAGCTCCCGGTCAGAGCTATGTGGCACGCCACCGGACTGAGCCCTTAAGAACACATTCTGCCACACGCCAACGTAAACGTGAAGTAGGCTTATTGACCTGGCAAAGGGAAATACTCTGGTTTGGTTACCAGACTCTCTGAGCGATTACAGATTTGCACCGCTGTGGGCAAGAGCAGTCCCGGCCCCACGCTGCGCCGTGGCCAGGGCTCTCACGAGCTGAATTCCCCTGGAGCAGGCCCAAGACAAGGTCGGGCGTTAGTTCCTCATACCATCTCCTAGAGGTGGTACGCTCTGCAGCGGAGCTGCTGGAGCATGAAAGTCTTGAGAATTGCTTTTGTACGTGAGAAAACTGTGAATACCAGGGTTATTTGCCCGGGCTGCTCAGCCGCCTAACGCGCCACGTTTCCTTGGGGCGCGGGCAGCCCCGGTTGCCTGCCGGTGGGCGCTCAGACTGCGTGCCGCCCGCGCTCACCTCCCCGTCTTTGCCGTGAGCTCATCTGACCCCCGAGCCAGCGCATTCCAAGCGAGCCTCCCGTGCAACAGCGCAGGCCTCGCTACAAACAAGTGTTCTTCATTATTCTTGGAGTTTAAGGAAAATGGTTTCCAGAACTTTGAAAAAAAAACCCAACAAAACCCCCTTATATATATAAAAATTTATGTCAGAGGCTTGCTGAACTTTGAGAAGCGTTTGCTGCCAAGTGGTATGCTCTTCTTTTTGTCAGCAGACCCAACATATACATTTGGGCTTGGATGACCGTCTAACTGGTATGCTAGTGAGATGTTTATCTAGGGACGTAGCTTGCTGTGATTGGGGGAAGAAAAAACCCACAAAAACACAAAACAAAAATTAATGGCTTAAAATGTTACAAGTGCTGTTTTCATATTTATCCCAACGCTGAAAACAATTGCCCTTTGGCAAATTTTCAAATTCTGATTATTTGATAGTGCTGCAAGTAAGCCAGGAGAAAAGAAGCATGAAAGGGAATGAACTGATAGTCCTGAAACAGAACTGGATTGGCACTGAGAGCAAAGCATATCCAAGATAACCGCCAACTATCATACGCACATCTCATAACACAAAAATGGATGAGGAACTATTTATAGGGCTTCAAATGAGTAGTCAACAACTGACACTTGACTATGCACATTTAAATGTGTCTTTCTTAGGTAACTCCTGCCTTTCACATAAACACATTTGGTTTCAATAAAAAGGTATGCTTGGGATTTTTTTTTTTTTTTTTGAACACATGAGAATCCAAACTAGTTCTTTTGTCTGTAATTACTGTCCTGACGGCTCAAACCATGATTTAGTCCATTAGTGATTATTCATCTCATGAGACATGCCACTAAAACTACTATCACCTTGGATACAAGCCCCTTCCACTAATGTTATGGTTCTTCAGATAGTCCAGCAAGTCTCTTAACCTCATACGAAAAATTATTCATAGCAGCTGAGGGAACTAGAACACTTCTGCCGACCTCCAGGTGTAGGAGCATTCAGCCAAAGGCAGCTGCTCCACTGTAACACACAGTGTTTGGAAGACGGACTTTGCTGGCCAAGACCCTTGCCCACTGTGTATAACACTCCCTGTCACCACGGCAGGCATTTCTGTGCAAAGCAGGGGTGGCAAACATCTTGGCCAACAAAGTTACAGCTGAACAACCTGCTGGCTTGCTCAGGTTCAGATTTAGAGGGGATCCACAGACTAAGACTTCATTTGCCTACTTTGTCCAAGAGGCCCAGTTTAGTAAAGAACCAGAGCTATTACTCACAGGTTTGCATAAAACAAAACTGGAGGAGGTTGTGGCTCTCCTCGTACCCTATAGCTCAGCTGCAATGCAAGGAAACCAATGTTTAATTCTGTTCCTCTGTCTCACTTGGTCACCCATGCCTCAACTCTTGTGAGCATACTTAAACCACCTCCTTGTAAAGTCTTGCAGGAAAAGGAGGAGGGAGTGCTCATCTGGTCTGCTTTCAGCTCTTCAATATTAACTGGCTGTAAGTCTAGCATCCTGATCCAACCGTGCTCTACCACTCAGGCCAGAGTCACAGACCAAGTCGTCACCGACACAGTGCAAAACCAGGAGAGCCACGCTGAGGTTCCCAGTTCACCTCACGTGGTGGAGGGAACATCATAGGCATCAAATTTAAAAACTGTCGATTAGCCAAGTGGTGAAATTAATCATTATCCTGCCAACTATGGCAGTTTCTACATCTCTTTATAGTTCTAATTTCATGCTCCTTCCCCTAGAAAGCTCATATTAAACCAGACCACTACCTACCCCCGCATCTTACAACCAAACTATTTAACTAGATTATTCGTCCTCCTCCTGTCAAGTCCAAGTGACATTTACAACTACTAATTCAATGAGCTGATGCATCATTGCCAAAAAAGAAATACAAGTTGTAATGAGCTTTCAATGGCAATTGTAAAAATAGTTCTTGAAGCAATGCAATTGCTTATTACTCATCCAAAGCACGTGATAAATTTTAAACTTGGATGCTCTGCTGTGGTTTTGCTCATTTTTCTTGTATGCTTTGTTTAGAGTATGGACTTAGGCAGAGAAGAAATCCCAAGAAAGTGGGTGAAGACAAATAAAAACAGGAACCGGGAAGAGGTGAAGTCATAATATGGGAAGTAAATGGACCAGGAGGTCCACAGGAGTTTAAGAGCATAAAGCTTTTAAGGCAGGATGAGGGGCTGGATCTAAGTGATATCCCCTAGCACATAACTTCTGACCAGGGATGACCAAGTGGGTGCCTCAGAACTGGGGAAGAGGCCTGTGTAGCAATTATTTTACCTCCCATAACATAAAACTGGTGAGGTCAACCAGGCAAGGTCAGAAGCAATTTGCAATCCCTATGGACTGAAAGCTGCTTCTTGACTTGCCAGGGCTGGGTAAACTTCAGCTACTACTGCTACAACAGGAAAATTTGTAGTGTGGCTCTCAGCCGCACACACCCGAGCCCAGCATCCCCCCTGACACCGGCATTGACCTCAGCTGGCGCCAGCATGTGGGGCTGGGAGCTGCCTCGGGGAGAGGGGAGCACGCTGCTTCTCTTGTCACCTCTGCCGCGGCGGCAGTAGCTTCTGGCAGAGGGGTCGGGCACACCGGCACGGGTGGCAACAACATCAGCTGCTGCTGCAACTGGACTTGAGAGGAATTGCAAGCCATGACTCAAACTCGGGGTAGGGTAAATTTAAGTGTTTGATGTTCGTCTTGCCTTAACTCAGAATGGCTCGTTCATAACGGTTAACTCAAAGAGGGGGGTGGGTGGGAAAAGTCACTTCTTTGTAGCATCAGTTTTGACGCCAAACAGAGCTACTGACCTGCAACCTTCTCTCCTGCCTTTGCCATAGCATAGAGCAAGCGTGCGCTAGCGTATGGCCAGGCAGAAGATCACAGCTACAGCTCTGGGTTATATTCACGTAGGCAACAGCAGTTTGTGACGACGACTTCCTCAAGGATACTGCCTGTATGCCACGGGTGCCAGTCAGAGTGTTCCCATCCCCCTTACAGACACGTGGGCTTGCACAGTGTGGAACACCATCCTCTAGCAGCTGCCCAGCAGAACCCGAGTGCCTGCAGCTCCTCTCGGCTGCCACGTGAACCTTTATTGCTCATTTATTGCCTGGGACCAAGCTGGTCCCTGATAAATTGAGCTTGTGAGCCAGAGACTGCAGAAGGGTACAGGCTGATGCCTGTCTGCCCACCAGCAGACACCAGGGGGGCTCCTGGCACGCTCGTGGGAAGAGTGGGGCTCTGGGAGGCAGCTATGGGTGTTGTTCCACCTCCCTGAGGCCCTGCTGTGCCACCTGTGATTAATTCTTCACTTAAATTAGAACACAGGGACTCCTGCTGATACACGCACTTCCAACAGGACAGCCAAAGCTTTATTTTGCTTTAGCTTTTAACTACACTACTTACACTCTGCTTTTACATTAACTCATGTCTGCTTTGCCTGCTGTTCATTAGGCTCTTTATTACCTCCTGTTTCGTATGACTTGCCTCCTCCTACCCCCGTGCACAGTTAAAGACTTGGTGGGTGGCAAACATGACGCTTACAGCGCTGCGGATGGCATAACGTGAGCCTGTAGATTTGCCCAGGAGCAAGTACACGTAGAGGTGTAGTAATCTTCCCGAGGCAACTCATTCAGCAAGAGTACGGGTTTGAACCCTAACGATGAGGCATGTCTCCAGCTTTTCCGCTACCAGGTTGTACCTCCCAAAGCGTGATGTGTCTGAACAGAGAAAGTGGCACAGGCTGGTGCACACCCAGCACTTACTGGTAGAGTATTTGATCCCTATCAATCTCTAACATTGTTCACTATTTGCAAATATGTTGAGAGAGGCCCAAAGCAACAGCTTGTATCTGAAAGTTCAGGAAACAGCAAAGTACAGAAGTGTATTTCAGGGCTTGCATCCATCTGTTGTAACTGCCCATGCTCAATTTCCCAACATTTCCCTATTGCTCTGCGACAGAAGGGAAATAAGCTGCCAAACGCTCCCAAGACTTCGCCCAGCTTGTTTTTTCTGAGCACTGAACTAGCATTACTTAACAACAGGCCCGGCACAGTTTGCTCAGGGAGCTGACAGAGCTCAGCCCGCGAGCCACAAACCATGCTATTTACAGAGCATCGGCAGCGTTTGCTGTGTGCCACATGACAGGCGGAGCGAGGCTGCGACATCCATGCTCATCTGACGTGGAAACACAGATTTTATCCACCTCCAGGAGCAAAAGGCTAGAAAAATTAATCTTTGCTTTCATTTCTCTCCTCTTGCCCACCTCAGGCAAGGCAGTTACCATCCTGGTGCAACCTGTCACCAGAACCAAGCACCTTGCATCAGCAGCATACGTGCTGCCCACTGTTTTTTTTGGTGAATTAATGAGGCTAAGTAACACAGGCAGCCATCAAAACTGCTCTTCTCCTTTGTCCAAGTGAAGCTCCACTGCAAGGGGAGTCCTGTTGGCCCCCAAGTAGCTCCTCTGCCATCAGGCGTGCCACACGCAGCTGGTACCGCAGCGTTCTGCATCAGCCTCCTTGCTTGTACCTCTCAGGAAGGCTGAGAAGGTCCAGGTCCCCCCTCCCTCAGTTCTCTACATGCAGACACAACACAGGTCAGAAAAACAACTGAGCATGGGTTTTAGATCAATACATACGTTTTAAATATGCATCTATATGTGCAATATACATATATGCACACACATACTCCAAACCTCCTTGCCACATCTCAGTCCAGCACTCCTAGTAGCAAAAATTATTAGAGATTAAAAGAACACTATGGCTACAAAGTCAAGTACTTTAAATCAAGACCGTGCAAATAACCTTTATACCTGCGTTTCTTAGTCTTCACCCTTATGCATTTTATCACACACTATTTTTCCATAAATCCTCCTTCTCATTCAGTGCCAATACTTTAAGTGTTAGTCAGGGGCTGTGCCCTACAAAGTATCCTGTCTAGAAGTCCCCTGCTTTATTTGTTGTAAAGTCATAAGGTGCTGCTGAAGTCATGAACAGAGTTTGTTGAAAGAAAGATCACGGTCTCTCATACAAAAAAAGTTTCCACGGGCTCAGATTGCATCCATAACAGTTGCACAGTTCCTACAAAATGCCTATTACCTTATTTAACCCCAAGGTTTGAAAATAGATACCTTCACATTCATCTACTTCCAATTAATTACACTGAAATGTTTTTGGCCTGCTTTGCTGGAATGGTAAGCATGCACAACAGCAACCAAAAGCAGAGGGCTATACTTAAATTAATCAAGTAGTACAAGAAAAACATTATGTACAAGTAAGAAGGGTTTGGGATTTTTTCCTCTCAATTTCACAGTTCATTTTGACCTGAAAACCAATCTAGTTTTCAGTTAAGTGAGCCTGCGAGCAAAGTTGGGTCAAACTCAGAAAACAGTTGTCAGCAAGTATTATCACAAATTCAAACATTTGGCTCTACAATTTTCCAAAATAAAACTGTTTAAGAACACAGGTATCTAACGTTTAATATTAAAAGCGTGTTTTTAATGGAAATGAAAAGCAGTATTTTGGATTGCATATTCCTCCCTCCCCTCCACCAAATAATTATGAAAGAAGTAGAGTTCAGCTGAAAAGAGGTTTTAGAAACGTCTTTCCCCATCCATTGAGAAGCAGCTCAGATGAGATGCCTGATGGCAGGTGCAGCACATGCTGCCCTGAATGATGCTGAATTAACTTTCTGTGCTTCTCTGGTCCTTCCAAAATACCACCTTTCATCGCTAGGCAGATGAACACTGTACGGACATCTACAACAGCAGCACTACCTGACAGCTGAACGTAAAAATAACTATGTAGTTCAGGGCTGAGGAGGACATACAGTATACATCAGATAATGCATGGGGCCATGCAGCTTGAAAAGAAAACAGAAAGGGAGTGACTACACTGAGTGATAAGGAGAAAAGTCTTATGATTTAAGCAGCTTAACCTCAAGCAAAGGTCATACAAGTGACCTTGACTTTGGTATTGATTAATTTTTAGAGGTACCACTAGTATAATCCAAAGAACCCAATCAAACAGCCTTAATTGCATGCTTCTAACATCACTTTCTTAATATTTTACAATAAATATACCGGAACAACAGACTTTCCCTTGTGAAACGGGCTCCTGTGAGCAATGTTTACACCCCTCTACTAAAGCTAGTGTGATAACCCGTAGCAGCAGCAAGTCATTATTCCCTTTACAGTCCTCCTCCCAGGAGGCGGCGAGACAGACAGCTTGCAGCGGGTTTGCAGCCTCTCGCAGAGAAAGGAAACGCAGCCCAGATTTCTGCTCTAAGGCCTGAAGGAGAATGACCTCTGGGTAACCATTTACCCTCCAGCTTGCCAAACAGATTGAGAGGCATTTATGGTTTAAGCGTGGTGGTTAAAGTGCTCCTTTTCCTACTTGCAGTTCAGTAGCAGCCATCAGGCGAGGCCCATCTCACGCAGCCACGGCAGGAGTAGCTCTCGGTTCGGGAACTGGGGCTGATTACAGGATCCGTGCTTGTGGTTTGACCCCAAAACCATCAACTCACTCGGTCAAAGTCTGGCAGACATGTGAACACCTTCACGGAGGATCTTCCAATGAGAAGCATCAGGCAATTCTCACTGCAGGTTACTCGGGAATTCGGGTGCATTCCCTGTAGTTTAATTTCAATGCACCTTCGCAATCTCTCAGCTCCCATGCACTTTCTGAACAGCGACACCAAACACCCATTAATCAAGGTTTATGCCACAGCCATCTATCCCTGCTCTTCGCCAACTTCTCCCAGCTCTCTTCACCTGTACATTCTAATGCTTTCCTCTCCACTTCTGCATCTGACCAGGTTAGATGGTTATTCCCAGCTACAGAAGTGACTGTTTTCTGGGGTCCTGAAAATCCCACCAACCATGGTTGTCAAAGATGAGACCCTCCCGTGATGCAGAAAACGTGGACTCTGTTCCCAGTGCCACCAATCCCAATGCCTGGATCTCGTACAAGTCACTTCAGGTCCTCATACCAGCGCTTGCTCTCCCGCCGTTACCTGCTCAGGTCGCGAGGACTGCCCGCGTAGCCTGTCCCTCAGGCTGTTCTCCTAATTAGGAACAACCAACTTCATGTAGCCCTTCATTCACCACAGAGAGGCATTTTTGAGTGCTAGAAAAGCAGATACCTGAAAGAGCAATTTTCAAAATACACTGGTGAAAATAATACAGCAAATAAAAGGGGAATTCAGCATCAAGCAATAAATAATCTGTTTGTGAAGCAAAGGCACAGAGCGTCTGTTCATTATGGAGCAAGAGGGGGAAAAAATGCCTTATGGCAGATCTGGAAGGCATGTGGGTTGCACCTTATTTTCTTTCCTCAGTGCTATGAAAGGGTACAAAGTAAAATCATGCAGTATATAAAGCAGCAGTTAGCCCTTTCGGTACAATGTTGTCCTTCTTTAGAGGAGAGGGGCTTAAGACTTTATGTTTGCCTTTCTTCCTTAAACACAGCTGACAAGGATTTCTTTAGTGTTTTTATTTTAAAAAGGATTTTAATTGGATCTGTCTTTCCATCATTTTTTAGTACCATGGTTTACCCTGGTAAACCACACGGATCATAGAAGGGTAATTTTGCTCTTGGTACCATTTGGCAAAACAAATGTTTTCTGTATGCCTCAGACTGCGCTACAGGAATGAACGTATTAATTGAAATGTAAGGGTAATAATCCCAAAGCACTCGTTTGAGAAACCCTGTTTTACTTCTGGAGTGCTATTTGGTTGCCTAAGCTATGAAGTCAAGTCCTGGCTGAAAGCTCAACTATCCTGCAGCCTTTGGTTCACGGGATTTAGCACGAGGTTACCGCTGCCTAACATGAAAGCAAGTAATGCAACTCCCTTCGAGATTCTCTTAAGTAAGCAAGAGGGATGAATGCTGTAGGCACTTCACAGGCAGGTTTCGTGCCAAGAGTGAGTCTTGGGTAGTGGAAAAAAAACCCAAACGTACCAACAGATGAAATAACATGGCAACAGACTTCAGACTCTTACTTGATGCCCTTAGCAAAAGGCCATCCTGCTTTATACTCTGCTGTACGGATCCCTCAGCTAGTGACTCCCCCAGCTATATGGTCCTTCCTGGGCTGCATATGCACCAGCCGGTCAGTAACGCATCTCGGGAAAGCAGGTGCCTTGCTTGGATCAAATGCCTTGCCTGTCGTGCCGTGCTCGAGAGTTATCGCTTCAGGAATAGCTCAAACAGCCTGAACGACATTCTTGATCCGCAAGCAAAGGAATTGACACTGGCATTACTGCAATGGCATAACTGCACCCTACAGCTATTCCTGTAAGATTCCCCACACGTAGACAAGCCCCAGCAGCGTCAGCACATCTCCCAGGTCACAGGAGAGGCGCGCGTTCAGCAGGAACGAGAAATCCCGCACGAGCTGTTTGACCCCGTCACTCCCCTGATGGGAGACAAGAAAGGCACAGACTGTCCTTCCTCAAAGTTGCACCTTGCAGAAGAAAAGCTGGCCTGGTGGGAAGACAGAGAGGGAAATAACATTCCTGCCCTCCGCTCTGAGAGGAAGGAGCACAAGCAGTGCATGGCACACACCACAGGGGCTGGAGAGAAGCAAGAGGAAAAGCCAAAGCAATTGCTAAAGCTTCTACAAAACAGAGTCCAGAGAGACGAACTGAGGGCAACACCAGCGGTCCCGCAGTGAGGCGGCACATACCGCTTTCATGAAGAGTCCCCCTGAAGCTGTCTCCCACCTGGCCAAACGCTTTGGCCCAATGTCTGATCGCACTTCTGGATGCATATTGAGCTAGTACACTGGGCTTGGTGCAACAAGTTGTCTCTGGCCCCCTTCATCCCTCGGGACACTTGCCGTATTTGACATACGGGGAAGTTTCCGATCCTGTTCTTTAAATCCACTGCAGGTTGGGTGAGGGGTGAGAAATTGGGTTCAACATGTTGAACACATTTTAGAAGTTGGGGGGGGCAGAGGGGGGAGAATAAACAACAAAAAACCACAACCAGCAGCTGGCTGCTATTTGCACACAAAAATATAATTTCTTTTTCTTCCCTGTGAAGTGCTGCTTCTGTGCTTAAGACCCAGACAGACGGGAAAAGTCCTTGCCAGGACGTCAGTTTTCCTCATTTGCTGGGAGCAGAGAAAGGAGACTGCTGTGCAACCTTTACCAGCAGTCTCGCTGTCAGCTGAAGGACCCTACAGCTTACTCGATGCCTTTGTTATAAATCTATTTTGTTTGGGGGCGAGGGAGGGAAAGTGTGCTAGTGCCATGATGCAAGCATATTTTAAGAAGGCAGTCATTTCTGCCTCGTTTTGTGCAGTTGTGTCCTCCGTGATTATTGGACAAGACGTTAATGTTGTCTGGAAAAATGCTGGGGGGTGGGCAGCAGTCATGCCTCCTGGGTTCTCCACATGCTGCAAATGGGATAGTGAAAGCATTTCGAAGTTCAGGAGCCACTGTCATACCTCAGAGACCCCCCCGACAAGTCAAGAGAAACAGAGTCATTTGTGACAATCACTTTTCTGGATTTGGAAGTACAAATAGCAAAAGTTACTGAGCTCTACGAAAAAAAGTACATGTGCTCTGTTTCCAAGGTTTCCTTCAGACTGACTCTCCTGGCAAACGGAAAAGATCCCAAAGCCAAGTAGCTCTACTCAACCTCTAGCTCATCCTGCACGTCGCATGCTAGAAGGATTACACTATGGCTTACCGCGGCTGTACCCTGAGCCCATCTAAAACTTCGCACCCTCCACACATGGCATAAACCCTTCACGTATTGCTTTAACTCACAATTTTCTCACAAGCTTGTTCAGCTATTTCCTGACAACTCCCATGGGTTGGGTTTGTTGTTTGGTGTCCCCCCCCACACACACACAATTCAGGTCTTTCTTTGAAATATGAAGTGTCTCAGAAAATTCACATGGAGGAACTGGTTATCAGTGGACAGTCACTTACATACCTGAATGCTCAGGAGGCAAATTCTATGCACGACAGCAGGTTTTGTATCCCTTATCAGAATAAGGGCAGGGCCTCACCCATGTTATGTTTGGGTGACTCAAGACAACAAGCAGGTTTAAAAAACAAACCAAAATGACCTCTGAAAGCACGACTGGTCATTTTAAAGCTAGATTAATGATCGCCAGTACAGAGATCAACCCTTTGTTTTACGTTTGCATAATCCATATGGTGGTCTGGCTCTAGGCACTGTCCCAATATGAAGAGCCACAAAAATATGTTAAAAAGGCTAAGCTATTCAAACTCATAAAATATTATATTTTCAATCCACAGCTGTGGATTGGTTGTGCTTTGGTTTACCGGCTGCACTTCTCTCAACGCTTGTTCAGTGAAGCCCACAAAGTAGCTGATTTTACCCTGGATGAGGTCTGTTTGACCTTTTGGTTCTCCATCACAAAGCTGCAACATTAGGCTGCAGATTTGCAAGTGAAGGAACTGCTGGAATAAGCATTCCAGAGCTATTGAACAACTCTGGATATCAGCCTTCCTGATAAATGGATTGGGAACAGTAAAGTAAGGCCATGCGGCATGCATCAGCTTATGATACCTGCCAAAATTCCTTAGCCTTTAACAGGGATATAAAAAAAGGTCATGCTGCTGATTAAAAACACATATCGCTGACAGTGGCTAAGTTATTTAGGCATAGTTCAGAGAGAATCCGAGTTTTTCCCTGAGGTCGGCCTCGTGCATCATGAGGAGAGGCGTGCAGGGAAACCCTGCACAGCGCAGAACTGTTTGAATTGGCAGGACAGTAAGTAAATGGAAAGACATTTTCCTCCTTTGTTCATCTCTGTTTCATTGACCTTTTCTTTCAGAGGAGGAAAAAAAAAGTGCTTGGGTCTACGAAGAAATATTTGGAACAAGGAAATCCTACAACTGGGAAAGGCAAAAAACCAGCCAGTGTAACCACAATGCTGGATTTCCTATGGAGATAACCATCGTCGATGCACAAAGCTCCTATGTTCCTTCGATTAACATACCGTAGGTGGAAGCCCAAAACACTGGATAATGGTAAGTTTCACTTTCTACAAAGTCAAAAGACATTTTAATAGAAGTGTAACTAACTGCCTTTCTTTTCATGAAGTTCAGCAAGAAAATACTCTCTTTCTCAAAGGCCGACATTGAACACCCACGGTGTTCAGAGGTCAGGCAGAGCGCTCCTTGTTAGGCTCGGTCGCAACCAGTCTTGGTGCGAAAGCTAGCGAGAGCTGGCATCCCGGGCAGGGACAACGCTGCAAGTCTTGCTGGTAGATGCATCTTTACTCATGACATTGCCGGGAGGATTTTCTCTGGTGAGGAAGGGCAAGGCTTGTCTCTAGTAAGCGATGTCTCAGGGGATTGGTACAGCCCATTGGGGTACAGTGTTTAAGTACGAAGACATGAGCAACTTCATCCACCTCTCCGTTAGAGGAGAACTTTTGAAGACTGCGCTGATCACTTCTTATATTTAAGGGAAATTTCTAGATGTCAACAGGAAGAATTCAGAACCTCCCATGGACAATCTAAGACATTTTAGGAGGCTTTGTACCCCACCGCTCTGAAACCTTCACAAGTTCCTGACCTCACACCCCCCCTCTGCCGGTCCGCAGCACCACAGCGGCCGAGTTCCCATGCAGAGAACAACGCCCCAGGTAAGGCAAGTGGGCTCAGGGCTGAGACAGTGAAAGACGAGGAGATAAGAATGCTGCTGACCTAAATATTTACGAAGTATTTCTTCTCTCTATCAGCCTGCCGAATATGCAAATATATAGGCATGTCCGTGCATTACAGCACACCTACTTGCCAGCGTTTGAAGTCTAGATGGCCCTTGAGGCAAGAGTCATGTCGTGCAGAACAAAGCGCATGTCAACACTAACTCCGTGCCATAATAAACATTTTATCAGTAATGAGACCAAATTGGAGCTGAACAACAAGCTTAACTTTGCTCCTTAGCTTCCACCCCCAAAGAACAGTCTTAGAAGCTACATCCTTACAAAGGCGATAGAAAAGATAAGAAGCACATTTATGATGTAATTAAGTAAATCATGCTGGCCTCCCGGTAATGAACCCATTTCTAATTATCCTGGAGTCTTCTTATCTTGCATGTGCCGCTTGAACGCTTGTTTAAGGTGCTGCCAGAGTGCCCATCATCAGCACGACAAGGTTGCCAGTAGAAACCTTGCAGCAGAAACCTGAAGACAGGCTTATATGCCTGTCTCTTGGTCTCATATTCGCCTTTGAGAAAACTATTAAAAAAAAACACACAGCAATTTTGAAAGGGGTCTGGGTGAAACAAATCAAACCAGAACTCAGAATCAGTGATTTCATAAGCAACATAAAAGAAAATTTCTTCATTTGTTACTGCTTTGAGAAAAGAAACATTTTCCAACTTTCAACATCAAACAGCCCCAACGTGAGGTTGTTTTCTGGCTTGGTTTGTTAGGAGACAGAGGGAATCTCACAGTTTTTCTTGGGAATCCTTAAGATCTCAAATTCAAACTGCATCTCTTCATATTTTTCAGTGATTCTCTTAACAGAGGCTCTTTTCCAGAATCCACACTAGTTTAAGGTTTACTCCTTGTCCTTCACCACATTTATTTTCCTCACCCTTTACTGTTCCCACTGTAAATGAAAATCATGAAAGTCTTTATACCCCTTTTAAAGAAGATAAGTGCATAAATAACCACCAAAAATGTGCCTTGCGTAAGTCACGTCAGTTATACAATTAAACATTTTCTCCTTCTCATGATGTGTTTTATTGAGGTATAAATCAGGACTAAAAGGCAATTTAGCACAGACAGGAATTTTATGGGGGGGGATGCAGATCCCATGGGCTCGTCTGGAAAATGAGAAACATACTCATAGATGATGCATCTCGCTGGGTGCAAGATTCACAGGAGCTAGAGAGCACCCCGTCTAGACTGAGATTTAACTTTCTCATTTAAATCAAGTGAAATAAGACTGTGCTGGATGCAGTTGCATAAAACCTTTCTGTGTTGGATTAAGGAGGTTTTTGCAAAGCCCAGTCACACTGAAGAAATTGTGCGGGCAGAATGGAGCATTGCCAAATCACAGGGAGTAAAAGCAGGAGCTGAAAGGTAGCAAGTGACTCCCTAAATTTAGCAAGGTTTTAGCTGTACTCACTTTCTTCCTTCCATTAAAGAGAAACTTTCCCTTCTCTCCTGTTACTAAGGCAGGTAGGTAGATGCTTGTGGCAGACTTCGCTTTCTGCCAGTCAGGACTCTCAGTTGCAGACCCTCCTCATTTCCCTCTAGGAAAGTATAAATTGAGGTCAAATAAGAAACCTTGGGAAGAGACAGCAGGATTCAGATGCAGCTTTTTTCTTACTCTCAGGAACCGACCAAAGTCCAAACAGAAAACACATCCCGACACTTGGGTCAAACTACCCAACTAGAAGAGAGAAGGGAAGTCTCCGCCTTGCAGCACTGCCCAGCAGAGGTGAAGTACACGTCCCATACCCAAAAAAGAGAGGAACGGGATCACTTCAGCCCCAGTCAGTCAACAGAAAGGGGGCAATCCCAATTGTCCCAGTGTCTGCCCATGCACACAACCCTTGACTCCATATTTGGGATTTACAGAAGGAAGCGTTGGTCCTGGGCTATCTTGCTAGCACCACAGTGTTTTATTTCTTCATCCAGCCCTGCACCCCAGGATCTGGGGCATTAGCATCCACCTCTCCTAACAAAGACAACCAGCTTAGGTTGTTCTCTCCACAGTCAACAGAAACTGGTACTAGACTGAATAACGCCTAGAGATACCTAGCTCTCAGCATCTCAGCTAGGCAAGATAAGTTTGAGCCTTTCTGCCCTGAGAAATAATTTGTACCTGACACTAGAGCCTTCCAAACAACAGCTGACTAAGCTCTGCCCATGCATCTTAGTGCTTGCATGGTAATGGGGCAAGGGCAACATTTTGCCCTCTGTGCACAGCCCAACCCATTCGGCAAAGCCATGCCCATGCCTGGATTCAGGGGGGCTGCATACCTGAATTAAATTGTCCTGTTCACTGCTCATTTGGAGGTAGATGGCAGAAACGAGGCACAGTGGTTAGTAACAAGCTGAAACAAGTCTGCAGGCTCAGATGGCCCCCGAACAAGTTATATTTGAATCAAGTATCTCCTTCTTGACATGCAGCACCTTAAAGCACACAACATTAATATTTTATCCTTATGAGCCTTCCACTGTCCAGCGCTGCCAGCTCACGATACATTTTCTGGAGCGCAAGACTCAGAATACATGCTGGTTTCTACAGTGCCCTGCCAGGTCCCAAATTCTGCAAGAATCCCAGCATTCAATTATTTTTTTACTTAGAGAAAGTTGGGTGGGTTTTTTTGTTGTCTGTTTTTTTTTTTTTAACTCAGCCCTCAGTGCTTTATCTGCTTCTGCAGTTCGGGCAACAAAGCCGACCCACCTGGCTTGTGCAGGCAGCCGCGTTACAACATGCCCTTCCTGAGGACGTCCTCTCCCAACGTGTGTCACCGGGGATTTCTGCGGCTCATCCCCTGATGCTTTGCACTACAGCAAACCCAGCTGCTCGGTGACACTTGTCCGGTGAATCATCCCCAGCCCCTGACCTCATGCACAAGATCGTTGGCTTCCAGCTGAACACATACACCCTGCCCAGTTGTTAGGGTTCCCAAACAACAGCGAATCGCAGGTTTGGCATCGTCAGCACGTTTCGACTCAGGCTTCAGTAGTATTGTCTGACCAAAGACTGGCAAGAGGAAAGGCGCCTTGCCAAAGGGGAGGAAAATTGGGATTAATAACTGTATTAAAACCCACAAAGAAAGACTGGGAGGGCTGGAAGAAGTCCACATAAAGAGGGCGAGAGCTGACAAGAGAGCACAGTACCTTTCAGCCATCTGTTTTGTTTTGTACTTTAAAGGTGCAGTAAAATATATTTATACTCGATTCCTTAGTTTACAAGGAAAGCAAGTTGCCTTATAGGTTTTAAAAGTGGCCTCAGCTGAGCAGCAGTTCTCTCAGCCTGGATTTTAGGGATTACATCTCACTCCATGAATAATACTTTAATTCACAGGGGCCATAGTTTTCCATCTATAACCTCTACCTCCAGTTGACATAGATTGTTTATTTTCCTCTCCATTGAAATACAGAAAGATGAAGGTCTGAAGTAGCAGCTGCCTAAAATATACCCAATTACAGAAACGTTGTGTACAGAGCTTTAGGTCATTAAAAATTAACATGGACAAATTTGGGTTTAGTGTCCAGTGAAGCAAGAAAAACAGAGTACCTCATAACGTATCTTGAAGAAAAATACCAAGTGCTCAGATTTTATTTATTTTTTTAAGAAACAAAACAAGAAAGGCAAAAAAAGAGAGCTTCAGACTGGCTTAGAAGTAGAGGCAGAAAACACACAGACTTGTAATGCGGATAGAGGGTTTTGTATGCTTTCCATTTGTTTCCTATCTGCTGTGCAAGTAGTTCACCTACGCGCATTGGCCACAGTTTATCTAAAGGAATCCTTCGAGGAAGCCTGGCCTGGGGAGCAGCTCCTGCATTTGCTGTTCTTCAATGCAGCAGTAAGGCCTCAGGGACAACTCCTAAGCGGGAAGCCCATCCCCTAACCACCCTCACGCGACAGAGTAGTCCTCAGGAGATGCTGGCAGACAAAACAAAGTGCGGAAAAAAGCCCAAGCTCGCTCTGTTTTATGCCTGCGTCCAACGCAGTAACTCCTAGACTGCAGCCAGGTACGAGTTTAAAGCCAGCTTAGTCGTCTCTCCAAGTGCGACAAAGTGCAAGCGAGGCACATCTCAAGCTCCAGCCTACTGGAGACTAACGAGAACCAGAGATACGGACATTTAGCTGAAGTTTGGATTATGGATTAATACATCCTTGGCCAAATGGAGAAAGTATCACTGAGTTACAAGGACGAGTGCAGAAGGGAGAGCCCAGGGACCTAGATGACATGTTCATCAGCCTTTGAGTAACCAGGTATTTAAGGGCTGGCTCTTCCAGCTTCAGTGACTCCTCGTACAATTGTTTAGTATTACTTTGCCCAATTAAAAACAGCCTCTAGTTGTTATGTTTCACAGTTGTGCAGTTACCACAGTGCCTACGCAGATCACTAGGATTCACGTAAGCAGCAGCCAAAGTAAACACTCTTTGTAGCAATACACAGCATTTTTTGGATGGCCGTTTGACATAAACCCCTATTGCATGATCACCATTACTATTCTGGTAGAGAAGGGGGGATCCAGAATAGCAAACTAAATACAGATACCTACAAAAGGGCTGGAATAGATCAGCGTTAACATTTAATGCTCGGAACTAACGTTTACATGGTCAGAAGCAGTCAGAGAGAAACCGCTTTTGCTTTTCTTGATTTTGATCTGGCTGAAGCCATTAGCACTAAATAGCACGAAGGGCAAACCAGAACAAAACCAAACCCCTTCCTTTCACAGTGTCTCTAACCCAATGCAAGTCAGAAACACTCAGACTCTCGCCAGAAAGGCCGGCCCGTAAGGCGCCCAGCGGGGGAAGCAGCCTAGCTCAGCGCGGCGAGGCAGGCCACCCCGGGAGCCCGCGGGCGCGAGCGGGGCCAGCCACAACACCTGCAGGCTAGGCACGGGCTCAGGCTCAACATTCGCCTTTCAAAACAAAAACAAATGAAAGGCTTTGGCTTGCCCCAAATGAACATAAGTATTTTCCTCTAGGAATTCTTCAGGTTTGTGGGTTGGTTTTTGTGTGGGTTTTTTTTTTTTTTTTTAAACTAACAAAGAGCAGGGTAGAAGTGAAGGGGCCCTCTGAAAACACCTTAAAGCTTTATTTGCTTTAATCCTAAAGCAGGAGGATCTAGCATCTACTTAAGTCCCACGAATACATGCATTTCTTATCAGCAGCATTAGAATGCCATTAAAGGACACAGACTCACCGGTCTGCCTACAAATTATACCGTCTTTGCTCATAATGTCTGTTCCTTTCCCAGAATATTTTTAAGGAGCCTTATTTCATTTTATTCTTTTTCTCCCTTCTCTCATTCATGACATTTCCTTATGCTCATGATTATTTATTTGGCATGGCATTTTGTTGTAAGAGAACAGCCAAGCTCTGCATGCATACATAGCACATAATTTCCACTTTAAGAGAGCTGGGGTTTGTAATTTATAGATGGCACAAAAAACTAACTTAGAGGGTGAATAACCTTAAGCCTAGAACAGTTGAAAGGTGTTATCTGTGTATGGCTTTTGGTGAGTCAAATCAAAGTCATATCACCACCTTCAGCTTTTGACAACTTTTGCACTGGACCCTGATTCCAACATGACATCTTGAACCTCTCTGCTATTGAGCCTGAAAAAGCATCTTGACTATGATGTGCAGCTGGCCTGCTCGAAGGGACGGCAACGCCACCAGCAGCTGCACCCCACGCCGGCCCAAGGGGAGACAGGAAACACGTAAGGTGGCTTGTCTCAGGCTCTCTGCTCGAGAGCTTAGAGACAGACAGCTCCGTAATCTTCCCCCAGACCCCCAGAACTCCTCCCAGACCCTGGCTGACTTTTCTCACGGTTGAGCCCAAAGCCATTTGCAACTAGTAGAAAGACTTACTCTTTTCACTGGCTTGCGGAGCTCGCCTCGCTGTTGTGAGCGCGCCACGCTCGCCCACGCCGCGCGGCAAACAGAGGCAGGCTTCCCTCCGCCACAAAAGCGACGGAGGAGGACAGCAGTAACACGGGCCACTCCTGCCTGCCCACAGCTACGCAAACCCAAGCAGATACAGACACCTGGAAAAGGAACCAGTGGCTGCTTCGCTCCCTGTTAATGAAGCGTTTGAGCTACAGCCATTGTTTATTCAAGAACCTAATAAGAGATGCCTGTGGCTATTTTCTACTTAACATCATTAGTTAAACAGAAATTGATTGCAGAGGGAGAACAGCCATTGTGGTTTATTACCAATGATTTGTTTCCTGGCATTTAAGGGCAGACACAGGTTGGCAGATCTGTTTCCTTAGGCTGTAGACTCTGCAAGGTGTGGCCACAGTCTGTGTTTACAAGCTATTATCGCAGCTCATCGTTGGGTTTTTCAACTCCAGGCATGTCAGCAAGACTTAAAGGTTCTGTGTGAGGGAACACGAGAGGAGCTTGGTTTGTTTGCTATCAGCCAAAGATTGCTGACATGTTTTAACTATCTCTTAGTAGAAAAGCTATCCACCACAGGCAATCATTACTTGCTTTCAACAGAAGACCTCAGCAGCCTTAAACAGATATGAGCAAAAAGGAACCTAAATGATCTGTATATATTTTAAGTCTTTCAAGTGAAACGCAAAAGATAGCCCTGACCCACAAAGTTTAATTCGGCTGGGTCTTGCCGTTCCCTCTATGCTATGCCAGACCAGACCCGTGGAACCACACCTGCAGTAACTGGGATGCAAGCTCGAACTCTGTCAGGTCCACCTTTCTGTATTAATACTGAAGTGCATGCAAGATCCCACTCAAAATTTTCATCTGGTGCCTATTAAAATGAGACCAAGCTAATTAAAACAAGCAGTGGGTGTTCTATCAAGCAAGTATCTTCAGAAATCTTTACTGGCTCCCAGAACGTAGTGGGAAACAGTGCAAAATACCTCTGCTGAAAATCTTCTCTTGAGACTGTCTCAGATTTCTTTGCCATCAGTTTTCCCCGTCCTCTGGCTTTTCCCCTTTGTTACTCAAACGAACAGGTGCCCCAGGTTCCCATTCTGCAAGGTACAGCATACCCTCCATTTACAAGGATTTCAGCAAATGACAGCACTGGTAGGGTCTCGTACGACCTGATTCTTAGCATTTAACTATACGGTATATATACAGCTATTGTAAGAAGTTACTAGCAGATCTCTTTTACAGTGTGCTTTCACCATCTGACAGAGCTTCCCTACCCAGCCTGACAGCTGGAGTACACAGGAACCGCTGTATTTGATACAACTAACTGTCCATCTAATTCATGTGCTGGTTTTGATGTAAAACCAGCTGCCTTGCTAAGACACAAATAACCCAGCAGTTTCCCCAATGGAGAAGCTTGTCCCTAACCTCCATCGGTTACACGTCAGTTCATGCCTCAAGTCTGAAAATTTGTAGCCCTTCCAGTGGCTTCTAACCCACGCCTACCATAAAGCCATCAAAGACCTGCTGGTACCCAGATGCCACTGGGACAGATAAACTCGACAGAAGCAGACTGATAGATCCTCCTTCCAGACTCCCCATGGTCCACATGACCAGTCGCTACCCTGAACCTCACCATCCTCGCTCCCCATGACCATCTACAAAGTCATACCTTCACCAAGCCCGGAGACGGCAAAAGTGTACTTACCTATTTCTTTACCTTTTTTTTCCCCCCAACAGAAAGTTTCAGGGAAAACGTTGGCAGAGAGTTACTGAGTCCAGTTGCAAAATGCTTTCCATAGTGCCATAGCCATGTAGTTAATGCCTGACATAGACTGTAATATTTTAAATACAAAGCTCAACGTTCTGCTGACCCTCCCTAATGTTATGTTACATTTCAGTCTAACACCTGACCGATGACCCAAATTCAGACAAAATTTGCAGCAGGTGATATGCAGGACATGTTTTCCAGCAAATCTAGTTAGCCCAACTAAACCCCCAGCTGCTTCTTTCACATGGCTATTTTCTATCCAGTACAATGGTGAATATCAAGTGCCATAAAGGGAATTTTTTCTCATGTGAACCATTTTTTATTATTACTCAATAATAAGCAGCATAAATAAATTCTTATTTCTCAAGACTAAAAAGTATATCTGATGTCACAATCTACACAATTTGGTACCATTAACGAATGTGTTAGCACTGCCTCCTGTGTGAGCTTGTACAGTGGTATGGCGTTTGTTAGCTTGTTCAACAGCGTTACAATCAACTAGTAAATTCAGATTTCATGAGAGACAGTTTTTGTTCTTAAGCAGCGGGACGGCTGGCAGCACAGTGTATGTTGTTGTGTGCAATTGCGTGTGGTGTTTTGTGCAATATCATCTGCAAGATTTTATTTTAGATCATCCCCCCGCTCCCCAAAATGTGACTAGACTCTCTAAGGGTGAGACTAGATTTTACGGTAGATGATCACGACCTAAAACTTCATTGGGCCTCAAAATCGAACTCCATCTGTAGAGAAAGAACGAAGAATCGGCTGCAAATACAGTAAGATGAATGTAATGATCATCTGCTGGCATGGCACACTCTGGGAAAGAGGCTAATTAAAAGGGATTTGTGGAAGGTCATCTAGGATTACCTTCTACTAAGAGCAGTGGCAAGACATCTGTGTTATCAGTGATTTTTGAAAGTCCTAATTAAGGTTCTAGAAAACAGAAGTTGTACCAAGAAACTGAGTCTTCCAACTTCATCGACACTGGAAATATGCTCTTCATATTACTTCTGCAAGCATTTATGGCTTTAGGAAACCTGGAGGAGCAAAGATGGGCTCTATTCTCTCTATAACCTAAATCCTCTTCCCATAAACTATGGTGTAATGACCTCCATTTACATCAGTGATGGATGGAACATGGCCTGATGAGGGAAGGTAATAAAGTCCTGCTGATTTTATCAGCTGAAGCATGTGATATGCAGGACTTGTTTCCCAGCAAATTAAACTATCAACCAAATTAGGGAGCTGAAATCCCAGCTCTGCCCTTCTGATGGCAGCAGGTATGAATTTTGCCCAAAACACGTGGTCTCACATTTTTAAAAAGAAAACTAGAGAATGAGTCTGAGGGCACCTCCTTTTCCATCTCTTGTCCATTTGGAGACACTGCTGTGCACCTCAGAAACAGGCATTTCATACGCCTGGTTTTACCGGCTACCGAGAAAAGCTAGCTCTTTCCTCGCACGCCAGGGAAGGAAAGAGTTCACTGACAAAACATCTCTACGCATGATCAAAATTGCGTCTAACAACAGAGACAGATGCAGATATATGTGTTTTCAGAAGCAGGTGTCCTTCAGAGTGCCATTTATAAGAAGAGATACAGACTGTGTCACTAAGAGGGGACCCTCCTGTGCAAAGAGCTCAGATGCTCCCTTGAGCCAGTCTCTGTCAATCACAAGTGACAGCGACCGTGCAGGAAAGCTGCGTTCCCACACTTCGGTCCATCACTGGACCTCTCACCTTCGCTTCAAAGCAAAAGAAGCTGCATTGTCAGGGCCACCCCAGCCCACATTCCAGCTGAGGAGCAGCGAGCGGTGGGACAGAAGATTAAATTCAACAGCTAATCCTTACTGAAAACACAAACCGTCGTGACAGAGCCTCCCGTTTGGAAATGGAAGTGTCTTACATCCCCGAGCCGGAAGGCGTAGAAAACCTTCCTTACAGAAGCAGCAAGAAACAAGACAAAGAACCCTTCTTCTTTGCTCAGTAACAGCCAGGAGAGATACTTCATGGCTTCCTAATGCCCTGAGAGAGCACAAGTAGCTTCGTGTACAGATGCGGTTTGGTGGGATGAATGATGATGGGCATTTAATTTGTATTTTGAATTACTGAAGGATGATGACTAGAGAGGGTGATCAGCCATGAAGTTCAGATTCAGGTCTGAAACAGCTCCAAGCTTTTTCAGAGCACAGGGTCATGGGCACGGGGCTTGGGTTTTGCTTCGGGTCACTGGAGAGAAAATGGTCAACTGCACAATTTAGCTCTGGAACCATCACCGAATTTGTTTAGATTCATGGCCTTGGCTTGGACCCATTAGCGGTAACAACTGTGAGAGAAAGCGCAAGGGAGGAAGAAAAGAGAAAATAATGGCATAAATTCCAGTAGCTCCTGGAAAAAATACCTTTGACCTTTATTATCTACTAACTTCTAACTCTGACGCTTAGCTCTGGCTTTTGCTTTTAAAATATTGTCCCTGGCAGAATGGAGTCCGAAGAGAAAATAGACTCTGGAAAAAGTGTGAGACTCTGGGGAGACAGTTATTTACTGGCAGTTTCACAACCGCCCCTGCACTTCTAATGAAATTTCATTTGTCAAATTCAGTGCAACTTGGTGACAAGCCAAGCTTATTCTGCCTGCCTTTTAGCTTAGAAACATCCTTTTGGTCTCCTGCTCCCAAGCAGAGCCTTTATTTCATTTGAAAAAAAAAAAAGAGTTGCAGCTTGTAGTTAAAAAGCCAGTTTCAAGCTCTCATGGATATGATTTCTTATTTTAATATGAAAAGGGAGTTAAAATTTTGAACTGGTGTTCACACCATGCGTAATAAAACACGCTCCTCACCAACAGTACTTCAAAGGGAAATATATTCAGCTTTGGCAAAAAAAACCCCACAACTGGTTGTGATTTTATATGGACTCACCACTGTCTGGGATGAGGCCACCTAACAGGAGTCTGGACTCAGCATCCTTCCAACGCAGGATGAAATCTGTAGCTTCTAAAGGGGGGAATGGATCTTACTTCTCATTGACGTTTTTTAGTATGTGAGGCCTGGTTTGTGCACATAGCTTGCGTTACGTTCCAGTGGTGGACAAAACAGCTAAGCTATTTTGACTTCTCCTGGTTAAAATACTACTTTAAGCCCGTTGAAAGTTTTTGCATGTTTAGGTCTTAGGGTAGAGCTGTCAACAGAAACAGCCACAGGTTTTGTTTGGTTTTATGGAAAAGGAGAATTAAAAAAAAAAAAAAAGAGTTAGCACAAACAAACTGATCACACTTCCTCCATTGTTCAGGAAAAAAAAGAAGAAAAAAAAGACAGTGATTTATTTTAGACAGCCTGAATAGCTGGAGACAGAGAGCTGAAATATGGCAAGGAAATTGCCACCCTAAACAAGTTCCTTTGAGCAATTTGATGATTTTTTTTTTTTTTTCCGCCTGAGTTATGAGTCCTTGGAATGCACATACCATTGATTTGCTTGGTAATTCGCACACACGGCTCTTCCTGAGGTCCTAAAGCCACTGTATATCCCAGAGTGGAAATATTAACATGATACAGAGAAATAGAGTCCGATTGTTTCCCAGAGTCAGGCTACCTAACCTTGTAAATGGACATGAGCAGCTCTGGCTTCTCCCACGATCAAAAAGCATATCCATCCTGCAACTCAAATACTGTGTGCTGTCATGCACACAACAGTGAATATGAGGATATATACACCCACTTGCCCCTTCCTGAAGCTTGAAACTTCTGTTCTAAACTACCCAAATTCTCATGGAAGCATCATCACTGTGGTATCAAACACCTCCTGGTTGCACATCAGGTGGTGTGACCATCCTCTATCACATGGGGCCGCCTCTTCTTCCTGACAGAACTGTCGTTTGTGCAATGAGCCGTTTTCTTTTGGTAAGGAGGTTTGTTTGCGTTTCCCTCTAAAATATAAATACAAACAATATAACCATAAACAAACATAAATGGACAAACACCACAGTTTGATGAGATGAGATTTGCGTGGGTGGTTTAGGTGCCTAATTGCCACGTTCTGCACAAAGCCTGTGGAGAACCTGCACCCTGAGAACCCAGACCTCAGCCTGGAGACGCTGAACTCCATTTTCTCTTTCATTCAGCTCCAAACTGCTTTGTGCCTAATGCATGTTAAATACTGGTCCTACAGCAGGCTTGTTCATGCCAACCATCCAAAAACCCATGCCCAAGGGGAGGCTACAAGGATTACGCCTCTCTTTTATCAAGAGGCCCATTGGCTAAAGCTTATTTCTGAGATACCAGAAGCAAGAGCTCAAATGTTTCTTTGCCTGACGTGAAGCAAGCACTTGATGCTGGTTTCCCGAACTCCTAGGAAGCCACCTTAGCCACATGTTGTCCTGGAGTGGTCCTCCCACTGTCTCACTAGATGGACTTATTTCACTCTGCTCCCACACCTAAACTGGGACAGAGATAAGGCGATGCAGAAAGCGAGAGGGCAGACCCAGCAAGCTGGACGCTCACCTGGGATGTGGAAGCCGGGCATCAAGCTGCCTTCCAGCAAACATTCAATTACAGCAGAGATGCCCACTGAGTCTCAGCAGGGAGCCAGAGACCCAAACCTTAGGATCCCTCTTCTTCCAGCCAGTTTTTCGTCTTCCCTAGGGAAGAGAGGGCAAACTCCCTCCCAACTCTTCCTCGAATACCTTGCCAGTCTCAGAGGCCAGGGGAGTGACCCACTGTGACTGGCGTTGCTCACAGCCGCCGTCCCGGGGATGTGCTGCCAGCGTCCTCTCGTCTCCATGTCTGCCTCCTCCTACAGCAGCACAGTTCTCAAACGGAGGGTCTGCTCTTGCCTTTCGGGGCGCACGGTGGGCACCCTGTTTTCTAACAGCAGTGGATTAAGTTCAGTGACTCGCACAGCTCAGCCTCCCGTCTAATTTGAATTTAATCTTAGAAAACTAGGGCTGAAAGAGACATCATGAGATCATCTAATACCAGCGTTTGCCCAGAGGTAGGGTCTGATATCCCTGGGCTAACCCCAACACACGTTTATCTAGCGTGCTCTGGAAAGCATATGAGAAAGGAGAGCACATAACCTCATTCAGATACCTGCTTCAGTACTTTGCACTCTCAGAATTTATCTTTTTTTTGTCTTATACTCAACTAACTAATCTTTCCTTCAAATTTATTTTCTTCCTCTCCCACCATGTATGAAAGAAAATATTAAATTGGCCTAGAAATACTGAAATTGGATTTCAAAGTTAAATCTTCCTGTTGAAGCTAGTAGTTAGCAGACAAGGTTGCAAAGCAAAATAAAGGGGAATTGCTAAAAAAAGTCATCCCTTAATGCTGCGTCACTGTGTATGGGGCCTCCTTTTGGAGCTTTGCTGTGCATGTGGCAGCTCTTTGTTTATTTTGAAGGGATAAGGTAAGCAATCACTCAAGGATGGGTAGGAAAAGCCTGAGGCTGGAGATTACCATGTAGCTTTCTAATTAGGTTGGAATGAAAATAGGTCTAAATCCATTGAGTATACAAAATATGTTTGCATTCTTAGTAATTGATAATAATTATGGTTCCCTAAAACAACAGTAAATGCCTAGTTGTTATTTTGTAACCTAAGGCAAATGAGTAGGGTATTTGTTTTACTTAAGCTGACAAAACTTGTAAAAGAGGCCACCACAATGACATTCCAGAGCACAGGGAGCGCTGTCATTTTATCTGCTGGCTGGTAAAAAAATATATATAATTTCATAATGTTATCCTACTGAATAGCTGATGAATTGCACACCTCACTTGCTGGAAAGATCCAAGGAACTAAGCATGAGCTGAACAGTCTGACTCGGTCCCACCTCAGCGCGCTATAAATAGTCACGTACGCCAGCAGCAACAGAAGAACGAGCTTGTTCTTGAGAAACCGATGGAAAAGTCTGACCCTCATTTCCTTACACAGAAGGAATCACATAAAAGCAATCAAGCTGAGATTCAAAATACTTGAGTACAGACACAAACTATACAATAAACATGTGGTAACTGTCAGACAAAAAGTACCTAAAAATCCATCCTAGTTATCTAGGGAGGGAATAGGAAACAACATGTGGACATTTTTCTAATGGATGATTGTTAAATGCTGACCTTTTTTGTTGGGTTCTGATTTTAATGGTCAGAACTCGATTATACAGGAAGAGGAGATTTTCAGCTGCATGAATAGAAGTTATGCAAAAGCGCTACCAAACCCACAAGTCCGGTTAACATATAGAGAAGTAGAGATCTGCAATAACACGTATGTTGAAAGCATTACAGCAACCACACATACTCCCTTGCGTTTAGTTCCGAAAGTCAGCTACCAATGCAGCCTATGTAAATGTGCAACAGGACGAAATAGCACTTCAGGGACCAGTACAGTTTGGTAACCTTGTCAAACTGATTCTTAAATCGATCTACAAAATGTCTATCTGTATGTGTGCGCGTGCCTGGTTTCCTAAGGAAACGAAAGCTTAAGGGATAACACTCTGTGCGTGTGCACGTATGTATTTCTTAGAAAACTTCACCATGTGCGTGGACGACCATTTATCTGAACTTAAGAAACTCACGACTCTTGACTTCCAGGGAGCCAAGGCTGGTAGCTCACCCACAGTCTAGCCCAGTGAGATGAAATTCCAAATTGCCTGTGAAGTCCTTGATGTACATAAAGCAATACCACCAAGGAAACCTTCTCTTTGCAATGCAGAAATACCCTTTGTAGCAGTTATGCAGCTGCAAGTTGATTTTGCATATTGAAAATGCTGGGGATTTGTCGGGGACTTTGCAAAAGGAGATGATCTATCTGCACACCGGAGTACCCCTGCACGCTTTATGAGCCAGCTTCTTTCTGCACTTTTAGTATTTGGGATTAAACTTTGGCAACAGATGTGGTCTGCAGGCCTGGGAGATATGTAATTTACGGGCATTCTCAAAGCAAACTGCTCAGATT
Source organism: Phoenicopterus ruber ruber (assembly GCA_009819775.1). Classification (NCBI taxonomy): domain Eukaryota; kingdom Metazoa; phylum Chordata; class Aves; order Phoenicopteriformes; family Phoenicopteridae; genus Phoenicopterus; species Phoenicopterus ruber. The sequence goes on from CM020216.1 coordinate 73,411,196, forward strand.
TCCAAGGATTTGGAAGATTCATATGTATTTAAAAATACTTTATTGCATTTCTGTGGATGAGTTCCAGATATTATGGTGTCCTGCAAGCGCTTGTAGCTACCTCCTTTATGGCAGCCTGGATTTTAGATGAGGTCTTATTCACAACAGGCGAAGGTCCTTTACGGCACTGAGAGAGCAAGAACTGTTTTGCTAGGTAGTGGGACACAGCCTTAATCTTGCTTTGCTAATGTGAATTAATAAACTGCTTCAGCTGTAGCCAAAGCTATGACGAGTAATAAACATGAAGTTTTAGTCTTCTAGTGGATGGTGTTTACAGTGATGGCCACTCATAGAAAGATTGGTCTAGAGGAATGAGTGGTGCCAGCAGTCCCAGCGCTCCCTGGAAGAGGGAGAAGTAGATCAAGAGCTTACATTTCTGCAAGGGCGTAGAACATTTTGAAAAAAAAAAGGGGGGGGGGGGGGAGGAAAATCCCTAGCTATTATAGAGGTTTTATTCTCTCTCATTTAAAAATGCAGGAAAATATTTTAAAAAGCTTAGAAGGAAAAGGAAATAAAAAAGTCTTTCACACATCTACACTCTTTTCGCAGCTGGAAATGGAGTACTTCCTCAGACTTAGAAACCCCACAGTTTTACCCTCCTTTTATGCATGACGGAAAAATGAAAGAAATCAGGTAGAACTACCTCAAAATACAAGTATGTTGTTTCTCTTCCCAGAAACTAAATAATTACATTGAAATAAAGGTCATCTGGCTTTGTTTTAAAATCTCTGCCAGCAAATATTTAAACAATTTCATGTAAAAAAGCACGGGGTTGTTTTCAGTCTGCCTCAGTGTTGTTACCTGCAGTATATAGATCATTTTGAATACAGAGAACTTACTTGCCATTGCGTCATTATCCTCAGGATGTTCATTTGATTTTATATACCAAAAATCTGATACACTGCAGTCACTAGCTAGGTTGTCACAAGGAGCTACGTGAATGCTATTTCCCATCCTACCTGCCTGCATTTTCAACATCAGGGGACAACATTAGTGGGCAATACACTATTCATAGATATTGCATGGAGCAGAAGGAAAAGAGGAAGTATTTTTCCCCATCGTCTTAAAGGCTTCCTTCCATAGCGAAGTATGAAATAGACAGTTTATGTAAGGTTAATTTAGCTCATAGAAAAATATCTTAAGATATACAAGGTTAAACAGTTTTGTGTCCTCAAGTAGCAGCCACTTATAAATCTGCATAGGGGAACAACAGAATATAGATATATTCCCCAAACTACGTACCAGTTGGATATAAGTGGTTCATATGCCTCTAAGTAGAGGCAATTGAAAGGTAGGAAGCGGGGTGCGCTAGAGGTCTGGTATCTATTGCAATCTAGTAGAAAGACACTGGACCTTAACGCAGTTCAAATGAACAGAATAGTCCGTCATGGATCCTGTGAAAGTAGAGGCCATTTCACACAGCCATTTCTAAAGGCCAGATCCTGGGTTAGCCAAGATGTGTGTCGATTTATTCAAATCAGTGGAACAAGAATGATTTGCACTAAGCCAAAGGACAAGCCTCAAATTTTTACACTCACCCTTCAGTCTGCACTCGACACCAAGAGGGGCTTTATTTATATTAGATAAATCAAGATTTAGGGGTTATTGTTGAAAAAAAAACCCAAGAATTTTTAGCCATTTCTTTTCCTTACTCAAGAGGACACCTTTTAAGTTGGAATCTCCAACTCAACCTTTCAATAATCAATGTAATATGGCATAAAATAAATGTTTCAAATTGATTTCACATCCCTGTTCTTTGAGGTGCTTGCCACAAAATTGCATACCATATTAATCAACACAGGTGTTTGAGTCAGACTTGGTTACTCTTTCTCAACCAGAGTATTTGCTTCTCAGTTGGACTTATAAAAGAAGATAGACAACTCAAGATGAATGATTATTACCCAACATGAGCAAAGAAAGGAAAAATTCAGTGCTTTGAATGAAGCATGCAGTCAGTACTTACTGACTCTGTTAAGGTACATTTATTGTATTTTAAAAGCAGGGGGATGTTTTACCATATTAGTTGTAAACAGGATAAACTGTAAAATTAGTATCTTTACATGCGGATATAATTTGCTCACGTGCAGACATTTTAATATTCATTATCAACTAGAAACTAGATTACTGAAAGCAGGAATCCTTTTTAGAAGGTACAGAATCCAGTATTTTGTTATTCTGACTGAAAACACCTCAGTTGACAAGTTGCATCATTGAAATCAGTTATGATATTTCACAAATAAAGCAGAATACCCCCTAGAGAGAGTTTTAATAATCTGGCCTATGTAAGACTTCTATAAGAGCTGCTGTGCGCATTACCACTTACATATTTACATTCCCGACTGGTAGGAACAGTTTGAAATTTAAGCGTTCAGAAAATATTCAGAGACAAGAATGACCTGGGAGCAGATCCTGAGAGTGCTATTCAAGGGGAAGAGCATCCAGTTGCCCTGGCAGCCTTTGTTCCACATGCAATAAATTATACTATTAGCAGAACAAAACATTGCTAAATGTACGTAAAATCAGGTGGGCTTCAAACCGTTAGAACCGCTTACTAGAGTGCAAAGCTGGAACAACGCTGCTGGTCAGGGACATCTTCATCTGTGCTTCGTATTGTTTGAACTTACAGAATTATATTAGAGAGAAAATAGATGCTCGCATGCGAGCACATCAAACTGCCTCGCTGTTAAACCAGGGGCCTGGCACATTAACCACAAGATCCACCCATGAGTGGCAGCCCCCTTGAAGCTCTGTCACTGTTCCGGGAAGAAGCTGCGCAGTTGCAGAACGGGGCTGTAAATACTAGATTAGATATAAATATTGCATACTGCTATGGGTAGTTTTGGAAGATGCACTGTGAAAATTCAACTAACGCAAGATTTTGGAAACTTTCCGTTGTTGAATGTTATGAACAGTTCAGCAGACCTGAGGCTATGTTTGAATTAAAAAAAGAGCTGGAGAATGTATCTAGTTCCTCTGGGTTAGCGCAAACATGCCCTGAGCTAGCCCTTTGCTTTCGCAGTCCCCACACTACCATGTGTGACTCAACTTTATTTTTTTCAGTATGGGCTGAAATTTTGCAGTAACATCTTCTTTATGTAAAAGGTTACCTTCTGTTAGAAGGGTGAGAAGATACCCGAGATCCACCAGCAATTACTGTTTCTTAAGTCATCACATGTGGTCTCCAGCCCTACCAGGAGAATGATGAGCTGTTTAGGTCAGAAGCCATTTTGACATAGTTGTGCATCCCATTAAAAACCCAGATGAAATCAAGACCAAAAGCAAATTGTTGTGAAGCCCATGTTTCACACTCAAAACAGATTTATGGGAAAAAGAAGCCAACCTACGTATGATGATTATGCTCTAAACATCTTCTTTTGAGCAAAAGAGAAGCCACTTCAGCATAAATGTGATGGTCTGGAAGATTATTAAAATGTAATGCACATAACTGGTCTAGTTATTTTATTATCAACTCTTCCTTGAAATGAAATAATGATTTGCAGCCAGGTGGTGGTTTTAGGGAAGGGTCACTTGTTTTCATTATGGGGTTGGAGACCAGGAATTATGCAATAATTTCAAGAGCTTGTCCTTAAAGATCAGTTTACTAATTGGTTGGGTAAATATTTCCTTAAAACTTCTTTTTGGTAGCAGTTTAAAACCATGATTTTGAGGGATTTTAGATTATAAAGTTCATTTTTTTTTGTTCTCTAAAGGAGAAGAAAGACGGAGACATGATTTCAGCGCTAGCAGTAAAGAACTCCGTGCTGGGTACGTCCAGCAGTTCTCGTTCTGTCAAATGTGGTGCAGCTGCAGATTTAGCAAGGAGCATTAGCAGGCACGGACCCTCTGGCCAACAGCAGCGAGCACGGCGAATGCTCCAGGATGTGGGTGGATGTTTTAATTGCACAGCTGTGCACATCTCCTCACCACATCAGGGCTGTCCTCGGCACCCAGCACAAGAGGTGTCCACTGCTTGCCAGCGAGCGGAGGAATGTCATTCATGTGGTGAGCCCTTTTTCTTCTCAATTTGTTAGATAAATCTATCAGGAAGGAGGACAGAGAACCTTTGGTTCTCATGCATAAAGACCCACGGACCGCTGGTCTCCCAGCAAAGGAGAGTGTATCCCTCCCTGAAGATGTAAATGCACTGATGATGAACCATGACTGCCTACCAGCGAAAAGGAAAGATAATCTTTTCTGTGTTACGACATTTAGCAGGATTGGGTTCAGCAAATGAATAAAGCTTCTTCAGTGACACAGCTAGTCCCTGCCCAGCCCTGTGTTCCTAGAAATGTGTAGCCCTTTTGGAAGAAGCTTCAGAGGAACCACTGCATCTGCTTTTCCCCATCATTTGGTTTAAGGAGCAGATGTCCCCACCTACATTTCTTCCATGCTCCTAGGAAGCCTGCTAAGCCCCCCATAACTGAATGGGAAGTGGCTGCAGAAACTAGCTCCTGCGAGCACAGTGAGGTCCTTTGCAGACTCCAAAGCCAGGGGGCTCAGACTAGACCTCCTAAGCACTGACAAGGACTTAGCAGATGTTTGGCAAGCAAAAAGGTGGTATATAAGAATTCCTTGTATAGTGCAGCTTTGTGGGTACGGAGTCAAGCCAGGATGCAAAATCCTCCACCTGCCACGGAGGACGAAAGAGTCGAGATTTATTGTGGTGGCACCTTAGATGTGAGCAGAAGCCAAAGCAAAGAGTAAGTAAGGGCTAGTTTTACTAAGCACTTGGGTGAGAATCATTGCACTGCACATCTCCATTTGTCCCTCTGTCCTTCTAGTTATTGTGCTACTGTCCTACTGTGCCCAGCGTGCAAGTTAAACCTGAGTCTAGTCTTCCTAGCAAGCTAGCTGCAGTTCAGAAGACTAAAACAGTGTATTTCACCCCTTTTGTGAAGAATAATGGTGCAGCATTTGTGGCAGCTGGCACTACACAGCAAGCTTTCTCAGAGTCCGTTTTGGTGCAGCTCTGCATTGCAACCTACAGAACAGGAAAACCACATACTTTCTGAATGTGAGCATATGACCTAGAAACTCCCAGTGTGAAGTGTGATTTCACTCTAAAAACCAGAAAGACACATTTTGTAGCTGCGGCTAGCAAGGTAGTTAGATTGCTGGTGCAGAGTCCAGGATGTTGATGCAGAAGTTACTGAATCAGTAATGGATTTAGGGGTCTTTTGTTTTTAAGTATGGCACAAATTAGCAGAAACAGAAAGCAATTGAAAACAGTAGTTTCCCTCTACTGTATCTTTGCCTTCTGTGTGCATCCCATCAAATGAACAGGCTTTTCAGAAGTCCTGGGAAAAAATTTACTGGCTACTTTGAGCACTGAGATGCTTGACTGCAATGAATCATTTTCTGTTCCTTGCTGGACCAGGGAAGAGGCCACTTTGTATTTACAGGATAAAAGTGGCAGAGGTCATGGTCGCCTAAGCTAGCAGACTGTGACAATTTCACAATGGATGAATTTTCACTTGGCTGAACCTGAGGAACCGGAAACTGGCCCGGATTTCTCTACTACTATTACTCTGACTAACAAATCTCTCCTGCTCCCACAATTCCTGGACCAAAATTTTACCTGGAAACAGCTCAAACATATTTTGAAGATGTGATGACTATTATTTTATGTGTTTTCTCCTCTGCATGTCCGGTTTCTGCCAGAAGAAACGCATTTGTGGACAGGGGAGATGCAGGTCTCAAAATCCAGCTCGGCTTTGCTGAGCCTGGACATTTGGATATCTTGGCTATGATCCCAACAAACGTTCAGGGGTTGGATTCAAAAGGCTCAGGCACCCAACTCTCAGCCATCCATGCAAGGGTGGGCATAATGCAATAGCACCTACTGGATACCCCCGCCTACCTGGAGTAGCAGCTATATGTCAGCTGGGATACCCTAAGATACCTGTCCATGGACTCCCATGCTTAGGCAACCCGGTCTCATTAGCAGACCCCCATTTACTTTTGAAAATCTAGCCCTCAAATATTCACGTGCCTAAGTCAACTGAACCTCCAAACCACTTTGTTTTGAGGAGAAGGACAACACAGACCCGAGAGCAAGGGAAATCCAGCTAGGTGCTATCGGTAGCATCACAATACAGCTAAGGGCATAATGAGGGAGATTCAGTGAAGATACAGCAGCCCTATCGAGCAACGTCCGTGCTCCCCTATTAAGCAACGTGGTCACAGCCGAGTAGCCAATTCTCCCTGCCATTCAGCTCACAGCTGCCTGTACCTCAGCTGTTTTGCACTTCTTGCGTGATCACGAGCGAATCACCAAGGGCCTCAGTTTTCCTTCATGCAAAATACTGACGATACTACTACTCTATCTCAAAGAGCAGCCAGCAGTTCAGAGATTGCTGGCCTACCACATACACCAGGAAAAAAAGCGTAGTAGAGGATGCAGTCAATTTTCTTTAATGCAAGGGACTATGTGATCAAACTTTTAAGTTAAATCTTCTCATACCTTGACAGATTTTTCTGTATCTAACTACATCATTCACGTGAGCACTTAGAATTAGTCTGTATGAATTCATCTGTATGTAGTAAGTCAGAGTTATTACCCTACACATACAAATGCAACTGTCACCTACTTCAACATAAGCTTTATCAGCTGGACTGGTCCCAAGAGGCAGTAACCACTCATAAAACTGAGCAACTTCAGTATAGCTTGCGGGTTCTCAACACCACCAAGATCTTGAACGAATCAAAGACAGATGCAGTCTTTAGGATGTATGGCTAGTTTAATTAAGTGGTTATATCATATATGCCTATAAAAATGCCATGCCTGATATATTTTAGATTATCTGGGCACACCTGCTTACACACAATACATCTGAAGTCTAGAACCATGACTATATAAACATGTCACATGCGTGTTTGTTTTTGTTTTCTGAAATGCAGAACAAACTCTGCAAGAGAAAACAACAAAGACAAACATTAAAGCAGAGCTGAAAGCTGTCCAGAGCTGCAGGTGGAAAAATTCCTCTCTGCATCAGGTGTCTTTCGTTGCATCACTGCAAAGAAAAGGCTGAAAGACACAGATGCACTTTTTATTTACCCGTATATTTGGGTGAAGTAGTGATAAATAGAAAGAAGGGATATAAATTCATGAGTTTTTAAGGAACTCTTTTATTTTGCTAGGGTGAAATAATGAAATAACCACTGTCAACCCCAAAGAACGGAATTGAGGTCAGCAAACAGAGCAGCCTCAAAGCCTGAGGGAAGGGGGCAGGAGGAGCACTTGCTACTCACCATATGAATGGCAAGCAAAGAGAAAAGCAGACCTGACCTTTCAGGGAGACCTGGAAACAGCCCCAAGAGCACTGGTCATTAAAAGAAAACAAAACACACAAAAAGGCATTAAGAAAACCTCACTCCAATGGGAAGAGGAAGTGGTTTAAGGGGATTAGCTCCCGAAAAACAAAGCTCCACTCTTCCTCAGACTGCTGAGGAGTCCCAGAAATATTCTTCTATAGCATTGATGGGGCTGTGAAAACGCACAAATGTTGGCAACCACTCAACAAATGATAGTAATGGGAGGTGACATCTCTGGACCTCAACCAGCTAGCACACAATTGTCTCATTTTCATGGTGTGTCAAATTAAATTTAGACTTCAGCGCTTTGCTTGTCTTGCGCCGCTATCTCCTTTCCAGAGCAGAACACAGAAGAACATTTGCAACTTTACACTGACTTTGACCTGCAAACACAAATGCCAGCCCACAAAAACTAGTGCTGAATCATTTCTTTTCCCAGCTGCGACCTTTTTACCCTCTTTCCCTTTCATGTCGGTCCATTTCTTCATGAGTGGCTCTCATGCATCTGTATCACAGAAGCATTTGAGAAGATTCAGTGGATTTGTACTTGATGAGCTGCAGGGAAATTTTCTCAGCCAGAAGCCTTTCATGGCGGGCAACAAACACAGTTCCCCTTTTCTGACAGTCCTTCTCCAACAACCATAACAATAACTACAAAAACCACAACAGCCTAGTAACCTGTTTCACAAAACTGAAATGCCCTAAAATCTTGGGATGTTACAAGCAGACGCAGTGGCAAGGCACTCATGGATACAAAACAGACATCAATTTTGCCTTGGCACTCTAAGACTGGGATAGCTGACTAAGTCTTCTCTATCTTGACACTAAAAAGATGATACCGCGCAGTCACAGCCACGCTTGAGTCAGCTTTGCTAGGATCGGGATTGTACCCTCTCATTCTTTTACTGAAGTAACAGCCTCTTCAGCTGCGCAAACCCAACTCATCTGGAAGTACTGCTATTGAGACCAGACACTTTAAAAGCATTGATGCTTTTTTGAAGCTGGCATTAAGTCTGATGTCTTGCTGCATCAAGGCAAAAAATATAAATTCCTTGAGCTTCAAATTTATTCAGAGATTTGGGCTTTAAAATGGGAGGGAGTTTAGGGACTCAGAACAGGGCTGAACTTAAAGTCCCTGAAGTTGGTGACTTGGTTGTGTGACTTCAGGAGACTCCGAATTTGAATCTAAGACTCAACAGAGAGCAGTTGTAGAGATGGACAAGGAAAGAGAGGTATCAAAATTAAAGCAGGTAATACAAGTTTCAGGTAACTGCACGGGGACTTTTGGAGAAGAGGTATTGGTATGACTGTCAGATTAGATCTGATTCAGTCTGAGGTTACCACAGAAGAAGAGGGGATGTCTAATACCACCTACTTCTGCTCAAGCTGGAAATACCAGAAAAATTCCCTCTGCTTGTGGTATTTTGCCACTTCTGGATTCAGAAGATCAGTATACAGAGATTAATAAAAATTAGGGAAAGGCCTGAACCACAGCTCCACCCAATATCCATAAATTTGAGAACTCATTGCACTTGGTCCAACCTTTGCAGACGAGTTCAATGGGACATGGATGCAGGAGGAAAAAAAGCTACCATGACCCCTCAAAACCTTCAAAATCGTAACTCTTCTGGACCACGATTTTGTTGCACAAGCAGATAAAGACTCATCGGGGACCCAGTTCAGTGAAGCACACACACACAAATGAATAAGAAGGGCCTTGAGCACATGCGTAAAGTTAAGCACGTGTTCAATCGCTCTGCTGAACACAGGGCATAGGTTCTACACCCCAGCAGTCATTTCCCATTTGGAAACCCTTGTCAGGGAGAGAACGGGGAAGAAGGAGGGCTGTTTAGCATGATATTTTTAGATAGATTTTTAATGGAATATTTGTTAAGCTTTCTTCCACCCCGACTCCCCCCTGCCTGCTGTCTGGGTTTTGTGTGTGTTTTTTTAATGGTTAGCAATGCATCACAGTACGGCTGCTGTTTAAATATTTGCTGGGAAAAAAAATGTAGTCTGTGCTTAAGAAAAGTGGTTTGGCACAAACTGGACATTTTCAAACATCCATTTACCAGATGGATCACTTTGTTCAATTACAAAGAAAAAAAAGATGGTGAAGTAGTTGAAAACCGAGTGGAATGTTCCTAAGCACACAGCATTGTTTACTATCTGCATGTCTCCTGGCATCCTGTGAGAAACTATCAATAAGCTCTTCAAAAATGTTCCTTTCCTTTAAAGAAGTCTGCATTTTTAACAATAATAAAAAGGCAGTAAATATGCTCTACAATAGCCTGATGGAAAAATGTGCTAAAGTATTTCTATAAATCAAATGTAGCAGTTTGGCATTAGCTCCGAGGCAGTAAATTTAGTAAATTAGGACCAGATGATTTTAAAATAGAATCTTACATAACTTTCTAGCGTGATATATATATATTTTTTAATTTAACACAAGTTTGTCTGTCTTCATAAAGTTATCTTGGCTGCTACATAACGTGGTTCGGTCTTTAAGAACCATATTTTTTGTTATTTATCAAGTGCAGAATGTTTTAAATATCAAAGTAAGGAGCGGAATAGATTTCTCAAAAGACAGAAAAGGCTATAATCTGTACTGATCCACGTAAGGTGTGGGGTACTTTGTATCCCTAATGCCCCTGACTATTTCTCTCTCATTATTTTGATTAATAATAGCCTGTTTCTCTATCCGTCTTCCTTTTCTTGCCCTCTTTCCCTTTTCCCATAGATTCAAAGAAATGTCTCCCTCCATTCCTCCCCACGGTGGTTACAGCTCCTACAAATGCTGCTTGCTCTGACAGACTTTTCTTTCACCCGTGTGCGTAGGTCAGGAGTCACCACGTGGGACCTTGCATTTCTTATGCTTTCCCACTTTTGATCTCTGCACCAGAAGGCCCATCTCTGAGAAATGAGGAAAATGAAATTGTAAGACCAGTCTAAGGAGTCTATTCCACCAGCTTTAGTCCAAACTTTTTGACCCTATCTACGCACATATATACCCGAAACCTGCTCTCCCAGAACATCTTTGACTTTCATGTTTCTGAGCCAGTGTTTATACCACTAGACAGTCATGTCAGACCACTGCTCATGTTCTGGGGAAAGGGGATTGCATATGTACAGCCTTCACGGTCTTCTTTTTGGGCAAACACTCATCCATAGCATAATCTTTCATTGGAACAACAGCTTCTGCAATAGCTGCTGTGGACCCATCCCACGGTAGCTGGGCTCACCACGCCGTGCTACAGTGCCTTACTTTTGAAAGCACGACTAAGGTCCTTTTACAGCGCCTACTTACTGTCTAGAGAGCCAGAGCCAACACACTATATCTCAAAACTTTAAAGGAGAGCCTCTCCAATACCCTGACAGTCCCAGGGATTTTTAGCAATGGCTTCCAGACGTACATGGCACAACAAATGGGCTGAGCCCCTCCTCAAAAGCCAGGAGCACACGTGGAGACAGATCTTCACAGCTCTCAGACAGGGCTGAACTCTGAGGAGGCGACGACTCAAATCCTCATGTCAACCCTTATGACTCAAGCCCTCACCAGACTTCAGGAGCAAACACCATGGGTCGATTGGAATGTGAAGGAAAGGGCAGACAGAGAAGAGAACGTAGGTGTTGAAGGAGAGACCAGCAAACTGTTGCGTGCAGTCTTCCTTTCATGTCATCCCAAGACTGGTGCTTCTATCAGCTGTGCAAGTGTAACTATCCGGTCTGAAGCAAGCAGAAGAATAACTGTTGTGGATACTCATGAGAGCCGAGTTATCTGCAGCGCTGCCTCCCTCAGCAGGGACAGTCTACGATGAGGAGCCAATTAAGTCAAAGCCAAGGCTCGGGATGCTACGCGGCGTGGGCCAAATCCTGGTCCCAGTGAAGTCGAGGGAAGCTTTGCCAATGGGAATGCATTCTGTCCTTTTCACCCCGTCTTTGGCTACCCCGTTGCTGGAAGCATTCAGAGTTCGCAAACGATAGCAATGGAAAGAGAGAGAACAGAGTTCCCACGTTCCTTCTCTTCTAGTATTGTTTCCTGAGAGTCCCGCAACACGCAGTAATGCAATGATCTTTTCTTTAAATGACATCGGACTGAATTGGTTGTTAAAAATAACAGAAGAGTAGGAGGGGTTTGGAAATCAGTCATTTTCCTTTAAAGAATGATTTTGGGAGAGCAGACCATAAACAGATTTAGATTGCAGCAGAGATAACCATTTTTGGCAGTTTTGTGAAGATGCACATTTACACTGAGTATGAGATGAGAGCTTAAACACCAACACCCAAAGAAGAGAAAAACAAATCAGACAGTGTGAGACACTTCACGTGCTGTTCTCTGTTGTTATGGATATCAACTGACCTCCACAGATCTGGTTGAGGCGAAAGAGAGAAAATATGATCGCTTTCCTATCGTATAGCCACCCTCCAAACACCTCCAAAAGAAGCAAATTTCCCTGAAATTCCTCAAACCTCAAAACACCTCCAGGCTGAGACTTCACGGAAAGCTTGGTGATAAAGTCAAAAGAGGAATTTCCCCTTTGGATTGATGTTTTTTTAAAATCCTTAATTTGCATTTTATTAAATTTTCATTTTTGCTTCCCCACCTCCCACTGGAAAGAATTGGTTGCTGGCTAGTGGACAACAACGGAGCTGCTGGCCCTACCAGGGAGATAGGCTTTTGGTGCTTTTGGAGAGGGAAAACACGAGGATATAAAATACAACAACAGCAGATTATCTGTGGTAAAAGCAGCATAGGAGATATTCAACAAAGGGTTCCTAAAACCAGAGAGAACAGAAATAACAGGCTTTGCAAACAAAACGGACACAGTTGGCTAGTCCAGTCACAGGACAATTCCTTGGATGATGTGTAAAACCGACGGACAATTTACAGTCAGGAGAGATTGTATTTTAGGGTCAGTTTTGAGTTTTTGCCAAGTTAAAGTAGTGGACATTTTGCAAATCAGGGGGAAGGGGAGAGTATTTAGACAAGGGTTTCTTTGGTCCTGGCTCCCTGAGATGGGCCTAAGACGCAGAAATGCTTTGCACAGAGGATTCATGGGGTTTCAAGGAATTTGATACAGTATTTTATATCTATGTAATAGACATGTAAGGACTTCGATGCACACTCCTCTTTACATGCCATTTTGTAGCTTCATGCTTCTGTACAACCTCCTTCCACACAAATTCAGAGGAAAGTGCTGGCACGTGTGTTTGGAAGTGGGTCTCTCCACCCTGTCGGCTGCAGGACTGGGAAGGCAGGAGGAGGGGAAGGAGGGGCAGGCAGGAAGAGAAGGCAGGAGCAGGGCACCCAAGACTGGGAAGAGCAGAGCCATGCGCTACCGCGTTCAAGAGAAAGCTTCTGGGGATGGGAATTGCTGCGTATTACTCTGTGTGTGCGTGTGTGGAGGCAAAAGAGATGGCACCTGCTGAGAAAAAACTTACTGATGCTATCCTACAAAACCTCACCTTCCTAGATATCAAACAGGATATCACAGGAAAGTGAACTTTTTTTACGCCAGACCACTGTTTCCTACTTAATTGTCCACACTCACGCTCCTGCTTTCATGAAGGATTCCTTTGCGGGTGGGTTATGTGCTATTTGAGTCAGGACTTCATTCCCACAAACTTAGTATGCCTGATGCATGTATTTACAAGAGCCTGGAGTGTTTCCAAACTGGGATCATAGTGCTGTGGTGGGCTGGTTGGCCTCCACCAAAAAAAACCCAACCCAAAAACAAAAGAGAAAAGAAAAACCTTACTCAATTCACTCCTATTTTAACAATTTTAATACCTGGTGGAACAATGTAACGTGATCCATGCGGATAAAATCTCAGCTCCAGAGTTTTGCCCAAACCGAGGAAAGTTCAAGTAGAAAGTTCAGGTAAAGTTCTGAGCTTTTGGATGCCAGCACTATGACTTCTTACGACTGCAAGAAAAGCTCAACATGCCTAAGCTTTGCGCCTAGGTTTCTCGTCTGAGGCAATTCCGGTTCCAGTTCTGGATTCCTTTAATCTTAAACGAGCTGCGATGCCTAAACATACATTTCCTCTTGAGCAACCTCCCTGTATTACGTTTATCATATTTCATCCGCACAATTGTGAACCAGAGAGAACAGAAGCCTTTTGCAGTCTCCATAGTTGCGCTATTTCTCAGCTTTTCTTAAGAAAAAAACAAAATACCCCTCTTTTGGCGTCAGTAGGTTGAATGGCATGCACGCCACACGTCTGGAAGCAAGCCTGTATTTTTTAACCCGTGTATTAAAAATATTCAGCGCCAGAGGGGAAAATAAAAGGGTGTATTCTGCGAGCACGACTGTTAGACTAGTTTGTTTGTTTGGGAAATGAATAAGCCTTTGACAGTATCTCTGGAAGGAATAGGCCAGTGCGTGCTCCATCCTGACATTCTTTTCCCTCTCCGGTCTTCCCCGCATACCTTACATTCCTCTTGCCCCCGCAATGCCACCGGTTGTTCCTGGGCAGGCAAGCACCGGGGACCCGGTCTGCTACGGCCCTGCACCCATCCTGAAGCCACCAGCTTCTGCCGTCTCTCCGACCCAATGCGCCAATGTTACCTGCACCGGTGCAAAGGTTCGCAGAGCTCCTCCTTGCCTCGGCTTCGCAAAGCGCGCGTGGCAGCTCAGCTGCCGTCTCCCGCAGACCCCTGCCAACGCCGCTGAGAACAAGTGCCCCTGACCCACACGCCCTGCACCAGCCGGCCGGCCGGGGCTGCTGCGCTGCACGGACCTGGAAGGGCTGCTCTTTTTCGTCCTCGTCTGCCGTTAGTACGCAGCACTGGACCAGAGATAAATTTGCTTCATTTCGATTCTACATTCTCTCCTTTCCTTTCCCCAGGGTGAGATGGGTCCCTCATGCTGTTTTAATACGGATTCCACCGTTTCCCTTTCCCGTGTTCATTTCCCCCTGGGAAGGTGAATGCCTGCTTCTCATACCAAGTAAAAATCATAGTAGATTTATTTTCCTCCTTTTTTTTTTCTTTTTTTTAAATTGAACAGACCTTTCAGTTTTTATTCATTGGGTCAGGCTGGTGGCTTAGAGAGAGTCCGTGCCAGAATATCTAAACTCCAACTGCTTTCCATGATTTCTCAAGCTAACAAAGGCTGGATTCACTTTCAAAACCTTTTGGGTGGGAGGACACCAGTATGTTTCTTTCTGGCTGGCATTTGAAGCAAAACAGAGAGGACAGAGGGAGCTGCATTTATTCGCTTTATCTGAAGGAGGGTCACTAAACAGGGCCTTGATGGTTGACTTACAAAGTTAAATGAGCGATTCCTGAAGAAACACTGCATAAAATGCCCTTCTTGAGAATGTGAGCAGCTTTTGTGCTTTATTGTGAAAGAAGGTGGGATGCCTGTAAGATTAGTTCATATATACTAAAGGAAATGTAGAATTCTAGAGCAAGGCAAGTGAACTAGCTCTGTGGTTAAAAGGCGTCTTAGGTAGAATGGCAAAGGATAATCAAATATAAAAAGATACTTCTATTAACAATTTTTATTCTCACAATTTCACCCTTGCATTTAAACCTGGCCACTACAGCGATCACTACCCACCCCTCTGTCTGCCAGGACAGACTTCTGTTACTGTTAAACAGAATAAACTGCTTGCTTGAAAAGATTTCCATTGCTGGTCAGAGAAAAACAGAGCAGACTTTGTTTTGGTTTGCTGAAATGCAAAATATTCCCTTCTTTGGGTGAGAATGAAATCTTTTTCTCATTATCTCCTAGTGAGGTGGGATAGGGGGCCTTTCTGTGCCGACAGACACAGAAGCCTGCCCACGTCAGTGGTGAATTTTTGTTAACGTTCTTTTCAGGAAACAGCAGCGTTTCATCTTTTTTAACAGATTGGTCCAAGCAAGCAAATTCCACCACTCTGAGTGCATATAAAACCGCTCTATACCAAAGAAATTCCATCCACTGCATACCCACTAGACCAGCCTGGGGAGCGTTATAGAGGCGGCAGGACCAAGGCTAATTACCACGACTCCTTTGCTCGTAAAGTGCAGTAGCACTATAACTACGTTAATTTTAGTCCCAGTCCCCTGGCCAAGTATCACAGCAAGACGTGATGCAGATGCCGCACAACATTATCCAAAGGATAGTCAGGGCTTTGTGCGGGGGTGGGGGCGGAAAGCTGGCTGAGTGTTTCCCAAACACAGAGCTCACAGACCCGTCCTGAAAAGACTCTCTCAACTGTGAGGGAGACACTCTGCTGCGCCTCTCTTTTCTCAGGTTGTGTCATGGGGAAACAGGAACAAAGGATTTTTGTTTGAGTAACCTTTCAGAGCAGGATATCTGTCTCGTGTTCTTCTCCTATCAATTGTCACAGGGCGATAGCTGGCTGATTTGCTTCAACGGGTATTCCCTTCCCAGCCCGGCTGACAGCTCCGTTTCACGTTGTGTGCCGAGGGCTGTGGCGGGCAAGCCGCAGAGCCTGGCTGCGGACAAGCAGTCCCTTCGGCTGCCCTACCATTTCACCTGCTGCCGTCCCCCAAGTATCCCAGAACCCCGACTGGCCATCAGGAGGGCACCGGGAAGACACAGACCAGTGGTGCTGTGAGAAATAAAGCAAGCGATAAGCTCACCAGGACGGCGTATGAGAGTAGGAGACAAGCAGTAGGTCGCCCAAACGAGCAGAAAGTAATATTAATTGCCCTCAGCAAAAGCAAAGAAACAAACAAAAGCCATTGATGCAGGCACAAGACGAAGTCACAGAACCCATTTGCTACTCCGCTAGAATTGCAGCGGCATAAAATATGAGGCAGTGAATCAAGCCATTGCTGCACTGTGAAGCAAAAAGACACATTACATGAATTACCCCCCTGAGAACTTCAATAGGGCCCTGTAGTTATAAATCCTGGCAATATAGCTCAAGTTGCCTCTACAACACAGACATCAGTAACGCCAGGTCTTGGCTTCCTCATCAGCATGTTCCATTGTATAATTGAGCTGATTATCCAAGGCAACCAACTCAAAACTTTCCTAGACTACGCCTGAAATACAATATTACATAGTAAAGGCATGGCAGTCGGCAAGGTCATCAAGAAAAGCAAAGCGCTTGCACTAACCACAAATGCGTGCTCGCCACAATCCTGACTTCTTATAGCAATGCGTCAAGGTTAGAGGATCAGATTTACAAATCTCTCTTTCAAGGTCTATCTAATTCCTGATATTCGTGATAGATCGGGGAGCTGCGCCATGCTGCTAGCTCTGCTAGAAGTGCTGCGCTAAGCGGGAGTATTTCACCCTTGGGGAAATTAAAAACCACCTCAAAGTGCAAAGAAAACCTAAGACGGTAAATGGGGTAGGTGAGAGAGGGGGAGGGAGGCTGCATGAATAAAATGAGCAGTGGGACTTCACTGAGGAGGTGGTGTGCGACGGCAATCTCTTTTTCGCCCTGTAAAATACCAGTTCTTATATCTGCTTCTTCAGAATTGTAAAGTATGGCTACCAACGCCAACAGACTTCATGTTTTCGTACCCAAAGTATCATTCCAGTGGCATCTAATTAAAAGTTTTTAATATGAGCTATGGAGAACGATAAAGGCAAAACAATATACACAAGGGAACAACCCAACTAGAACTTTACATTAACACATCTCTTACCTCATATTAAGATCAGTCAGGGACATTTTACATACATTAAAAGCAACGCAAGCTAAAACAAAAGCAGAACGCACAGCTTCTCAAATGTGCTTAGGTTTCATAATGTGATTGTAAAGCATTCTGAAAAAGTAAAACCACCAATTACAGGAAAAGCGCCACTGGTGGTGGGATGACTGGAAACCAGATGCACTCTGCATTTAAATATAGGTGAAGACAGAAATAAGATTCCACTTTTCTTATTTTTGTCTCTGGTACTTATCCAGTTCTTATTAATGTGGTCTTACAATCTTTAATGCATTTATCTTCATGACAATGGTGCCACATAAAGAGATTATACACAACTTATTCAGGGAAAGGGATTTGTGTGCCAGTCCAATACCATGCGAACACCTTAGCCATTGCATCCTCTGTACTTGGGAGAAATTTTCTCCTCCCAGGAGAAATTTTCATCCTTGGAGTATGAAAGGCGAAAACAGGCAAAAAGAAAATCAAAGGTCAAACTCTATAGTTAAAGAAAGACTCCAAAGAGATTTGCGCTTTCCTAATAGTAAGCTGGTTATGCCTAATCACTGGAAGAATTCTTTTCCTAAATAAAGTGTCTAAGGACATAGCATACAAATGAGCTTTATTCTCTTGAAACTACCCAAATTTATTTTGATGCTACACTTAAAACAACGCTGTCCCAAACTCAGCGCATACCAAGTATTATCTATTTCAAGCACCTTCTTCGAAAACCGGCAGAATTGACAGCAACAACAAAAACGGAAAGAAAAACCCAGAGAAAAACCCCCACGAGGGTTTATAGCCAGTGACGCTGTAGCACTGCATAGGGAGCCCATTCACAGCAGCATGCTCTGCACTGCAGAAAGCAGAAGCTCACTTTTCTCACTAACAACTGAGACATCTTTTGTACTGACAGGGACTCATACCGATGAACTATTAGGGCATATGCAATTAAGAAGATGGTATAGAAAAAAAATATTTTTGCATTCATTTAGTAAATTTGTAGAGTACAACCACATATTTTATGCTAGAACCAGAGAACGAAAGGAGATTGCAGATAAAAGTACGACATTCTTTAGAAGCCATGAAGCCATTTTAGCAATAGGATCCCTCTCTAGAGGATTAGTCACATGAGAATTTAAGGATATCACTGTACTATGGAATGAAGTTATGTTTGTAATCTGGTAGTACAAGATTATTCTTTCCTGGTTTTCCTTAGGCCACTACAAATAGTCTTGAATCCATCTATGACCTAGAAATGTTGGGTAAGATCCAACTCGGGCAAAAAGGAGAGAATTTATTTCCTGTTCATCTGAACAAGCTGGAGTATGTCCGATACACAAAGATTCCTATTATGTGCACCATATTAATCATGCCTGATTAAGGGGTCTGACTTAAAAAGCATGGAGGATCACCACACATTTATTTTCCCCGCTCTTTCCTGCCCCCAAGATACTAGAGTTAATTATTACTGTCTTCCAAATAATCCTTATTTGCCACGGTCACTCTTTATAACGGACATCTCTAGATCATTAAAGCCATCTCAGCCTCTGGTGTCTAACCAGTGTTCAAACAGGAGGCTTTCCCAGGCAAAGCAAATACTTGGCGTTTGGATTTGAGAGGTAGTAGTTAAAAGATCATCTTTTAGGGACAAACGAGAACAAAAATCGATTGCAAAGACAGCAACGGAGCAGCATTAAGTGTTCAACCCCTCCAAAAGCTGCACAAGAAAAAGGCGACTACAGAAGGGATGGGCGGAAAAGGTTTAGCACCGGGCAGGTTTGGCAGCACGCAGGGACCTCTGCGCAGTCCGGCTGGCGGGACAGGCCCCGGCCCTGCAGGCCCCAGGCCAAGCTGCGAGGGGCGTTTCTGGTGCCTCGCCACTTTGTCACTTCAGAGCCGCTCTTCCCGGGGCTGCCTCCAGTGACAGCCTGGGCGCTTTGAACCTTGGCAGGCCCAGAAATCCCCCAGCACAGGAGGCAGCAGCCGGGGCGGGGGCGGCAGACAGAAGGCCTTTTGTTCCCCAGTGTCCCGTTTCATGCGGAGAACTCGAGGTGAGGGGCTTTGAAACGGCACGGCCGGAGTCGCCGGGCCACAGGAAGCAGGGCCGTCAGCCCTCGCTCTGTGCGGGGGTTTCTCTCCCGCTGCACGGCGGAGGGGAGCTCGGCACCCCAGCCCGTCCGCCCCGCCGCCCGCTCCCCTCAGCGCCACCACCGGCCGTAGGGACCGGGGGCGGGCGCAAAGCAGGGGGCGGGGCCGGCCCACCTTGTTCCCGAGCGTGGCCAATGGGGAGGCGCTATGCAAATGAGCGGGGTAGGCTGGCGGCGAGGCGGGCGGCGCGGCGCGGAGAGGCGGCGGCGGCGGCGATGCGGCGGCAGGAGGTGTAACTGCCCGGGGGTCCCTCAGCGCTCCGCAGCCATGAAGTACAAGGTGAGATGCCGCCGAGCGCCGTCCTGGGGCAGGGGCAGGGGCAGGGGCAGGGGCAGGGGCAGGGGCAGGGGCAGGGGCAGGGGCGGGCGTTCAAAGTCTCCAGGGCTTGTCAGCGGCTTCCCTGGCGGCAGCCGGGCGGCCCTCGCGGAGGGGCCGCAGCTCTGACAGAATGCGGCCGGCTCGGGGCTCCCTTGGGCACCCCCCAGGGCAAGCGGGTACAGCCGTTGGCCCGGGGGGGGGGGGCGGCCAAGCCTGCTCCGGCGCCGCGTCTCCAGACGCAGAGCCCCCGAGGGAGGTACCCGGGGCGGGGGGGAAGCGAGGGGGCAGCGAAGGGGGACAAGCCGGCGGAGACCCCCTGGGTGCTCTGGGGGTGGTGCTCGCGGTGGGGGCAGAAGGGGCTTCCCCCCTCCAGCGCCGCGGGTGCCCGCCCGATGTCTCGTCGCCTCTCCTGCTTACGCCGGCGCTGGCTAACGGTGTGAGCCCGGTATCTCGGGAAAGGCGGGTTTGTACGCGATGCCCAGCATCGGTTTGGGACAGGTATCGCTGCTACTCCCCGGGATGTACTTCACCCGCTTTCCAGCCCTTCTGAATGTCTCGTTGTCACAGGGCAGTTTTTCAGGGCGGTCTGGCTGATGGGTCACAAGCAAGAAAAAAAACCCACAACCCTATATTTAAAAAATATGGGCAGCCTATCCCCCTTTCCCCTTTTTATATTAAGTAAAATAAGTGATTTTAGCTTAACCTTTTACCAGAGGGCTTTTTTTCAGAAGACACAAATGTGGAGGCTTTCATCCTAATATTATTCTACTTAAAAATGTCTGGGCAAGGTAGTGAATTGCCCTCAGGGCATTAGATTACTGTACAGACATACCATAATCTTGTGTGATTGGAAAAAAAAAAGGGGGGGGGGGAGGGAAGGAAAAACTTTCCTTCCTCTGCCAAAAATGACTTTAGCATCGATAAAAAGGTGATTTGGAAATGTCACACGTTATATACTTACTTGGAGACTAACTTGCTTTGGAAGTGAAGTCCATCTTCTTACTGAATTTAGGCATTGTAGTTTAAAACAGCCCTGATGCTATAACATTGTATAAGACTTATAAACCTCGGGAGAATGAGATGTGCAAGCGATACGTAGGTAAATATACGCAGATTTCCATGTATCTCTGAGCTCAGCTCAAGCTTTCAGGATCTCTCATACCCAAACTTTGGGAAAGGTCAGTTAAGTTTTCAAAGCTGCTGCCAGTTTCTCCATCTCATGGTAGTTAAGAATAACCAGGAAAAAGAAGTGGTATAAGATACAGACAGACAAAGATACTCCATGACTTTGAAAATTTTGATCTGGATCTGATGGCTGCTTTTTTTCTTTTTTTTTTTTTTAATTCTGTCTCAAATAACTGACTGATTTGAAGTCTGAGATCAAATTTATCTGCTGTCCCTTTCTACTCCCCCTCAAATCAGTTTAGGTGGACTTTATACCTGCTTAGAGGAGCTGTGACTCTTACCACAAAATGTCAGGTGCTTGGGGGTAGAGGAACAGTGTCACTGTTAGTCCGGAGCTCATGAACTGCTTTCCAGCTGCCCACAGCTAAGTGACACTTGTATCCCAGTGGCAAAATAATGGTCCTGCATAGTTATACAGCTTCCCGACTTCTTGTGTCACCATCTGTCCTTCCTCTGCTGCAAGGAGATCATGCTTCATATGTAGCCCAGTGGCACTGCAAGAATAGGGACCGATAAGGTGGCTCAAAAGGGGGAAGTCTCCCCTGCTCTGTAATGTTTCCTTTGCCCTGTCTGGTTGGAATGAGCATTTGGTTTGGGTTTGTGATTATGTAATTCTAGACAGAGAAAGCTAGACAAAGAAAGAACAAGCCACTTTACAAAAGAGAGAGACAGAGAAGACTGAGGGTTTTGGCCTCAAAACCCTTCTTGTCAGACTAGGGTGTTTACTTTCCCTGGGAAATGTGAAGTAGTTACTTACACTGTTTAACTAGGACAAACATCCTTAGATCTATTTCTTATCCCCGGAGCAACATATAAAGAAAATACCTGCTCATTCAGTCTCTATTATTTTTTTTTTCTTTATTTTGTTTTTCTGTAGGAAAACAAAAGTCCTTTAGTTTTTATTGTATACAGAAAATAAAGGAACAGAGTGTGCTTATGGCCTGCCTGAGGACATACCATCACTTCAGAGGTGACTTAGCTTCCAGATGCAGAGTTGGGTCTATTTAACTGCTCCTGGTCTTATGGGGGCCTGTCGTTCTTTTCTTTCATTGTGATAGTCCATAAGATAAGACATCATTTAATGCAATTATTCAGATGCTTGTTATAGCTCAATTAGAATATTAAGAGTCAGAACAGGAACTGACTCATATGTGAGACCCTGAGTCTGTCTCTCCACCACTCATGGCTTCACTTTCAGTGTGACTAAACCCAAGGTCATTTCTGGTCTAGAAATCGTTTCCGCTGCTCACTCTATCCTTTTTTTCACTTAAATGTTTTGAAAACTTGCTCCCTCTCTTCTTTCACCTAAGCTGCTTTTATTGTCCATCCCACTCTTTAAACATTCTTCCAACATACTCAAGCCTGAATCCTGTGAAAGCCACTGGGAAAATCCCTGTGGATTTAAGCAAGTTCAGAATTTTACCTTATATATGTCTCTACACTTCTGTCTATCTTTTGCACACTGTGTGAAATTCAGTGAAGATGTGACTGTTTAAAGCAAAGACAAATTTGACCCCAGGTTAGGTCCTGTTCTGCCATTTGTGTACTGGTTAAATAATGGAGAACACAAAAGTTAGAATAACTGAGCTGTGGAAAGATAGGAAGCGTTAAGAATAACAAACACTTACATGTTGGTTGTGAACATTTCTCAGTCCTACTTGTCTAAAAGCTGCTTTCAGAAACTAATTCCTGTAGGGTGCAGTTGTATTATGGCAACACGTCAGTTCTTCATTTGATGACAACAGCATCCTTTTGCACTAAATCTCCATGTACTACAAAACTGCATCCCATCAAGTTCTCACAGGATGCCATTCCAGTATTCTGTAATCCAGAAGGGAGAATCAACCCTTTCTGAAACCAAACCTAGACTGTGATTCCAAGGATGAAGCTGTTAACAGGTGAAATATACTATGTAGGAACAGAAACACCAGTGGGTTACCATGATCAGAGAAGAACATGGCTGGAAGAGGATGTATCTGGCCAGCAATTCCAGTGGTCTTATCTCAGGCAGTAGAATTGTGACAGAAGCAAAAGGGAGAAGACATTATCATAACAAGGCTTTTGTAGCTTGTTGGCTGTTCACAAGCAAGACAAAAAAAGAAGGGGAAGGAGAAAGGGGGACTTCTCTGTTTGCTAAAAGATCCAAACAGTTAGTGAAAGAGGAGAGGAAAAAACCTACATTCCTTACCTCATTTAAGCCAAAAGGAATGACGTAGATGTAAAGTATGAGGTCTTGATTATCTATTTTTAGATAATTTGTTGGGCAAAGAAGAAACCTAAGTAAATAGGGTTTGAAATTCCTGCCATTTGTGCTAAGGCACAGTCCTGTAATATATAGACTTGATTACAATGCCTCCATGCCAAGACAAACAAAATAGTGTCACTGGGAAGAAATACTATATTCCCAACCAGAAATGCTTGTGAAAAGCTGCTTGTAACCCTGGCAATGAAAGACTTTGAGTGTCGGGCCATGTAAAGAGAAAAGAACTGCCTGTACTTTACTAACCAAATCCTCTCTGTTTTGTTTATTCCTCACACTCCTCTTTGTTTTCCTTTTTTTTGGTATCTCAGCAATCACAGGGTGACAATCAAACTTATAAGTAAATAGGAACTGTAAAACCTTTTAAAAGGTGGTACTAGAGGAACAAACCAATAAAGGGAAAAACTGTCCAAGTTTGTGCCGTCTCTATTACTGTAGTGAATTTGCAATGGAAGTTTTGTGATTTTTCTCTCCTCTGTGCGCATACAGAGGAGGTGGCAGCAGTCTAGCAGGGTCAGGCCTAAATCAGCAGCAGCACTAGTGAGATGTAGCAGTAGGACTGGCTCCTTCCCAAAGCTTGGAGGGCCACTGTCATTTTCAGATTCCCGCTCTTCCCCACTGTGGCCTCTGTGTGCCCCCTGTCGTCCCGTGTGTCCCCCCCCGACTTATGTACTACTTATAAGCCTCCTATTTTGGGTCAAGTACGTATTTGTATACTTAATAGAGGTAACTGCCTCAATACCTCAGGGTATTTGAGAAACTCCCACGATAGAATTTGCCCTCCCAAAGACTTGGTAGGATAGCAAGCTGCTGTTAATTCTGTTTTACAGACGGAGGTGCTGAGGCTTAGGGATGTTACAGGACTTGTTTCAGAGGAAGAAGAGCCATCACAAAGCATTACAGCTAACAGCATGCAGGTTTTTGTATGACTTCTAAATGTCTATGTTTTAATGCTAACAGCTGCTCCTGAGTAATGTAGCTGTAAATCTATTTCATTAAGAAATAGCTACCAAGAAACTGGTAGCCTAATCTGTCTCTGTCCAGTAGTTCCTAGTATATGATGGGGAACTAGAACTGCCAGATGAAGTCTTCCTTATATTTTTGATAGTTCCAATTCAGTTTGACCCTAGATAGTACAAGAGGCATTGGATACTAATCTGGGGGTTTTACTCATGCTTTTAAGATCCTGCTAGAGGTTGCAGTCACATTAGACTATTACTTTGCCTTGAGGTACCTTGACTCAACATTAGTCATTCCAAATGGTGCCATACTATTAAAAGACCTGAGCAGAGGGGAACCTACCAGATCAGAGAGAGCAGGAGAACTGCCTAATAGTAAGACTTTATGGAAGCATCTTCTGCAAAGGGAAAACAAAAGTACATTTCCAGAGAGTTCTGCAGCCCTTCTGAGCTGATAACCACCATTTTGCACAATACAGGCTAGACTTTGGAGAAGTCTCATGAAACATTATTGTGAGCTCATTAAGTGTTGGAGCACAATTCCTAAGACCACATACAAACTCACCTTTGGAATCTTACAACCTCAAGCACAGGAACAAGTGGGGTTAGAAAAGATTATACTTGTACTGATACCTTATCGCTGAACATTGAACTCATACATGTGGTGGCTCAGGAGTTTATATTATTGAACTGCCTGTGCTCTATTACAAATACCAGTCATTGCAGCAAGGCCAGGTGTGTCTAGTGACCCGAGTAGAAGTTCAAATGAGGCAATTCTCTCAAGTCACACACACCTCCATGCACCACTACTGGAATGGGTGTGCCTCCTGGCTACTTTGGCCAACTTTAGGAACAGTAGGAGACAAGAAGCCTATTTATCCTCTCACAAAGAGCTTGCACTCATGGTAGTCCTCAGCCAAGCACAAGGTCCTGCTCTTGCACAGAAGCACAGGAGAAGAGGACGTTCCCCAGTATCTGGAAATAGCAAACAGCCTTGTGTCTCTGCGCGTATAAAAAGTAGAAAGCCATGACTAGAGCACAGGGCTTCCTCCTCGTCACATTGCTGTTACCAAAGATGTTAGGGGCATGGGAATGACTTCTGCATACAATAGATGGGCTTAGGTCACTTAGGGGCCTAGGCAAAGTCACTTCCGTTTTGCTTATTTTATTTGGACTAGCTTATCACAGACATTTAAGTACTTAAATCCCATTCATACCAACAGGAATTAGGAGCCTGCCTGTCTCCAAGATCTAGAGTTTAATTTCATTTTTAAAGCAACATAAGCACTTAAGGAGGAGCATGCACAGGTGCCTGCCTTAGCTGCAACAATTGCAGAGAACCCTTAACTTCTACTGTTCCCATTTCTGGCACTTGATGCAGACAAGTAGCTGAACTTCTTGAGAGACTAAAATCCACACACCTCTGTAGGAGCCCACATTCAGTGACATTTGGAATCATAAATGTGCAAGTCACTTTTCAAGATGCTTCTTTACATAATATGGGCTCTCTGAGCACCCATGAAAGCAATGCATATTTACCTGCCACAACAGTACTCTGCCCCCTGAAAGATGCTTTATGCTAGGTCTTCAGTAGGATTGATCAGACGGTGCTCTGGGACTGCACTACAAAAGAATATTTATGACCTGTATTCAGCAATATTTTTTAAGTCGGGCTACTGCTGAGTAAAGCTGCAACTAAAGGTACTCCTTGCTGCCTGTAAATGGCTGCAGCTCTTGGTATCAGTAAAGCTGGGTCACTTTGTAGCAGCTAAGAGTACAGCCCTTGAATATTGCTGCCTGTCTATCACAGGCTGCTCTTGGCAAGTGACCTTTTTCTTTTGCCTTTTGGTCTAGACATTACAGTAGTGGAAACTGTCTTAATTTTAAGGAGTTCATTTTTCCACAGCAGATTTGGATGTAGCTTACGTTTGACAAGAAACAGGACTGCTAAAGCTACAGTTTGCAGTCCTAGAAACACAAGTGCATAGCATGACAAAAATTGTATATTTTTTTTTTTTCCTTTGTAGGGATGAGGCCCATTCTCGCCTTTCTATTTTTGTGTTTGTTTTAAAAACACTTCATTCACAGTCAGAGTGGATTAGCCTGCCCGGAAAAGGAAGAGTAATAAGAATGGATTTACTCTGCAAGAATGTAGTCAGCGCATCGGAGGCCCTTTCTTAAGCAGGCCTCATTCACAGCAAGGTTGACATTTTTAGCAGGAGCAATACTGTCAATTGTTTGGTGACAACAAATCTCAGAAAATGCTGAAGGATGCTAGGGGTAAATCTCAATTCCTCCAGTGAATGTCCTGCTTAGTTGAGGGCAGGGGGAAGAAAATGCAGACCATGAAAATTCAGTGATTCTCTTTCAAAGGAATTTTTTTGATCCAAAGGGTTAAGTACAAAACAAGTGGAAGTGTGCACTCTGTTTAACGTACAGCTTGCAGTAGGTAGAGTCATGAATGCCCTTGTCCTATGGACTTTACAGCCAGTTAAAATGCTTAGGGTAATAAACCAATTTTTACTGTTATAGAAGGGCCTAGTTTACAAGCAGATATCTTCTCTTTTTTCTCTCTCCCTGCTTACACTGCCTTATCTTGTTTGCAGCCCAGAAACTGCACAAACCAATCTCTCACGCAGTCAAGAATACAGTTAAAGTTGTATTTCAATCTGAGACTAAGCACAGTAACTGTAACAGGTTAAAATGCACGCACACACTCTCCCTCTCCTTTCTCCCGGGGTACACTTCCCTAGAAAACGTCAGCTTGCCAAAAATCGAGCTGTTCCGGGAGGCTTGTTGACTTTTGGGCAGTGCCCTGTGGTATGGAGAAGCCCCTGACCGGACCTGGCAAGCCTCATCTGCCAGCCAGGCCCTGCTCCCCTGGAAATGTGTCTGATTCGCAGGGAGCTTGCTGCCTGTACCCTCACCAGCCTGCTGAGGGCTGGCAGGAGCCTGGAAACATGAGTTCCCAACCTTGTTTTTCTTCAGTAAGCGGGACTCTCGGGGCGTCCCAAGTTGTGGCTGCTGTGTAGTATCCCAGATGGTGACACTAAAGTGACAGAGAAGGGTGGCTTTCCCTTCTATGGAGAATTTTTGGAGAGACTTGGGGGAAGAAGAGCATGTCCCAGTTCAGCTAAGTTCTAGATTTTAAGAAAAAAAAACAAAACAAAACCAAACAACACACAAACAAAACCAAAACCATACTTTCCAAAGCTGAAGACATCAGACAGAAATAAGTTGGTGACAATACTGAGGTCCTATGTCTACACAGCTATGGTTTCTTGACAATCGAGTTGTGATTGTTTCCCCAGAGCTGCACAGAGAAGGGTTAAATTTGGGAGGAGGTTTTTTTTTAAGGAAACTTTGTCTGGGAGAAGACTGCTCACAAATGCCAGAAAATGGAAAACTGAGAACTCAAAACACACGTTTCAAGATTCTTTCTTTCCATCTTTTTTTTTTTTTTCCCTTCTGCTCTGCTCCTTCAATTCTTAAGCATTCCACATCCGATCTCCTTTCATTAAGTTTTTAATTGCTTGCCTGAGGGAAAGAGGTTAGGTTTTCCATCTGCTTTTTGATTTTGATGTACTGCGGTTTAATCACAGTGAGATCATATTTACTCTAAGGCTATTGTTTGCATGCTTTATTTTTTCCTTTTTTTTCCTCTGCCCCCCCCCCGTTGATGTCACAGAAGGCACACAGCCCTCAGACAGATTTGAAAAGGCCTTTTAAAGTCATGGAACTAGACCACACCCTTCCTTGGGTGGGGGGAAAGGAAACCGGTTATGAGGGTAAAACATATACAGAAAACTTTGCGAGTTAGGTGTGGTGGAATTTCCCAAAGTATTAATAGGTCTTGAAGGTAAGTAACGGGATGTGGTTTGCATTCCCAGAAAGAGCAAAGAAAATGGTATTTCAGCACTCCTGTAAAACCCCAGGAAACTCAGAGGGCAGGGGAAAAAGATCAGGGTATGCCATCAGTGGATCACTGCTCTGCTTCACTGTAAGTGTTACTGTCGCAAACCGTATCAGTCTTCTACCATAGCCCCAAAACAGGGTGGGTGGTCTGACAACACAGAAGCAGTGTGCATTAATCTCAGGGGTGTTCCCCAGGGCTGAGTGAAAGAGCATTACCTCAGATAGGCACTTTTCTAGCGTAGCTGACCTCTGTTGCGTCTCACTGCACAGCCTCCAAACAGAAGGTTGCTATGTAGTAAAAGGGAGTTGCCACTTCTGTTAAACTCCCCCTGCGTGCTCTCTGAGCACCTCAGAGGTTTTGTGTGATTCAAAGGGTGTTTGTGATACAATACATCCATCCTTCACTGCATCAGAAACAGAAGGGGTAAATCAACTCCTTATTTGACATCTGACCTAAAATGATATTTCTAGGATTACCTTTGTAAAGCCCAGGAAAGCAGAGCAGCACCCCCACACCTCACATCCCCTCTAACTAAAATAAAGTAAAACCAGCCAAGCCAAGACCCAAAACTCAATCAAGAGACAAGAGAGTATCATACAAATGAACAAACAAAGCCTAGCTTATTGTCCTTCTCGCCAATGTAGGAGTTATCATTTTGTTGCTCTTAATAGATACAGAGCCAGAAAAACCTTCCTTTCAACTCACTTGTCCAGTTTGAAGTGTCAGGCACAGCAATAAACTGATGCACTCAGTGCAGAACAATAAAGTATTTCATTCACACAAGCTAAAGCTTCAGTTAGGATCTCTTGGTCTGACCTTTATTTTTGCATTTTTCTTTTTTTACTCCCCCCTTCCCATTTCTCTGCCCTCCTAATTCCTTCTTTTGGATTCACGCATTTGGGTTCCTTACCAAGTTGCAGGTTCACCACTGTGCCTCAGTTTCACAAAGTACTTTGCTGACTGCCTACAAAAGACTAGATACACAAATATCTCCCGTTTGCTTAAAATGGAAGAGCTATGCTACAACAAAAACTGCTCTCAGACCAGAGAGCACTTGATCTCTCACATGTTTACGTTACATTTGAATCCCAGTCTTGGGTGAACTGATGGACCACACCAGCATCTTGAGCAGGAGCGTGAAGTGCCTGGGCCCTAATAGGTCTGCTCCCTGCCTGCCTGCCTGCCTGGTACCCCTGCTGGGGGGAGCATTGTGCCTGCAAAAACTGACAGTGAATATATCCAGAGCATGATGGCCATAATGCCTACTTTGCCTTACCAAAGTGTGATCCAGTAAGGAGGGGACATTCCCATTTTTCATCCTTAACTTTCTGCGTAACTGGTCCTGCTACAAAAAAAAAAAAAAAAACAGCCAGAACAAACTCTGCATGGCCTGAGAGGCCCGAATTTCAGGGAGGCTTGGACAGCTCAGTGGAACGCTGAAATAAGACGCTTGCCTTTCTCCCCTGCAGACCCAAGGTTTTCCACATCACAACCTCCAGGCAGCTTGGTGTACTTCAGCATGACTGAGAGCCTCTGTTCCAGAGATGCATGGGACTAGACCACAAGGATACTTAGGGTGGATGAAGACCTGTCCACCTTAGGGCTCTGCTCAGGCTGTTAACACATACCTCACTCTCTCAATTAGCTGTAAATCAACCTTCCAAATCTGTACATGGAAAACTGCCTTAATTTCTATCCAGCAGGACTTGTAATTATTTGGGCTAGTAGCACTTGACTAGAAAAGTACCTGCACTAAAACAAAACTTGTTTTTTGGTGGAAGAAAGCAAGGGAGTACCTAAAAAGTGGAATTGTGGACTTTGCCTGTAAAAGTCAGCTGAAACATTACTATGCTGAGCATTTGCAACCAGACTCCCTCTTTTGTCACTAGCTGTGAGCCAAGGAAGCTCACAGTTCCCAGAGCCAGCAGGCAGACCCCACAGTCTGAACTGGATGCTAAGGGCCTTTCAGAGTCGTCCTGGTGAAGTTACAGTAACTGCAACACCCTGGTAGTGCAGCGAGCACTTTCATATGTGCTGTGGTAGCACTTCCTGCATCTTCTACGTAGCTATTGACTTAAGATAAAAAAGTTAGTACCTGCATGCAGCTTGTTGCTGGTGATTACGCATGTGGGGGCTGTTAGGCTAAGCGGCTAGGCACCATTTTGCAGTCCATTCCCCATGTCAGCATCCACAGGAATATGGCTAAGAACTTGCCAGTGCAGCTTTGTGTGTACCAAATACTGCCTTTGCTGTTTGCACTGCCTTCTTCTAGGTTTGAGGGCACCAGCAACAGACATTTTTCAAGGCTGAATGTCTTATTCAGTGACCTCTGTCAACTTGTATTAAGTAACCTTCATGAAAATTGACTTGTTATAGATAAACCTGTTGCCTACTGTGCCTCAATAGTTTCTTTCCTTGCAAACGCAGCACAGTAAATTCTTTATTTCAGGGGCAGTGACAGGCAGAAGTAAAAAAGGAGATGGGAGCTAAAAAGCACCAATGTTAAACTGTCCAATGAGTCTTGCACTGAAGCCCTTCTGTCAAAAGGCACAACAGAGCCTGAACTTTCCTCTCTTCTACCAGTACTGCTTGTAGTCAAACTATTTCTCTCAGAATAAAACTCAACTCTTTACTAGATTTTCAGATTGGTTCTTCAGTCTCACAGGCAAATCATTACTACTAGGCCTGTTACACTACAACCACAAGCGTACGTAAATGCTTAAACTTACTTTGGAACAGCAGTGATTCATTTTGAAGAAACCTAAAGTGAAAAAAAGGGTAATGAAAACCAAAAGGAGACAGAGAAATCTGTATAAAAATATTATGTGATGGATAATTAAAAGTGATCCAATCAAAATGAAGCTAGTGGTTTGTGTGTAGACACTCCTTTGGGGTGTCTCCCCCACCTTTCCTTCCTTTGTTCCTCCCTTCCTTCTCCTAATCTAGCTGAACGTAGAAGAGCACGGCCATTTGGCATTTTAAGAAATAGTTTGTCCAATAATGGAAAAAAGGGGTCCCACCCTTTTTCAGTTAAGAGCAGAGGTGATTTCCCTGGTTCTATTTTCACATAAACTCTACACATAGGAAGCAATATTTAAAAACAAGACAAAGCAGAACAAAACAACACACCCCACTAGCCAAGCACAGAGCAGGGATCAGTATCGACAAGCCTGCGTGCTCTGGAACATCCTCATATTGCACCCTCTGAAGGAAGCGACTGAAATTCTTCAAGCTTATGGTTGGTTGAACCTTTTCCTCGAGTGTTCATTCATTGCAGAGCTGGCTGAGGAGTCAAGTCAGCAGCCCTACGCTAGGAGCTTGGCACGACGACACTGAGCCCTTAAAGAGTCCATTGTATTTAATCTCATAGCGTGTCATTTATTATTCCTGCGTTTGCTTCCATGGCTGTGGGCACTTCACACGCTCTTGTTACCCACGTCACTGGATGTGTTTACTCTAACAGAAAGAGTAGAGGTTTCCACCAATCTCTTTTTAACTCTTCCATCTTCTCTCTTCTGCCACTCAGCCTCGTCAACAAACAGCCTTTTCATCCTCCAAACCACAAATTACAGAATTCTATCAGTTTGCTGCAGGGAAGGCCAACTAAAACAGATCATCTTCTTCAAAGTATTTTCATGTATCTTTATTCAGCTGCAGGCATGTTAACCATCAATTGCAGTAAGCTAAGGAGAGAGTAGACACCTTTGACTGTTCTATAATAGACCTCACTTATGCATCTGAATTTGGCCTGTAATTCCTTCAGCATGTGAGAAGAAAAATAGTTTACAGAGTCTTATTTTTTTTTCTTCAGGTTCTGCAAGTAGAACAGTTGACAGCTTTCAGGGCAGCATCTTTTGCTCTCAGTCAGATTTTACTAGGACAAGCATCCTGGACACAAAAGAGAGAAAAATCGAAGGTGCACAGAGAATTTGAATTGTGCCTTTCCGGGGTTTATCTAATGGACTTAGAACTGGCATTAAAGAAAAAATCATATAGACATTTCAAATCCCAGGTTCGCTTTACCTAGCGAGAGCTTGAAAGCTTTACTTTTGCCTCAACCAATGTAGTAAGTTGGGACCATGAGCACTGTAATCTGCATTTAATCTAGAGAGTATCCTTGTAGGTTTTAGTTCTGTTAGAGTTTCTGACACAAGGCATCAACAGAATCTGCTGAGCCTTTTCCTGCAGCACGTTCCAGCTAAAATCCCCAGGCAGCAGTCATTAGGGTCAGGCTCCCTTCCACTCTGACCTGCTGATGACTGGGATAGCACTTTATTTAACAGAAGACTGAAAAACTTCCTTTTTTCAGTGATTTTACAGCAGATGCTTTCTACTGCACTCAAGAGTCCAAGGTTAAGAGGAATTTAAGCTTCTTGAGAACAAATGGGTTTTGTTTTGCCTGTACAGACTATTAACACAGTGGGGGCCTGACCCTGGCTTCGACTTCCAAACATCCCAATATTACTAGCAAGGTTTGAGGATACAAAAGCTGAACTGAATCTTTCCAGTCAACGATTAGTCATAGAGAAGCACTCACAAATTGAAGTACGGCTGCTGTAACACAGAGGGCTCAGCAGAATGGAGCTGTATATAGACCACAGATACTTTCAGATTTTGAGGAGAGCACCAATGCACCTATCATGCAGTTAATTTAATTGGACCAAAGGAGAGCAACAGAGACTTCCGTCCTTAATCTTATTAAAAGAAGGTGGTAGCTGCCAGTATGTTCATTTTATGAAGCACAGCTCATTTTTATGGCAAACTAATTTTTTTTCCCTATCTAGGATCAGACCATTTCACTCCTGCCATTACAGAACTTGAATCTGTAGTTCTGAATCTGTTGCCCTCCTTTTTTATCTTTGTATTAGAACTATAAAGGGATTTCTGTGCAACTTGCCAGTTGCCAAAAAAAAGTTTCTCATCAGCCCTTTCTCTATTGCCAATTTGTATAGGAAATGGCCGAGGGTTTTTTTAGCACTTATTCATACAAAAAGGTCACTGCTGTGCCTTTGCCCCCTCGTATCAAATGTTAGTGCTTATTTGGTGCCTGTTTCACAGACAGATGAGCAACAGATCCATGCCTTTAAGAGCAAGTCCAATTAATTCCAGATAACCCTCCCCAGGCCCTGAGCTCATGAGACCAATGAGAGGGAGTGTTGTGAAATGTGAGGTATGATGCCCACAGTATCCAAAATGTATCCGAGTTTGTCAAATCAATCGAGATAAAGCCCACAAGCATTGATGGGTGTCTTTGATCTACAGAGGGATCTGGACAGGCTGGATCGATGGGCCAAGGCCAATTGTATGAGGTTCAACAAGGCTAAGTGCTGGTGCACTTGGGTCACCACAACCCCAGGCAACCCTACAGGCTTGGGGAGGAGTGGCTGGAAAGCTGCCTGGTGGAAAAGGACCTGGGGTTGTTGGTCAACAGCCGGCTGAATATGAGCCAGCAGTGTGCCCAGGTGGCTGAGAAGGCCAATAGCATCCTGGCTTGTATCAGAAATAGTGTGGCCAGCAGGAGTAGGGAGGTGATTGTCCCCCTGTACTCGGCCCTGGTGAGGCCGCACCTCGAGTACTGTGTTCAGTTTTGGGCCCCTCACTACAAGACAGACATTGAGGTGCTGGACCGTGCCCAGAGATGGGCAACGAGGCTGGTGAAGGGTCTGGAGCACAAGTCCTATGAGGAGCGGCTGAGAGAACTGGGGATGTTTAGCCTGGAGAAAAGGAGGCTGAGGGGAGACCTTATCGCTCTCTACAACTATCTGAAAGGAGGTAGTAGAGAGGTGGGTGTCAATCTCTTTTTCCCAAGTAACAGGCAATAGGACAAGAGGAAGCGACCTCCAGTTGCACCAGGGGAGGTTTAGATTGGATATTAGGAAACATTTCTTCAGTGAAAGGGTTGTCAAGCATTGGAACAGGCTGCCCAGGGAAGTGGTGGAGTCACTATCCCTGGAGGTGTTTAGAAGACGTGTAGATGTGACACTTAGGGACATAGTTTAGTGGTGGACACAGCAGTGCTAGGTTAACAGTTGGACTTGATGATTTTAAAGATCTTTTCCAACCTAAATGATTCTATGATCAGGACTTCTTTCTGTCTGTGGAAAAGTAGAGACTACCATCTTGATCACCACAGCAGGTTAAAGGTACCTCTGTGGTTTTCAAAAGTTTTCCTGATGACCTTCTGTGCTGTCAACGTCATTCTTCTCAAGACTGACTCTGCTGAGCAATGAAAGCAACGGTGACACTGTTCCTGAAGCTCATATTAAGAAATACTGTAAAGGAAGACTGGAGTCAGGGAAATGCTCAAAACACAGCAGGTTTGCTTAGCAGGAACAGCACCTATGTTGCTGGCAACAAGCAACAGGCTTAGTGTTTCTGGTCCCAGTGTTACTTGGAGGAATGTTTTGCCTGCTTCACTGCACCATCAGTGACTGATGCTGGTGGCATGGCTCTGGGCTATTTAAAAAGCCTTGGGGAAATTGCTGTAAAACACATGGCAACCCATTAGTATAATTCACATGCTGGTGCCTGAGTTAACACTGACAACAAGAATCTGAAGCTGTTTGCAGCAAAGAAGTTCTTGAAGCACATCCAGAAAGTATTAACATGCTGCATGCCAGGTGGTGAGAAGGTCACTGTGACAGAGATAATGAGCAACTGGAAAA
This sequence comes from Phoenicopterus ruber ruber, assembly GCA_009819775.1. Lineage (NCBI taxonomy): Eukaryota > Metazoa > Chordata > Aves > Phoenicopteriformes > Phoenicopteridae > Phoenicopterus > Phoenicopterus ruber. The sequence goes on from CM020216.1 coordinate 73,445,624, forward strand.
AAAATTCACATGGGAACTTTTATCTGCTCTAGTTCTACCACCATTCCAGCTTTGTTCTGAGAATTGCTTTGCTGTAGAAGCTAATCAGGCTTTTCAAATACCTTTAATCACCAAAGTATAAAAGAATAAGCATTTATCATTGATTTAGCCTGCTCATTTTGTGCCCCTCTGCCCCACCCCCCATAATCATCCTTCTTTGAACAACATCCTCTGTGAAAGCCTCCTTTAAATAGTCAGTTGCACAGGCTGAGGTAGTCATGTTAGTGGATTTCTCCAGTGAAAGACACATTAGAAAGAAACAGAAAGATAAGAGATTAATTTGAATACTCGGACTAGACAGAAGCTTTTGTTTTCTGAGCTCCTTGGGCTCAGCTGAGCAGCCAGGTCAACACAGCAAGAGCATAGATGTAGTGTTCAAGAAGAGCCCACTGGTTTTGACCATATTAAAGAATAGTTTTACAGTTCTGCCAAGGCATGGACAAAATTGCTCCCTGCTTTATATCTATTCGCATTTCTTAGTGTTGTTGGCTGATGAGCTGAGTAGACATACATCAGAGGGAATGGTGGGCCTCAGTGCTGCTGTTTACATGGGAGTTCAAAATGGCAGTCCTGCTTTTCCAAGCCAAAGCTTAATTTATACTGACCTTACTAATGACGCTGATGAAAAGCAAACCCAGCGTTTCTCGTACATTTGAAAACTGATCTCATGCATCCCATTTCAACATCACGTCTTGGGAAAAGCATATTCATCTACCTTTTATGCGACATCTGAGCTTCCCTTTATCTCCATCCACCAGTCAGCCCTTCATACAACCGCCTGGCCGTATGCTATACTTAAGAAGAGTTGAACTGAGCAAGGTCAAATTGAAGTCTGCTGTCTTGATAAAGCACAGAGATGATGGAAAAACATCAGTGCGTGTCAATGGGAAAAGAATAAGTGCGGGATAAAAAAAAAAAGTTTTGATATGTCCAAGAAGGAGGATAAATATGACAGATAAAACCACTAAACTGTACTTGACACTGTCCCTTTAACAGAGGGAAGATAAATCTTCAAGGCAGCTGCATATCCTATCTTATGGTGGATTAGCACCATTTCAATTTGTGTACTGCATCCAAATACTTTAGCTAGAACACTCCAGATCCAGGGGTCCCTATATTTTTTCAAGTGCTTACAATTAATTTATAACCGTCTCTGCTGACTGCCTTCACTGCAAAGCGGGCAGGCATGGAGCAGTTGTTGCCAACGCATTTGGAAACATCACCAGAGCCAAGAAATTAAATGTTCACGGCCTTTGCAAGGGGTCCAAGAATGTCAGTACAGACAGCCTGCCTACTTTCCACTGAATACCTAAGCTTGGCTGATTATTCAGAACTGAATGTGCCATACAGGCCTGCAAAGAAAGAGGGAAGGGAGCTGGTTCAATCCGTGAGAGGAGATGGCAGTTGTTAATAACACATCTGTACCTCACAGACCACAATCTTACATTGAATTGGAGTAGGCTTAAAACTTCTTAGCAGAGGTACTGACGGTAGCACAGTCACAACAAAATGGAGGTCAAGGCAAGCTGCAAAGCCTGCCTGAAACACTAGGCAAATGCTTGGGAGTAGTCACGTGTGAGGTTTCATACATTAATGTTACTGGTTCATTTGACATAATCAAGCAAAATGCATATAAGAATGCTTAAACTGTGTTGACACATGTCAAAGACACTCCTTGGCTGCCCTTAGACTCCTCCCAAGTTACATATAGACACACTCTGTGGTAATGCTTGGTACCTAAATTCTTACGCTCTCTGACATAAGGACATGCCCACATAGACTGGTACAGCTTCCCCAGTGGCAAAGGCCGTGACTCAGCTGGGGTCACTGGGCACATTATTTTTTAAATAACGTTATTGTCAAGATCTTTCTACAGAGAGTGGGACTGTGAGGAACCTTGTCCTTTGGGGGTTGATTGGTTTGTTTGGTTTTTGGTTGTTGGTTTTAGACTGTGGGGCAACAGGGAGGGGAAGAAGCTTTTTACCTATTAAGCTAGTGCTGTACTGCGCTGTGCCACCAGAAAGCATGAGAAGGCACAGAGCTACATACAAACATGAGCATCGCAGTTTAGAAACCATGACATTTTGTCAATTTGTATTTTAGGCCAGGTTTTCTCACCAGGTGGTCCACAGATCCCTGACTTTAAAGAGCCTACAGGTGGCAGCTAAAAAAAGCCAGCCCACTGTCTTTGCACTAATGGGATCTACACCTCTACTGGAAAGTCTTTTGGGACCCTGCAAATTTAAAAATGTTCGGAAACAACTGCTCTGGATTATGTCCCTTAGAGTCTTGTTCAAGTTTTATTTCAAATATCAGCTAGCTAGCTGTAGCAGTACACAGAGCACGTTTATAGGGAAATCAACGTCAAGGCCCCAGTCACAGGAAGAGCATCTCAATGCCAAGAGCAGAACTCTCCTGACTTCTGTCTGTTCAGGTGAATAGACCATACAAAGAGCTTCTATCTGACCTATATTACTGGAAAGGTTCTCGCTAGCGGTGTTACTAATGCATAAGCCTCTCATTTCTCCAAACTGGGACAGAGGAATCCTGTGCTGCATTATTTTCCATGTTATTTTGATTTCCTGCACACTTCTTTTTCAAATTCACTTCCACCTAGAATGTGCTTAAGGTTTCAGAAAAATTCTAGTTTGTTTGTTCACTTGTTTTTCTTGCCCTCCTTTCTCCACAGAATCTTATGGCAAGAGCCCTGTATGATAACGTCCCCGAATGCGCAGAAGAATTGGCTTTCCGCAAAGGAGACATTTTGACAGTGATAGAACAGAACACTGAAGGTCTTGAAGGATGGTGGCTCTGCTCCTTACATGGCCGGCAAGGCATCGTTCCAGGCAACCGTGTGAAACTCCTGATAGGTCCAGTGGTACAGGACAGTCCTTCTGGCCAGGATATGTCCAATTCAGGATTGGTGCATCAGTCCTTCAACCCGCAAAAGATCTACCAAGTGCCAAGCTCACATGCCTCAGCACGGGACCCTGTCTACCAGGTGCCGCCTTCCCATCTGAATCAGGGAATTTACCAAATACCCACTGGTCACGGTCTAGTGGGACAAGATATTTACCAGGTGCCACCCTCCACGCAGAGATGTATTGACGGTCCGCCTCTGACTAACAAGGTACGTGCATTGGCTTTCACGTCATAGCTCCAAAGCAGGTCACTTGTGCTGACCACTAGTGAAGTGGTTAATGTCCAGTGATAGCCTGCGGGCTTAAAATATAGAAAGGATAAAAATATATATATATATAAACTATATAAAGTTACAGCAGTAACTTTACTGGTGTGGGAGGAAGAGAAAGGCCCAGTTCTTAACAGCTTGCTTAATCCGCAGCCGAGATACACAGTAGAGCATTTTGGAGCTGTGCTACTGCAGCTGCTAAAGGTGAGGGGAAGTGTGTGGTCTTGTGTCTTCACAGGTTCCCCAGGGAGGCTGAAGCACATCTGGCCTACGGCACTCTTGCATTATATGCTCAAAAGAGAGCTGCTGTGGCAAGATTAACTCTCCCACAAATTAATGAACAGTTACATCATCTGCCCAACTAATTTTTGTTTAATTAACGATGATGTACTGCCTTGCTGGAGAAGTCCCAGTGGGTCTAAACTACAAAGAGAAAGCAATGATTGATGAGACAAGGGCCATACTTGGAATAGGAATAGTGAGGGAGCAAGAGGATGATGATAATGAGAGATGTTTTAATACCGAACCCAAAGTTTATAAGGGTGCACTTGATGTTTATCTGCAGCTAAATTTCTTGATTGAAAGTGGGAGCTGCAACAGCTCCATGATGCAGCCATTACTGCAGCATCTGAGAGCTCCCAAGGCTCCAATGAGAGGCGCTGCGTTAGGCGGGTCCCCCCCTTATTCCTGTTGTCCCTCTCAGGCTCTCCTCATCTCCTGTCACTCCCTCATTTTACCTTCACAGGGTATCTGACAGGTACCCTGGTGTCACACAGTGCCTTGGTGGCTGAAGAGGGTTAAAAAAGGTACCTGAGGGAGGAAGGAGATTCTCCTGGCCTTCCAGACGCCTTATTGCCAAGCTAAAAAGAAGTTCCTACAGTCCCTCCATTCCCAGCTCAACAGCTCCAGCTATTAGCATCCTCCTTACCATTAGATCTTAAAGTATAGTATTTATATCCAAGTTATGTGAGCAGATGTCATCTCTGTCAGGAAGTTCCTGACTGGTTTAAACTTTCCTCTCCTAATTTAGATTGGCAAGACAGTCTGTTTCAGGTTTTTCCTCCACTTCACCCCTGACTCAGCCTTTTTCTTATCAGGCTTTTGGAAAGTGTCTTCTAATGCTTTTATTTCCTTGTTATAATTTCATTTTCTTTGATAAGAATAAATGGATTTTTTTTCCTTCTGAGCAAGAGAAAAATATCTGTGAAATCATTCCAAGTCAAGTTATAAAGAGGTTGGTTTGCTCAGCTTTTTCACAATTATGCTTTGTAGGGTGTGCAGGAAGATAAAATGTGAAAATTGCACTTGCTGCACAGGTAGAGATAGGATCTTTGTCGGAGCAATTATCTGGGTTTTCTTGAGAAATCTCACATCTTTTTTCCCTTCCCTATAGACTAGGTATAGTGAAACCTTTTTCAGGGGCAGTATAGTTTACCTATACACAGTAGCATTTAGATACCCTCCAAGGTAGTTAGTGAACGGCTGGTAAATAGCCCATTGATGGGACAGCACAAAAGAGATCACATTTTAGTGTATGTCTGCATGAAACATGACAGTGCTATGCAGAAATACCTTAGCTAGCCAGCTTGGGCCACAGGAGATGTACCATACTGCAGAGCTGCACTGAAGTCTGTTGGGAAGCCCAAGATATTAGCTTGGAATTAGTGCTATGTACTTTAATTTTAGGACCTGACCTGCCTAAATGACCATTAGTATCGTTTACTTAGCATAATGCAAGTGTGTGTATACTCTGCACTGGGCTTGAACCGCATGCAAAGTCTCTTCTCCCTCCACCCGCCCTCTCCAGCTCCACTGAAACTAATAGGACGTTCTGCATAAACCTGGTTGCTACAGGGCTGTGTTAAAACCCTAGATAACTGAAATCTTTGTTTTAGTTTTCTCAGTGTAAGTGCAAACTTCATGTTGAGATGCAAAAATCAGAGGAACTAAAGCACCTGTTTTCCTCTAAGTTTCTGCCTAGAAATTTTGCAGCGAGTTTGAATATGCATTTTTCTGAATTGAAGTCACCTTCTTTAGCAAATTAAGACCGTTTATTTGGCTGACTTATAATTTGTTTCATTTAATTCCTTGCAACCTATGAAAGGTCAGCTATGCTGCATAAAAACAAATGGCTACGCTGCCAACTGTAGAATAAACTAAGCACGCACATTTATAAAGCATTTTACGCTCAGCAAAGTAGCTACCAACCTACTCAGCACTAACCAATTCTTGTTACTTAGGATAGGATCACTTTAATCCTGACTTCGAAATTTATTTAGCCTAAGAGCCCTGAGACTCAGTATTCACTGTGTGTTAGTGGCAGGCTTGCTGGATGGCAAACCTCATGGCAGTGTTCTGCTTTGATCAGAGGCAGACATGTCTCTAGTCCCTTGGAATTGCTCAGTTCTACACTAAAAAGAGCCCCTTGGGATTGAAACCATGGTAGGCAAGAGAGAACTGCAGGGTTATTAGTACGGGAGGAGTCTGAGGTAAAATGTACTCCATTCTTTATCATCCTGACCTTGCAAAACTGCTTTTTACTGCTACAGCTGCAACTACCTGCTAATGCCTTTGTGAAAGAAAAGCCTAATTAAGGGGAAGCACTTTAGCACTGGTCTCCTTTGTCTGAGGAAACAGTCTGTCCTCCAAATCCTCCTCCTCTAGGGATCAGTAAAAACAATCCTTAATATTAAGGAAAGCTGGAAATCTTGGGCATTTGATTTTGAGAATCTTTGCTTTGACTTCCAAAATGATTCATCTCTTTTCTCAAACTTGTGACACCTGCCGCAATGGCTTAAGTGAGCCACTCTGCTTGCTTCTGCCTTCTTCCATCAGCAGAAACAGCTGGTTAGCAAGCTGTGCATTTTGGCAGTTTTAAGGACACTGAAGGGTTTTGCTGAGGTCGTCCCATATGTAAGCCTTCTCCCTTCCCATAGCAGTAGCTAGAGAAGTCTGTGCCCTCTAGACACCATTCTAAGCAGGACCAGCAGCAGTTTCTATCGTATCCATTTCTGTGCATGTTTGCCCGTTTTCTTTGTGCAAATGTGTGGTTTGGCTGCCATACAAGTTTACAGGCAAAGCTTAGGAACCGCTGTCAGGCAGGAATTGTCTAGCCTCCAGCAACAGTAAATCAACAGCAGGCATGCTATAAAGCTGTGCAGAGGTAAAGCATGTCGTTAGCCAGAAAGGCAAAGCAAGTCAAAGAGGAGTCCTGAGGCAGGTAATTATAATGATGAATTGATTCTGGCCAAGCAAGTTGTTGACAGCAGAGCTGTATCGGCTCCTTCTATCAAATAAAAATACCACCTTCTAAAACTCACCCTACAAATGACAGAGATCATGAGGGATGGTTTCAAATTAGCCTTGGTTAGCCCCAAGCTTTTGTAGCTGTGCTGCAAGTTTAGTCACAAAGCAGTTACACCCCTAATGCGAAGGGTGTCTGAGAAGCATAAAGATATCAAAGCTGTAGCTTGGAATTTATTCCCTCTTTCTGTGCTCTGCCTTCAAACTTACTCTCTTTTCCTGCAACTAGCAAAGAGAAGAAACCTTCAGACAAATCTGACATTCAGGAAACCTAGGTTTTATCCTTGCCACAGACTTCTGCATAGTCTTGAGTGGCGTTTTTGCACCTCAGCAATCTCATCTGCAAAAATGTGGGGGTAGTTATGAACAAACTCATTCTGTACGGACTGCTTTGGGAACATCCTTTGGGAAAGGTGCTGTCATAGCACAAAGTGTCTTTTGCATCTGTGATTAGTCATTAGTTCACACGTGACCTTTAAATTAGGGAAAGCTACATGTAAAAAAAGTCACCACTGTAATTTAAATACTCTTTTTCTGGCTCAGTGTTTCCCCTGACTCATCTGTTGTGCTGTCCCCACCATCCTGAAAATAGCATTGGCCAAAAAATTTAAGGGAAATGTTTCCATGTTGGAAAAAAGTTTTGACAAATTCTGAAAGCTTTCTGTAGGAACCAGTAGCTTTCAGGAGAACTTTTGATCAAGGGAAATCAGCACAAAACAGAGTATGTTCAACCAGGGAAAAGGCTGCACTGCAGGTGTTACCAGCCCGTAACTACAGCTCCCACAAGGCATGGACTGACTCAGGCAAATAGAGATTAATGCCAACTTGGAACGCATCAGCTTTTTTGTTTGTTGATCTATTTAAACTAGAACTTTACAGTTCAGGAAACACTGAGATGTATCCACCTTTTAAAAGTGGATGGTGCAGAATAGGGAAGGAACTCATATTCGCACATGAACATCCCTGGCCTATTTCCAAGTATAAACATGCCCTTGACAGATCAAGGGTTTCACACCCTGCCATCCTGCGATCTCCACCTTTTTCCAAGAGTTCACTGCCTTCAGCAGGAGGTTTGAGTAAACCACGGCTAAGGGAATGGACGTTGTTCCCTGGTCTGTCTTTATGTTAGAGTCATGTTGGTTGAATCCATGAGGAAGTGGAAACACCACCCCACAAGCAGCACCACCCTGACAGTTCTGGCACAGACTTCGGTAGCAGAAGCCAGTTAGCCACGTTATGACGTTTTTCCTTCCAATTAAACAAGTACTGTCTTAGCTGGGAAGAAATAAATGGCTGTATATAACGTTTGTTCCAGAAATAAGCCTGCCTTTACATTATTATATTTTTTCTTCCTATTTTCACATTTATCAAATAAGAAGAGACATACATTAAGCATAGTAAAGACTTTTGTGGCAGATATATTTTGTCGTCAAAAAGAATGGGAGCATATCTAGTATTTTGTAGTTTTTTGGCAAAATGTATTTACATTCCAAGATAGAATAATGTCCCCATTTATCCTCAAGTCTGAAATACCACAGCTTCCTGTGACATGGTTTACTTAAATGGCCCGAACAGTCATCTTACAGTCCCTCTTTTCTTCTGCTTTCACATTACAAATTCTACTTTGGGGATTTGTATCCTTCATAACAAAATATTGCTTCAGCGTTAAAAGTGCTGAACACACAGCAAATTTGCTGAGTGCAGCAGGAATGGTAACACATACCTCAACACTCAGTGCTCCATTTCATGAAGCACGCTCTAAAGGATGAAATTCTCTCAAACTAAATGCAAACTCAGTGGTAAAAACAGCACATAGCCTTTTCCTTAGACTCGGGAGTTTCACTTGTAACTTTCCATGTGACATTAATAAGAGAAAAGCAATTTTACTGATAAAAAGTCTGTGCAGTTAATCTATCCTCAGTGGTCTCCATGAAAACCACTGAGTGAAAAACCCTCATCCACAAGTCAGAGTAAGCAGTAGTTAGTCACCGATGTGATTTGTAGAGAAGTATTTTGAGAAAAAGACTGCATTTTATTAGGCTGAGCAAACATATGAGCTCAACATTACTCCCTATTTCTCCCTAAGCGCAGGGTTCTTTTTAATCAGTTCTATTTGTAGACCAGAGGCATGCATTTTTTCCCTGTAGTATCAGAAAAAAGCCAGTCCTGCAATCTCATCCAACAACTGAGGTCCCCAGGGACACAAATCTGCCTGCACAGGAACAAGTGCAGGATCAAACCTTAGCTAAAAAAGAATAATAATAAAAAGAAAAATGCAAGCTTATGGGCTCTTTCATGGGAGTTAGAAATGTAACTGGACCTTTGGTTACATCTGAAAACACACTAACCAAACACTAAGTTTGGGTAATCTAAATTTCCGTGTAAATACTAAAACCCAAGCACAGCACCAGAGCGTTTTACAGAAAGACGAGTGGAAAACTGATTATTCAAAAAGTGAATCTCATCATAAGGAGGAAGTGTGGTTTCTGGAGATAGGAAATGGATAGATGAAGATGGGTTGCTGACGGTCAAAAAACATAGTTCTGTTGAAATCTAAAGGCTTTGCAGGTGTTCCATGATTTTTGTAGATGTTTTGTTTTGGAGTAAAACTGATTAGCATCAGAATATTATCATTCCACGTGTCTGGCATGAAACATTTCCATTTTTCTTTTTTAAATAGTACTGGTAATATTGCTTTAAGTATTTATCATGGGCAAGATACCAAAACACCGAGGTGCTGAGTTTCACCACATGCTTCTCATCAATCAAAACTCCAGCTCAAATTTAATCACAGGCTTCCAGAGAATGCTTTATCATATACACATATTTCTGCACCAGAAGAACTTATCACACAATAATTTGGGGATTTTGTTTCTTCACAAGATCCATCCACAGACATCTATTTCAGAGTGCATGCCTGTTCTATCACCAGTACTGTAACGCGTCAGCTCTTTAGCCCTGTTGGCCAACACATGCAGAAATGGTGATGTCACTGTCTGTCTAAAAATGAGTAATTGTCATGGGATTGGCACTGGTAAAACTCTTAGCGAGAGCATTGGACAAGTATCCTCTTTCACACTTCTCTTAAAAATGCTGATAATTTAATAATAATGGGTACATTTTGCTTGTCTCTCCTGTTCTCTTCCTCTCAAAAGTGGGACATCCTCAGAAGTATTGGTTTGACTCTTTTTAATCACATTTTGCAAGCAAGAATGACACCATCAGAAGCTAGGAAATACCCTTTCCCAGTCAGCTTTGCAATTCAAGGGCAGCCAGCGCCAAGCCTGTTCCACTGAAGCAAGCAGAAATGTTGCTCATAACACAACTGGCAGAAAGCCCTAGAGTTGATGCAAGTGAGAGCAGGATCAGGTCAAGAAAGCATCATTAAAAGAAAGAAAAAAAAGCAGTAAAATCTTGTCAGCGACGAAATTATTGAGTTTTTTTGTGCCTTGTACTGCTCATTCAGTAATGTCTGTAGAGAGACAGACCTTTGTGTCTGTGTTTAGTTTGTGATCATGAACACCAGCAGCAAGCAAAAGTTCAACACCATAATCCAAAGCTACAGCTGATGGAAGTCAGCACCGTTCCACTACACTTAATACAGCCCTGTCATTTTATGCTAATCAGAGTTTAGGTCATTTACATAACTCCATAGATTTTAAAAAAAAAAAAAAGTTGTTTGGAAAGACAATAAATCTACACTTTAGATTTAGGAAAAATACAAAACTGAAAAATAGCATAACGAACCTGCTTTTGCGTGCTGGTTAACGGAAAGGGTCACACCAGAAGTTAAAAAGTCAGGATTAGGCTAGTTGCAAAGCAGTTGGCTATACCCATATCACCAGCAGTTGAGGGTTTGAATCAAGGCCAACTTGTGATTTCACGTTTTTTATTTTAAATCTGTTTCACAGCTTCTGCTCTACATCTTCAAGACTCACAACCCAAAACTTGCAGAAATCTGGTTGAAATAATATGACCTCAAAAGGAGAAAAGTGTAACACCCATTTTCATTAGTTGTTGTTATTTGCATTACAATACCACGGGGGCATTTTTTTAAAACTGGGCATCTGCTGGTGAGGCACTTCATAGCCACATTTAAAAGTTTCTGTTTAAATCCCTGAGCCTGAAAGTTAAGCATTTTTAATTTGACACGCCATGAATCAGTGACACCTGGACATGCTTTATCCCTGAGAGCACATACAGTTACAGCAGCAAAGCAGATCTTCATAGGTATAGGTCTTAGACAACAAATGGACACAAAGCGTAGGAGAAAGATGGAAGGAAATACATATCAAAAGAAATAAATCAGTTCTGTATCGGGGTAGTATTTGTCACATATCCTTATCTTCACACATCTGAATCTTACTTCTCAGAAAATTCACTGGGGAACACCCGATCAAGACAAGCGGCAGTGTCACTATGCGTGCTGGTACTGCGTTTCCTTCCGCCACACAGTAAAGCTGATAACTCAGCCCAGAAAAGAAGATGCAGTCATTTCTGTTGATTTCCTCTTGCCTTGCAGAAATGTTTGGGCTCATAGCACTAGAAACCAACTCATAGTTGCAGCTACAAGCCTGGTGCATTAGAAGAAATACCTGTATAGGCTTCCTCCCCTGTCTTTCAGCTTGTGAGCCTTGATCAAATTCAGTTTTGGCAGAAAATGCTCTACTGGAACATTTTATAGTGACACAATGTTCATACATTATTTATTATAAAATAAAGCATTATGATTTGATAATCCTAAGTCCTATAGGAACTTACAAAACCAAACATTTGTAAGAGCGAGTATCCTTAGCATGCATGAGAATGAAACCCCAACCTTTATTCACTGACAGCTGGGAAACACCTTGTATGTCATCACATATAGCAAATAAGTAAGTCAAGGCTACTGCTTCATAAAAACATTTTTGCTCTTTTCTACAGCAGACAACACTGAGTGAGACAATAGGTATTACTGTCAGGAAATTCATTATCAGTCACTGGAAATTTTGATGCAGCTTGCAAAAGACAGGAGAGGAAACACAATGTGCTTTCTGTAAAAAGGGGAGTTTTAACCAGCTAGCCAGGTTCTTTCAAATACCCAGATTACCTTGGAGACTCTTTCCTTTAACACAACCTTCTTGCAGTTCAACTTAGCCACAGAACCTTTCCCAAGAAAAAACATTTAAGGAGACACACTTGGCTTCCTAAGTACATGCAGCAAAACAGAAAGAAGGGCCGAGAGGTGGCTCACTGCCTGATCCAGCACCATTCAATGAGTCCTGCCACTGCCTTCTAAAGGACTAGGAGTTCAAGAGAGTAGGGATTAGGTTTTTTCCCCTAATTATCTCTGTCTTATAATTTCCCATGTTCTCTTTGGCTATTTCATTCTCCTTACAAGCCTACAAGAGCCCAGGTAGCTGTTATATATCCACCTAAGAGGCTTAGGAACAGAATTTCAACAACTAGAGTTTTGTATTAAATTTACAGAAATACTTTACAACAGAAAACAAACATGCTTTTTTTCCTTTACTTACATTTCAAATTCATTTTTTATGCACCACCACTTGGCCTCCTCCAGGGCAGGAATCTTCCCAGGGTAAGCTACAGCTGATTTTAATAGATACAGGACAGACAGCTGAGATTAGCAGCAGTTGATGCCAGTAGCTCATTGACTGCTGAGAGTTACCCATGGGGTGAAGAGAAGAGCATCATGGGAGGATACATATTTTAATACAATTCTTCATCCAGATTTAAAATAAATGTATAAAATTTACCTCATATGCCTCTTCTTTTCTACCTCTGAAAAGCACTGATCTATTTTAAAAGCAGTCAACGGGGGCCAGTAAGTTCTTGGGGTTAAGAGGCCATACTGGGAAATAGCAGGCTGCCCTTTTCAGCTCCCCTCTCTGCCTGGGGTTTGGGGCAAGGTGTTGCAGTGGTGCAACATACCTCTGCTTTAGTTCTCTCACCTGTAAAACCTGGTGAAGCTTGTTTCCCATCATTCTGCATATCAGGCATTGCTGTTCATGGGAACAGGCTGAATTCTGTCCTCCACAGTACTGCTATAAGTTTAGAGTAATTCAGTTGGCTTCAGTAGGTTAATTCACCCTTTGTCCTTGTTAAACAAAGTAAACTACAGTGTTGTGCATCTGGCGTAAGCACAAGAACTGTCTTGTTGCTGCCTTAGTTAGGAATCTTCTCTATTGCAGCCTAACATCCATTTTAATCCTAGAAGAAATAGAATGGGGTTTTTTTCCCTTATATTTAAAGAAGAGGGATTTAATGAACCACAGGACTGGATATTTTGCAAAGTACATGCACATTCAGCTATTTTTCTTGGTTAGGAACATGCCATTGGCGTGGAAAAGACCCAAGTAATTGCTTTTGGAAGAGCATGGTCTTCAGCAAGAACAGAACAAACTTTCTGCTCAATTGTCTTTGTTTTGCAGGACTGAAAGTTTGAAGTAGGCTCATTACATGTTTCACCAGAGCCAAACCTGGTCCCCGTTAGTTGCTCTGCATGGATTAAGTGGTTAATGATGTTTTGAGAATGTTGGGCTAGATAGTTTGTGGGAACACCATCTGTTTCCTTTAACACGTAAACAAAGAAAATTGCTGGTTTGAAATGCACCATTATTTAAACTCAGATGACCACAAGCATTCTTAAAAGAGAAGAGGTAAAAGGAAAAAGAATCCTCATGAGGTCTGAAGTTCAGTGACATTTGTTAGGAAATAAATTCCTAAGTACCAGAGGGGGGCTGCTATCCCTGTTCCAGAAGTGGGAGAAGGGGAACTTTTCTTTTGCAGCCACCTCCTTCCTTCTGAAGTCCATCTTCAAAACTAAACTGGCATCAGATATTTAAAACCATAAAAAATGGTTCAACGATGTGTTGAAAGGGTTGAGGATCCCACTCAGAAGGAGCAAGTTCAATTAATGTATTTATGGGTGAATACCCGAAATCTAAAGTTACTTCTGAAAATACTGGGTTTGGTAGGTTTCTTACTTCACCTACCCAGCTACCTCCCTCTTCCTCATACAGAAGCAGCAGTGAGACCACATGTCCTGGCTTCCCATGTAAGGTTGTGTCTTGGGGACATGAGAGTCAGAACAAATGCTCCACGTTTTCACTTCATCAAGTAGCATGGGTATTCTTTTAATTACTGTTACAAAACATTCTCTCAAGATATGTTTTGGTGATGAGCTGCTTCTGTTCTTAATTGACTAGGAACAAGCAGTCCAGAGGCACGTTTAACCTAATGAAGAGTGGTGGAAGGGAAGAGGAGTGGAGGTACAACAGGAAATGTTCTTGTATTCAGTGCAAACCAGATCAGCATTTGTGGAGGATTTTATGATGAAATCGCTCAGAACATGTTATTACTGGATAATAATCCTTCACACAGGAAAATATACCTGAGTCACTGGGAAAAAAAAAAAGTTTTCTTTCATGTTATCAACAAACCTTGCTTGTTGCTGGGTTTCTTAAAGTCCTGTTTTCTGTCTTACGTATACCTATTTTAGAAGCCTAAAAAAGAGCAGACATAAAAGCCTCTGATGCATTTTTTATTTGGAAAATAAATACCACCTTAATTAGAGTGCACTGCTAGACACAGGCCTGCAGATAGCTCAGGTCTTCTGTCCACAGTCACCTATGTAGGCAGTCTGTACTCATGAATACCCAGAATCAGGCACTTGGTATTTGAACCTCTCACTTCCTTTGAGAGCAGCCAGAACAGAGTGTAATAGGTAAAACAAAAGCCACGCGCATAAGCAAAGCAAAACAAGGAATTCATTCACTGCTTCCCATGGGCAGGCAGGTGTGCAGCCATCTCCAGGAAAGCAGGGCTCCATCCCGCGTAACCGTTACTTGGGAAGACAAACGTCATCACTCCAAACATACCCCCTTCCTCCTCCTTCCCCCAGCTTTATATGCTGAGCATGATGTCATATGGTGTGGAATATCCCTTTGGTCAGTTGGAGTCAGCTGTCCCAGCTGTGTCCCCTCCCAACTTCTTGGGCACCCCCAGCCTCCTCGCTGGCGGGGTGGGGTGAGGAGCAGAAAAGGCCTTGGCTCTGTGTAAGCATGGCTTAGCAATAGCGAAAACATCCCTGCATCCAAACCATAGCCCCATACTAGCTGCTGTGAAGAAAATTAACTCTATCCCAGCCAAAACCAGCACAGAAGTTTGGAGAAGATCTGGTCAAATTTGACTCCTGACTTGGATTTAGGCTAGAGTTCAGCTTCTGCAGTAGACCACAACTGAGCAAGGGTTTATAAAAATTTCAGACTGAGGGACTGATACCCATCTTTTTGGAGCCTGACGCAGCCTGACTCCCAGCCTTGTCCTGCTAGGCAACAACCAGCAGGTAAAGCAGAGCCGAACTGCAGCAGTGCACTGGTCCTCCCCGCTTCCAGGGCTGGCGTGGGTCCTCTGGCTGCCCACCGTGAACAGTTTGTTTTGCTTTTTCTTTCTCTAGGATGGCCAAGCAGTTTCCCAGAATATTAGCAAGCAACCTAGGATGCCACAGTGTTCACAGTAGCAGAAGGGTTCATGGAGGTGGGCTACCCAGGAAACAGCCCTTTGTTTTTACTGTGCATTGTCTGTTCTCCCAGAGGATCATTTTTAAACACCCAGTGACTCATTACTGAGGCAATGCCATGGTTGTAATTTTGGAGCCCCTGGAAGGAACCTCTGAGTAAACATTGCTTAAAACCAAATCCTTCTGTTCCTGACTTGGGTAGAAAGCATTTGACTGTCAGTGCCCAACTGGGGAAAAAAAAAAAGGGGGCATCCAAAAAATAGACGGCAAACTATGCTAGTCTGATCACTAGCCCTCACTGGCAGAAAAAGCATAAGGAAGTGATTTGGATACAAGTTGGAAGTTTCTCAAGCAAACAAAATAATCCCGATATTACATGAGAGTGGCCTGGGGAGGGATAATGTCTGCAGTGATCCATTATGGGAAGCTTCTGGTAACTTAAGGGAGAACTTTCTTAGAAGTTTTGTCTGTAGATACCTTTTACAATGCAGTAGGTACCTCTGTGGGAGAGGAACGATCTGTCATAAATTCAATACATTTTTAGATTCTTTTTAAAAAACTCTTACGTATGTAAGCCCTATTTAACCCCACACCCAATTCAGCAGGAGTTCTCTCGTGGGCAGCGAACTGACCCAGTGCTCTGGAGACCGTATCACTTCCAGTTCCTGTCCTCTGATACTAACTCAAGGAAAAGCAGCTGCAAACCCCGCTGTCTTCCCCCACCAGCCAGGCGTGGATGTTCCTCCCTCCCCTAAGGCGCACGCAGCCGGTGCAGCGGCTGGCGCTACCAGGCGCACTGCCTCGGGCTGCGCGCATGGAATCAGACCGGTACTGTGAACTGGTATGGTTGTTTCGTGGTGCAGGGCCAGAGATTACACAGCAATATTTAGGCAGCAAGTAAAAAGAAGAAAAGCCTGTGTTGTTAACATAGCAGAGAGGAGGTAGCAGGTTAGCACCAGGGACTTCCCCTGCAGGCCTCAGTCAAGCAAAACTCACTGTGAAATCTGGCCAGGATGCTAGGATTCCTTACAGCAAAAACACTGTTACAGGACCTTTACTGAGCACTTGGACAGAAACTCTGTTGTATGTCTGGCCTACATTTCTAAAAACAGTTAGGTAGCTCTGGTACAGAACTCTCCCCAGCTCAGCACAAAGCCACATCTTGTATAGGCCTATATAATTTGACATTTTATGCCTTTGGGTTACAGTATTTCTATTTTTTTTTGTTAGAGCTAAATAGCACCAGCAGAGGTTAAGATGTCAGCATTTCTACTATAAACCCAGCTCTTTCTGAGAGTTAGGTAACATCTCTTTTATACCGCACTATACTAAAATTCTGCCATGCAGATGTTGTCCAAGATGTAAGGCATTTATTTTTCACCAATTTTTATTTGAAGTCATTGTGGTAGTTAATGGTTTAGAAAACGTCAAAAAAATGTAAATTGTAAGCTTTTTTTCCAGAGGCTGTTCTTGCATTATATACTTCAAGAATGGCTTAACATTTCCTATCTCTTAGCCACTAACATAGACAAACCAAACGGAGACAGCATAATTGAATGTCCCGCTTTGGAAGGTTTAAGCATAGCCTTTCTATGTAAAGAATTTCCAAAGCCACAGCTCACACTCGGTCATCCAGGATGTTGTGCTATGGAGCACAGTAACACAAGATGTCCTGCCGGAGTAGGTGGGAAATACCTCCACAAGCAGAGGACGACTCCCAGAGCCTGAACGTAGTATTTTAAGCCTCTCTCAGTAAGTGGGGACATTCAGCACCTCAGTGAGAGGAGCAGAATGGACATAGCCCTGATCTCAGTGAGTGGGTGGTGTAACCATCACATCGTGTGGTCTGTGCTAATGGCCAGTCAATGGAAAGAAGAGACCAAGCTCCCTTAGACCTGCTGGAGAATCTGTGCTTGACAAGTAGAAGATACTGTAGCACTAGCAAGCAGCTGTGTCGGAACTGGTCTGGAAGGGAAAGATGGTGCACTGTAGCTACTAACAGTAATTTTGCAATGTTCAACTGTCAGAAGTATGCGTAGACTTGTGTTACTATCATTGCCACATAAAGCATGAATGTTAATAGTACTGGATTGTTTATACCCTGTGCAGTTCCAGAGAGGGAACATGCCAAGATCCTCAAAGACTTACGTTTCCTTTTTTTTCTTTTATCCCACAGGTAATAATTCCAGTCAGGTCAGGACAAGGTTATGTTTATGAATTCCCTTCCAAATACCAGAAGGATACCTACGATATCCCCCCGATTCGCCCTCTCCAAGGGGTAGGTACCAGTAAAACTGCCAACAGCACTGACAGGGCACAAAAGGTGATGAATTTCTACCAGAAGTTTATGAGCAAAGCAAGTTCTCTCATTTCAGAGAGAAAATATGTTTTAATTAGATGCAGCGGCTTATTCACAGAGCGCAGAAGTATTTCAAAGTTGTATTTGATGTTGACTAAGATTTGGCAGCACACCAAACGTAAAACTCTCATTTGTTTTCTGTGTTTTGATCAAAGAGTATATCTAAACAGAATAAACTTGCTGCCTGGGAACAATTTTTTTCCCTAACTTTGTTGTTGCGTAGTTGACAGTAAGGGTAAAATTATCGCCTAGACGAACAGCTACTCTGCGGGGAATTGTTTTCACCACGTATCTACTGCACCATGTCACTGAACTTGAAATATATCTTTGTTCCGGGGAGCACCCTTAGCATTCAATCCCCAAGACCAGACATCTAGAGTGGATGCTTGCAGGACCTGTAACTCAACAACCCTGCGTCTCTCCATGGCTCTTTGACCGAGCAGGTCCTCTAGGGAACAACATTGAAGCCCAATAGTACATAACACAGACTGACGCCAAATGGCTGGAACTGTTGGGAAGTCTGGGTTAAGAGACATTCAGACAGTGGCCTCAGACCACACGCAGTACCCGCTGTAATGTAGGATATGCCACTGAGTGGGACACTTGAAACATCCGACTGCTGTACTCTCTGCTGGTAAGACAGCTCACACTGCACCTGATAAAGCACATGGGCGATGCTGACAGGGGCAGCCTTAGTTTCAGAGAGTTTGGTGTGTACTAGTGTACAAGCTTATTCCTCAGTCTCTCTAATCTCTATCAGTAAGGGTGTGATCAGTTCTGGTCACATGCATATACTGCTCCCCTGTTCACCCCAGCAGGTATCTGTAATAGACTGGCCTTGATTTAACTCTTGGGATTGATAGAAGTCAGCCATGACTTCATCTCTCCAGCCTGCTGTCCACACAATTGCCCAGAGGGGACCTAGCAAAGTGCACCTCCTCCTAACCGTCCAAAATACCAGGCAAATCCAAGCAGCTCTCCCACATGAAACAAAGTTGAAGAGCTCGGATTATCTTCAGGCTGTTTGAGAGGAAACACAGAAACCAAGAAAACTCATCTGAGGTCAGAGCTTTCCTGAGGTGACTTCTTTCTGTAACCAATTTATTCTTTCTTTAGATATATGACATCCCCCCCACATCAGTTAAGGGACCTGCACTTCCAGTTCCCATGGGAGAAGCAAAAGCTTTAGGAGTCTATGACATACCACCTGCCAAAGGGGTAAGTATTACACTGTTTCCACAAGATCCTGTATTTTCATGTCTGACCAAAGACGTGTTTAAAAAAGAGTTCGTGTATGATCCTGAAGGAAGAGGAGATTCAGTACTTTAAAGATTTCCTTAGAATTTTAAACTGTTAAAACTGGTAAAGTGAAGCACTGCATCAAAATTATTAACATTATGGAGTGTGAATTGGTAATTAGACCTACGTTATCTTTGTGGCAGCATGCTGCCTTTTTTGGATTTTGCTGCTTATGAGAATTTGCATCAAGATGAATGTTAAAAAGCGAGATATTAAAACTGACGCTCAGTCAAACTCAGGGTAAGTAGCTGACTCCATGAAAGTCAATAGCAGATCTTCCATCCCAGCATTTTATAGGCCATACAGAAGATGTAAAATATTTTGCTATGCTAGCCAAAGGTTTCATGGTTTATTTTCTGTGATTCAGGTCTATGCTACACCTCCATCTGCATGCCGAGATGATACAGGCCTGAGGGAAAATTTGCAGGATTTTTCAGCTCCAGTGGGCCACAGTGTAAGACCAGAAGGAGTATATGATATTCCTCCTCCCATCACCAAAGCAACTGGGAAAGAACTTAATAAATTTTCTCCTGAGAGCCTTCTATTGCCAGATGGAGTGCCACAGAAACAGAGTGTTTACGACATCCCTATGAACCATCAAAACCATTTTCTTGGACAGCAAATTGCACCTCAAAAAGATGTTTATGATACCCCAAGGGGAATTGCATTCCCAGGACAACAGACAGGACTCAGTGAAAGTCACATCCCAGAAGGAAGAGAAGGTATATATGATGTGCCACCACCAGTCCTCCAAGACACTAAAGGCTTACAGGATGTGACTGATGGGATAAATAGGTTGTCTTTCTCCAGCACAGGAAGCACAAGGAGTAACATGTCCACATCTTCAACAACATCAAAAGACTCTTCTTTGTCAGCATCAGCTGCACAGGACAAAAGACTAATCCTTGATCCAGACACTGCTATAGAGAGGCTTTATCACCTCCAGCAGATGGTGGAGACAGCTGTCAATAACCTCATGGCCTTCGTTACAGCAGACTGGCGGTCTTACGGATATATGGAGAAACACATCAATGAAATTCACACTGCTGTGGATAAGGTAGAGCAGTCGCTGTTGGAGTACCTCCAGTTTGCGAAAGGATCAGCAGCTAATGCTTCCTGCCTATCCGAGTTCAGCCTCCTTAACAAAATGAGGAGGGAGGTACAGAGGCTGGAGGACTCTCACCAGATCCTTACCCAAACCAGTCACGACTTAAACAGCTACAACTGGTCTTTGAATGTTCTAGCTGTCAACAGACTGCAGAACAAGTGTGATGACCTGGATCGGTTTGTGATGGTGGCAAGGACAGTCCCAGACGATGCCAAGCAATTGACCACTACCATCAGCGTCAATGCAGAAGTGCTCTTCAAACAGGCATTGAGCAGCTCACGTTTCAAAAACATACCAGAGAATATCATGAACACTGCTGACTACGTATATGACAATCCTCATATGCAGCATCACGGAGAAAAAGCACAGAACCACTGCAGTTCCCTTCCTCCACTCCTGAGTAAAGGTCAGCACCCTCACAATACAACCAGTGAGAGCTCGGAAAAGAGCTGGATGGATGACTACGATTATGTTCACCTGCAGGTAGGTAAACCCAACACCTTTGTCTGCACAAGGCCAAGTAGGAGTTGTTGACGCTTCTGTTTGCAAACACCCTTTGTAGGAAGGTAGCAATCAGGTTGTCACACTAATACACATTCAAGAGTAATTTCACCAGGGCAGTTACTTGCTCTCAAATAAGGCTGTTACATACATAATAGCAATAGCCTTTCTCTCTGCCGCACTATCCTTTTCTTCTCCGTACTCTTAGTGGCGCACTACCAGTGAAACAGCCAGTATAAAGCAGCCTGTTATTTGACCTATGAGTTGTCATTTAGCTCAGGAGCAGTTTTAATTTAACAGTGTCATATGTTATGCAAAACAGGGGAAAGAAGAGTTTGAAAGACAACAGAAGGAGCTGCTGGAAAAAGAAAACATCATCAAGCAGAGCAAAATGGAGCTAGAGCACCATCAGGTATGTTCGGTCAGGTGCAATAATCAGATTGAAATGCAGTGTTCCTTACACATAAGGAGTACTGGTCAAATAAAGCAGGACAGGCCCTTCCCTTAGCAGTGTGCAGCTGCTATCATCGTGGCTGTGAGGTGTGCATGAGTGCCAGTAGATGCAGTTGGAAAGACCCAGGTGCTAGATGGTGAAGACAGCAGGTATTAGGTCTTGGCTAAGCAGTGGCTCCAGGTTAGTTTCTTTCAAAGCGAGATTTGTGCCAGTCAGGCTCCACCATTAATGGATTTATCAATGCAAAGGATAAGGGCAGGTACTGTCATGCTCCAAATGGGAAATGGTGAGCATCAAGATTTTAGCACCTTTCTGGCCCTGTGCATCTGTGTCAGCGACTGCTTATACCAAAGACAGCTTAAGTATTTACTGCAGAGTAGCTATTCTGAAGATCGGCATCTCTGCCCTGTTCATTTCCTTGTTGCCACGTAGTAACAGAGTGGAAGCATGGCCACAGCTCTCAGTGTTTGGAATGACATCTCTTGTGGCAGGAATAAGCCTTTCCCTTGAAAATAATTTCTATCCATCTCAATTTAAGAGGCTAATTTTTTTTTTTTAATACAATGCACTGTTGTGGTGGGCCAGTTCATATGTATAACAAAAAACAGTCTCCGCCTCCAAAAGTTTACCACAGAAGAGAAACAGACTTCTGCAATGTCTCACAGTGGGTCAGTCACAAAGCCACCTTGAGAACTTGGCTTTCCTGACCTGCAATCCAGTGCCTTAATCACTGGACCACACTGAATACACATGCTACCTGCACATCTGTTCAATGAACATCAATACCATTAAGTTAAATACTGTGCTTAATATCACTTTAAGTGCTAAAAAAAAGCAGGTCATATAAGATTGAGGGCTGTCACTTTGCCCTCATACTAAGTCTTCAATACGTTGTTGCCATATTGTATGGCAGAAAATTGTACAAGCAAGGTGGAGGTGAGAGTTAAAGATTTGTCATCTCAAAATCCCACAGAGATGGCAGCTTTTTAAAGATTGTGTAGGAGTCATTGCCACTTGGATCCATCTCTCCCGCTTGTGATTTCAGAATATTCCAAACGAGCAACAGCCTGTAATTTCAGGAGGTGGGGTTTTTTTTAAATGCAAATAAAGTATTTCAGATGTTTTTTCTCTTCTGAACTGTGTGTATTTGGATTTATGGTAACCAAAGCACTTGATTACCCTTCACTCTCCAAAATAAAAGATCTTGGAAACCATATATACTACTTTTATTTAGCATAAGGCAAATCTAGGATACCCAGGAGCATCCCGAGGTATAAGGTAAAATTGTAATATGTAACAACATCTTACGAGAATATTCTTTGAAGAGAGCCATTTTATTTGCCTTTTAGATTAATCAGTTTCAACGTCTGGAGCAAGAGATCACAAAGCCAGTAGAAAATGACATCTCAAAATGGAAGCCGCCTCAAGCTCTCCAGACTGCAAACAGCACCACCACCTCCCGTGACAGCCGGCTGCTTTTATTCTATTCTGACCAGTGTGAGACTCACTTCAACTCCCTCCTAAATGCCATCGATGCCTTTTTCAGTTGCATCAATGCTTCTCAGCCCCCCCGAATCTTCGTGGCTCACAGCAAATTTGTCATTTTGAGCGCTCACAAACTTGTGTTCATTGGGGACGTGCTTGCGAGGCAAGTGACAAATCAAGACATACGCAACAAAGTGATGAACTCCAGCAACCAGTTGTGCGAACTGCTGAAGAGTATTGTTCTGGCTACCAAGACGGCTGCCTTGCATTACCCCAACACAGCAGCCCTACAGAAGATGGTGGATCAAGTAACAGAGCTGTCTCATCATGCACAGTTGTTCAAGCTCTCGCTGGTCCAAATGGCATCCTTATGAAACCCAGGGGAATCCAGTCCGTGAGCAGCAAAACAGAAAAGCAAACAAACTGGAGCTATTTTTATGTAAATGTTATCATTTATTTTTTTCAAAATATTTTTTATGAACTATTTTAAATACATTATTATGCATTAGAGAATCTAATGAAATCAGGGATCTGGGAATATATCTGGTTCATATTTCTAATACACATTTAGATATGTATACACTGCATATATGTATATGTTGCTACATTCCCTAAAACATCAATTAAGCACCTTAAAAATTATGCGTCGGATAAGCAGTGCATATCTTTTGTATATACTGCCTGTTTCCTCAGCGTATTTGTTAACTGGATGCTGCATTCTTCTTGTTTCATTCCGTCTTGATTTTGGCACATGGACTTGGTTTTGAAACCTACTTGTAGCAATCCATGAAGCAAGTGTAATGGTTCTCATAGAACTCCATTCCCTTCTTAGAAGTTACTTTCTATAGGTTGATTCCATGAAACTTAACTCTCCTCTTGATGTTACTTTGTTATGTACAACATTTGATCATTCTGAGCAGCATATATGCACAACTGCAACAAGCAACACGTCAAGCAAGGCGTACAGCATTTGGGAGAAAAGCATTTTTAAGCCATATAAGACACAGAACCTTCTAAGGAGGAAGGCAGAATCGTATATATTTAATATCTTGTAGCATTCAAATTTTGCTATTTCTAGTAACTGTGCAACATGGGATTTCAAAACATGGATGGATTTCCTGCAATGTAAACTTATACATGGCAATTAAATTCAACAGTCAGGCTCGAAAGCCTTACTGTTCATCGTCTCCGAGTTATCCTGAGAGCATCCCAGGATCTGCTGGGCTCATCTTTGAGGCTGCAGATGAGCAGTGTCTCTAAATACCAGTCCCTTCCAAAGGGATTAACATACAAATTGTAATTTGTGTGGAAAGAAAACAGCTTAATTTGAGCTAACGGACATTTAAACATCTCCATAGCACATACACAATTTAACGAAAAAATAGCACTTACTTTTCTAGGACATGTTCTTGGGAATTAATTGCATCTGTTGCAGTTCTGACTTCCATTCAACTATTGGGCTTTTTTTCCAAGTTCTGTTGCATAGGTACTGGTCCTTCTGCACTACACTGTTGCCAGAAATGACCTCGTGTTTTAATGGGGCCATTCCATCAGTAAGTACACACAATCCCACCCAGTAATTTTCAATTTGGCCCTTAAAAATTGTTAGCAGAGTGGTAGACTCCTGTAGAAATTTCATGTATGCTAGCTTCTCCAAAACACATATAAGCTTATGTGTCTTTGTTGCCTTTTATGAACCCCCTAAAAATAAGTCACAGAACGCCATTTGCCTGTGGTCCTCAGACCAAAAGCCATACTTTGAAGTGAGCAATAGCTCAGGTAAATTGTAGGCGATTCTGGCCTTTTTAAAGCAGAAACACTACTGTCCTTGCATAATTCAAGATAGTCCCACATCGATGTGTTCTGAGCGTTTGCATCAGCGAGCAGATCGCTGGTAAATACAGAGTCGGGAGATCAGTAGCACCTAGAAAACAGGCACTTCTGCCTAACTTTTCGCTTTCCCAGTTTGTATCCGAACACGTGCCTTATTGAAATGGGATTTGTTGTCTTGAATAGCAAAGCCATTTCAGCAGCGTATGGAATCTTGCAGCCTTAGTGTATTGTCTCGGAGCGAGGCTACCATAATGTCGCTTCCAGAGTCTGCAGAACGTTCCTGGGAGGGCAGCGGGAGCCGGCACAACCTCAGCTGGCCCAGAATCGGCTCCGGGGCTTGGCTCTGGCATAACATCCAGAAAGGTTGGTTATCCTATTGTAACCGAGAGCCAGTGGCCAAAAAAGCAATCCACATGAACCTGTTGTTTGGGATTCTTTTGGATTTCCTTGTCTGTTTTTTTTCCACTGTATATTCTTAGAAAGTGAAAAAAGTGTTTTGAAGCTTAGTGGTTACGTTGATAGTTTGTGCTTTCAAAAGGAGAACCTTTATTGCAAGCCTGTATTGCAGTTTGTTATCTTGTAGAGTGTCATTTGAAAATTATTAAATTACAGTCTTTTTTATATAAAAAAGGCAACACTTGGTCTTATTTTTTTCTTGTTTTCAGAGTCCTCTAAGCATCTTAAAAGCTGCTTGCTGGTACTATCAAAGCCGTTCTAAAATGGGGAGTTCACTTTCCATCTTTTCACTGAGCGCTTACAGCGTGAAGTGAGAACTTGAGGGTATAGAGGAAGGGACAGAGCATTTCTCTGCCTGTCCAGAAGAAGCAGGTGAACCATCTATCCAACTCAGCTACACGAGGCAAGTCCAAAATACAACCATCAGGCTCTACAGTGCACTGGGCCACACTCCTGCCCCTTTCCCGGTGTCTATTCCAGCTGCGTGAGCTGCATCCCGAGCCACCTTATCGTAGCACAGGCACGGGTCCCTGGGGTGAACGGGGCAGTTCCTCTCAACGCTATCCCACAGTAAGGGGGGGTGGCAGGACGAGGATCTGACTGTCCACCTGTTCTGGCTCACTCCCCCTCTCCAGCATTTACTGGCAAAGCCACGATCCACACAGGAACTGGAAGAGTAGCTTTGCTCAGTGTAGCCATCCTTGCCCCAAAACCCAAGGGTAAGAGCACCCCTCTTCTACTCCATGCCACGTTGAGCGTTGTCTGGGCGTGGACTCCACCTGAAACAACCACGTGGCTTTACGGATCACGGAGCCTTTCCCAAAAGTTACTTTCCCATTGCACTGTTGCCAAGGCACTGCCCTCCCTCCTGTCAAACACCCTGGGTGCGCAAGGATGAGAGAAAAAGCCTGGGACTGGCTCTGTGCTTACGCCAGTTCTCGGCCGCCAACGAAAGACTTTCCTGCAGGGAGCGTAAGTGCGATGAAAGCCTTGAGAGCAAAGCGCCTGGTCTGGCTCGCTGCGGCCTCGCAAGGCGCCAGCCAGCGATGCAGGGTTGCTTCCCAAGAGTGCTCCGTTTTGTTCCTCTGCTACATTTAAAAAGGTCAACTCAGCAACAAAGGAGGGACTGGACAACCAAAATGGTTCAGAATAGAAACCAGAGCCTTGTTGCGCTCCTCCCTGAGCCACAGTGTCCCCACGCAGTTGCTAAGGAACTGCTGCTGTTTGGCAACCAAGTTGATGTCCAGTGTGAAATGACTGATGTCCAGTGGGGAAAAAAAAAATCTGCCTAATACTAAGGGCAAATGCAGAACACACTTGGCTCCTTACTCCAGGCATTAAGTAAATATTAATTCATATTCATTACAAAAATGCTTCCTTTCTCTTCCAGGATGATAAGCAAGGGAGAAAGAGGAGAGACAAAAGCCACCCTTGAAACGGGCAGGTTTTAGAGAAATTACCAGTTCCGTCAGACAATTATACGCATGTTTCAGTAGAGCCCACAGGACGCATCTCACCGCACCCCATACTGCACAGCCCCCTGCTGCTACCTCTACCTTTCTTGCAAGCCAGGGCCGCGCACCTTCTACGTTTTCATTAGCTGCGCATTGCTGCAACCTTGGCAAACCCGCTGTCTGCCGTTCCAGCAAGGCAGCGCAGGTGAAGGAAACCAAGTTCCTGCACCGTTGCCTGATGCTAGATTATACCCCGGCATCTTCACATCCCCCATAACTTCTAGACCCTAGAGCTTTTGGCACTGACTTGTACAGCTGGGCTCCATTTCAGAAATGTCCCTCCCACATCTGCTGCCAGTGCTCTTCAGAGTATTGCTACACTGGTAACACCTTCCCTCTGCCCACAAGCCGAGCACGTGTAGCTGTTCTGCTCCAGATCCAGCTTTTCCCTGTTGAACCCCACTTCCAGGCTGCCTACTCCTTCTTAACATGCCTCAGTCTGAGTTGAAAGGCTTTAGAAACCTGCAGGATTTACTCCAAAGGTAGTTCTGACCCCTCCCTTGCCCCTTTCTCCTCTCGCAGCGTTCACAGCACAAGTCCACGTTCAGACAGGAACATTTCCAGGGCAAAGACAGGGTCTTGCCATTCTTGGAGGTTGACACAGAGCATTGCCTTGTGCCTCTGGGAAGCTGCTGGGTTCAGAGCAGGGTGCTCTTCATCCCGCCACCTTCCAGGTCAGTGGCTAGGACCACTTAGGGATGGCGTCCCAGAGCAAAGGGCCAACAAGGACAGTTTCAGGTCAAAACGTCAGGGCACGGCTGGGCACGCACACTGCTGGCTGTTGCAGAGCCCTCCTCTTCTCTTCAGCCTCGCAGGGCAGCAAAAAATCAGAAGTTGCCAACGCCATGGCAAGAAGCAAGGAGACAAAAGTTCCTTGTGCCTCCTGATAAACCCAGGTCTCTACAGCAACGTGGTCTTGGCTTACGGTTACTGTGGGTTTCTGAGCAGGAGAAGATGAAATGCTCCAGGGGAGAGGCAACACTGAGTAGAACATGACCTTCTCACCTCTCCTGGGGTTTAGTTTGCAATAGTAACCTCACAGGAGTTTGTGCTTCAATTCTGTCTTTTCAGCAGACAGCATTGGGCTAGGCTTAACCCAGAAGGGATCTGCGGTTTGCTTTCTTCTCTCTCTGCACCCCTCTGGGTTTAACTTCTGCCCCTGCAGCCCCACAAGCAAAGTCCATCAAGTCAACGGCCCTCATAGTAGTCCACCTTGTTGCTATTGACCTCTCCACCTCCACAAGTCCTTTGAGTCCCTGCCAAGGGCGAAGCCCAGCGCCAGGAAACCGGTGCCCAAGGAACGCTGCTGCGAAACACACACTGCCTCCCTGGCAGGGGTTTCTTTTTCTCTGCTGAACGTGAAGACACAACGGTATCTTTTTCTGTACAAGCAGCAACTCGCACCATCAGGCTGACTACAGCAAAAACAGAACGGGGGAGCACAAAGTAGCGGGTCTACAGGAGATATATAAAGCTCATCTCGTCTGCAACGCGCTGCCTCGGCTTTGCGGCACAAGCAGGAGCCGCCACCTCCACACACAGCGGGCTCCCAAAAGGTTACAGCTACCATAAGCCCAAACAAAAATCACGATTCCCTGGTTCCATGCCTGCTCACGCCCACAGGGTATCAGCTGCTGTCAGCCAAATCTTGCTGCTGGGTGGGGGGGGTGTCCCCTGAAATCAGGGGGATTTTTTTTTTTCTCCTTCCCTGTAATTTCCCTTGATTACAGGAAAAATGATCTTTCCGTCATGCAAAGCTGCAGGAAGCCAAATCCAAAAGCCCTTCATAGCTTCCTACTTAGCTAGCTGTATCTTGCTCAACGCTGCAGCCAGGGCTACCCAAACCACTGCCAACCAGGAAGGCGCAGTAACAACGTCCCAGAAGGATCTGCTATTTATATGAAGGCAAAATTAAGCTTGGTTAAATAAAGGTTACAGTGAAGGACAAGCAGAAAAATCTGAAAGGGAAGAGCAGAGAGGAAGGGAGGGGGCAGGGGGAAGGAGAAAAAAGAAAAAAGCCTGCTCTGGCTTTAGATTGTCTTGCAGAAAGGAATCAGAGTATATCTTAAAACTTTTTGTGCAGGTAGAAGGCTCCAGGGCTTTTCCCTGTGCAGTGATTCAAGTCTGCCTTTATTCACAGTTAAGCTCAAAGACAAAAAGCCACACGGGTGAGTGGCCATGAATATGAAAAAGAAAAAAAAAAAAAAAAAGGGCTTTTACTGTTTTTTTCACCCTGTGCTTTGTTTTTATGAAGGATGGTAGGAGCAGCCCACCCAAAAGCCTTTTATCTCAGGAGGTGATTTGAGCTGGAAATGGGCACCTGTAATTAACTTGCATTCCAGAAGGGGAGAAGTTCACTTATTTGGCTTTTCTTCATGCCACATTTCAAAGAGAAATTAATTTTTGATAAATGAGAATGAGCACGTGCATTCTGTAGCGCTTGACCTGCAGTTATTTTCAGGCCTCACTGCTCAAGACACGGCTTTTGGTTGTCCACTCGCAGATTTACTTAAGGAATGAGCACAGCCATGCTGGCAACTTACATTGCTTTCACAGGAATTGCTCTGATGACCAAAAGGGCATTCCTAGAGGGCTGCACTGCACAGGACACCTCATTCCCCCGCGTACATACGCAGAAGGAGGTGGATGCAGGGTCCACCATTTCCATCCTGCAGCAGCAGGAGGTGGAGCTGCATCTGCACGCAGAGAAGTTAAGGTGGAAATCCACATGTCCCGCAGACATGGGTAGTACACAGAACCACCAGCTCCACCTGAGGAGTAAAGGTGCTGAAGGCACCGAGATACACAAATGAGAAAGCCTCTTTCTTGCTCTCTCCTTTCTTCTCCATGAGGATGGCGATGCTCAGAAGTGCCCCAATTTGGATTAGCCCATCTCTGCTCCCAGTGTGAGACACCCTGGATGCAATTCATCTCACCTACCTGAAAACATTTGCATGTGAGATATCATCAGGGACCCCTTTAAACTGAATAGAGACCAAGCCCTATCATTAAATCTACTTTAGGATGAGATAAACCCTTTCCAGGCTCCAATGATTAGGTCTCCTTAGGTCCTCAAGGGCAGCTGAGACAAGTAGCTCAGCTGCAAATGACTGTATCATAGGCTCCTAAATTTTGAGTATGATGAATCCTACCCACAGACCCTACATCTGCCTCCTGAAACTTGGTGTGGCCACACACACAGTTCAAGTCACAACCTGAACACTAAAACACCTTAGAAGCTCACGGACTGACCCCGGCCCATCAAGCCTGAAGCTTTGGTACCATCAAAGCATTGGCCCCAAGGGTTCAGCAACTCGGAGCAGTCCTGGAGCCAGAGCCTGCAAATGTCACAACCCACATCCGAGCTGCATCCCCCCAGTCCTGCCGCCTCCCCCTGCGCTCAGGCAGCCTCCAGGCTTTGGGATCAGTCCTGACTCTAAAGTCCCATCAACCAAAGCGTGCTCTGTGCTAGATGGGGGAAAAGCCAAACACGCAGGTAGCTCGCACCTCTGTGCCTCCACTCTCCCGGTCGTTTCCTTGCCAGCTCTGAGCTCGTAGCAGCACGGAGCCCAGGCAGTTACGGAGGGCTTGCTTAGGAGCTCCCAGCCTGAAGGCTCCTGGGTTCGGTTGCTCTTCCTCATACCAGGGCGGAGAAAAGGAATATGGGGGTCTGGGCAGGAAAATCGGGCAGATGTTCTTAAGGTTCACAGAGACTGCGTTTAGGTGATGCTTAGCTCCCCTTCAATAAGCAATCCTGCATACATCCCTGCCTTGCTGGAAAAGCGTAATACACCATTTCGGACACTCATTTCCAGGGAGATCACGTGCCAGGTGTGCAGCTAAGTAGCCACACATCTGGCTCGGGTGTCCTTCGGCACGGGAAGGGCTGAATCGCCAAGGAAGTCTAAAGGAGCTTCGTGCAATTGAACAGCATTTAATTTCGAAGCGTGGGTTTCAAAATTATTCTCTGACAAAGTGAGTGTCATGGTTTAACCCCAGCCGGTAACCCAATACCACGCAGCTGCTCGCTCACTCCCCCCCTCCCCAGTGGGGTGGGGAGGAGAATCCGAGAAAAAGGAAAACTCATGCACTTAGATAAAAACAGTTCACCAGGACAGCAAAGGAAAAATAATAATAATTATATATTAATAAGGATAATAAAACATAAGGATAATAGAATATATAAAACAAATTATGCACAATTTCTCACCACCCGACAACCGATACAGCCCGTCCCAAGCAGAAATCACAGAACAGGAATATTCCCCAGCAGCGATCTCGGAACAGCAAGTTCCAGAGAGAGCGAGCGAGGGAACAGACAGCCAAACAGACAAACAGGCCTGAACAAACAAAAAAAGGGAAAAAGAAGGGATCTGGCCCACCGGCCGACCCCCACTTAATCTGTGCATTACATCTATGGTATGGAATACTCTCTTTGGCCAGTTTGGGTCAACTGTACTGGCTAAACCCCTCCCAGGTTTTTGCACCTGCACATTAGCAAAACCTGGGAAGCTCAAAAACGTCCTTGATCACTTAGAAACAACTAACAACATCAGTGTGTTATCAACATTCTTCACATAGTAAATCCAAAACACAGTAGCTGCTGGAAAGAAGATTAGATCCATCCCAGCCGAAATCAGGGCAGTGAGTTTGCTTTCTTTTACTGGTTAGAAGCATTTTGTGAAAAATCTTTTCCATTTACTTTGTTTTACTTACATATGCCTCATCCCATTTTTGTCTGGGTCTCCCCCCCCGAGGATGGCACAACTGCAAACAATATGTACGCTGCATGGCAAGTATATACATCCAACTGAGCAACATTTGACTTCTACAGTGTTTGCACATTTTTGTTTTTCTCTTCACGATATTTGGGAAGAAACTTTCAAAGAGCTTATTCTCAATGCTTTATCTAATGACACGAGCAAAGCCTTGCGTTAACAAGGAACTGCCTGCGCACCGAACTGCAGGGGCAGCTGGCACCACAGGAATAAACAGCCGGGTATTTTGGCACTGGGCTCATTAGCGGACAGGGAAGCGTCAAGATACGCACAAGCTGCTCCCGTACCACAAACCAACAATACTGCTACTGGAAGAAACAAACGCACACGCTTGGAGGCCAGCATGAGATACCAGACCATCGCCATGCAATCCAGACTCCTGCAGCTGACTCATTTCCCAGCAGATGAATCTGCCTCAGGCTGCGCTAGCACAGAGGGTAATCCCACAACTCACATATTTCATATGGAGCCACTACAACCCATCAGTTACTTATCAGAGGGGCTGTGCTACAGATCACTTTTTCTGTTCAGAGTCCCAGAACAGGGCAGTAGCACAGGAGCCTGTGGCATTTCTTCCACAGCAAATCAAAGTCTTTAGAGTAACCCAACCAACCCACTTTACAAGGAATAACTTCAGCAGAAAATGCCAACTTCTGCTTCCAGGCAAGGCCACAGAGAATAAAATCTCCATGCTCTGCAAACATTGCTCAGTTTCCCATCCCTTAAAAAAACCCAATAAAGTAGAAAAGTAAAATACAGTACTTCCTACCTGAATGCATCCATGGCTCTCCAGGAGGAAATTGTATGACAGCCAGCCAGAAGAGCACTTCAGCAGGCTCCCCTTTCTACTCCTCAGACACAAAGAGGAAGGCACAAGCCTTATGCACAGAAAAGTCACAGCTGTGGCCCCATCACCAGCTGAGATGCATCTATTTTTAAAGCTCATTCCATGCACACAGCAGCAAGTCCTCCAGGCCTGATTTGTCTCTAGCCCTTACATTTTAGGTGAAGAACACAAATTTAAAAAAAAAAAATAAAAAATAAAAAAAGGCTTTCTAAACCCTACCTTTTGTATAAGTAGGAACTAATTAGCTTTTCACAGCTTCCTTACACAGGTGAAATCCACTACATGGAGTGTGTGGGACAGTCTCATGCCTGCCGACTGCAGCCCACAGCCCAAAAGCAGAGGCCAGCCCTGAGCTCTACTGGCCCTACTCAGCATGCAAAGCATCCCTAGCTGTGGGCACAGGCAGGCAGGTATTGGGTTACAATTTGGGCTTAAACCACGACAGCAGGAAAGGCTGCGATCTTGTCCCATGTGCCGCGCTGAATGCGGGTCTCTTGCTGGTCATTTGTAAAACAAAGGATTGTTTTTTTCATTATGGACTTCAGAGACTTTTTTTAGTTGGGTGGGAGTGTGGGTGCAATATTCAATTGGTTTTGTTCTCTGAGCATCTCTAGCTATCAGCCTGCCAATGTTGAAGAGGGCAAGAAATGCCCTGTTGGATGAGGCCGTGGCACGCACAGCCCCGTGTTCTGTTCCCGGCAGGGACAGATGGGTATGTCCAGGGTAAACTCACAAGCCTGACTCTCCCTAGTGCTCGTGATCATTGCACCAGGGATGTTAAGAAATACAGCCCTGCCTATGCC
The DNA here is from genome assembly GCA_009819775.1 of Phoenicopterus ruber ruber. Lineage (NCBI taxonomy): Eukaryota > Metazoa > Chordata > Aves > Phoenicopteriformes > Phoenicopteridae > Phoenicopterus > Phoenicopterus ruber. The sequence continues at coordinate 73,478,114 of CM020216.1, forward strand.
TCTCATTATCCTATGAACTTGGGATTTGCCCATGGAAGTCTCCATTAGCCTGTATCTGCAGGCTCACAAACGTGTCTTCGTGACACCGTGCAGCAGCAGGGTGCGGGCTGTCATTGCCTGCTGTGTGAAGTGCATTTGTTTATCTGCACGTGGGACATCTCGAGAAACCTGTTGCTGTAGCCGCCGCTGAAGTACTTGGCGTTCCTAGAAAAAAACACAGCTTCTGCCACATACCTGCACCTTGAAACAGTGTCCTGGGTCTGTTGTGTCCCCTTCCCAGAGCAGGAAGGGCACGCCGAACCCCGCCGGCCCCACGCTCTCCTCCTCTCAGCACACTTTCTCCCTTTCCCTGGAGAGGCTCACCCCGCTGCCCCTCACTAGTACTTTTGAAGCATCCTCGAGTCCTGGTTAAAGTGTAGATGGGGAGCACATCTCGCCTCACGTGAACTGAGAGGAAGGGTAGTGGAGAGGGGATAGAATCCGGCGTGATTGTTGTGTTCCCCGATGGGATGGATGGATCCTGGCTAGTCAGCTTGGGGTGGAGTCCGGACAGGAAAAAAACAGCAGCACTGTCTGGTTTAGGACCTAAACAACACGGACACAGGAGGCCACTGCTCCTGCCGCCCGTAGGGCCGAGGCTTCTTCCTCCTGCCCAAGCCCCCGCAGGGCGGGCAGGCGGCCACAGCTGCAGTGGTCCAGCGCGTGGGCACGCAAGTCCTTTCCAGCGGTGGTCCCGTGCCCCCAGCAGCTCTCCTGCTCCCCGTGGAGCTGCCTGCCACCAGGCAGAGCTGCAGGGTGAGAGCCGCTGTCACCCCCGGCCCCGCTAGGTGATCACAGACGGCCCAATTTTAAATCCCAATGCATTTATTCTCAGCCAAGAGTTAGACGGCCTCGCCAAGGGCTAGGGATCATTAACACGGGAGCAGCAGCCCTCCAGACCCAAACGGCAGACGGACTCTTCAGGCACACACCTGCACAGCTGGGATAAGCCCTGCTTTCCTGGCAAGCCATGCGGACTGAAAAAAGAATTAAATAAAAAAAAAAAAAAAAGCCAGCAGCTCTCTAAGTGTAAATGTTAGATCTGCTACTGGGGACTCGCTGTTACTCCTAGGTAATGAATGAGGGGCTCCGTGAAGGGGAAACAGGTTCCTCCAATGCCTTGTGCAGCAAAGTGCTCCCTCCTTCTCCCTCAGCCTGAATACAGAGATCCGTCAGCAGGATAACTCAACAAGGCTCCCACCGTGTCTTTATCTCATTGCTCTTCTCAAGGATTTCGGTCTTTAATGCGAAGAAAATGTGACATAGGCTCTCTGTCCCCAAGTCTAATATTAATATTAGGTTATTGATATTAGATTATTACTATAATGTTTTTAATATTAATATTAGACTGCTATTGGTCTAATATTCATATTAGACTTGGGGAGAAGGTTTTACAGTGAGCTGATCATAAGCCTTTGTTTTACCTGCTCAGTAACCAGCAGGATTTAGACCAGCTCTGGTGGGGTGGCATTTCACCTCACATCTCTGCCGCAAAACCATGATAAGCGTGAGGACACGCAGCTGTGAATTGGCCTTGAAGAGATCTGGACGACAAGCAGCTTGCCCTTGCAATTAGACTGGGGAAAAAACCCACACACCCAAACCATTTCTCAATATGTTTGTAACCCTGAGACGTGAAGAAATGCTGCTGTGGTGTGTTTTGGTTTGGGGGAGGATTTCTTAAAGAAGGTGAGAGGTAAGAAAAGCAGATCCCTCTTGGCATTTTTGAGACCTCCCTTCTTGGGGCAGATAATTTTGGGGGTCACTTTCCTTTACAAAGCAAAAATCCAGTGTTCCTCCTGTGCCGCAGAGCAACGCACAAAGCCCCCTAGACGCGGGACTCCACGTGTCCCACCGCTTTTTTGGCATGAAGCATACAGCCCAACAAGAACCAGGCTCAGCCCCTGCAAGGACCTGCCCTTGTGCTTCCCAACACTGCTAAACACCAGCAGAATTACTAAAAACAGCAACAGCGAATGCAAAGGAGCTCAGTGGTGTTGGCCCTGATGGACGCTCAACGTTTCTCCTGCGAGGTGGACCTCTACCCACAAAGCTTGAAGGCCCATGCCATCTAGTGGTGAAAAGCCAGCCCCAAAGCTCCCTTTTTGCCCATCTTGGATACTAAAGTCCTCTGGGGTTTCAGACCAGATCTGCACTGCGAGCAATGCACCTGTTTAAGCAGCCAGCCCAGGGATAAGCACTTTCCGCTATCCATGCTGTCACTCCGGGATTCAGGAGAAACACGAGGACATCCTGGAAGTCAGGACAAGGAAAAGCAAAACCAAGTCTGCCCTCAGTATCTGAATCCTTCGGAAAGTGTAAAAACTAAGGCTGCAATAAGCCTCATTGGTAGTACTTAAACCCTGCAATTGGTAAATAAACCTCGTGATTTTGGAAAATAAAGAGGCTAACGCAGAAAGTCAGTAGAAGACCTGCAAATCAGAGCCACAAAGTAAAATTCCCAGCTCCCTGCCTCCTGCCTTGGCGTGCCCCCCTCACCCCCTCCACTGCTCTGGAGGAAGGATGAGCATTTTTCCGACGTGGAAGTACCTGTGCCGGTTGTTTGTGAACGTGCCCCCGCCCCACCGGCACCAGAAGTCCATCAGACCAGTTCTGTTCCTGGAGACACAAAGGTCAAGTCGTGCCAGGATCAGAAGTCACAGCAGATGTGGAGCCACCCAGCCACAAAACCAGGCAGGCTTTAGGGGGTTTGCCAGCGTTGGAGAACGCGATCGATGCTGCAGACCTGGTGTGCCCGAGCTAACCGTGTCGTCTCCGAGAGCTGCCCGTTCCTGCCTGGCGGACACCAGCGCCCTGCGCCAAGCTCAGCCATCCCACAGCTGCTCAGATCCCCAGGCAGCGTCTCCCGTTTCTTCTAGGACACCCTCAAGGCAGGGGCGTAAGGGACTCAAGGCTAACAACTCTTTACGTTCTTAAAAGCCGAAACCACTCAGGTTGGAAATGACTGGTGTGCAAGAGACTTGTTTTGACATGTTCTACCACAGCAAGGGTGTTGCCTGACATTTTTAAATACGGAAAAGGCTAACAGCTGATCAGCTGGTATTGAAGGGATGATTTGAGACACGGGAACTGCAATAACTCAAAATAGCAAGTTCTCAGAAAGACAGAAGGTCCTTCAATGAGAAGGAGCCGGGCACCGTGCTAGGAAGTTCGAGACTGATTGTCATAAAAATGTAGCTCCAGTGGCTCAACCTAACACAGAGTAGCAGCAAAACTTGCTTTAAGCCAGAGCTTGTGTTATTTGTGTATAAACGCATTTGATAGGAGGCTTTCGACTCCCCAACACCAGATGTTCAAATACTCCAGCACAGAGGAGAGGAAATTGATAATACCTGCAGCGAGCTCGCCTCTGCTGCAGCGGTTCCGAGGACGCAGGGTACACGTACCTTCTTGTTTCAAAACTCATGGGCTGCACAGCACAGCTGCCCGCAGAGAAGGCTGGAGGGTTTAATAGGGGCTGGAAACCACCCCCCTGAACTGTACAGCTCGCAGGCCCAGGCACGAGGGATTCACGGAAAAGTACGTGTCAGGCCACAGCTCCCTGATACAGGACGCACATCTTCTTGTCCTGCTGAGTTCAAGTACACTGCCCGCCCTCAGGATGAGCCCCTGCGGCAGCACGCACAAAGCACGCCCGCAAAAGGGGCTGTGCCATACTTTGACAATGACCCCCAAGTGACCACATCGTGGCCCCGTCCCATCCTCCCCTAGTGTGCTGGTTTGGGCTGGGACAGGGTTAATTTTCTTTGTAGTAGCTAGCTTTTGGATTTGTGCTGAAATCAATGTAGATAATGCAGGGATGTTTTCGCTACTGCTGAGCAGGGCTTACACAGAGCCAAGGCCTTTTCTGCTCCTCGCCCCACCCCACCAGCGAGGAGGCTGGGGGTGCACAAGAAGTTGGGAGGGGACACAGCCGGGACAGCTGACCCCGACTGACCAAAGGGATATTCCACACCATATGGCATCATGCTCAGCCTGTAAAGCTGCAGGAAGAAGAAAGGGGGGGACACGTTTAGAGTGATGGCGTTTTTCTTCCCAAGTAACCATTGTGCATGATGGAGCCCTGCTTTCCTGGAGATGGCTGAACACCTGCCTGCCCATGGGAAGGAGTGAATGAATTCCTTGTTTTGCTTTGCTTGCGCACATGGCTTTTGCTTTAGCTATTAAACTGCCTTTATCTCAACCCGCGAGTTTTCTCACTTTTAGCCTTCTGATTCTCTCCCCCACAGCACTGAGGTGGAGCGAGCGAGCGGCTGTGTGGGGCTTGGTTGCCAGCCAGGGCTAAACCACGACACCTAGATATCAGGGCCTCTTTGCTACCAAAGTTAAAGGAGCATTTGTGTCATCCATTTCCCATTGCGGGAGCTGAAAAGCCCTGTGAACAGAAATGCAGGAGAATAAAGCCCAAGATGTATTTCATCTCAGGGTCCCCATTTGTGAAAAACAGGATGTCAGTCTTGGTTTAAGTTCTTCTGATGAAAGAGGTCTCCTGCCATTAAGTGACTTCTCCACCAAATTTCCATCGTGTACTCGCCTTTGGAGGAGGTACAATCCCAAGAGCTCTCAGACATTAGCACTGGTTAGTTCTGCTCTTCACTCCTTGATGCTGCTCCGTCCACCCGCAGGTCCAACCTTGCCATTCCCTTTGCCTGAAGCAGAGTCTAACAGCGCTACGCGTCAACATACGCCCTAGACCAGATGCCAACCCTTCTCTTCCCTTTTACACAGGCAGTCTACGAAGCAGTGTGAAAAAGCCTCCATTCTATCCAGCTTTCAGAGATAACATTTTATTGATTATTAACACCCACAGGGATAAGAGAGATGCTCAAAACATAAGAGCTTCTGATCTGCATGAAGAATACAGCTAATATACATGTCTTTAAGGTTTAATATAAAACCCAGCATATATTACACTGCCAACTTCCAGTCTAATCCCATGTAAAAAAATCTTCATGCAAGTATTACCCAAGCAGGATGAAACACCGCTTATGTTTCACAAAGACTGTCTATTTTAATTGTATAGGATCAAGGCCACAGGAGAGCCCCGAGGGCAGCACGCAAGCGCCCGTGGCAAAGGAGCAGTATCAGTTAAAACAGCCTTTGACAGAACTTTGGGCAGAGCAGGGTCGTGCAGAAGCACCTTTATTCATCCTGCAGAAACGCACCGTGAAGCATTTCCTTGGGATCGGTACCAAAGTAGAAAAGCATGCACGCGTTTAACAAGCACCCGACACCGGTACTACAGCAGGAGAACAGGACTTCTGACAAGTCATCTTTTGTAGCGTTGCACAGTCAAACAAGCAGTCTTATTCCACAGGCAAAATCCCATTCCAAAAAGACTCAGAAAACCACTCGGGACAAATATTCATATCAAGTCTGGTTACTTTATTTTTCATCTGTGCAGTCAGTTAAAAGAACAGTTAACGATGAAAACAGACAACCACAGAAGCTTTAAGTACAGTATCATAACAGTGAAGAAGCAAACGACCACATTGAACACATTCTTTATGCTGGTCATTTCCGAACAAAACAGAAGTACATACACAGGTCTAGTTCAGTGTAAAACCTGATATTAAGCAGCAAGTTGCTCACAAATCGCAGCAAAGTATATGGCATTTACTGCAAATAGCTACAGCAGCAGTGCTTAGTGGATGAACTGCATAGAATTTGCCTCATGGGCAAACATTAAATCACCACGATAACAACCTTAGTGGCTCCCTAACAGCTCTGAATTATGCCATTCAGCAAGAACAAAATTGTTTACACTCCTCAAATTTTAGCAATAGCTTGTGTATTTTTTTCCACCAGTATATGCTGTGTTTGCTCCAGCCTTCATTGCAGTAACTGTTTTCAATTAACTGTCACATACAACGTAGGTAATTACTGCTTATTCAAAGTTACACAGCGCCTGCAACAAAGGTGATATGACTATATTTAAAGTAAGAACCTGAAATACATTCAAGAGAATGGCTGCAACAATAAGGCAATAAACAGTTTTAAAAATAGACCCTACTAATCAAAACAAGACCAGCTGTGTAACCTGTTGCCTTCATAAGGTTTCAGACTTGAATGGGTCAAAGTTAAGTGCTTACCCACCAGTAACATTTCAGAAGTACATTGGTAAAAATATTCAAAGACGTGAGTATATTGGACTGCCAGCAATCGCAACCCAGGTCTTATCACAAGTATGCTTTCACACATAGAGCTTCGCTTTTACAGGTTTGCATGAAGCACTCTGTACAAGGATTTTACTACGGACTCCTTCAGGAAAAATTACGCATTGATAGAAGACATCAGCGTTCCAGAACTCTTCCAAAGCGCGTAATATAAACCTTTGGCCTGCTACTAATCAGATCATTAAAGTTACGCACTAGGCAGACAGCGTTATTGGCAGCTATGTCACAGCAACATTAAAAAAATAGCATCAGCCGTTTAAAAAAAAAAGACTGAAAATAACTTTGGGGAGTGAAATGTACACCTACATACAGCAAGGAAGGGAGAAGGAAGTTGTTTGGCTAGAGCAGACGAGCTACCCAGAGGTTCCACGTCCATCTTATTGCATATGTGATCAGTGTTAGCATTCAAACCCGCACGGATTTTTCCTTCATTAACTTGCTCCAGAGTCTTGATTCTTGCACCTTTAGAGCTACCCTGACTAGCTGTCTATATTGCCATAATGTCACATTTCTTCACAGCTACTAGAAGCAGAGACCGAGTTAACTGTTATTAGCCCAGCTGGGGATACAAGCAGCCTTTTGCCATCTTCTGTGCACTTAAGTCTAGGCAAAAGTGAAGAGCAGTGGAGTGTCAATATCCTACATCAGTACAAAAAAAAAAATCTTTATTTGTAAGCTCGTATTAACAAAGCTCAGGACAAAGATGCTAAAGATTTTTCTTAAGAAAAATGCACCAGTACTTGGTTAGCACTGCTAAACTGAAAGTCTCATCATCTGAAAAAGACATACAAACACAAGAATATTGTGACATTAAGTTGTGCAAGGCAAACAACTGAAAGCAGCAGGGAATAGAATCTGATTGCTTTTGCTCAGTTTGAATAAATGGCAAATTTATTAATTTAAAAAAAAAAACATCATTAGGCATTCCCTTGCCAGCAGACAGGATAGAGGAAGGAGACTACCAATATTTCTACCTATGTTTAAAGGATATGTGCATAGCACCACCTAATCATGCTTGAAAATGTAACCCTGTAATACAAAGCATGCTTACACATACATGCTAGTAAACAAAACAGAGACTTTTAGACTCCAAAGGAAGGTCAGGGCTGATCATCTATATTTTAATACTGAAACATCCAAATCATTTTATGAAGCGAATGCTCTCATTAGCTTTTGAACAGTATTCACAGATGACAAATTAAAACATAAAGGCACTAGAAGAGTGCTCTTTTCCCAGATGTAGGTCTACTTGATGAAAGAGCTAAGTGTTGCTGCTTTTAGCCATATAAAAGAACAAAACCACAAGTTTGGAAGTCAGAGGTTTAAACTTCTTAACAGCTGAAAGTACAAGACCAATTTTGTAGTGCTGTTTAACAGTTTTTATATAGGGAAACGATTCAACCACCACCAGATACCCAAGCTTTGAGAGAAAACTGAAGCTGTTCGCGACAAGACATGTTGGTAGTTTCTCTCTCATACACAGAGTGGTACATGCACGTTCCTCCTCTTTCCAAAGATCTCATGCATCAGTCTTCAGAGTTGCTAGATAAACAGAAGACGTGGAGCTCTTCATTCTGAAGTGCAATGTCAAAATACCTGTATAACTCATTCTCAAAGAAAACAGGAGCAACTGCTTATTACCGGTAAAAATCAGTAAAGTCCTCCAGCAAACATGAGGTACCAAATTCATTGCTATAACACTATCAGTGTTACAGTGACGTCTACCAAATTGGTCAGAATGCCTTAACTGGTTCCAGGAAAGAAGTTACGTCAGGTACCATATACCTGATGTAAAGGTGTACAAAGTGAACTAGATAAGTGCTTAGTATCCAAAAACCAAAGATGACACTTCAGAATACTAAACAGTGAGTACATAACCTAGGCACCTTCCCCTCTCCAACACAAGTTGGACTCAGAGTAAAAGAAAGGTTCAGGAAAAACACACAGAAACCAAGCAGGACTGTTTAACCTGTAACCCTTCTTATGCCAAAACTAAGAAAACAGGTCTTACCACCCGATTCCTTTTTTTTCCTTTTTTTTTAAAAGGAGATAATAAAAACCTCCAAATCATGTGCATCTAATATTGATTTTTCATATTTCATTTATACTTTTTATACATACACGAATGTAACTACAATCTCACTTTAGAATACTTCCTAAAGCAGGATATTCTTTCAACCATTTTTCAAGCTCACATGCATTCTCAAGGTTGAAGAAAAAAATATATATTCATATATAGCTAAAGAAATAAAACTCAATTCACTATATGTAGTTACAGTGCCGTAAAGAAAAAATAATTTAGAAACCATTTCAAGTCTGAAATGTTTACTACGTTCAGACTAATGCAAAGGCTAAGCCTATGGTCCAGGACCTGTTTTTAATCTGTGTGCAGAGACAGGAGCTACAGCAGCTCAGCATTTTTCTGATGGAGGTTTCTCTCCACCCCTCCTTTCTTCCAGTATTCTATGACTTGCTGCTGAAGCCCTCCCTGAACCTCTACCGAAGTAGCATACATTGGTAGTTCAGAAGTAAAGGTCCACAGGTATTCGTATTACCTCTTAACTTAGATTTTCAGTAAGATCAAACCACTGAACGACACAGTGCAGAGGTGCTTAACCATTCACAGTCAGTCAGAAGTTCAGAGTACTTTAAGTTGTGTCTTCTGTAGGTGCCCTTCGCTGTCGAGCAGATTTCTGTCTGCCTCTCTGAGGCGAGGGTGGAGTCTCCTGTTCAGCTTCAGTCTCTGCAGGCTCGTTGTCTCCCTGTTGGGACCCCGTATCACCTATCAATTCTCTCAGGAATTTGAATTTAGACAAAAACAATTGCCAGACCACGTACCAGCCTGCAGGAGGAAGAAAAAAGGTACTGCTTAGTTACTTCATACAACTTGATAGTCAGCTCTCAGAAAAGTGAGAAAAAAATTTGATCAGCTCCCATCCTCTAAATGCCAATTCTCAACCCCGACACCCCACCGCAACACACCCACTCCTGTCTACAGTCCTATAAATACCAGTTTGACTTGATAAAAGTTTGTTCTCATCCAGAAGCGAACATTTAAGCTCCAAGCAAGGACCTACACGTTCCGAATTGTACTGCCGCAGCAAGCAGTAGATAGGTGATCACCATTGCACAGGTAAAGGTCTTAACTGTCAGGAGAAAAGGAATTTCTGTGGTTATATCCAAAACAAGGGCTGAGGATTCATTACAGAGGCACTGTAGAAAGGTAGCACTAGTGTTTCTACCCTCACTCAGCAAACACATCATTCTGAAAATCACATTTTAAAAGCTGTATTACATAATCACTATTAAGTACACTTGTGGAGATCTTGAAATTAATACCATGTTTTATAACAAATCCTATCCTGAAATGCGCAAGGTCTTCCTTACCATGTTCACTAAAAGACCGCATCCCCCAAATTCAAGGTGTTCCCTCACCATGCCCAAATCCTGTTAAAGTAAAATTAGCATTCTCTGGTAAATTGTGTTCTGCTCCACTGCTAAAATGTGCTGGGTCCCCAAACTATGCAAGTAAAGAGTTGAGATGGTCACATTTCTAGAATCTCTCTTGAAAAATATTTAAGATCCAGCTCTTCCTTTCTCTTGTGTAAGTGTTTCTATAACAGGCAGCCAAGGAGCTTAAAAGAGCAGACATAAATATGTCTGAACCTAAACCAGAATCTTCCTTTTAAAAGGCCTCCCTTATCTAAGCATTTAGGTCTGGAGTTTTACCTAGCTGAGAACTAGTGATATTCCTTTCCCTCTAGCTAACCAGTCAAGTTTCATCATCCATAGAACAGGAATGTAACTTTTCTGTGAAATACATGGTTAAGTAGCATAAAATTTAAACAGCTATTTCAAAACATATGCTATATAAGCATCATTTGCAACACCAAACCCCATCTGTCTTGCGTAGAGCTATAAATTAATGCTCTCATTCTCTGTTCAGAAGGACTTGCTATCCAAGCCTATACTGCCGACCTACGCAAATATTAAGAGCCCTATTTCACAGAGGTAGAGAAACCCGTCCTCCCAATTACACAGCTGTCAGCAGAAACTGACCTCTGAGCATTGACAACAGGGGCGTATTAGGGAAGGGGAAGAAACACTAACAAGTAGCAATTGTGTAACCACAACACCACTATTTTTCTTCCTCTTCTGTAACCAAGAGTCATACCAATAGGAGCAGGCCATTGCTTAAGACGAAACAAGATCCCACCCTTCCCCTCCCTCCTGGAATACTTTTCACATCCTCAGACTTTTAATTGCCATAACCTCTCTCCTGCTAAGGAGGTTTGGAGGAAAGCTTTTATATGACAACCTTTTATGATCTAAATTAATTCCAAAAGCCTACACCAAGTATTTCCTTTTCCATTAATAACTAAACTTTTTAAGTGACTTGTCATTAAATTGAATCTGACGTCCCACAAATGCATTAAATCTCCCTGCACCTAGAAAAAACCTCAATGGCAGATGTATGGTTTTGGTGTCTCTTCTTTCTATCTACAGGTAAAAGTTGAAGTAGCTACTTTTTGAAAGTTGTTTCCATTTAGAGGTATTTCAGATCTCTGGGACCAACAATGCTTTGTGCATTCTGAGATTGTAAATCAATCCATTCTTCTCATGGGTCTAAACCTCATTAAAGACTAATCAAATTTCTAAAACCCATGCTCATTTCTAGTCCACATGGAAAAGAAAATGCATGAAATATTACAAGTGAATATAGGAAACTTGCAAAAAGTGAGACCTATGCAGAACATTACAAGCCATTTAAAAAAAGTCTTCTACTCCCCAATTTGTTGACAAAGTTTAGGACGCTAGACTTACAAGTGCACGAAAAGCATGTGGTACATTCTGCTAAGTCTACTTAAGCATATGTGTGTGGTGGGGAGCGCTCAGCCACAGATTGTTTGGGTTTGGTTTTTGTTGGGTTGTTTTTTTGTTTAAAATCCTAGCTAAAACACCTGCAAAGTTAATTACTGTGAAATAGACACATTACCTCCAGAGAACACCAGGGAGGGAGGGGAAGCCAAACATATTCAGGGCCTTCCCCCCAAAAAAAAGAGTTATAGGGCACTTTACAGAAGCATGACTTGAATATATTTGGTACAAATAAATACTCCACTAAGTGAGGTATTTTAACTTAGAGGAAGCATATGGTCTGCTTTATGTAGCCTATCACTGCAAACAGGCCACTTAACACACAGAACTGCTATTTGGGGAGAGAAGAAAAATACTAAAGAACATTCACAGTTCATTCTCAGACACTCAAGAAAAGCAGCGTTTTGTTTTTTTTTTTTGTTTGGTTTGAGTTAGAGCACAATGGTCTGAGTATCCAAAACACTGAGTGCCATAAACAGACTTCAGCGCTCTCTAGCTCAAGACGACAAACAAGACAGTGTAAATAACCAGCCAACAGGACTGGTTATAGTTGACAGACTACCAGACCAACGATAATAGACAGGTGAAACGAACCATAATGCAGTGCACTGAAAAGAAAATTACCACAGGCTTAGCCAATGATAATAGTGGGAGGATAACCAGGCTTGAAAACTAGAGTTTCAAAACCTCACAAGATCTCCCAGCCTGTACTAGAGACATTTAGGGATAAGGCAATCAAAGTAGAAAGATTTCTTTCTTTCACTTGCTCTAGTTACAGTGCCAGCTCAGATGGAAAGTTTAAAAAAAAAAAAAAAAATCCCCAAAACAAACACACTTGTCTGAATCAAGTTAAGACTGTCTCTTCAGCTGAGACTCCCTGTCGCCCCACTGTTACTAAACACTTAAGTAAGAATTTCATTGGAAATAACCAGACTACTAAAGAACAAGTTATTCTGGGTAAGAGAAACTCTCTCCAGCAACAATATCAACTAAATACACCATTAAACAAAACCACACACACAGACAAAGCCTGGAGGCAAATTCACAGTACTGAGTTACTTCCAAATCAGAAGATGATGCATTTTTGATCAATTTCACAGCCTCCTAAGAACACTGCAAAATGACAACACCCAACATCGTGCCATACTGAAGAACTGTAAGTTACATAATAGCATATTTTTTTTAAATAAAGTAATTGTAAAGTACTTTAAAACACACCAAAAAAAAAAAAAGGAAAATGGGCATTTCTGGGCATTCTTATCTTTATGCAGCTCAGTTTAGCTTTGCAACAATTTTGCTGTAGAGCTCTTCCTGGACAGGTAACTGACACCACTGCTTTGCATCTCAAATGCTTCCAGTTTGTTCAGGCAAGCCACTCTCAAAGAAGTCCTACTGGTTTAACTTCACCACACACAAAATATTTGTTTTGAATCAGTCTTCCAGTGCTTACTTTATTTTCTTTAGCCATTTGATTTACCTTTTCAAATCATTCTTAGCTCAAGTTGAACCTGTGGAAGTCAAACAGCATACCCACAATACATCTTCAGCAAACAAGCGGTGATGATACACAGACTACAGTACATATTAACATTTCTAAACTAATTGGTGAAAGAAGTTGCTTCACAAATCAGCAAGCCAGATCCAACAATGCAAAAGCAGGGGCTCCAGCTCTTGGTGTAGCAGACACCTGAATCCAGAGAGTCGGGAAATCCTGTCTACCACAAACAGCATTTTGCATTTAGGCAAAACAGCAGCTCCCAGCCTTGCAGAGTTTAGTACTCACTAAAAGCTGGGAGCCACTGTCTCACTTAAAATGCCACAGCCAGGTGCCATCCAAAGACATCTAAGCCACATTTGGCATTGTGCCATCAGTATGTCAACCCCTCTTATAAATCACGATGCAATGTGTTTGTGAAGATGGGAACATGAGTCAAAGCCTCTTTTACTGACTCATACATAGATGTATGTAACATCTGTGTAGTATCAGGATGCTACACAGGTTTTCTGATTTGACTATGTTTCATTAAAGCTACCTTTTCTGTTACTTCCCACACCAGCTCTTAGTTCTTTGTAAAGGGGAAAGAAACAAAGTGATCTGACTACAACAGTACTCCCCCTCAAAAGGTGAGGGGTACAAGTCTCACGTCCATGTATTTCATTCACCTTACACTGGCTTGTAGGCAAAAGCTAACAGAGGGAGGGTTTTCTTTATCGGAGCACATTTTCCTCTTCCATTTGAATCAGAAAGAGTAAACAAAACAAAAAATCCATGGCTAATAGGGAGTGCTGGGGTAAAGCAACACGATTTTTCTTACATGAATTACAAATGAAACCAAGAAAGGAAGGAAGGTGATGCGGTAACGGCACAAGATAGAGTCTGAAGTTCTGGCTTCTATTTCTGACCCTTCCTGTGCAGCCTTGCAAGATCATTTTACCTCTGTGTCCCTACTGATTTGAAAATAGGATGCTACTACTCCAGCACATGAAGACTAATTTAGAACTGGGTTATTACCACAGTGAATATTACCTGTATTCAGAAAATATCACAGAAAATGTTAGGCCGCTATAGCTGAAAAAAGGAGCATAGAGCTCTAGATGCTAACCTGAGATTTGGGAGAATGAGGTTCTACTAAGCTCTGCGTCAGATTTCTTCTGTGACCATGGACAAGTCACTTTAATGCTGCACCATTTTTAAGATGTAGATAATATACTGCCCTAGTGGGTAGCTTTGCTATGGAGTAGATCAGACTGAAGGAAGAATACACTATGATACTGGAATAACAGAAGACATCAGGTGACACGGTGCTGGGTTCTGCACGGCTCCTTAAACTTGGTCCCATTTAATGCAACACTCTACCATATGTTGCTTGCTGACTGATCACAAGGAAACTCGCTCTCTTCCGATCTCCCATTTATAAGTTTCAAAACTTAACTTCAAATTAAAGGGTATTTTCTCTTTATTGTTGGTCTAATCAAGCCTGACTTTCCTCATCTTTTGAAGTATTTTACAAGATCCACTCATTTAAGATAGTTACAAAACTGTTTAAACAAAGCACTAAAGAAGAGTTATTCAGGTAGAATTTAAGGCTCAATGTTTTCCCAATTGCAGCTGAATTCTGACTTGTGAAGCAAACCATACACTTTTTTCAGCACTTCAAGTTACATGATTTTTGTTTCAAGGTCACATCTCTCAAACCACATCTCATTAGCCTCTCTTGCCAAATGAGATGAATGCTTCCATCTGTTCCACTGAAGGCACTTCTACAATTTCACAGGGCTCCATGCATTACTACAGTGGGAAAATAAAACAAATACGCAGCAGTAAGCAGTACTAGAGTTCACCTTGGCTGGTTCTTTATCTTATCCTGTATCCTTGACTATGTATGAATTCCTGCCATCTGCAGAGGAACATGGAATACACAAAAGCAGCAATGAGACCACCAGAGAGAAACCAGAGAAAGGAAATAAGAAAAGGTGGGAATAAAAAATGGGAAGCAAGTTACCTTAGTCCCACTTTTAAAAGAGAAACTGAAAGAATGCTGTGTTCCCAGTCCCCCAATGGTTTCTATGTCAGATGTGATCGGTTTACAAATAGAGATGTTGCTAGCTGCAAGCCTTCTGTGCTTCCTAACAAATTCAGATTAACATTGAAAGTAGCAGTTGCAAGCATCCAGAAATGTTTAAAAGAAAAAGAAATCAGGTCATTTATTCAAAGTACTTTTATAGACATAAATGCCTAATTCAGGTATAAACATTTGCTTTTCAAATGGTTGAAGAACCGGTCCAAGTAACTTCTGATAATTTGTGCTCTGAATTTTGTCTTTTCACTTTAGAAAAATGATAAAATTAGTTTTTCCCCATTATTTAAGTTTTGATAGCACTTATCACATCATATTTGTGATAAGCAGCTGAAATCCACATGATCTTAGGGTGTCTCCTGGATAATTAAGTCTGCAAGCATTCACACCACAAGTCCTTTTACAAGCCACTCAAAAATCCAAGTCACAGCTGTTTAGGCTCTTGACTCTGTAAGCGCTTTTCCTAAGGCTGTTTCAATACCTCTCATCAGATGGCTGTAAAATATTCAGATTAAGCTTACTCAAGTTTATATCTAGCCATTCTTGTGTCAGGTTTGTCCATGAATTGGTTTGTCCATGAATTGGTATGTCTCACTGGCTGGCATTTACTCACATCCTGTCATACATAGCACTCAGTCTCCCTGGGAGTCTAACAGGCTGTAACAAATAGAGATCTGTAGGTAAGACGGTGGATAAGAAACTGCCTACCACTGGCACAGAAAAACAATTAAATTGGAAGTAGCTTGTACTCAGTTTTTTCTAGTAGTGGTCTTGACACTGTTTTCCTTGAATATTTTCCATTAATAATCATGGCACAAGAACTAGAAATGTACCAATACATACATGCTGTATCATGGAAAAAAATCATTACAAATACCGCAAGTCATTATCAAATACTACTGAGTCACTTCTAAGAGGGTGACAGTTCAAATCCCCCCCAAAAAAACAATGAACATGTTGGATTCCTGTGTTCAGTACTTTTGAAATCTAGGGGACTTTTACTAATCATTTTATAAGCTCTGATACGGTTGAAAGTAAAATATAATGAAGGATTCAAAGCAAAGTATTCATTGAATCCAAGCTGAATGCACAATACAGAACTCCAAACTGGTAAGTATTTAAGCCACTTAAAAATAAAGTCATTTATTAAATACTTTTGCTCTCTTTAAGCAAGAAAGCCCTAGAAAGATGTTTAAGTTAACAGGCAAAGTTAGAGATGCTTAGCATTTCAATTCCATTTGTCACATACAGACAAAAGTAGAAAGGGCTGGAGAAAATTATCCCCATTTCTGATTCTGAACAGCATGTTGCAAAATCATTTTAATCTTTCAGCAAAAGAGTAAGCAAAGATCTCAGATGCATACTCTGAAAACATAAAAACCCTAGCAAGTACCATGTTTCGTGTTCTAAAAGACGAAAAGTGGCCACACAACACCTAACGAGCATATAGAAAATTGAATAAAAAACTCACGCAGAATAAATATCCACTTAGGTCACCGTTCAGCCTGTAACAATGGACAGTACAGGATGCATAGGAAAAGAGCACAAGACCAGAGAAAGTATACAAGGTGCACCCTCATATACCCTTGCAGTCCCAGTTATGTGTACTTCAGCAATATCCTTCTCTGAGTATTAGTACTGTGGCTTAAAGATGTTGACCATTCTTCCATGAACTTTAAATGATAAAAGTTTCAGCATTCAAAATATTCATTAATGAGCTTGCACTTTATTTCCCCATTGTGTAAAAGAAACCTTTTTGTTTTAAGCATGCTGCTTGATCATTTCACTTTATGTACTCCAATTCTTCTGTAATGATGAAATTACACAACCATTTCCAGTTCACCTTTTTCATTCTGCTCGGTTTTATAACCGTCACCCTTGCTCCAGTCATCTATTTTCCAGGCTAGACAGATCTAACCTATTTAGAATTTCTTCATGCAGAAATCATTACATAGCCCTCATCATCCTATCTTTTTAAAAAGAAATTAGTTTTTTTTTTTTAAATAAGGTAATACACTTTAATAAGAAAATACACTGTTTAAGATACAGGCACACGGTAGGTTCTTGTAGCAATATAATGAGATTTTTAATTTTATTTTAAACTTTTAGTGTTTGACTCGCCTATTTGCTTGCTACAAAGCATTAAACATATTTTGGAGAATTGCTTGCAATTACTGCAGCTAATCCTTTCTTTGGGATACTAAAAGCTCAGTTTGAAGCAATTGTATTTCCCCACATAAATTATGCATGCATATATTTCATAGTTTTAATGTGCAGTACTCCATACATGCTAATGCTGGATTTCACCTCCTATTTTACTATCCAGTCCCTTGATATTGCAAAATGTTTTCACAATGTTTTGTTGTTTTGACCACAATTAACAATTTTAAGTATTAAATGTCAGCTGACTCTTCACTTTGCTCCCTTGGTTTTCACAAATCACTTATATACCCACCTGGCATTTGCTTTGTATCTCGCAAGCCTTTCACCATAGGCTATGGCATAGCTCGAGTTTGGTGGTGGTGGTGGTTTTGGGGTTTGTGTTTTGGTTTTTTTTTTTTTAAGAGCTCCAAGTTCAGCATATTGATCATAACACCTACACGCACTACATTGCTGATTCCTTCCAAGGAAGGTCCAACAGACCTGCAAGTCGTGCCTGCCATTGAAATAGCTCTTCTCTCTGCATTAAAATAAATGCAAGTCTTGGATCCACGTAAGAAAAAAAAAAAAAGCAAACTATGAGCTGCTCTCAATCTATTCTAGCAAACAGATACCAAAAGCTGAGCAGTACCAGTAGGAAGTTTACTTCTTCCATTCACTGGCATTTCAGACCCACGTACAAGCTGCAGAGAGTGACTCTTCAGTTCACTAAAAAGGCTATCAGCTACAGACTAGTCACCGAATTAAGGTCTGGGAACATTTCAAGGCTCAAAATTATTTGGAAACAAAGAGAAGGGGGCGCTGTGACCCCCACACGCTCCCCCCCCCCCCCCCCAGGGCGCCGTGTCCTTTCATTTCCTTCAGTCAATCTGAGCAAAGAGGAACCACCAGAGATTGAAAAGCGGGGGGGGTGAGGGTGGGGGACACGGGCACCGCACACCGAATCCAGGCCAGCCCTCCCGTGCCTCCTCGCCCCCGCCGCCGAGGGGAGCGGGCGGGACTCACCGCACAGCATGAAGAGCAGCACGCAGGCCAGGGTGGCCACGATCACCAGCAAGGTCAGCCCGATGCTCTGCCACATGGCGCCGGCCGCCCTCCCCCCGCCGGCGGCAGCGGGGGCCCCTCCTCGAAGACGCCTCCCCGCCGCGGCAGCCCCTCGGCCGGGCTGGGCCGAGCCCCACCGGCGGCCGTCAGGGCCCGCTCAGCCCTGCGGGAGGGGCAGGAGGGGCGGCCGGGGCCCGGCCGGCCCCTCGGCGGGTCACCCCGCAGCGGGCCCCCTCAGGCGCCGCGGGCGCTGAGGTGAGGGCAAAGGCCCGCCGGCGGCTACGGGGAGGAGGCCGCGCCTCGCATCGCTGCCCGCTACCCCCGGGCAAGGAAGGGGGCAGCTCCGCGGCCCAGCCAGGAGGGCGAGAAGAGCGAGAGGCCCCGCGCTGAGCCGGCGGCAGCACCGGCCCCGTCTCCTCCTGCCACTCAACAACCCGGCGCAAAGAGCGGCGGCAGAGACACGGGGCGGGCCTTCGAGCGCGTCGTGGTGACGCAGGGCGGCGCGCGGTGCATGGTGGGAGCTGTAGTTCGCCTCCCGCCCCAGGGGCCGGAGTGGGCGGGCGCCGCTGCCAAGGGGGACAACAAGTCCCGGCGTGCCCCGCGCCGCCCCCTCGCGGCGCGAAACGGCGCCCGACGGCCGGGGCAGGGGTTGCTCCTCGCGCGGGCGTGGGCTGCCCCCGCCCCGCGGGAGGCTGAGGGGCGGCCGGCGGCGGCTCTTCCCGAGCGGTCCCGGCCGCCCGGGGAAGGGCTCGCCGCCGCAGGGGCGCCGCGCCCTCGGCACGAGAGGCAGCGCTGAGGCGGGGTGGGCTCCCGGCCAGGGGCCGCGGCCTGCAGCGGCGGTGGGAGGCAGAGCGGGGAGAGGCGGGCAGCCGGTGTGGTAAAACACAGGTGCGGCCGTGGCTGAAGGCCCGAGCAGAGCAGAAGCTCTGTGGGAGAGATTGCGTCCTGCGCAGTGATTCAGATCGCGCGCAAGGATGGGGCAACCCGGTCTCTGGTTCCTCTTTCCCCCTCTTGTCGTTGCTGCCCTTGCTCCGCCCGCCGTTTGATCGATAAGGGGACAGCAGGGCTACCAGGCCTCTGCAAAGGCAGCGTTTTTACATCCGTGCCACTCCAGTGCGGTTCAAATTCCACACGACCTTGGCTCTTGCCCTCTGTTGACATTGTAGTGATACATCAAAGCTGGTCTTCTCCTCTTAAGAGAAATCTGAGGAAAGAATATCTTCCAGGAATCGCGAGATCGGTGTGAGATAATCTGGATTCTGATATGGACTTCAGCTTTACCACTGGAATAAGGGTATAACTTTCCTTTGTAGTGAAAGAAATGCTGGTTAATGTTTCTAAAACTACTGAAGATGTGTGTGTTTAAATCCACTACGACAGAAGCCTAATTTCCCATGAAGATGTCACCGTTGCAGTGAGACATCGCAGAAAGCTAATCCAGTGTTTCTTGTGTTTCTTTTATGGATTATTTAGCTTCACTTAAAAGAGGAGATTTTGTAAAATCTTACTGTTTTTCCTGCTCATTGAGCATGCCACATACCTCCTTCTTTCAAGATACCTGTAAACCAAAATTACCTGCACAGCCAATCCCCCATTCACATCCTTAAATTTGCTGTCACTTCACCAAATCGAACCAGAGTTCTCTCTTTCCGTTCCTAGCCTTCTCTCCCACCATTCCTGGCTCTGATTAATACTCTGCCTAACCTACTCAGCATGTCATTTGCAAGTATCATTTCACTTAAAACATATTTTCTGTTATTTCTCAATAACTTTGTACTTTGACATGTCTCCTGGTCTTTAAATGTCACTTTAATTCTAGCCTAAGATGATGTTACACATACTTAAGCAAGGTTTCTTCTGTATTGCAAATAAACAGCAAACCAGTAACAGTTACTACTGTACTAACTTTTGAAAAATATTTAAGCTCCCTCCTACCTACACTGTTCTGCTTCTCTGATTTTTTGCTTATCATCTATAGTTAGATTAAGGTCTCTGGGTATGGGACCGCCACTTTACTGTAAAATAGCTGTCACATTTTAGGGCTATTAAAATATTTCATATACATCATCCTATGGTTCCAAACTGTTTTACTAATAGAGGTTAATTAATTCACATCACATCCCCCAGGCATTGCAGAACCACCCAGCATCTGTAACTGAAGAAAAAATTATCTTGGAATGAAGTTGTTTTGGAGTGATAAATATACATGTCCCGTATACATGGATCATAGATACATGATCATATATACATGATACCATCCAAGGCAATATACTAGGAGATAAAGATGAGAACAGGTAGCAATTAGATTTCCCATATTACAATGCACAGGTAGAGGGCCTTTTAATCGACGTATGTTCAGTTTGGAAAAACCTTTATTTATTTAAGTGTCCCTTTCTCTAGAACATAGAGGAAGTGTCCCTTTCTCTAGCTCATCCACCGAGCTAGTCACCTTATCACAGAAGATCATCAGGTGGTTAAGGCACGATTTCCCCTTCATAAACCTATGTTGCCTACTCACAATCACCTTCTTGTCCTTCATCTGTTCAGGTATGATTTCCAGGAGGATTTTCTCCATCACCAGGATTGAGGTGAGGCTGACCGCAGTTCTCTGGATTTTCCTTCTTGCCCTTCTTGAAGATAGGAGTGATGCTTGCTCTCTTCCAGTCTTCAGGAACCTCTCCCAGTCACCACTGTGTTTCAAAGACGACTGAGAGTGGTCTGGCAGTGACATCAGCCCGCTCCCTCAGCACCCATGTACGCAACCTCTCAGGCACCGTGGACTTACAGTTTGTTTAAGTGCCCCCTAACCCGGTCCTCTCCCACCAAGGGTAAATCTTCCATGCTCCAGATTTTCCCTCTGGTCTCAGTGGCCTGAGACTGCTTAAGGCCAGTATGGATGAACTGCTGAAATTGTCCTCAGGAGAGACAACAAGCGAGTAAAAAAGACTTTCTAGCATAGTGGTTGAAGCACTTAAATAGGAGCTAGAAGTTCAAACCCCACAAGCATAGGCAAGGGGTAACTATGGGTGTTAGACTCTAACCAAGCCATGAGGTAAAAGGAGAAACACTTCCTTCTCCAGCCATTTGGTGAATACAGTCTTCATTATCCTATTTTTCCTAATACGTGAAATAAAGCCTTTTATTGGGAACCCTTGGAATCTGCTGTGTCAAATGAAACATAAACACAGATTTCCATCTGAATGAAAAAACTGAACGTAATGTTCTATGTATTTTATCTAAGACTTTTCTTCAGACCAAAGTTAAATTATATGAACGTATACACATCTGTCCCGCTAACATACCATTTGATGTGCTAATGTGCCAGAAATCTCTACCAATACCAATGATGATGATGCATTTGGGATAAGTGAGATACAACATGCGTATTGTTATTTTTCAAAAGCCCGTGAACTCGCACAAAAGAAAAAATATAAAAAGATTAGTGCTGGATAGGTGAGGTTTTCTAATTGCTGAAGTTCAGACATAAGGTTGTTCATACAAATCTAAGCTTGTTCTACTCAGTTCCTAATGCGTATATGTGCAATATGGAGTTACAGAATTGGATGTCGGTCATCCGTTCCCTGAAGAGGATGGAAAAACTCACTGATGATGTCATTACGGTTTTTTATCCATTGTCTTGCAACACTTGCTCACTGCATACTATTCTACATTTAATACTTTTTCCTCTGATGCTCAACACTGATCAAACTTTTCACATCTTCTCTCTCAGTGTGTACGACCACGTTCGCGTTGAGATGAGTTTTGGGGGTGGAGGAAAGAGGATGGTCAGGTCATCAAGCGACGAAGGGACTGCAGCACAAGACAGGTGAGCAGGCATTTAGAGGGCCTCTGCACCAGGCCACGGGTGGGGTCAAAGCAGCAGCATTTGACATGCTTCCACAGAGCAGCACGGCCACGCAGCGCTGCAATTCAGAGAGCTAAAGACTAGTGGCAAGAAGAGAGATGCCAATGCGGAGGGCACAAGCCTTATTTTCAGGGTGTGAGAGCCGATGCGTCCAGACTAACCAGTTGTTTGACAGGAGTCAGTTAACTAGTGTTTATTTTTGCATAGCAAGACAAGGTGAAGGATGTTATTACCCCTCCTTCACCAGGGAGAGGACTGAGGCTGAAATACACGTTCAAAGTATCAACTGATTTTGGATGTGCCCCTTTTGGCCTCCTTTTCAGCTGGCATATGGGGAAAAATCTCATGTTTCTCTTGCATTTAATTTATTTGTAGCACAGCTTTCACTGATGTCAGGTGCAGCTGTAAGTGCTCAGTGCTTTGACAAATCTACATTCAGTTACCCTGAGGTAGACAGCAGAAGGAAGAATAAAATCATTGACTAGCTGTAGAAAAAAAATTTAAATGATTTCCCCATAACCACATGGAAATTATGTTATATAAGCTGTGTATTCTAGTCCAGAAAAGGAATTTCAGCCACTTTAACAAGATTATCTTTCCTTCTTTTCCAGACCCTTGCATCATTCATGGCCTCCTGTTTGTTTATTATCATCTGCACTGTGCATTGATGAAGCAGGAGTCTTGCCAAAGGCTCTTATTGTAAATAAGGCTTTTTAAAATGAATATGCACAAGAAGAGCAAGTTAAAGCAATCCAGGCAATTTTTGTTCTACTGTGTCCTAATTTTTTAATCCTTCTCTTGGCACATACAATATCTTCAAAGGTAACCAGCAACCATACCAACTACTGGAGCCAAAACAATGTATAGGAGCTTGACTGCCTATCACTTGGTCCCCAGAAGCTAGCCAGCTAGTGCTAGTTCATGCGGAAGGTGCAAAGTGTAGCCCCTTCTCCTATTCAGAATACACTTGGCCACCTCCCCCCCCGCTACCTTTCTTTTGGCATTAACACGCTTCTATTTCCCGGGGCAGGAGTACAAAGAACAGCTTCGTTCCACCCCTTTCGCTCTGCATTACGTTGTTCTGCGTCACACTGTGAGCTCTCTGGTGTCGGTCTCTCAACACAGCAAGACCATGATCCCAGACCAGAGCCTCCGTAGGCTGCCTAACGCTAAATACTAGCGGGTGTGACAGACATCATTCAGGTCCATCCACGATTCACAGCAAGTTAACGCCACCAGGCTCCTCGCAGGAGACGTGCAGACAATGAGGAACAGCGCATCTAAATACGGCCTTTTGTAGCAAATCAGCTTCAGTTTTTGGTTCGGAGCCATCAGGCTTTTCCCAGTTCTTGGCTGACTTATATAAACAATATGGACTATTTATATAAAGATGAGAAGCATAAGAGGGATGAGAAAAATCTGTTTATGTAAATTTTTAACATACCAAACTACACAACTAAACTGTATCTGTGGCTGCAGCCAAGAGCTTTTCCTAGACACCATTCAATCACATTCCAGCTTCAGCAAAGCCTTTAAGAGTAAATAGCGGCAGTATTACTTTGTTCCGAAAGAGGGTGCTAAAACATAATGTTTATTACAAAAACTGCAAAGCTGAGCCATTGTTCAACTCAGTACTTCCTCCAGCATAAGTTTATTGTGGCTTAGTTTTTATTTTACATGCTCACAGGTGGCAATTTAATACAAGTTTTAGCTTTAGACATGTTACACCAGCTATAGTTTCAAAAACTAAAAGCATAGAAAAAATGACGTTATAGGAAGAACTAACCATATTAGAGAAAACAAGAGGACAAACGTTGAGATCCGTTTTGACAAATTACTAGTTACTCGGATTTGATTCAACATGGTTTTATTACTGACAGTTCTTAAGCACTCACTGAGAGTTAACAAAAAATCTGCCACATTAACCTCGTAACTCCCTGTGATGTCACTAGCAGAACTGAGATCTTTAGGTACATAACCATTGTTCTGTGCCAATAAAATTAGAAAAGGAACGGATAACAGAAGAAAGGTAACCTCTTTCATCTGAGCTAGCTGCTCAGGGAAAGAAGAGACATTTTGCCAGTGAGTTGGGCAGATCGTACTGACAGGACAATTTTGTGAAACAGGCAGGTCCTGAGTTTAAATTCCAAGTTTTGGAGGAGATCGTGATCAAGAGCAGTGATTGGCAATGGGAGACATGGCTGATTTCACTTTTCTTTCCCAAACTAAAACTTTATCCCGCTGATTGAAACTTAGCAGGAGCTGAGAGTTGCCGACAGTTGGCTGATCAGTGGTACCTTCTCCACCTTGTTTCCTGCAGAGCTGCAAACCCAATGGGACCTGGCAGCTCCAAAGCCATTGCAACTCAAAGGTGCTTTTCCTAAGATGCAGAGATATTCAATACCTGACTGACACAGCCCTGGGCAACCGGCTGTAGGCGGCCCTGCTTGAGCAGGTGGGTTGGACCAGATGACCTTCAGAGGTCCCTGCCAACCTCAGCCAGTCTGTGATTCTGTAAGTTAGGTAGCTTGTGATGAGGTCCAACCTACACCAGCCCCTACACCAGCAGGACTCAAGCTAACTCCCTGTGGTATTTCACCACGAACAGCAGTTGTCACGTAACAGCATCACCCCAGAATGAAGTCCTGGTTTAATTGCCTCCACTTACTCTCCTTGTTTCCAGGGAATTTCAGCTGGAACGGAGCAATTCCATTTATCCACATGTTGACTTATTTTTCTGCCTTTCCTCTCAGCACAACATGCTGTTCAGCAACCACTCAAAGCTAACGTGCATGGCGGAGGTCTGCTGTGCTCAGTGCCTGGGATCCAGCTAAATGCATGGCATAGCCCTCCTTACAAAACAGACGAATCCAAGTCCTGCCACAACCCCTAAATCTCCAAATTCAGGTCATTAGGTAGGTGTTAAAAATATCCATAATACTGTTACAGCTTCTTTTAGATGCCACCAGAATCCTATTTGCTTCCTGTGTGTGTCTTCATGGGACACGTTACTGTTTTGATAAAAAAGAAAAAAAATTGCTACTATAGAAGGAAACTACATTAATTAGTATTAATATAATGTGTCAGGTACAAGGGACTCAAGAAATTAGAAATGTTACATCTTTACCAAACTTGAACATATGTTTCTTTTCTGCTTTAGACAAAGAAAAGCAAGAATAAAGAAAAAAAACGCTTTGTATTACCACGTTCTTAGGTCTGGATTTGGCTTGACACACTAACTCCAGCCTGTTTGGGCTATAAAGAAGTTGGAATAAAAATTGTGAGGCTGAAGCATTTCAATGCACCGAGTCACTACCACGTTTCTTTGTCAGTCAGCTTCCAAACTGCTCCTTGCTCTACAGCACCTAGAGAGCAATCTCTTGGACAAAGAGGATACTTTTCTGCATAGGCAACAACTTCTCTGGGGACAGAATGGATATCAAAAAGTATTTCTCTTCAATACTTCAAGATGGTCTGTAGTAGCACAGAAAGAATTAAATGAATAACCTATCAAAAAGATGAATTAGAGGAAAGACTGGCAGGTCAACCTCAGGAATTATGGCAGTTCAGTGTAGACTAACGCGCCGGAATTTGGAAGTTCAGGCAAACAAGCCTGCCTCTATAAAAGTGGGCTAGAAGTTACATGAGGACACGCTTTCACGTGAAGCTTCTGGCAGTATCGTTTCTGGGAAGACTGCCATTCTCACAGCCTTTGGAGTATCTCTGCGTCCAGATCCAAGAGAAAGCAAGGCTTGGAGAAGTACATGGACAAAGACCCTACCAGGAAGGAAGTCTCGAGGTTTAGAACATTGGCGCTACCTTTTGGACAAATATAGCCTGTCTATACATCAAGTACACTTTGGTTTGTGAAGATGTTACCTGTCCTGCACCACACGTGGTCCCTTTTCAGCGTATTTCCACTGCTTGCGCCACTGAAACCGGGAAAGACTGTTCTCTGAGCTCTGGTCAACAAAGCTATGAACAGGCAGAACTGAGAGGGCAGCAATGGGAGCGCATGTATGAATGTGTCATTTTTTGACAACTTTTCATTTAGAAAATTAAAAATGAAGAATTTTAATGTTTTAAGAAAGATTATTTTGATTTCACATGCCAAAGACTGCTTTATTAAAAACAAGGGAAAAGAAGCAGGACATTTTCAATAAGCTTTGATAGTTTAAATAAATGTTTTACAGGAGATATAAGGCTTTGTTAGCATTTAGAACAAAAATCAGTTTTGAAGGCATGAAATTTTGTGCTTGTTCCACTGAGCACAAAGCCTCTCCCCTGACCTTTTTCTGGTTTATATCAGTGGCAGAGTGGTGATGGGGTCAGTAGCTCCTACCCTGTGTGATTTTTGCCTCTTCCCTAGCCAACCTAAATAAACATTTGCTTATCAATTCCTCCCTAACAGGCAGATCTCCAGAGAGATGCCACAGTTAGGTGGTAGGGTGACATTCATCTCCCTTTGGCACGGCGCGTGGAGGATTCAGGGCTTCAGGTCAGAGACCTTCACCTGCAAATACGAGTGCTGGGCTATAGACCGAACCCCCTGTGAAATGCAACGGAGTCACGGCAGGATCGCAGTAGCCAGCCACTGCCCCCATCTACTCCCAAACTGGCCTGTCAATGGAGACCCCTCTGAATTGAACCTTCCCAACAGTTTTGCCAAAGGCCGACGGCCCCTACGCGCGGTGACGCCCGGGGTGGTGGCGGAACAGCGTCTTGAACCGCTCCCCCTTCCCCGCTGCTGCATTCCCACCTCCCCATCCTCTCTGCCCTCCTCCCCCTCCCGGTGCGCGGCGGGCACCCCGGCGCCCCCCTCCCCGGGGCGCCGGCCCTCCCGCCCCGTGGCCGCCGGCGGGGGCGGGCGCGGCGGAGCCGGGGAGGAGGTGGCGCCTTATAGCGCGGCGGCGGCGGGCGGCGCCGGCAGAGCCGAGCCGCCGCTACCCTGGACAGCGCCTCGCCGCCGCCCCGCCGCCATGGTGAGTGCCGCCGCCGGGGACCCTGCCCTCCGCTCCCCGCCGGGCTCATCGCGGCCCTGCGACCCCCTCCCGGGGCTGGCGGCAAACGAGCCACCGCCGCTCGTCTCGCTTCCCCGCACCCCGCTCCTCTGGGGCTGGGGCAAGCGGGGCTCTGCTACCCTCCCACCTCCCCCCGCTCCTACGGGTCAGATTCGGGGCGTCCTTTTTTGGGGACACACACACATCCCCTCTGCTGCCCTCCTCACACCCCACGGTGGGGCACCCGAGCCGCCCACGCGGGTCCAGCGGCAGAGGGACGGGAGGGAGCCCCGGGGACACCCGTGCAACGCGGGGAGCTGAGAGGCGCATGGGGACAGGCGAATGGAGGAATGGGATCGCGGGTGGAGGGAGTAAGCGATGGGCAGCTCCCGGCGCCATGCGGGAGCGTGTGGTGCACCCACAGCCCCTATGCCCTTCCCCGCTCCAGGCAGGTGCCTTTTTCTCTATTTTGAGGTGCGCTTGAGCGTGTTACATAAACAGATTATTCCCGGCGGTATGTTAATAGAAGCTCTTGTGTTAGTCATACAGTCCGTAGTGGAACACTTTCTTTTTTTTTTTTTCCGTGTAATGAATGAACAACAGAGTTTTAGATTCCAGTTTAGCATTTGAGAGAGTTAAAGTGGAACAATGCAGCCGCCTATTTAGCGAGCAGGACATAGCGCATCGTGTCTTTGCAGCCATAGTAACTTCCCCAGAGGAGCTCATCCTGTTTATAAACAGTAATGCATTAAGCGTAACGCTGACCTTACAAAGTAGGACAGTATCGTACAGGTATTTTGCAGCCTTAAAGTCTGAGGTACAGTGGGGCTGAATAACTTGTCCAAGCTTGTCATATCAGAAGCTTGGGACATGATTAACAACAGAACCTAGTTTTTCTTTCATACGATTTAACATTTTTTTTCAAACGTCTTTGCATCATATACAGTAGCTTCTGCCTTCCTTGCATAAAAACCACTTTGGATTCCCCCCCCCCACCTTGGTTCAGACATGAATAATACTCAAATAGTCTTTCCATGAATTAACTTGAGTCCTCTTCCTAACAGTCATGTATCCACCTGCTGTCAGTTTGAACCTATTTCTCCTATTTAATGTGTATGCAATCAACTCAGACTTGGGATGATAAATAGGAAAAGACCCCATTGAAAAAGACCAGAAATGGTGCAGTAGCTTATGCTGTCTGGGACCCCCAGAACAACTCTCCATTACATTATTGTATTTCTATTTCTTATCATGTAGGGTAGGACATAAATACAAAATATATGACTAAATTACCATAACTGCACAAAGCCTAAGTTAATACCAGCCATCGATAATGTGTTCCTTATGATATAGTGAAGGCAGTTACAAAGACACTTGGTGTTACGGAAGGTAACGTGCGTTATTTATCAGTAACTGGTACAGCTAACATCCAGGTGCTCAGAAGTGCTGAGTCAACTGGAAAGAAAGTTAAAATTGCCTGAACCAGTTAAAATATTTCATTTTGGCTCCTTCCAGGACTGGGATGAAGTCCGTTATACTGGTGCAAATCAAGGAAAAAAAATTGTTGGTAACACAGGCATTGGCAACTCTGGATTTGTACTGATGGAAATGATAGCCAAGACCTATTGTTAACCTGTTATTTCTGCTACATAGAGCTGTTTAATTAACCTGAAATTATTCTTGAAACAGCTGGCAGCAATAGCCAGAAATCACCATTCAGAGCTATACATGGGTTTCTATTAGCAAGTCTTGCTCTTCAGTCTCTCTAATAACCTTAGTGTTGAAAAGTTGCTGAGATTGCACAAGCCTTGTTACTCACGCATACAGGCATTCTGGGGGGAGAATGGTTGATTTGGGAAAACCCTTAAAGTTGTATAAAGGCTGAAGGTTGCTTTACCTCTAAAAGTTTTAGGGTGTCCTTGGAGCATTAGTTACCAAAAATAAAATTGAACTTTTGATGAAAACTGCTGTAATGACACTAATGCAGGGTTAAAAGTTACAGCACATCAATGTCTAAGTGGACCTGGAGCTTGGGGGCGGGGGGACACACGGACACGGGAGGATACTACCAGAGGTATCGGGAGCAAATGAATGACAAACATAGGTTTTGGGGCCAGTTAGTGGGAACAGTATTTTAGCGCTCCCTTCTCTAGTGGCATAGAAATAAGCAGGTGTACGTTGCTAGTGTCCCTTCAACTCAACTGAGAGAGTTTCCTCAGCATCCTGGGTGTTAAACCACTATCATTTGTAGAAAGTAGCAAAAGGAAACGTTTTTTTGAAACATGTTCATTTTGCTGAAGCAGCAAACCACAGCCTTCATCAGGCTTTAAGCGTTTCCTTGTCCTCCTCACCGTATGAGGGCAACCACAGTGGGACGGTTCTTCTGTTTATGTAGTTCATTGCGGCTCTACTTACTTCAGTGAATCTAGGTCAAATTACACTGGCTCAGGATTTGGCTGCACCCTTGAACTTTAAACCGATTATAAATTTTGATTTGTCAGTGTATTTTCCATGGGGTCAAATCCCACTTTTACGGAGTAAGAGCGCGCATAACCTTGCACAGTGCATGGCAACTAATGCTCACAAAGAGGCTAGGTGACACGAAGGTAAGCATAAACATGAGGACACTGTGAAGCTGTATTTAATAGCTTCAAGTATCTGTACCTCTACAATAATTCGGTTGCAGAGGGGTTATATAGACAGGAGCTAGAATATTTTTTTAAATTCCCTAAGAGACTTTGATAACTGGTGTAATCTGAAATCAATGAAGAAAGACACCTAACTCTTCTAAGCATTCATAAGCATCATGGCTACCGTATCAGGGCATGATACTTGATGTGGGCACGCATTGATTGCAAGACATACAGAAAGGGCTCTATACAGCAACAGTTCTCTCTTTTTTGTTGGCAGTAACCAAAAAAACCCTTGTCTCATTGTCCATTAGTACTTGTTAATTGCCCTGTGCACCTCCTGAAAAAGACTATTGCAAAGAAAATGTTCCAGCCCCTGAACATTGACACATAAACTGGAAGAGAAGATTTTCTGTAGACAGAGATCAATCCAGCACAAATCCATGACTTACACAGGAGCCAGTGCTACAGCACCCGCTGCCAGCAAGATCTCTCCAGCTCCGTCAGAGTGAAAAGGCAGCAGGCTGCAGCAGCCCTGCCATCCAGAACCACGGCAGCAAGCCAGGGCTGTGCCAGCGGATACGGAATTAATAAGCTGTGAGAAAACGTGCTCAGAAACTGCATATAGAGCAGACAAAGGGACGTAAGTACTTGGAGAGAGACTCAAGAAGATGGGCTGAAGCTATTCGCATGTGATGCCGTGACAAAAGATTGGTTAGAAAAAACCTCCAGGACCTGAAGTAAGAGTCCAGTGTATCATTTGCATAGTTACTTATAGATACCTGCTTATAAAAACTGGCATGCTTGCCTTCGTGTTGATGCCTTTCATCTCGAGAAAGATCCTTTGATTCTTCAAGACTGATCATTGTATCTTCATTACAAGCACTCTGACCTGTGAAAAGAAACAGACTCCCGTTGTTCATCAGGCACTTGATTTTTGCATTCATTTATTTTAATAACATCTCTTGATTTTATTAAAGAAAAATGTTAATCAGATGCAAACACTTTAAAATTGAACCTCTGACTCAGTTAAAAGTTGGGGGAGAAAAAAACCCCTGAAATCTGCAGTAATATTTTCTTTAGGTATCAGTAAACTCCAGATTAATGTAAATATAAAGGGCTGGTTTATTCCCTGATTTAAGCCAGCTTCAAGTGTAAATCAACAGAATCATATCAGGTACGAATTTTGCCTGATGTTTGCATGCCATGCTGTATGAGAGCTTTTATTAATCGCTGCCTGTAAAACTGATTTAGAAGCTGAGGCATTGACAGGCATTTAGAAACAAACCTCATACAAATGGGGTCTGAAGTCCATATTCAATGATAAACTAGTACGTCACAAGTGCAGCCTGACTTGTGATTAAAGAAGGTAAAGGAGAAGGGAGGGAAATTAGGAGGATGAAACTAAGTGTACCACTGGGTGCTGAGAGCCAGAAAGCTGTTGGGATGAGCCTGCCTTGTGAGGGAATCACGGAAGGGCAGGAGAAGGATTGCCCAGCTGCGACAGAGAAGAAACACCTTGTGAGACTGTAACTCTGCCGCATTATATATGTCAGACTTCAAGCATATCAAATTTACCAGCCAATTTGTAAGCGCCTGGTAACAGCCGAGCTTATAAAACCATTATCTGCATACACCTCCCATGGCTTGCCTTGTCATATGCTAAATACGTGGGCCACAATACCCAAGTGACTGCGTCCTTACCCACAGGACTGTTGCACGGCTGACAAGTCGAGTTCAATATGAAGCGAATGCTTAGCTCTACTGTGGGGCTTCTTAGCCGCCTAACTAACAGCAAAAACCACTTTAGTTTTTGGGGGCTAGTTATGCTCAGATCTATGAGGGTAGGAGGGGACACTTTACATCCTACATCTTCAAGAATGTGATAATTAACTTTTTATTGGCATTAATACCGAAAGTACGCTGATTAGATGTCAATCTAACAACAACTGAGTGATTTTTAAAAAAATGTTAAGTTCTTCCAGCTAATGACTTTAAACTGCATTGCATTTCCTCTTCCTCAGTCAAAACTGACCATGATAAAATAGTAAAGGTCAGATGTCCCAAACGGAAGGAAATCAAGCCCCTTGTGGCAGAAATTACTATATGAAGATGTGTAATTAGAGAATAAGAAGATTGTTTTCATCACTGTAGAGAGACATTTTGCTTTTTTCCCCCTAAGAAGGAAAGATATGGAAATGAAACAAGAAGTACTTTATATTCTGTGTCATTATTTGAAAGCCAAAAATAGCAAGAAATGGAAGCTGGAAGTAGTGGCCAAGTTTTAAATAAATATCCTAAACCCAAGTGTTGTAGTTTAACCCCAGCCAGGAACCAAATACCACGCAGCCACTCGCTCACTCCCCCTGCTCCCCAGTGGGGTGGGGAGGAGAATCAGAAAGAAAGGAAAACTCGTGGGTTGAGATAAAGACAGTTCACCAGGTCAGCAAAGAAAAAGATAATAATATATTAATATTATACCATATATTAATAATGATAATAATAAAACCAATAATGATAATAGAATATATAAAGCGAACGATGCACAATCTCTCACCGCCTGATGACCAATACAGCCCATCACGAGCAGCAATCATGGAACAGGAATATTCCCCAACAGCGATCTCGGAACAGCAAGTTCCAGAGAGAGCGAGAGAGAGAACAAACAGCCGAATGTACGAATGAAAGAACGAATGAATGAAAGCATGAACGAACGAAAAAGACCCTGGCCCACCAGCCAACCACCACTTATACTGGGCATGATGTCTATGGTATGGAATACTCTCTTTGGCCAGTTTGGGTCAACTGTACTGGCTATACCGCTCCCAGGTTTTTGCACCTGCACGCTGGCAGAACCTGGGAAGCTGGAAGACGTCCTTGATCTCTTAGCAACAACTAACAAGATCGGTATACTATCAACATTCTTCACATACCAAATCCCATACTAAATCCAAAACACGATAGCTACTGGGGATAAAATTAGCTCCATCCTGGCCAAAACCAGGACACCAAGCATAAGGAAGAACAACAAAACCATTTGTTTCCCCGTTCTTAAAACCCCCCTAAAGTATGCTAGTCAGTAGTTACCATTCATGACACTTTGCAGCTGGCAAAGACAGGCAGTACAGCAGCCTAACGTGGGGAATAACTTATATATGTGAAGAAAAGTCTACAGTTGTTTTTATTTCCCCTATGTGACAATAAGTGATGCAGTTTACAGACATGTTGCATCATTAAGGCCTTACCATGAAGCACAGCCATTAGCATTTTTATCTTGTTTTGAGGGAAGCATCAGTGCGAGTGTTTCCATGGTATAATGGATTTAAGGGTTTGGGGCTTTCGGATTCCAGTTTTATGTGGATTAAACTCTTGGATACCTACTGTTGGGGTTAACGGAGGACGGGAGCTACTTAGTTGGTGCACCCTCTTATCCCTTGCCAGCAGACTGTGCTCTATTGTTGGGGTTCCATACACTTTTAAGAAGAGGTATCCTTGCAGTTCATTAGCCTGATTTAAGGTTTTAAAAAAGGTAAATTTAGAACTGTTTTGGAGGAAGCCATACTCTCTTTTTGTGTTTCTTATTAAACTTGAAAACCAACTGTCCTGTCCTCTTCTCTCCTCACCCAGTCTTCTTTAATCATGATTGAAGTCCAAAACATGAATTAGCATTTGAAATCCAGGTTTTTGCCCTCAAGGATTTAAGTGAGAAATGGAAGAAAAAAAATTACAGACTAGTTAACAGAACAAGAAGATATTTTCCCCTTCAAATGTTGTTTTGTGTTCTCAAGTGACACTTTAGAAAACAGGCATCGGATTCTGTTTCTTCATTTCCCTATATTACACATGCATTTTCACAGCCAGCTTGAAGTAAAAAAATACTTTGTTTCTTTCATTTTGCTGCGAGCATGGATAAAACCGTTCCAAAAAGCAATGTGCCTTCAAACTGGCAGGGAATAAATGGTTGGCAAAGATGTCGAGGGCGATTTCCATGTCAGGGAATTGGCACATCTTTTGGTAAGGCGGTTCTGAATAACGCCATCCACACCCGCTTTCTCTCCGATCGCCGGCTGCAGCCAGCCAAGTTACTTCTATTGCCGTTTAAGGGGTCAGGTGTGAGGTCGTGCGAGTTCTGCATCTGCTAGAAGTTGATATTTGTGGCAGAACAGTGTTTTATTATGTACACAGTTTAATTTTTTCAGTGTTTCTCAATAGTCCGTGCAATTCCAGGGGGAAACCCCATGAAGTCTATTTTCATATTTACATGCTTGTCAATCTATTATTCAAATCTCTTTATGTACTAAGTAGTTTAATCAATTTGCGCTACTGACTGGCTCCTCAAAATTACCCTTCTCCCCAAACTCCGGAGCTTTTCTAGTATGAAAAATATCCCGTGCAATGCTTATAGGAACCGCTGCATCTCTCCTCTCAGCTGTTAGGATTATGCACCTTCCTAGAGCGGCATTTCAGTGTTACTTTGCTGTTACACCAGAGACTGAACTGTGGCTGAAAATCTTAAAATCAGCCCTTCTTACCTTGACTAGACTTCTTTCTGAGATGTATCTTTTAATATTGACAGAAAGCCTATGCACGAAGCCAGACAAAAACTTCACCTTTTCAAGTTTATGGAAGAAAAAGACAAATCAAAGACATCAGAAAACAAGCATATCAATACCCAGTTCAGATTAGCAAAGCGTTCATAGGTTCCTTTCGTTGTCCCACCTTCTACTGCTGCTGAAAGCAGAAATGAGAGATGTCTTCCAACCTGCTGGTATGCAGGTGGCTTCAATTTCTGCAGTTATCATCACGCTCCAAATAGTAGACACCTTATTTTCTATGAGTTACTTAAGAAATCCAAATCTCCTGCCAAAAATCAGGTCCTTCCATTGAAAACAGTATTAAAAGACTCTGGTTCCACGCTCAAAAGCACCCTTGGAAATTTTGTCTCCCCAAATACTGGAGCTACTGGCTTTATCTGGAAGCCTGATGATTAAGAGCCATGAGAAGGTAGCACTGAATCAGTCCATCCCCACAACCAGACAAGTCAAAGTATATCACATCTCTAGTTTTATGGCATTCTCTTCAATTTCCAGAATTGCCCTTTTTTGGCAGAAGGTTAGTTACATATCCTCTCTAAGATTCCTCCCCCCCACCCCGATATGTGTCAAAAGCATCACAGGATGTTCACGTGCCCCTTTGAAAGCTGAGATACAGCTTGTGATTTCTTGGTGCTGAAACATATTTGAAACTTGGCTCAAAAATAGGCAATTTGTGCAAGGAAGTAGGAAAAGTAGCATTTAGCTTTATTCCTCTGCAAAATACCAGTAGCTCTCCATTTCAGTGAAAGCAATATGGAGGACCTTTTGGTTTTAATGCAGTTATTTCGTCCTTACTGCTGGAGACTTTGTAAGCCTGCATTTTAATAGTATCTGCAAAAAAAACTTGAAAGATAAAAGACTAGATGAGAGTTATTTTGCTTACAATAACTAAAAGAAAAACTCAAAAATATCCCCCATAGCCTGCCCTGGAGGGAAGAGAACCACTTTTTTTTCCCCTTTTACGTTTAATAAATTACCAGCATAATGTTATTTCACATCGTGTAACACTGAAGCGTCCCCTCAGGACTACGTTTAATACAATTTTTTTCACGAAACAATTTATTTTTCATCAAGCAGGAAGTCATTTCCTTCTGTTTGCCGGACACCTTTGGGAGATGGCGGAATTCAGATCAGAAAGGGTTTTGATGGAAAGGGGCAAAGTTGAAAGCCAAGCCAGAGAACAATGTCACGAGGATGGGTTTAGAAGGGAGAAACAACACAGCACTATCCCATTTTCCCTCCAGGTGTGTTTTCATGAGATTAAGGGAGTGTAAGTATCTCAAAATTCTGTCTCATTAAACCTTAGGTCTTGCTGAAACTTGGTATGCGTCCTGCAAGCACTCAAAAATACAAGTCCTGAGCACTCGGATAAGGAACATCCCGATCAGCTAAAAACAAGAAACCCATACCAATCCCCTAGTCTTCAGCAAATTTGGGGGTTCCTGTGCTCTTTTTTTCTTTTACAAAGGCATCCCCCCACCCCTCAGTGCTCCTCCTCCAAATACGAACGGCATTGATAAGACACTGATGCAAATGTGATTCTCAGCAGTTCTCATTGGATACAGTAAGGTGGTTATTGAAGCGAAGACAACACAATACTGTTGAAATAATGATGTCCTGTAAATTAACAACACTGAGCTACATAACAAAGTACTCGCTGCAACACAGGCATCTGTGTTGCAGAAAGCAAAGTGAGATCATTAAACACCTGTGACACTTGGTTCATCAATCCAGAATTAGAAGAGGCTTGAGAATTTGTTACCTGAAATGATCTTGCACTTGACTCAATACGCCAGTTTGGGACATATTTTGATCAACATTCAGCTGGTCAGATCTTCAGATTAATACTGCAGGTAACCGAGTCTAAATTAAGAAGGAGAAGTTTGCATAGTCAGAATGAAGGAAAAGTTCAATTCAATTAGAGCCCTCAGATAACACAGTGCTTAGACCTAGCTGGGAAAAGTACCAAAGGACATCTTCAGACATCACCTCCTGGTTTCTTTCTTAGCATCTTACTAAAAGAAATAATTTCCAGTAGATAGATTTTCTTAAAAACCAGGAATACTTCCATTTCTTTAATTTTACTTGCTTACTTAACTGTTACAGCTATAGCACATTTGCTCCCACACCCCATTTACAGATTGCACAGACTTAAACAGAGATGTGTATTTCTTGCTGTAGTCTGTTTTCCAAGGGAAAAATCTGTTGTTGCTGCTGCTTTTTTTTATTTGTAACGCCTTAATTTCTCCATGATATTTAATAACTAGATTTACCATCATCACCTTTGCCACTTCTGTCAGACAACATGTTTTGCTGGCAAATAATTATTATGTGTCTGCAAGTTAGTTTTTCTTCCCTTATTTCTTTTTTTTTTTTTCCCTGAGGGTAGAAGCTTCCCATTTTATCTGCCGTTAAGGATATCTGTAGTGATGCTTAAATCAGCTGCAGGTGCCATCAATGCTACTTCTAACTTGTCCTGTAAAACAAATGTATTTATTACATTTACTTGTAAGAAATTGTCGTCTCTTCAAATAACTGTTCCCAACAACACACATTTAATGCAAAGAGGAAGGAGAAGCATCACTTCTTATGAAACAGTAGTAAAACTTAAGAGACTTGGAGCATCTGCTTCACTGGTTGGAAACTCGAGCTCATGAGGATATTAATTTTCTGGAAAGAGGCACTTGATCAGTGCCTGTGATGTATATCAGGTCTCAGACAGGTCAAGCTGACCTTGCCAGCAACTCTGTTTTCCTCTTGTCAACTATCTGTTCACTACAGGGCAGCGCTGAACCTCATCGATACTTAACGGTCAAGGGAAACAATATTTTTCCACATGATCTCTATCTTTCCAATGGCTGTTTGCTCTGAGAATCAATTAATAATTAAATCAGTCCAGACCGGTGTGACAGTCACAGCGGTGCAGCGTTCTCATGTAGATGTAATGTCACATGGAAATTCCCAACTTCGATGACACTTGATTTTACGGGTCAGCATAGGCTGATCCTATCAGATGATCTCCCCGAATGATGAAGCAAGCTGTGTGAAAAGCCTCTACCGAGAAAGCTGATCTTCTAATACTGGACATAATCAAGAAAATACAAAACGTATTGCAAGACCAGCATACCTACTGAAGCCCTGAACGTCTCCTAGGTGTGCTTTCTTTCCATAATACCAGATATTGTGACATGCTTATCCTTTAGAATTCTTCTGGTTTTACTTTTCTTCTTTAAATCAGCAGTTACTTGTAAGAGAAATCTAGCATCAAACCAATAAATTACCTGATAAATGTTTATTAAAACTCGTAAGCTTGAAACCTGTTTGATTTTAAGTTTAACGTACAGATTTTAGATTCTATAAGCAGATGTTTTGACCTAAATCCTCAGGTTTCTTTCCCAGAGTGAATGATACTCATAACTCATTGAAAAGCTTCCCGTACTGAGTTTTGTACCTGCATTCCTCAGGCAGCAGTTTTAGGCTGGTTTGTATGCGGGTAATGACCTCAAAGTGAAATTGAAAGGCTTTGCATGTGTTGGAAGATTAAGGCTGAAACCTTGGAGGCTTGGATCGGGACTCGCTAATCCACAGCAGCATGCTACAAACACCTCCTCCTCTTCCGTTCTTTTCCTGCCCCTTTTTCCAATTCCATCCTATAAATAGTTCACGAAAGGGTCCATGAGTTTGGGCAGCAACTAGGCAAGAAATGGTGTAGCAAATGACTGCTAAACAAGAACAACCCCTTTGTCTAACGGGCAAATAAACAACCAGATTTCCTTCATCTAGACTGTAAGAACAAGAACGAATCTGTAAATTGAGTGTTGTTACTCTTAAGGCTGCGGCTAAAGCAGGCTACAACGTGACCCATCTTACCAGTCTCTGAATGGGGAGCAGCGGAAAGTACACACGCATGCACGTTAACCTGCAGCACCGAGCTGCTTTGCCAGATTCCTTCCTTCCAAGCTTGGAAGAGAAATTAAAATACAAGGCATCCACTCCTGGCAGTGGGCTCAGAGAGTCTGGCCAAGTGGACCGTGGCGCCCGCGTGGAGCTCTGCTGCTCTCCTCAGCAGCCAGCACGGCGTTTACCTACAGATAACGGGTTAGAATTATGCAACGAACACACCCGCTTGTAAATCTCCTGCTTCTTCCAGGTCCATTCCCACGTGGTGAGGGAAGGGGGATATGTCCTGTTCTATACCTCCTAGAATTCAGTAACACGAGCAGGTTACACAGGGTATATATCAGGGGAGATTGTGACGCATTGTGTCTTTGGGAAAGTAGTCAGCCCAGTTTGACTAAATGTTTACAGGTACCATTTTTCACAACGGAAATACAGCCAGGCGGAATTCATCCCAGTAGCTTTACATGAAGATTAAATAAGACATTCAGTAGAGGGTTTGGGAAACAAACCAAACACACAGGCATTATTATAGATATGTTTTTGTGGTTTTTAATCTCGCTTTGTTCCTTTCTGGGTTTTCTGACTTTACAGAGGTCAGTAATCATCTTAAATTACAGGTATACTTTTTAAGTATAATTTAGTTTTACCTGTGGCAGTGAAGTATGACTCTAACCTCTAAAGCATGTAAACTTATGAACCTCTAAAGCACGTAAATTTATGAAAACAAGAACTTACTGGTTTAGCTCAGTAAAACTGCAGGACGGAAGGAGTTTGTTTTGGGGGATCTATACTAAAGAAGTTACTCCAAAAGCCAGCCAAGGATGCGAACATCTGTCTGCTCCTGTTCCAGCTGTGCCCGTAGATGAGATTACTGCTCCCTGTCACACAGCACCATCCCTTTGCTGCAGGTCACTCTCCTGCACGGCTCCTCACGTGAGCTTTGCAGAACTTATTTTAAGAGCTCCTATTTGGATAGTTTCAATCAACCGGAGTCGCTTTAACAGAAATACGTAGCAGTCGTACAACCAGCCCTGCCAAGAGGCCGGCGATGGTGTTCCCAGCCCAAAGGAAGCACAGCTGAGAGGCCGGTGCACGGGAACCCAGCTCTCCAGCCAGCACAGGAGCTCTCGTGGTGCCTAAAAGCAACCACTCTCTAGCTCTGATTTGGGTTTTATTTATGTTTAATAAGGTGTTCAGTGCAGTTTAATAACTGCATCAAGTGGAGATGGTTTTGCTCGTGAGGGTGAAAGTATTTTCAGGACCATAATTTTTTTTTTCTGAAAAACTAAGGTATCCTATGCTATAATTGTCTATTTGCTCCTGGAAGTTTTTATACTTAAAACATTCTTCTGTACACATTCAGTAGCTATGGCAATTTTTAAAATACTTCAGGAGCATGAAATTAATAGTGGCGAACTTCAGAAATTCATAATACATTGACCACAAATACAGTACACAGTTAAGTGATGCGAACAAAATGTGCTGCATTTCATTAATTTTCTTATGTACAGTACCTTTAACATGATATATATTAGAAGCCAGTTTTACCTCATACGTGCTGACTAGGTGAATTTGTCTTTGGTTTGAAACAGGTATTAATTACGTATGTGTACATAGCCATCAGTTGTTTCAACAGCTCTCAGAGTCTGTCTTTTTTGTTACGTGCTTCACAGGCTGTATTCAATCTTCTGCCACTGCTGTCCGTAGCAAAAGTGTGTCTATAAAGGGAATTAGCATTGCAGGAAAAAGTCTTAATTAAGCAAATAATTAATTTTTTACAAGTTTCTGACTTGCAGTTTTCTGAATGGCTGCTGACAATTGTCTGTCAAAGAGTATAAGATATAAAGAAAGAACCCTAAGACTTTATTTTCTTGCTTATATGTTTATTTTTATGTTTTATTTTAATTCAATTTATTGTATTTTAAAGAGAAAACCCCACAGCCCTACTTTTATGTCTGCCCAGAGGAACTAGAAATGCTACCCACGCGGATTTTCAAATACTCTGCCTTGCTCCCCCACCCCGCAGCAGGCGAGAGCCCCGCGGCACCAGTACGAGCCGTTTAAGAAAGTCTGGCAAAGCCGTTCAGTCGGGGAGAGCCCCCAGTCAGGGAACAACACATTTTAGAAAATCCTTTGTGATCCTCCCTGCCCGTAACAGGAGGGGCAGGCAGCCCCTTGCACATTAATCCCCGCCGTGGGGACACAGTGTTACGTTGCAGACATCTGGGACGGCAACCAAGAAACCTACTTCTTCGGCATAGAGTGCCCTTTGTCTCACTGCGCTGCCGGGATTGTGGGAAAACCAGAGCTCTCGCTTTTGGGGTTGGTTTTGGTTTTTTTAAGGCTCATTGTCCAACAAGCCGTAAGGTCCTGTGCAGAGACTTAGGATCTTCTATTCATCTTAGATCTTGAGGTTTGTTACAGCAGAGAATTAGGAAAAGATATTCACAGTACTAGAAAGGGTATGTTGTCTGTTTGTCTCTATTGCTTTCTCCAGAAAAATGGCTAAACGTGTACGCCAAGTACAAAATAAAGCTTTGCACGCATTATACTAACTCTCAAAATCAGCTTCTCGGCAGCAACAAAATCTGTCTGCAAACAGCGAGGAAAAAAGCTAACATGATAAGGCATACTCAGAAAACTGAGCTGCCTTGTAAACTTGTTGCTGTCGTTCTCCCCTACTATTTCATTTGCTCCCTGTCCCCATCTTGTTTATTCATTGTATGGGCCTAAATTTAGGCTGCAAGCTTTGTGCTGCAAAAACCGTGTAGCTGCACACATGGCACACGTTGGGCAGGCGCTGTATACCCAGGCAGATCTTTGGGGAATATTCTGTTGCAAAACCAAATCATCTGGTGAATCCAAAGCCTTAAAAGGGTAATTATCCTCCCTTGCTCTGGTAGAATTATTTCCCCATGCTTCTCAAAGTGCAGCTGGCTGTCTTGCTCTTATATAACGAGAAGTGATACGCTGCTGCTTCTTCGTTACGTAGTTTGGTTAGGCATCCTTTACCGAGTCTAGATGTTTGGAAGCAGGTATGTTAGCTGTGCAGGCTTTCGTATTGCTGATGTAAAATTAATTCTGACACTGATCTGTCTTCCCAACGCCTTGTAAAGTCAACAAGAGCTGAACAGCCCCTTAAGGAAACAACCGTAACAGAATTAACCTCTCTCTAAAAAAACTCATTGGGGTTCTTTGCTTGTAACTTAAGGACCTTCCTGCTCCAAAGGAAGGTTTCTCTTATTCAAGCCAGGACTGGTTCTCAAGGATTATTGCTTTGCCTGAGAAAGTGATTTATTCACTTAGGCTATTAGAAGGAGGCAGAATTTTTATCTACCCTTTCATTTTTGACTAATTTCCTTTTTGTTTATTCCCTCGCAGTGATACAGTCTCGTCACATCGTCACTGATGGGAATTATGCTCAGTCATTTTAAATCTGATTGTTAGAGCAAAGGAAAAACGAGGTCAATAATTGCTGCCATTTTCTTGGGAACTGATAGGCCACATCTAAGGTCTCCCTAGAGAAATCTTCTTTAATTACAAGT
Organism: Phoenicopterus ruber ruber; assembly: GCA_009819775.1. Classification (NCBI taxonomy): domain Eukaryota; kingdom Metazoa; phylum Chordata; class Aves; order Phoenicopteriformes; family Phoenicopteridae; genus Phoenicopterus; species Phoenicopterus ruber. The sequence goes on from CM020216.1 coordinate 73,519,545, forward strand.
TAAGCTGATGTTCCCCTGTGTAGCAGGTAGAATTGAGCAGGATTACTTTTAAAAGGATTGCACTGATCCGCTTTGGTGACAGTTTCATTTTGAAATTCTGATAACAAGCAAGAGGATGGATTATAAAGATACGGTTCTTGGGAGTGTACACGACTGGCCATACCGCAAATTGGGCCACAGCAGCCACCCTTCATTTCTGCTCTTCTTTTTAAGGCCAGATGAGCACTGCCATTGCCATATTTTATTTTAGTGATGACTTAATATGGTTATAAAGAACAGAGCAAAAAAAGTTTGGAAATTGTAGAAGGAAAATCCTACAAGTAGTGATTCCAGAAAGGCAATTTTTCATCCTAGAGACAATGCAACCACTCAGCCTTTTACAAGATAAAACAATGAAAAAAGTGTAATAGGCTGACTGCTTTCAAGTACTTAAATTATAAATGGATTTTTGGAAGCCAAGTAAATATTAATTGGTTCTTAAATCACCAGCAGTAATCCCATGACATTTTAGTGTAAAAAACCTTCCAAATTCCTTTTCCTCATACTTAAAAAAAAATAAACAGCTGATTAATTTCATGAGAACAATTTATCTCACAATGATATATGATCTGACAGTACCATGGCTGGTGAAATAAGGCTTACCTTATTTTATGTGAGAAATTAATATTTTCTATGACTCCTAGCAGGTTGAATAGTCCAGAAAAAAGGGCTGATGTCTGAAATTGCTCAATTATTTACAATGTTTTTGTGAAAAATTGTTCTGCCTCTTAGGGCTTACTCACCTTTGAAGTTTATGGTGATTCAGCCTGATTTAAGTCCTTACAGAAGCCATAAAGCAGATATTTCTCCACCTAGGTCCTTATTCCCATGTGTGGAATGAGTGTGCGTAGCACTGAGCAGGACTACAAAGCCAAGTGAAGAGAGACCTCTTTTTAAACAAAACTAAAAATCCCGAAGCAGAAGGAGCCTAAATGTTAGTGCCATTTCTCCAGAAGCGCAAAGCCTGGAATATGTTGTCTCCTTACTGGAAAACAGCTCAAACTCCCATTTCCTACAGGAGCACAGCAACCACCAACCATCAACTAGTAAAGCGTGAGAGAAGAGTGTTTCTCCGGAGCCTCCTGGCTGTGAAGGCCTGTCACGCGGGACTGAGGTGCTCACAAAGCGCCCGCTTCTGATGGCAGCCCTCAAAGCCAGGGAACCTGGTTTCAGGAGTTTTACACCAAGCAAAATGCTGCACAAGTCAGTCTGCAAGTATAACTGCACTAAAGCAATACAGGCCGAGTTTTGGGTTTTCTTCATGTGTTATTATAAATTTAGCAGTACAAGGCTGAGCTTGCTATTCTGCTTCACTGCAGCTAGAACCTAGCGTCTTCAGAGAGACATAAGACCTATCATAGTTTGTGAAGCCTTACAGTATCAAGAGTTAAAACCCAGTCTTTTGGAGGGAGAAGAAAAAAAAAAAGCAGGGTATTTTTTGTTAGTTAGGAAGAGAGAATGAAAACACACACACAAAGCTTTTACAGTTTGATCTTCATGTTATATGACAATTTTTAGGAAGGTGAATGTTGGGAAAGCCTGAAAGTAAATTTAATTTTTTTTCCTTTCATTGCATTGGGTTACCATCTATTGCATTTCCCAAAACCACCTAACGAACAAGAAAATTTTGTCATTCCATAAGCTTTTGTTTTAGAGAAGCATTGCAGCAGCAGGAAGTGTTGCCTATAGATTCACTCCTGTAAAAACCAAGAAAAGCAATCATCAGCACTGAGGGTGGATATTTTAGCTGTGGGTAAGGATGAGATTGATCACAGCTGACATGGCGTATGCATCTGCACTGTAGTTACGACCGCGAGCAGGATGGAGTGCATGCATGTTGAGTGAAAGACCAAGCATAGCTGGTCTCCTCGGGTCGGTCTCCCAGCCTGAGGTGACCGGCTGAAGCCTTGCCTGGAGCACAGAAGCCTCCTGAAGCAGATACGTGCCCTGTTCTGCTCCAGGACCAACCGCTGCGGGCAGGGAATCCAAGTCCAAGAGGTGTTTTCCTTCCAGCTCCATCAGGAGTGAATCCCAGAAAGGGCAGGTTCACCAGTAACCATCAGTAACAAGACGTCTCTGTTGCACAGAAATCAAAGGTGTTGAATCTCCGAGAGAAACATGAGCTCGACTTGGTTTTGGTATGTCCTGCTAGCTTTCTCTTAGCATTCAGCACGTTAACATGGAGCCTGTGGTTGTTGCTGTATTTCAAACTCCCCCACTGGAGGGAACGCCGTAGCTGCACAGCTCTGCGTGTGTATTTTTCCACTATGACTGACTTAAATGTTGCTGGAAACTGGGATGAGATGCAGAAGGGAGATGGGGAAACATGCTGCTTCTCCCATCACTAAGCCCTCTTCTGCTCCTGGCACCCCCATCCGCTCCTGCCAGGTGGTGCCATTTGTATCAAACTCAGTGATGAAGGTGCGTCGCTTCCAACAGACAATTGCGTCAGGCACCCGTTTCAGTCCGCATGAAGAAAGGGAGCCCCTTGCACAGTGCACACTCTTTTGGGGGTGCAATAAGCAAGCTCACCAAAGGGCTCTGCTTCCTCAGCATGAGGGGGTACGAGTGCCACCTGGGCAGCACAGCAAAGGCTCTGCCTTTAGTAGGCCACCGTTTCTCTTAATGCTCTCTGTGAATAATACCCTGAGAGCCATAAGATGCCTAAGCAGGGGGTTGTTAAGAGAGCTGTGTCCTCCGACTCTTATGTAGGCCACCCAAACTCACAGTCCATGGAGGAGGACGTGGAAGTTTCTCAGCCTTCAAGCCACAAATTCACCTCCTTCCCTTTCACCAGAAGAAAAGCACTTTTATTTAAAATACTGAAGATAACACAGGAACAGATACCAAAGGATGGGGTTGGTTTTCTACTACTACCTGCTTTAGCAGAAATGGGAATTAACTCCAGGCTGGTCTGCGGTAAGTCCCTTCTGGCCTTACTCTTGTCTGTGGAAACCTCTAGATCTGCCCATGGAAGCTGTTGGTTTGAGACTCTCTACGGTTTCTCCACCCTGGGTAATGAGGAGTGATGTCTTCTGGGTCTACAGTTCCTGTTCCTTTAATATTCTAGTCTGGTTTGCAGGGAAAGACACCCACAAAAAGTACCATCAGCACAAATGAAACTGCATAAAGGTGGCATTATTCACCAGAGATACGTGGAGACCACAGGGGAATGTTGGCACATTAGCCAAAAGACCAGTTTCTAACTCCCCAAAGAACAGAGGGGTATTATCAAGAGGAAAGATTTCTACTGAGCTGTTGCAATCAACTCTGGCAGGCAGAAACTATTTTAATATTTAGTATGAGCTTGGGATTATGTGAAATAATGAAGAAAACTGATACAGAAGAAAAGTCACTCTGAAATGCTATTCCTGAACATTCAGGGAGCAGCTGGTGGGACAAAATAATTGTAGATCCTCACCCTTCCTTACAACAGAGCATGTTGAAGACCTCCTCCCTGCCCATACTCCAAGGAAAAAGTAGAAGATTTCAAGATTGCTTCAGTGTATAGTGGCCACACCTCTAAACCTTCAGGGCCCAAAGAAAATCTTTCCCCTCAGAGGGATGTGCAGGTACCTTCCAAAGACCTCAGCATACTGGGACTCACAGACAAGCTATGGGAGGCAGCACATAGGACTCCACTCTCCTTGCTATCAGGCAGCATAAGGATAAGAAGAGATCGGATCACAAATTGCCTTTCCCTATAAAATTAGCCTGAGAATCAGTAGGCTACATGGTGTCACTGAAGGCACTATGCAGTGTGTGTCTGGAAACCAGCAATTACACCACCACCACCCCCCCCCAAAAAAAAAAAAATGTGTGGGAGAAAAGAAGGTGTAGGAGGGGTTCCCTGTACAGCAGATCCCTAACGTCAGTCCTCGCAGTCTGCTGCAGAGCAGGGGCATGCTGAGGATGCCATTTTACAGTACAGGATGACATACTATTGTCCTTATTTTCAAACACTGACAGACAAACGCTGCAGTCCTCCATCCAGACTGGAGCGAGGAATATTTTTTCTGAATCTTCTTCATGGGTTTCACAGAGAGATTCCCATTCATTTTAAGATTTTGCTACAAGCCCAGGCCTAATGAAGACAGCTTGCAGTAAGGGTAATTAATGAACAAAATACTAACCAGTTTGGTTTCTTCTTATTTTATTATTTTTTAAATGAGATGGAAGCAGCAGTTTGAGTGATGCTTTTGTTTCTAGAGGTAAAGCAGAATAGCTTTGAAAATAAAAATACAGCAAATAGCTAACATTAAGTTGAAGCAAACCAAGAAGGAAAAAAAAACCCCAAAACACAAAACAAGCTAGCATTTATGCTTTGAAGTGCCATTTTTCTGGATTCTTTTTCAAAACTGCAGTTTCAGTCTGACACATCTCAGCACCATGACACTAGATTTTTGCTTGGTTGAAGCACATATGCTAGGAAACTCCAGAGCCCTACAAAAATGCCAGCAAAGCAGGGGTGGGTGTGAAGGAAGAACTAGATGCTGCCCCAGGCTGTTTGTTGTCTTTATTCCTTCAATCATTGAACTGCTTTTTCAGGGTACCTATGCCCAAAATTTAGAACCCAGCTGCCACATGATGTTGGAAGCTCCTAAGTTCTCTAGACATTCCCGTTTCCAGTAGTAACAGCACCTGTATTTCTGGATAGAACTATACTGGTCTGAGCACCTACACCCTGGGAGCATTCTTGAGCCATGCCTTCCTTGCCCTCCCTCCCCTGTGGGACATGGTCTTCTAAGCCTGGGTTTCAGATTGCCACATACAGACCAAAACTAGGTACTTGTGATGCTGCCAAACCCACTACCTTACCGTTCCTGTTAGTTCCATCCGTACAGCCCTCACCTGTTGTATTGGAGACCAAGCTTCAAACTGCTGTTCTACTCAGCTTGGACTTGTATCACACATCTCTATGACTTCCCTAACCACTTGGGCTGGCATGTCCCCCTAGATCTCTAAGCATAGTCAGCCATCACTAGCATCAAAGAGAGGGGAAAGATCAGAACTGAAGTCATTTACCTCAAGTTCTGGATTCTAGTCCCCACTCAGACACATACTGAAGCATTTCTTAGGGTGACGAGAGCTGCAGTAGAAGAAATGAAGAAAAATAAATTCCAGATGAAGAAAAAAATAAAGTAACTGCTAGTCTAGGGCTCAGGGCAGATGGGAAGATCCTGGCAGACAGAGAACACAAGCTGAAAGCCCACTGACAGGTTAGACAGAGAGCAGGTGCAAACACCTGTACCACAGGAGCACCTGGCACACTGGCTACTGCTTGTACAGGGCCACCACTTTCTTATCTTGGCTGTGTTTGCAAGGGGAAAAACTGCCCCTGTGTAGGTACCCAGCTGTAAGTCGCACACAGGGGGAGGCAGCCAGCTGCTTAGGTACCACCCTCCCGAAAGGGAGCTCCTGTACCCCCTCCAAGCCCATCAGTCTGCACAGCACAGGGATCCTGGTACCCAGGTCTTGTGCCTTGCGTGGGGAGCTTGGACATCTCACTTGGGACCGTGGAGCTCATCAGGACACCTCAGCATCACGCAACACAACGCTACCCCCCAGACCCCTTTGAAGATTTAACTCATCCTTGCAAGATATGTTTGAGTAGAGAGAAGGCAGAACTAAAAATCAAGACGAAATTGAAGAAATTCAGTTTGCCTGTGTAAGCAGCATCTTTCAGCATGCTCCTGGTAAGTTAGGCAAGTCAAATGTTCTGCTTCAGGCTTGGTGCAGACATCGCTGGCATTACTAAGCCACATGGTGAATTTCTCTGAATAGCAATAAGAGAACCTTTAGACACAAGTGCCCTCACTTCAAAATTATAAGAGCATAGGACAGAGGCAAAACTATATATTTCAGGGGGAAAAAAAAAATCTTCTCTATTTTTCAAAGTCAAGCCACCTAGACAGCCCAAATGCAGTAACGGCTGAAGATAAAACCTCTGGCTACATTTAGCTGTGTCTTTCCATGCTTACCAAACTTCACATTCTTCCATTCATTTTTCACATCAGAAATTGCTAGCTGGTCTTCTTCTTAAGGAAGCCACTGAAAACATAGCATTTTCTTGCAGGTAGTGTAACCTGAGCAGCTACCGAGGCAAAAATCTGTGAGCCTCCCTTTCCTTTCCAACCACCTTCCCCTTATATTTTCACCCTCAGTAACACCATCATCAACTCAGCTTTCCCTGCAGTGACTAAATCAGCACAGGAGAAGATGTTCAGCTCTTTTGGCTGTAATCACTGTTCAAACAGCTGCTCTCAATCCCCTCTAGACAAAAACCAGCCTATTTGGTGAATCAGCTCCCCAACCGACCTAGTCTGTCAGATAACAAGCAGGCCTGCAAGCTACCAGCCTCGCATAAGATGCCAGCCTGCGGTCAGTAATTTCCAAATACATGCAAAAATAACCCTCAGCTGCAAACATATTGCCGTTTTTGTCACAAAAAGTGCTGAATTTGGTAATATCAACTGGAAAATGTCCAGACATTTGCACCTATGCATGCAAGCTTTAGCAGTGGAATGGAGCGTATGTTGAATAGTATGAGAAAATAATAGGACTAAAATATAATCTGGTTGAAAAATATTGAAATTCAAATAAGTTGTTTTCAAACAAAACATGGCTCTTACTGGAATCTTTTAGAAATACTATATATTTCTCAAATACAAGCAGTGTTATTCTTTGTTACCTTCAAAGCTGCTCTTGAAGTCTTTTAAATAGTTTACTGACCACAATAACAACATCTTTCTTTCCTGGAGTGCTTACAGTTTATTGTGAAAGCCTTTAGAAGAAAGGAAATAGGAAGAGAAAAGAAATATATAAAGACCATTCATTTTTTATTTTCTGTGCTAAAGCTGGAACAGCCTTCTTTTGTTTTTTCTCCACCATACCGTATTTTTCAGAGAGTTTTGCATTAAATTGAAATGTATTACACAACTTGCATTTCCAAAACAAGGATACAGATCTCTCTTTTCTTGGAACTCTGAAAGAATAACTATATCTTTAGATGGAGTCATCAGTAGTTCTTTTTATTAGCTATTCTTCGTTATTTTCCGCAAAGTAGGAGCATTCCCAAACATTGTTCACATATTATATGGGCACTTCACTGGACCCAGGCCACTAGCAGAACTTCCCTTGCTGCAGTACTGCTTAGCTTCGGTCACTTCTGTCACACCAAATTACGAGCCTTCGTAGGACAGATCCAGTTAGAAAATTCTGCCAGCTTCGCAATGCAGCTTGTTGGGAAGGAATCAGGCAGTGAGATTGCTACACTAGCAAAAATATCCCGCCTGGATGCATCTTGCACTGGCAAAAGAGCCCTTTAGCCAGCCTGGTTTCCCACAGTCAGGGGCTGTGCTTCTACGAGGAGCTCTGGCAATATGGTTCAACATGGGCAAGTGCAGGGTCCTGCACCTGGGGAGGAACAACCCCATGCACTGGTACAGGTTGGGGGTTGACCTCCTGGAAAGTAGCTCTGAGGAGAGGGACCTGGGAGTCCTGGTAGACAACAAATTCGCCATGAGCCAGCAATGTGCCCTTGTGGCCAGGAAGGCCAATGGCATCCTGGGGTGCATGAAGAAGAGTGTGGCCAGCAGGGCAAAGGAGGTTCTCCTCCCCCTCTACTCTGCCCTAGTGAGACCCCATCTGGAGTACTGCGTCCAGTTCTGGGCTCCCCAGTTCAAGAAAGACGAGGAACTACTGGAGAGAGCCCAGCGGAGGGCTACAGAGATGGTTACGGGACTGGAGCATCTCTCCTCTGGGGAAAGGCTGAGGGAGCTGGGGCTGTTCAGCCTGAGGAAGAGAAGACTGAGAGGGGACCTCATCAACGCTTGTGAATATCTCAAGGGCAGGTGACAAGAGGATGGGGCCAGACTCTTTCAGTGGTGCCCAGCGACAGGACAAGGGGCAACGGGCACAAACTGGAACATAGGAAGTTCTGCCTGAACATGAGGAAAAACTTCTTCCCTGTGAGGGTGACAGAGCCCTGGCACAGGCTGCCCAGGGAGGGTGTGGAGTCTCCTTCTCTGGAGATATTCAGAACGTGCCTGGACGCAGCCCTGTGCAGCCTGTTCTGGGTGACCCTGCTCTGGCAGGGGGGTTGGACTAGATGATCTCCAGAGGTCCCTTCCAGCCCCTGCCGTTCTGTGATTCTGTAATATAGCTGTGCTGATTAAGGCTTTGTAATGCAGCTAGCCCCTAATCTTGGTCAGCCATCAGAGTTGAAAGAATGTCCCAGAACATGGGCTGCAGAAATTACCATGTCAAACAAGGAGTCCAGTTTCTGTCTCTTGAAATTATTAATCTGAAATGCTAAAAGAGACTATCTAAGATAATGTCCCTTCTAGCTATTTTTTTCCTTCCCTCCCTCCCTGCGCATCCATGGGACGTAGTGGCAGTCTCATCTCCCGGCTAGTTGTCTCTTTCTCTCATGAGCTCACTCCAGCTTGTTCCTACTCTCAGTGAGATTATCTAGCAGTGAGTTCCATATATTAATTACCAATTACATAAAGCAACGGTTTATTATCAACTTCTGGATGTCCTGTCTCCCAATTTCCTTGAATATCCCCCTTGTTGTAGTGACACAAATACATAGCAGCCTCTGGCTCACCTTTCTGCCTTCAGTTTCATCTTTCTCTGCTGTTTGTGTATAGTAATCCCTAAAGAAGTGCTTTCCTTAGGGTTTATTATGCACATTTCCCCTACAGATATAACACACAAATAATAGAAGATAAAGATGACAAAAACCTGAAAGGTGGTCTAAAACAATGTGTTGATGAAAAGTTGTCCCCCGTTGTAGATCTTTGTTCCAGACCAAATTTAAGTGCTCTGAGCAATAAAAAATTAATTTTATGAGCAGTTACGCCACAGTCCTGAGATTTAACTTTGACTTCCCTTTGCTTCATTTCATTCCCTGTTTCAGCTATTCTGGAGCCAACACTACAGTTTTCCAATGCTTCTTTAATATTTGTATATTCAAATATGTGCAGGCATCTAAAATTAGTTTCTTTAAACATGCTGATAAATTCAGATTAATTCCAGTACTGCTTAGTCACTGACTATTTATGGAGCAGAAATCTTAAGGGAATTAAGGAAAAGTTGCCATCTAAATAATAAAAATCGCCATACAGTTAATATATGTATTTTCTATCATGGTTGTTTCGAATCACAGAATCACAGACGGCAGGGGTTGGAAGGGACCTCTGGAGATCATCTAGTCCAACCCCCCTGCCAGAGCAGGGTCACCCAGAACAGGCTGCACAGGGCTGCGTCCAGGTGGGGTTTGAATATCTCCAGAGAAGGAGACTCCACACCCTCCCTGGGCAGCCCGTGCCAGGGCTCTGCCACCCTCACAGTAAAGAATTTTTTCCTCATATTTAGACAGAACTTCCCGTGTTCCAGTTTGTGCCCATTGCCCCTTGTCCTGTCGCTGGGCACCACTGAAAAGAGTCTGGCCCCATCCTCTTGACACCCACCCTTGAGATATTGATAAGCGTTGATGAGGTCCCCTCTCAGTCTTCTCTTCCTCAGGCTGAACAGCCCCAGCTCCCTCAGCCTTTCCCCACAGGAGAGATGCTCCAGTCCCTTAATCGTCTTTGTGGCCCTCCGCTGGGCTCTCTCCAGTAGTTCCTCGTCCCTCCTGAATTGGGGAGCCCAGAACTGGACACAGTGTGTGTACATATATATATAGAGAGAGAGAGAGATAAAAATACAAATATATATATATAAATATCACATTTACTTCCAGGAGCTTTATTGGAGAGCAGAGGCCGGCACCTATGTCTATTTTTTGTTTAAAGCCTGAAATGAGATCCCTCTGTATAGAGAGTATTATAATTCCTGTATGGCTGTATAAGAACAAGCAACAAATTGTCTTGGATTTTTGAGATACTGAATGACAGTTGAGGCTTTTGCATGAAAAAAACCCCACTAATACAAAAGCTTTTCAGATAGCATAAGTAAGATTGCACGCAGTTTACTTATCTGTAGGAAGTTTATTTCAGGAAGCCGATTACAATCCACTTAATCAAACAAAAAGCCTCACAAACATATCTCAGCGTGTATGTGTATATTTAATAATTGCCTTCTATTTGTCTTTTAATCACAGTTAGTGTCTGTAACAGCACTTTATGCACATGAAGAACATTTTGAATACGAGTTCCTCAGCTCAAAAAAGCCTGGTATCACTGTCTCTGAATTTCAAGGAGCTTTTAATTTTAGAATACCTATCCTTAGACTAACAAGGGTTATGGAGACCCCATGCCTGTGGGCAAATTCTCCTTCTGAAGGGTTTGTGACTGAAGCCACTGGGACCTAGGACTTTCGGTGGGCTCCCTAGCCCGCTGGTGGTCATTCCTCGTCCCAAAAGATCAAACAAGTTACTTGGGCTATAAACTCCTTGTTTCTGGACTGTGCTATTAATTTACTGAAGTAGTAGTTGGGGGATCGTTGAAGATAGATTGTCACTGGGAATAATAGCTGACAGGGACAAGCATCCGCTTGCTTCTGTAAAAGAAATGAATTTTTTTATGTTTATATTGGATCCAGGTAGCCTGTTTTTTATAGCTATATAAAGGGAAACTTAAATCACTTGAGGCAGTGTTTTCAGCGGGCAGTAGATAATGCCTAAAGATAGATCATTGGTATTTTGAGAAATCAAAGGTATTTTGGACAAATCAAAGGTATTTTTATACCTGCACTGTTTAGATAGCATGTACATAATTTTTGCATTGCTTATACTACTTTTACTAAAAATATTAGGAAACCAGTAGACATTGATCTCTCAGTGAAGACTAACACTAACAAAGATATATAAGCATAGAATGAGAAGTGATTTTTTTTTTTCCATACCTGCTGACCTTGAAATAGTGCTTTAAGTGCAATCAGCATGAAAACAGTAATTCACATATGCGCACCATGTTACTTATTCACTTATTTCCATTTTTGTTGCAAAAAATATTTAAACTCGTTAGTGAGCTCTATGTTGCTTCATCATCATTGGCTTTGTGATCCCTCGCCATCTTTCCATTTTGGGTGATTTGATTTGCTCAGATAACCTAATGTTTTTGTCGTACGTGTAGGTAAATAGATCTTCCACAAATCTGTCTGAAATCCTGCCAAACTGCTAGCATTGCCAATGCCCAGAGCAGTGTCCTGTACAACAGAAGGAAAAACATGACATACACATTAATCTTTAGCCTTGTAACTCAAATACTTTCATTGATAAAGGCTATTACAGTGATTTGCCAGAGAGAAGCGAGTTGTCTGAGTATGTGGTTTTGTTTAGGCTGGGTTTATTTGCTTTTCTTTAGAAATACAACAGATCATGTTGAGCAAGACATTTGCATCTAATCTGCCCAGAGGCACGTGTTCTAAAACCCAGAAATACGGTCTGGTCTCTTGTAGCAGTGTTGACAGGAAGGTGACAAGACTAGTCACACAAAATGACCTACCTTTTTTAAAGTAAGGGTGGGGTTTTTTTCCAAACTATTAGTACCAGTATTAGGTATATAAACAAATGTCTTGTCTTTAACAACCTTGTAAATCTGTATCTTGTAAATCTCTATTTTTGTTCCTGTAAACTAAGATAAGCTGTAAAAACGCTAAAAGGGCAGCAAATGCTGGGACATTCTTAAGAAGTATATTTGTTTCTTCTGCTGCACCTCCTAGAAAAATTGCTACTCTCAAATTACCAATGAAAGCAAACCAGGCACTGAATGGATCTAGTGCTAATTAAGATAGACCGGAGCAGGGTTGGGAGCTGGTACAAGTCCCCACTGTGTCACTTAAGCACATTCACAAGGAGGTAGATTTAACTTTAGACTGGCTCATCTACTCAGCATGCTGGCTGCTCATCCTAGCCGGGTGTCAGAGGTCAACTGTCACATGTTGGATCAATGAAAACAGTAACCTATGCAAAAAGCAATCTTGGTATATTTTGCAGATGACACCAAGTTGGGCGGGAGTGTTGATCTGCTTGAGGGTAGGCAGGCTCTGCAGAGGGATCAGGACAGGCTGGATCGATGGGCCGAGGCCAGTTGTATGAGGTTCAACAAGGCCAAGTGCCGGGTCCTGCGCTTGGGTCACAACAACCCCAGGCAGCGCTACAGGCTTGGGGGGGAGTGGCTGGAAAGCTGCCCGGCGGAAAAGGACCTGGGGGTGTTGGTCGACAGCCGGCTGAATATGAGCCAGCAGTGTGCCCAGGTGGCCAAGAAGGCCAACGGCATCCTGGCCTGTATCAGAAATAGTGTGGCCAGCAGGAGTAGGGAGGTGATTGTCCCCCTGTACTCGGCCCTGGTGAGGCCGCACGTCGAGTGCTGTGTTCAGTTCTGGGCCCCTCACTACAAGACAGACATTGAGGTGCTGGACCGTGCCCAGAGACGGGCAACGAAGCTGGTGAAGGGTCTGGAGCACAAGTCCTATGAGGAGCGGCTGAGAGAACTGGGGATGTTTAGCCTGGAGAAAAGGAGGCTGAGGGGAGACCTTATCGCTCTCTACAACTACCTGAAAGGAGGTTGTAGCGAGGTGGGGGTCAGTCTCTTCTCCCTAGTAACAAGTGACAGGACAAGAGGAAATGGCCTCCAGTTGCGCCAGGGGAGGTTTAGATTGGACATTCGGAAACATTTCTTCACTGAAAGGGTTGTCGGGCATTGGAACAGGCTGCCCAGGGAAGTGGTGGAGGCACCATCCCTGGAGGTGTTTAAAAGACATGTAGATGTGGCGCTTAGGGACATGGTTTAGTGGTGGACTTGGCAGTGCTAGGCTAACGGTTAGACTCAATGATCTTAAAGTTCTTTTCCAACCTAAATGATTCTACGATTCTATTTTATTTTATTTTTTTTCTTCATTCTGCTCTTTCTCCTTAATAATTATTCTACAATTCTAATTCCTCCATGTAACTGTTAGAAGAATTCACTCCCTAATTTCCATTTCAATGCAGCCAAGAGTAGATTTGTCTACAGTATTTTAGCATAAAAGGAATATACATGGTTTATTATTTTGTTCTTGACATAGATTTGTTTATATAATGTAAGCATGAAAGCAAGTAGCTTTGCATGCTCATTCCTACAAGTCACTTGAATCCATTAAAGCATTTTTTCCAAAGCAGTCTGTTAAGTCTAACCACAAAACCTTCAAGCACAGGAGTAGCCCTGTTTCAAATTAATGCAGCAGGTGGGCACATCATAGACAAACAGCAGTGTGGCATTCCCTAAACGGCAGTGCCTTTGTCATGAAACTATAGCAGAAAAGCTGCATAGCTCAAGGATGGACAAATGGAAGCAGATTTTTTGCACAGGTCCTGCACCTGGAAATGGAGCCACCTCCTATGACAGAAGCCATCCTTAGGCTGCTGAGGAAATTGTTTGAAATTGAGAAAATGCCTTTCTCCAGGGACAGTCATCAGGACCCTTTCCCAAAAGCTAGTTTAGTTTCCTCAGTGCTGCGAAGTATGAGAAATCTTTTTTGTATCATGAATCATCAGTTTCATTGTCTCCTTTTCCAGAGCAAGTCCTTTATCTTTTTGTTAAAAAAAAAAAAAAAAATATATATACACTTTTTGTTTTGGGGGTTTTGTTGTTTGTTTTTTGTTAACATAAGATGAACAGAGCAGCACCTTGCAGAGACAGACCTTTACAGTCCGGGATGCTGCAAAACCTCTTGCTGCCACGTGTTCACATGAAATCTGTCCACTTTGAACATCCTGACAACCAAAACATAAGAGGAGAAGAAACACAAGGGGCTTGGGAGTGCCAGGAGCTTCTCCCTGCCCAGACCACAACCCAGCCCCAGCAGGGGAATGCAGAGGCCGGGGCTGGACCTGCCAGGGGGCAAATGTGGTTCTTCACGAGGCAGATCTGCGAATGGCAACTGCAGCCTGGGCTGGCATGGAGATATCTGGCATTCAAAGGCGCACACAGCCCTTGGCAGCCCTTGCCCTGTGGAGATGCTCAGCATCACTCTGTGTCTTTCTCCTCAGCTTGGCTGCATTTGCTCAGTGCTGAAATTAATTCATCAGGCTCAGCAGGGCATTGTTGGAAGGAGCAGAGGAAGAGCCTGGGTGACCTCAGGCTTGTGGCAAAGAGTTGTTCAGGCACCGGCATGCAGGAAGCCCTGCCCAGAACTGCAGTCTGGGAAGAAGTATTTTGGAGAGGCCACCACGCCTGACTGAGGGAAGGACTGTGTTGATCATGGCTTAGCTCCCAACGCAGCCACAATCAGATGCAAACTTGCTAAGCCTGCCAGCTTCGCAGCTTCGTTGACTTAGACCTCAAAACACAATGTCTCTGTAACATAGCCATCTTCTTCCTCCCTCCCTACACGGCCTGAACTTCATTACTGGAGGTCTGGGTTCTCCTGCAGACTCTTCTTAGGAACTCAGTGCCTGGTTTAGAGAGATCTCAGTTGGCCGGCCCCACAGGTTTCCTTCTTCAAGAGAAAAGTCAGTATGTTCAGCTGATGCCCTGTCACTAGGCTGGCTGCAACCAGAAAGCTTTGTGAAGCCTACCAAAGGAATCACCAGCTCCCCTCTACAAAAAGTGATTTCAGTTGAGGAAGCAGGACAAAACCAAACAAAAACCACATCTTTACTAGAGTGAAAACAACACCCGTCACAGATGGGTTTGCTGTGGCACTTGTTCTTTTTCATTTGTAAAACCTTAATTTCCCTTCCTAAAGAGTTCTGGGTTTGCAACAGTTTCCAGTAGCGAGGCCTCTGTTGTTATCTAGACCACAATCTGCCCTAAATTCATTTTTAAAGAGATCTTTCTTTTTTTTTTTTTTCAGTAGACATGGTGTTGCACACTCTGGAAATACTTGAGTATGACATGCTCTTTGCCAGTTTGCTGTTTGTTTTTTCTTTCTAAATTGCCTTCTCTGTGAGCCATGGGATAATGTCTTTGTCATATGTCCTTTTTATGTTTTTTAGGAGCACCTGAAAGCTTTTGACCAGGAAGTAAATGCATTTGTGGACTATATGTTTGGACCTCGAGGTAAGTTGCTCCACCTATAGCCCTTTTAGCAAATAATACCTATCCAGATTACCACTCAAAAATATTCTAATAAATAGAAGCAGTCAAAATTTTCTGAGTAACTTCTCATTGAAAAATGTGGACTAGGTGGAATCACAGTATTTGCAGGAACACACCATTTTTGTAGGAAATCTATCAATGCATTGCATTTATAGAAAGCGAATAGATTTTTATTATGCCTGTTTGACATATTATCTGTAATACAAATTAATACAAATCACAGATTATACTGAAGGTGAAAGAAGAAATGAAACTGGGTTGGTTTTTTTTTTGAAACTTTAAAAAAACGCACTAGATTTGAGAGTCCTTTGTTTCTGAGAATATCATCGGATTTCAGTTTTACATCCTAATGCAAATAAAAATAATTGAAACCCTTCTGAAAGTGGAAGATCTGTTTTGGGACTGATTCTCGTTCGTAATTCAGTTATTGTTTGGCCCAGCTACCTATCAAATAGCCTAATTCAGAAGGATGCTCAGTGGAAAAGCAAGAATGGGCTTTTAGCACCCCATGGGATCACATCCAAAATTTCAGTAAACCAATAGATGGGGTGGAAGAACAGATGCATCTTTCTACTTCCTATTCTTGCTTTCTAAAGCAGTTTGGACAAGAATAACTTGAATAACTGTAGCTTGGAGGTGCCTTACGCTTTGTTAGGACTGAAACAAGTAATAGTTAAAAACCCCCACAACAGAAGCAGGAGTGCAGAACGAAAGAGAAAGGCTACGGCAAGGTGAGGATGGAGCGTCGAAGTCAGGGCTGAGAGCCAAACAACTAGAGGAAAGGGGTGAGACAGGAGCTTAGACAGCAGACACAGCCTTCAGAGAGGGTCCCCGTAAGGCCACCTCGCTACAGCTAGGGCTGGGCTTAAACGTTCAACTTCAGGAATAGCCCTGCAAACTTTTCCCCGTGGTTAAATCCAGAACTGCTGCCCGTGGGGATGGGCCTGTGCTTATGTATTCTCATTTTGTTACAATAATGTCCTCCAGGTCCCAGAAACAGTTCTTCCTTAATTAGGAGGATGAGGGAAAGAAAACTGTAGTATACTTCAAAACCGAGAAATTATCCTTTTTCTTAGTTGGCTGGATGGGTACAACATTTTTTCCATCATTTCTGCAGTAGATGTTCAGCTTGAAAGAAAGATTTCTGGTGAAGAAACACTGAACAGCTTTGGAACTGCAGCAGAAGTGTTTAAAACAGAATAAGTTTAATTAATGGCTTCTACAATAGTGCATTTTAATATTAACAAAGAAATGTCATCGCAAGCATAAAAGTACTACTATGTTTTTTTCAAATGGACATGATGTTCTCCTTCACTCCGCTTTCCTCATGGGCCCAGAACAAATTGTTTGAAGGAACAAACTGTAGTTAATCCAACGCAGAATACCACACAGATCCCTTTGGAATTTTAGAAAGCACTTTAGTTAAACAAGTATTATTTGTATTACTTGCCAAGTACATCACCATCCCTCTCCAGACATCATCACTGACGATAGCGTTTGTTTGTCTGTGCCTCTTCGAGATGATTTTTTATTTGAACTGGTGGTATAACGACAGAGTATTGTACATTTCATGAATAACATAGCTCCCTCCAATGTGTTTATACGCATCAATAATTCACAATAAACCGCAAACAGTTTTAAATTGGATAGAATGACTCCACAAATGAAAATCTAATGAATTCTTGAGAGCTTCCTCAAATGTCTAAAACCAACAAACCATTCCCCTTCTTTCTGTTTGCCAATTCTCATCCGCATTACCATTTGATTCAACAGAAAGATGGCTTAAAAGGATAGACACCACTGCTCTATTCTTTTAAAATCAATCCCATATTTATGGTTTATATTTTAAGTAGTAATCCCTGAAATAATGGTGTCACTATACTGATTTTAGTCATCATTGCTAGACGTGGCTGAGGCACAAGAAGAGACAGAAAGCCATGCACTGGTTCCCGGAGGCAATCTCTGCTCACATTGGGAGTACCGGATTACCACAAGCTGCAGTACTGCACTACTAGAATAAGGGGCATACTATCAGAGACCTGAATTTGATTTATATATAGGCATATTTTGTGCCTTTGTTCACTGGTGTCAGCTGGACTTTGCACACAAATTTACCTCAATGTTTCCTTTTGAACTAGCAGACCCAGTCCTTTGGATCAGGGAATAGAAGCCATAGACATGCCCATCAGTTGCATCTCTTAACGAGAAGTGGTCTTACAATATGGTGTTGGTCCATATTATTCTGGATAGGAGATTCTCTAGGCTCAAAGCAAAATGAGAAAGAGTGAAATAGCTATATTGTTCTATAAGAGAGCATTTTTCCAGGGTTGCCTGCATCTGCAGAGTATTGTCTGGTGTTATGCAAAATAAAGGAATGTTGAATTGCAGGAGCTAAATCTAGTTAATTGGTTGCTTGTTTTATCTGTGAAAGAAATATAGGTGGTCAAAAATAGATATATAATTAATAAAGTTATGCTAAGTGATAAACACTCCTCCTCTTCTCAATTGAGTATGAATAGTAGCAAGGCATTGGTGCAAAACCATCTACCCTCTGTGCCTAAAAAGGTCTGAATCTACTCAGACACCAGCTGGCCTAAGCTATAAAGAAAC